>CM068306.1:82444784-83644784 GCA_034768735.1 Schistosoma mekongi | reverse complement strand
TTGTATTATTTACTGTCAGATACTCTATATGATGCTTTGTTTTAACTATCTCTTCGTCTTAGGATCCTGTAAAGGATTTACGATTTTAGAGATATTTGTTTTTTACTTAATATAAACTACCAAACTTGAAAAATTTTCGACTAATTGCTGCCTAATTACAAAGCATGGGTGTGTGAAGTGATGGGTACTCCACTTTCTATCATACCCTATGGTAATCCAAACTATCTCTTTTTCTCGTCAGTAAGCATAACAACTTTTATTGACTGTATATGATATTACTCCTTCAGCAAATAAAAAGTGACTTTACTAGTTATGATCTACTGGTAACTAGTACTCAGAATTAGGCCACAGATGTTCCATCTCCTAATCCATTATTTAATATATATCATCCAACTACACTATCACCAGAAATATCTGATAATAGTTGTAAATTTGAGCCTAATTAACGACGAGAACTCTAAATTGGTTTTCGCTTCTTATTTCATTGTCAGTGCTGGTAAATCTTAGTTATTGTGATGATGTTACTTAAAATATCCGTATGATGAAAGTAATAGCTAAAACAAAGAAAATCTAATTTCAAATCTAATATTGATATCAAATATTCCGATACCATCTTACTGTGATGTGTATTAAATAACCTTCAAGATCAGACCACATTGTCTGATAATGCTCTTCAACCTTCGTCTTTGTCTACAGTATCAAACAGACCCTTATTTTAACCAAATGATCATGAAAGTATATCTTTTGATAATATTTTACCTCCAGTTGATCAGAATATAGATATTAATAATAGTTATATATATATATGTATAGTGTCAGTCCAAACCAACCGTAATTTTAAAACGAGTAAAACATTAATGTTCTTTTAAAGAGGTTATTCGTAGTGGTGCCAATTCCAATAAACTATGTCCACACATAATCTTAGTGATAAATAATTTCCCAAATAAATGTTAGCATAGGCTCTCGTCCTTGATGCTGAGCATGTTCTATTTAACGGACATGAACAGATAATGGCGCTTGGTCATGCATCACTACCAGATCGTGACTCGAAGCCATATGGGAGATAACTCGTTTTTTAGTTAACCACCCTAAACGTTCCAATCCTGTTAACTCTTTACTTATGATCAATTATATCTTCTTTCTCATCCATCACTACCTTCTGATTTGTTATTATTCTTACGTGTGAGTTTAATCGTTAGAAGTTACTCTGCTTATACAGCAAACATAACATGGTCATAAGCACAGTGTACTTCAGAAGCATTTGACTCTCATCTATTATAAATAATACTAAGCCAATAAATGGAAGTGTGCAATTCTTTCTCTATTATCTATGTAAATTCATTTTATCCACGAAACTACGTTTTTTTATATTTTGTTAAACCTTGTTTATCATTTCAACGGATTTTTCAAATTCTAACCTATCCACTTACATACACTCGAAAGACTCCTATCTCCTACTTAACCACTGGAAATATTCTGTTTCGACGTTATGATTAAAATGTCAGTTTATCATTATATACACCAAAAGAAGTTGGAAGTATGCACTATAAAGTCACACCTGGATGCGCCGTCACAACTACATAGGTTTCACCTTTTTGTTGGCATAAGAGAAGCGGGACAAATTCTGTGTTGCAGTTAACGTGTTTTCTTCAGTTTTGACATATACGTAAGCATATTGATGTAAGAACATTGCTTTTTGTAAAGTCTCACCAATCTTATTCATGTAGTAGAATTTTTAATAATACGTTTGTAGTGCTGTTTATCGGATCATTAAGGTCGTTGCACCTCTTGTAAACATCCCTGCGCAAAGTACTTTTTCCCACATGGTGGTAAGCAAACAAAAATTTCTAAACTTAACCTCGTTCTGAAACGTACTTTCTCGTTAATAACATGCGTTGATAATTAAATTATTGTTATCGTTTCATCAATAGAACCACTTTACACATTTGATATGGCTGCGTATTAAACTTTCTACAAAATTATCTGTTGTTTCATCTTATTGCTTATTTTTGGTATAGAAGTCAATGTGTACTATGCATGATATTACGTCATAAGCGATTGCACCTAAACGAACACGTGGTGCGATTGCTATTCCAGCATCAATCTAACTCTTAAAAGAAATCTCGTATAATTTCATACAATCTTCGATCTGTTTAATTACGTAGTGTGTTGATGTATTTATAGTTTTTCCCCCATGATTATCATCTGAAATATAACTTAGTCACTAACAAGTTTTGTATTAGCCCACCATAGTTAAGATGAGCCAGACAAATGAAGTGTGTAATTCACATGTCATTTTTCGCAGACCAAGAAGTCTCATCTCGTAATTTATCATTCAATAAAGAATCCTCGAAGTAAACTATTAGGGAAAGTCAGCCAGTTAATCACATCATAGAAACCATCAGGCTCATTCCTATGAACGCATGGTAAATGTGACAACCGAAAATACTTCCCTGTCTAGTTAAAACTAATGGATAGCTGTTCAATAGAATTGTAAAGAAAGAATTACTCAACCGGATTAAATTCTTCGATAACATTTAAAAGCTCTGCAAAAGCTTTCCATCAGGTTCCGTGATAAAATAGCAGAATTGACTTACAAAATAACAAAGGGATAAAAAATCAACTTTTACTTCTGTAAGTAAGCATTTTTCATCTTCGACTTAAACAGACAACACTTTATTTGATCACTTAGCAAAAAGGAAGTTGATTGTACTGTAAAAACGTTTGTGCTTTATCTGTTCGAAAGCAAATCGTACAACCTATCGGCACAGGCCATAAAACAATTATGTATATTAATTTAGCACATAGTGCTGCTGTTCGCCTCTGCGTTGTGAATTATTGGCGAGAGATTTGGTTTCGCGAAAACATCATTCGTGGGGTTTGTTTTTAGACTTGGTACTTATCCATTAAGATTCGATTTAAATGTGATTACCTGACATGAACTAATAGATAGCAGATATGACATTACTGTGACAAAAGCACGATGCGTGAAACGTATTAGGTCGCGGAGTGAGGAAAAGTAGACAGAGATTTGAACTTTCGGCTGAAGTAAAATGGTAGCCTCCGTCAGCTAACTGTTTGTAGTATGATCACCAAACAGAAATACACCAGGCGTAATGAGCATAATGCGACAGTCAAATGGTCACTTTATGAGAAATTGGAGGTAGCTGTGGATGATATTATTATAAACTGCCCCCATTCATCAGATCTGTCTCTGGAACACTAAAATAGTAATATAATTTTTGCTGTTGATTAATTTCGATGCACCTGGGGCTCATTGGGTATTAGGTCGGTAGCTAAGTGGTCGATGATAATTGTATGCTGTTGGGACTTCACTAAGATGAAGGAACTTTAGGCCATTTTACCAACCAAGCATAATATTAGTGATGTCGACTTCATATTTTATTCTTAGTTCACAGAAAGTGCGCGATTCTTGGTTTGCCGATGTGAATTCTGGCGATTAGATAGTATTGCTCGATGGTCTATCAGTCATCGAGACAGTGCTGATAGGTACTCATTTCTCAAATGATCACCTTGTCTCACTGTTATAATAGAACAGAATGAGGTAACGGAACCCAGAAATTACTAATTTATTGGGAAGAGATTAGAAAGTCTTAGATACAAGCTGGTACGAAATCTCGGCCTACGAGAAAGGTAAGTTTAATAATTAAAGACATGCAAGAAAGCTGATTAATGTTCGCATTTTCTAATTTCAGGATACAGGACCAAACCATATGTATGCAGACTAAACAATACGCCTAAAGTAGTAAGTTTTTTCAAATATTGTAATACAAATGTTAATGTTTTCTTTAAGAATAAAGGTGGGAGATTTTGGTGGCACGTCGAATAAAACACGGAATAGCAAACTTTACTATTGGGCATAATAAATTGACCGAATTAAATATATGGTAGGTGGTTTGTCTCAAATTTGATGTATCATTGGTATCTATTATATCATCAAATATTTAACCTTAGGAAACCTAGAATATCACAGGTTGCTTATTATTGTGCAGCCAAATAAGCTGAGGTTTCCTGCAATTGTTTGCTCTACCAAGACCCGGATACCACTCAAGTTTAGTAAGAACACTCCACTGTCTCGGTAGTAAGCTTATTTAGCTGACATTAATGGAAACGTTTATGGAGGTTACTGTTCCCAATAAGAATAGAATCCCGCTGGGCACCGATGACCTTGCACCTCTCAGAAGTTATTTTATTGCCTTCCTGTTCAAACTTTATTTTATGCTGGATCGTTCGCGAGTCCGCTGATAACTGCGATAGCTTTGTCCTGAATCCCATTTTTTTACGTCACTAACCTCGTTTATGGACGAAGCAAAGAAATTTAGTTTAGTACAAAAGTGGATTGATGATACGATAAGGTGAAAAAGTGGGTTTCTGACTCGAAGTGGCCTATGGCTATATTCTGTGAAGAACAGTGTAGTTTTCAAACTGAAGTAGTTTGAAGTGAAAAATAACTGTAGATGTTGGTTTAGATACGCGCGCTTATGTTTGATTTAAGTTCAAAACAAATGGTTGGGTGATGAACGGTTCTATATAAAAGTACACTATTGCCTAAAATATATCACCACCAGCTACTCAACCAAAACTTATTTCACAAATTGGAATAACCAATAAAATTTCAATAAATAAATAAGGGTGTTATACTTCTGGACAGATAATGTGCTATCTTAAAGAGCGAGGTCTGAATCTATATAAATATCTATAGCAAAGCATTATAATTAACTTGTTACATGACAATATTTCAACTTTTGGAGGTGTACTTATCCCACAATAATAAAATGCGGCCTATGAGAATCATAGGAATGCCGTAGAAACGTAAAATGGTGAATATTGAAATGGACATAATTAACAACTATCCCACTTAAAGTCAAAACACCACAAGCATGTACTGTTAAAGGAATTAAGAAGAAAGCGCTCAATTTAAAAGGTAAAGCAACGTATTACAATGTAAAAACGTTACTTTAAGGACTTTTTACACACAGAACTTTCAAAATAGTTTCTGCGGGTAGTATTTGAACTTTTAGATTTGACATACCTTCGTGTAATAGTGTTAAATAAATAAGTAAATAAATAGCTTTCATTCTCAAGTATCATTGTGTACATGAGAGCATGCCAGTTTACAGATATGCTCAAAATGGTATGAGTTTAAATTCGTACAAATATTTCGACATTGTCACTGTAAGGATATTCATAACATATAAACAGTTGAATTGAAAATCAAACCAACTGCAACAATGTTTACAGTACTAAGACACTAAATATATGTATTGTGGAATGGTGTATATATTACAAAGAAACGCGCGCTCTTTGACCAAAGAGGCTGAGTTAGCAGAATGGATTACATGTGGAATAAGACCAAGAGTACTTGGAATTCGCGTGTTGAAGAGAAGTTAGTAGTATTGCCCCATACTTGTCTTGTACATAATCATCTATAGTTTTTGGTTACGGACGCACTCCAGTAACAAGATACCAGGTGCGGCGGTCATCCATCGTGAGGTATTAGAGTCTGCAAGATTGATATTCGGGTAAACTTTCAAAAAAAAGAAATAAAAGAGATAAGAGATTTTGCGTGTGTAGTGCACAGGTATGAGGATGACCCAGAGCATGATCTGATTGATTGTAAGCTGTTGTTTCTGGCAAGTGAATTGTAGATGAACGATCAATGGTCTATTGATATATTTTACTCAGACAGATAGTCACGTTGTCTTTGATGTCCAACCTTTTTTAGATATTAAGGGGGACTATAATTTCTAGTGTGTCTGAATAAGTGGCTTCATCGGCCAGGAAGATAATATCTTTGAGCTCTGTAATAAGTAGCTTGCAAAATACTGGGAGATTGTCTGCCATACATAATGCTGCTGACAGTTTGTTCCATATTTGACCATACCTAATCAAATAAAGGTTTGTGCGAGATTTTGTTTCGTATTTTTCAATTTTAACTTGAGAGAGCTTATCAATGTAAGGATAGGAGAGAAATCGTTTACTCCCACACTGAGTATTAACTTTTAGTTTAGGTGGTAGAGATTTAGTCTGCCTAGGTTTACGAAGTTTGTTGTTGATTTTGTTGTCTATCCTGTAAAGGTTACGACTTTTCTTAGGCTTGCTTTTACTGATAGTTTGAGGTGTGTTGTCTGATGTTAAGGGGAAGAATCTATTTCTAGTGGGTAAGTATTTATAACTATCTTCAAACCGATGTTAGAGTTTCTTTTCAGTTTTTACAGTGCGAAAATATCTTGCGGTGGATGACATTTTCTCGTGCGTCACATTACGTTGAGAGACATTCGTACCCCATAGGGGAGTGATATCTAAATCTACAGGGTCAATATCAATTTCTGTTGATAGTGACGTAGTCTGTGCGCTTATGTTGAGTGAAGTAATCGGTCCATTTAAACTATATGTTCCCCCATTTTTAGTTTAGTCGCGGGGTTGATGGTTCCAAAGGCATGTCGCCTTCAACACAGTCTACTGTAGGACTGGCAAAATTCCGTAACGTTTAATAACTATACCCAAATGTATGTAAACCTTACCATTTCAGGTCACTATCTACATAACTGAATGTCTCACTACGCTACTGTACACTTTGATGTTATATGTTTGTTTGTCATAGTAAAGTTCATATGTGTAACTATTCAATCGTGATAAGGTATGACATGTTTTTGTTGATCTTTTCTGTAGAAATAGCTTGCTCATGATATCAGGAAATTAAAAAATAAATTATTATTATTATTATTATTATTATTATTATTATTATTATTAAGAAACAACAGTTGGTGTGAACATTTCAAGTGCGACATCTGTTGAGAAGAAATCACTAATATGTCATACAAATAAATAAAGTAAATCTGTTTCACGAATGGCTTGGGAAAGATTGTTTCAGATTCTTGAGAATATTTTTTTGAAATAATTTATAAATTATGATCAGGCCCAGTTCAACAAAACCATAGTTTCGATATGTCTGTGGGTCACAGTATGTCACAGTGACATACACACATAAGTAATTTATTAGGATGTGTAAGCCAAAAGTCAGTATCGATAAATTTATGATAATTGCAATTAAACGGAATGTAAATGCAGCAAGCAGAGACTCAGGACGACCTTCAGTAAAGTCTAGTTACATGTTGAGCCTTCATATATCATAGAAAAGTATGATATATACGACATTATGCCAAGTGTTTTTGATACATGCTACAACATATGAAGTGCGTCATGATAGTGGGATATCCAATCAGAATTTTTGTGCATCCATCAACGGAGAATCTGAAACTCAACCTTTGTTGACGACATGGTAACCTCAGTATTTCAGGACCCGTGTAATAGAGTCAGCTACAACAATACTCCATTTTTGCCAGATAGACCAAAAGTTGATGCAGCCCAATGCTTATAAAATTAGGTCATCTCCATATTTCTTATCATCAATGGTTTACGGATCTATAATTCTTGGGATTAACACTCAAAATCATTGAGTATTTTTGCGATTCTAGGGTATAATTGTTATTTTTGACTAGCGACAAAAACTATTCTCCTACATAAGGGGCATCTGAATCGAAATAATCCATTGTAAAAACGTGTCAAATCAGTCAAAAGTAAGTTAAGAAATAACGCCATATGGTTTACATACAATTGATTTTCTTCGAAGCTAATATGCGAGATTTTATTCCCATGAGTTTAAAACCGGTAGTCGCCTACTCAGTTAGACAGATCACAGTATAACGATAGACAATCCCAAAAATAAACAATTGCATAGGATCTCGAAATTGATACTGTCCATGTTTGTTTTAGCTGACACGACTAGATAATGACGATTAGTCACCCATAATCACCAGATCACGACACGTTACAACATGGGAAGCATCTCTCTCTAGTTAGCCAGCCCAGACGTCACTATCCGATTGACAATCCACTTATGATCAAAAATAACGTATTCTCTATCTTTTGTTGCCTTCTGGTTTGTTTTTATTTGTGAGGGTGTGTTCAATCATTAAAAGCTGCTCTGGTTATGCAACAAACGTAACTTGGTCATATACAGGTTGCATGTCAATAACATCACATGTGAGCTCCAACTCTGTATTACGAATATAGTTTACTTATGTCTACCTATTATCAAACTAATTGCTCTACTAGATGCCTAATACCTTACGCTGTATTTGTTCACTTAATACCGATATCGTCAATTATTTTTGTATGCGGAATTCGTGAATTGCAAGCAGTTTCAGGAAAATAATAAATAACAACATAAAATATGTTAAAGCATTATAAATAATTGTACCTTATAAAAAGAAAGACTAATTTATGATTTTATTTTGATAGTGAGAGATATAGTATTTAACACTTGAATACATTTTACTTTTTTAAATTTCGAGGTTGGCTTGCCAGTAATCATGCGCGCTATTCCTAAAAGTTCGAACAAGATATCGAGTACATGTCCACAACGATCAGTCATCATCTGCAAAAATGAATTTTTTCCAGCTCATTATAAAATAACAGAAGTGGACAATATAAATCACTTGTTTGTAGTGTGTCCTTTCAGCTTATTTATTATCTAGTTATCCAGTTAGATTTCCGAAACATACATCTCTAAAAGATGGTAGAATACCTAACCGATCAACGGTATGCTTTTATGATGCTTGATACTTTTACTTTGAAATCATTTTCGATCTATTAACCGTAAATCCGAATAAATATCTTAGAGTTATTTTATTTCAACAAGTTCATTTAGCAATAATTTTAACAATAGACTATTAATAGTCTATTAATTTAAGACAATCATCCTCACAAAAAAATCCAAGTATGAAGCTTTCGTGATTCAGTTGTAAATTTTTTGCACTTAAAATGTGTATATGGATTCCTAAACACTAGCTGATCACATACGATCCGATATTCAGGTGCCTTAGTTTCATTTCTTAACTAGGAATTAGCATTTTTGAATCAGTAGTTTCTTTTATTATGCTTAATATGATGCTGTAAGGACTTTTCTGGTAACGAATTCTCCAAATCTATGATGCCTGAACACTGTCCACGGAAAAATTTTAGCGAGTCCCATATTTTTATTGTATCTCATAATAAACTTGTTGATTTTTTGGTGTGCTGCTGGATTAGTAACGTTGTCAGGTCCAACAATCATGTATACTATCTGTAACTTTCCCTGTCAATAACAACACCTCATTCACATACAACAATCGCTCGGTAAGCGTACGATCAAGAATATCAGAACAAAGATACGGCAAACATATATTTGGACCCTAATAAAATTCTGTGCCAATTACACAACGCATAAGAGTTCACTAGTACAGTACAGTCTAACGTTTAGTACACACATCAGTATATGAATATACAGTACAAAATTCATTATGTTAGGGGGGGGTGGGTAACTACGGCTTCTACAAACATTAACAGCTTAAAATTTCTTATTTTAGTTTACATCAACGAAAGTAGAAGAGCTTCTTACTATTTTTTTACAGTCACAGTAGCAGTATGTGTGTAGACATTAGCTACATCATATTATAACAGGTAATTGATTTTGTGGTCACAGGGTCATATATGCATAGAGATTTATAAGTGGACCGGTAAAGTAAGTAATATATTAAGCTAGCATTTCCTTAAGCAAATATGACAACATTCCTTACTTTATTGGAGGCAATCTTTCTTTAGTTCACTAAAAATTAATTTATCTTACTAGAAATATTAACATGCTTATTAGTTATACTACCTCAATCGTTAAGATTCATATTCGACTCGTCACTATATCAAACCTTGCCTCAAGATACTAAGAGTGGGATTTAATTATAACTTTTTTGTAACAGAAAACTGGCAACTTGAAATTATGCAACTTTAATCACACCGACATAAGTATTTATGCACCAAGAAATATTCTTAATAAACAAATCAGTCTTGTAGACATGGACACATTTTGGGAATCACAATTTATTAGTTATATGTAAGTTGGATTGTGACTGGCAAGCAAAATCCAGGAAGCGCGTTCAGTTCTGTTTAAGACTCATTGACTGGATGCACCTGCATCCTAATGTTAATGTTTACGCTGGGATTTGAACTCAGTCGTTTGCGTACCAAACTCCATTGCCCCCACAACTAGGCTACTGAGTCCAGATAGCCTTCTTGCCACTCACAATCCAACTTAAAAATTACTTGTGATTTATAGATATATCGAGGCAAACCCCGTAGGATGTACATATGGCAACAAAAGTTAGTCAGTTTCAGTCCATGACTAATAAACGGGAAGATAAAAACTTATCTTAACCATTAAGTCGTTTGTGTTTTAATTTAATTAACAATTGCACTAAGGATCACTTCTGTATTCTTATTTCAAGAGAAACAAGTTTAAGAAGAAAGGTATCAGAAATTAAAAGACCATATTGACCATTATAAATTACAGATTTTCTGTCTTGATATATATTTTACAGTCCACGTCCATGTTTCAATCTACAAGAAGTGTAATTACTTTTGTCAAGTTGGAGGTGGTTTAGTACACCTCTAGAAATGGATTACATTTAACAAGATGTGTGACTAGCTTTGCTCTTTCAGGCCTTGAAAATCTATCATACCAGTCGACCTACGATATTTACATGTAAAACCCTTCGTCTACCAATCAAAATAAGGTCTGAGTGTATGTGAATTAGTGGCGGGGCGCCGTTGATTAGGAATCGAAAATCACCACTGATTACTATTTTTGTATAAAATGTTAACTGATGGGCATATATGTCCGTGATCAAGTAGAATCCAATAATAAAGTTAACCAGATATTATCTGTTTAACTCACCTATTTTATACATTCGACTGAATCATCATTTATAATTAAAGTACCAGGTTGCTTCTACTAAATTAACACTAAACATGTACTTTAACTTCTAGACTATATAAAAAAAATTAAGTAACATTAATAATTTGGGTGGAAGAAAATTCTAAGACAAAAGGTTCTAGCATGTTCCATTTAAAGCCATAACCAATTGTTGTCTAACGGAGCTTATTTAAGCCCGACATAACCATGTTCACCGGTGTTTGTACCCAATTAGCTAAATATAGAGACTGAAGTGTCGATTTTGTTATATTACCACAGGTCAAAAAGGTAACTAATAAAAGTCTAGCAAGCCTAGACCGATGTTGATATTAATCTCACCCAAATTAAACTACTATAATGTAATGTTTAGAGGATTATTTTGTCCAAAAGGCTGACCAGAGGCAAAGAATGGGCTAACAAAGAATTGTGCAGTATTACCATAACTCATCACGAAGGATAGTCAGATGACTAAATACATTTTAACTAGTAGTCTGGAAATATGATGTTGGAAAAATTATTCAATGAAGTGTACTAGTTGAACGATACTACTCGAATTTATGATAAGCTACTCATTTTTTTCCAGAATAGTTAATAGTAAGAATAGTAGACGTTTTGAATGCTTTTATTATGCAAACCATTAGAAACAAAAGATTTTTCGTTTTTTATCTTTCAGCTTTAAATAGTTTCGTCTGAAGTGCGTTAAAAAATAATAGATTAAATGCTAAATAAAATACTTTGATGATAAATAAATCATTTATTGTCAAAATGTTAATCAGATCTCTTTAGTATACTTGATCTAAAACTGTTTTTTTTTAGAATATAACATACCTTCAACAGTGGTAACATCGACCATGTAAATTTATGGTTTTCGTAAATCTACGACTGTAATTGTTCCAGAATCTATTGAATTCCACTTTCAAAACAACTGTAGAATTTTTTAGTTCATTTATATGACCTGTAGCATTTTTCCTAAACTTTATTCCGAGTAATATTTTTCATACCGTACATTAATACAACAAATAATAAATCAAAGTTAAATATTTTAAAATCTAATACTAAAGCAATCTGTGGTACATGACACGGTAGGAGTATGTTATTCAGCCTTTGGAGAGTTTTTATTTAAGCTTTATGCTGGACTTCATTAGATATTGACGATATTTTTCAACATTTTTATTTTTATTTTAAGTAGTCAGGAAAAACCTTTGGACTTGTTTTTGTGCTTCTTGATGTACCCGAAATATTGGTAGAACAGGCACACCTTCGCTATTATGGCTTGATTTAACAGTTTGCAAAGGCTGCCACTAAACTGTTGGGGCCAAGCCTAACATTCTGTAAGACAGTGATTGATATTGAATGGAAGCCAATGATACTTTTGTCTAGTACTTTTTTAATGTTTATTAATTTTTATCGATCACCCTGCTGTATAACAACTGGTTAAAATGACTGAACATAGAAGTTACTGTATTATTGATGTTAGGTAGCTTAGGGTGGTAGACAGGAAACCCTACTTCACCTAGGCTTTGCTAGGCAGTAATGCATATCTGCATCTTTGAAAGGCTTAGTACCTCCTCGTACATTTTATTTGAATTACTCAAACTAGTTGTCGCACTCGAACATGATCGACAGAATCCAAATATTACTGACATGCGAATGGTTACTAATTGTATTCAACCAGTGTATACAATTTGAATTTCCTTGTCAAACTCTTTTATTCCGTTTTATGTGGAAGGAAATCACACTTTTTTAAGTATGGGTAAACAATGTTTAAGGCTCCTTTTACCTTAAGTGAACGATTTCTTGAACAATCAAGAAGTTCATACATTTACTACTGTAGTCACGTCATTTTCTTTTATGATTAAAATTAAAGTTAAATAATTCATATAATGTACATTATGTTACTGTTTGAAGTTTTCACTGTCATGACAATTAATACATTTGTTAACTGTTATTACTGAACATGCGTACTACATCAAGTAAATTAACTTTGAAACCACGGATTATAAATGATTAACATTTGTATGGAGTAAGACAGCAAACAATGAAATCCCATCAGTTGCAATCGCTAAAACCAAAAAGGCATTTATTATTATGGGAATGACAACTACCTACATGTTACAAATATACTACAAATATATTACGCCACTAACTTCGTCATACGCTTATCATAAGAAGAAATTTTTACCAGCTACCTTTTCATAATTGTGATATAATGATGGTGTTATAATAGTAAGCAAATGTGACCGTTCCTGTGGCAAACAAATTTTGAAAGCAGAAGAATTTTAAGCTAATTATCATGCAATATCTTTTGGCAGATCTAAATATTTTATCGACAAATCATAATTTATTCAGTAATTTTAAAGCTAACATGACATATGTCAACGCCAATTCGCCCATTAAGAACCCGTTGTGTAAAATTATTGTCATCCAATGATTATCCTCAGTTTTCAATGTACAATAAGTATATTAATAAATTAAACTACCTGGAATCAATGGCATAGATTTAGCTCATAAGAAATGACTCAAAGAACTACAATGAAGTCAACGTACTCTGCAAATTCTGTCCTTCTTGCTACATTTATACGCTGCAGCTATCATCCTTTTTAACACATTGCCTACCCTTTGAAAAGACGAATTTATTGGAATTCTTATATAGAATGAAAATTAGTTGTTATGGAGACTGTTGACTGTTAATTTAATACCACGAATTTGTTCTGAATTTAACAACTATTATCCGCCAGGAAAAAACGGATAGTTGTTCTATCCTAGTATAGGACTCTTCAGCTGTGAGTATTCGTGATCCCACCAGGAATCTCACCCAGGATATTTTGGCCTGGCTGTCTTACTATTAGACCACTAATTATTAATATGATTATGAAAGCTTATAAATCAGATAAATTTATCTATTATTAAGTACAATAGTAGTCACAAGACACTGAATTGTAATAATTCCATTTAGGTAATAGTGATAATACTAATTATAAGTAAAAATAAATATTCGCATTAATTAAATATTGTACTGGAAGGTAATAGTACAGAAAATCAAATTTACACCAAAAAGTTAAGTAGAGGATTGTACTATGTACTCGTTGACTTAATAAATAGATAATACAATAAATTTCCTAAATTGTGGGAAGCTTTGTCTGATGCTAATTTTAATTGATTGAAGTTGTCACAGATTGATGTTGGTAGGGTACGGCTGAAAACCAGGAGGCGTTGGATAGCTATTTCTTCGTCATACGGGACTTTACAGTAGTGTGTACTCTAGATCCCACCCCAGAGGCATCAGGTTAGTGAATGCCTAATCCTCTGCTTCACCCATTATCATCGATGACAACTGTCTCGCTCCTTACGAGTCTGAACTCCACTAGTCACGGCTTCTCAGGAACACACTGAAGTTAGCCACTAGTGGACTGATTATTGTAATTGAATTAAGATAATTTGTGAAGAATGATATTGAGTTTCAGTTGACTGGATCCGTTGAAGATTGATTTTTTCATAAGTTTAGCTACTTTTCTCATTTGTAACAACTTTCTGTTAAATAATGATTGTGAAATATTGTTTGATTTATATAAACTGCAGAGTTACAACACATTGATTATGCTGATATCATGTGAATAGCCATAGTTGTTTCTTCGCAATACGGTTCGAGAAAACATAGTCTATTCAATTACTTCAGTTTATAGGGTTTCACCTAATAAAATTTATTCTCTTAAATAACAAAATATGAGAATTAGGATACTTTTAAGACGAATCTGAAAGTTTCAGTTTTAATAATCTAAGCGTACAACCGATTGCATCTTATTTACTGGCACTGATGTTGGATATAAAATAGGTAGGATATTTTATGAAGTGATATGAACAAATGAAGCAATAGTGACGAACTATTGATATGCAGTAAAACATCTAATGATATTATCAATATGAATGTGAGTGTGCATACTTTCCTCTTGATTAAATATCACTATGTTTTCAAGACGTTCTAGAAATGTTCCTGTAGCAATTTTTGTTTATAGTAATCACTAATATGTGGATGCATAAATCATACTTAATGTATGAATAATTACTAAACATTATAATTAAATTCCATAATCGTAAATGATATTTCGATGTGATGAACAAAATCGACTATCGTGATAAACTGAACAAGTTATATTGACTGAAAAGTTCATTTCTTAATGTCATATCATTCCAAGTTGCTGTATGGGCAACAATTATAATAAAAGTAGCAAACCGAGTTTATACTTCTGTTATGACGTCAGAAAAGAATATTTTGGTTGGCTGTAACGAATGCCAATGAAGTGTGCCTGGCTGAT
The DNA here is from genome assembly GCA_034768735.1 of Schistosoma mekongi. NCBI lineage: Eukaryota > Metazoa > Platyhelminthes > Trematoda > Strigeidida > Schistosomatidae > Schistosoma > Schistosoma mekongi. The sequence goes on along the minus strand of CM068306.1, from coordinate 83,629,661 downwards.
AATGCGCGACTGACCTAAGCCTACTCACCCCCCCAGTCCGATAATGGAAGAACCAGAATCGGGAACCGGAAAAAACGTATTGTATTTTAATCATGCCTTTACATATACACAAAATCAGACCACACAGTAAATCAATCAAGAATCTAAGATTGGTACAGAACAAAGGAGTGGCAGTGAATGGGAACAACCTGTACACAACTAAGTAAACGTAGCTCGTATTAATAAACAATATACCAAGAGTAAATACACTAAACGGGAGGGTAGAGTAGAAGGAACATAACAATCGTAGAAATGAAATGACTGCATTATCCACAGTTATAATAATTGAAATAATGTTCTAGAGCATAGTCCTCGAAGATAATCAATCTTAATTAGGTTCCCGACATATCAACTTCTGACTGTACTAGAGATTGATAGCATGAAGGTGATTCTTCTAAACAATTGGAAATCGCAGTCATATCACCTTTTAACAACAGAAATAAATTATGTGAAACTACAATGTTTGCGTTTGAGTTTTTAATCATTCAAACAGCACAGTACATTTAAAACTTCTAATAGTAGCACATGAATACCTTCATTTTTTTAATTCACAAATTGTCAGTTCATTCCGATCCAAGTTGTTAGGCGTAAAATGCATGTATTTTTAATCAACATAGAACCTGGCACATGTGCACAACGGTTCAAGTTGCCATACCTCTATGGCACCGCAAGATTAACACCGCCACAATTAACAGAAGTTACTTCAATAAAATAAAATAATAATAGTAACAAGGAGTGTGAACATATAGAATATGGTTCAGGAAGCGTAGAAACAAATCTATGGAATAATTTAAAGCTCATGATTTAAGGGAGGACAATGAGTGAATGCATCTGCGCCATTGTGACCGATTTTGGGCCATGTCACTCAGTGTTTCTAGCCACTGGTTGCGGTAATCGCGAGGACCCCATTCAAGTAGTCTGCAGCTATTTGTTTAGGTTTGGTGATTATTCATTAGATTGGAATTATTAATATTTTATTAATACAATGAAATGTTGTTAAATATACTCTGTGAGTACAACTCACATCAATGAACATTAATGTGATGAAAGTTTACAAATCAAGTTTACAAAAAATCAATATAACTACTTTCGCTTGATTTAATGGACGATTGTATTTTGGGGGATTTCCAATTCCCTACGCTATCATTTCATCAGTTTACACTGTCTTTCACCTGATGCACAAACAACCAGGTAAGTGACACACTTTTTAACGGTACCGCCTAAGAAAGGCACTTGTGACTAAGAGGCTCAATCCATCGCCTTTTCTAACTAAACTGTCCATGATACATAACTGACTTATATCCTTTTTCATCAACACATCTTAAAATTAATGAAGAAAATTAAAGGCGGAAGGAGCCAAGCACTTTATTGATACAAATTAACAGGAGCTATTATCCAGTGATGCATTGACAAACAGAAAGCGAAAACAGAATCTATTAAGATATTGTAAAGAACGTAAAGTACTAGTAGTATTTCCAAATCAAAATCTTCAATAAAACTTATTCTAAAATGAACCTATGCAAAATCACCAGTACAGTAATAATAGCTAATTGTTTTGAACATCAAATTCATCACCATTGAACAACACACTATTATTACCATAACTTTTATTTTATATTCCACGACCAGCTTATATTATACTTGATATATCAAATATATTAAGTCAGTCATCGTGATTATAGTCTAAATGTAAAGGATATGGCCACCAGTTTAAATGACTATTGATCGAACTTGGTAAACAATACCAAGGACATGACGATCATCAAATTGGTCACTAAACAGTGATTAACCATTAAATACATCATAGTTCTGACAGAAATAACTGAATAATAATGGTTGTATACTATGTAATTAAGTGATCTACCATCGAGTGCACTGGGAGGAGAATATAAGGGTCGCAGGTATACCTTGCTTACACGTGTTAAATGGCACGGAACCGAGGTCCATTGTTTCCTGCCAATTATCCCACGAACTATCTTCCATTAAAAACAGATAATTATTTAAATAGACATACTGTAAATTCAACATTATACTTCCCAATTTTCTATTATACACAGGCATAAAAATTATTCGTTGTTTGAATAAACTTAAAAAAGTTAACCATTGATTAATGCTTGTATCAAATATTTACTCTATCGAAATAAAAAGATTGGAAATTGGCCTTCTGTTATTTAATATTTACCTTTCTACATCTGTATTAATAATGTTCATTTGTGCCAATCAATCACTTTATATTAAATAAACAATTCATACTCGTCTGTATATTTGTATCTAATATCTTTAAAGTAGAACAGATGATTAATGATAAGTGATATGAATAAATTATCATTAACATTCATGTATTTCTACTAAATAATCATGGAGTGATTAGAAATACAAATTATATTGTTGCATTAATCTCAGCGACTGAAATTTTGATGATTTAAACGTTTATTCTGGCTATCTGATCCGGGCTTCCTCATGGTAAATTAATCAAAGTCAAAGTTCTGCATAAAAAGACTAATCAACCAATACATGTTGTCCACTTGTGTAATACAAAAGATATGAGACTGATCTGATGTTATCAAGAGTGGGTGTGTATGTGATCAAATAGTGACGTGTGTGTATGTTTCTGTGTTGTTCTAATTGTTATTTTGGGTACAATAACAAATTAAGCCTGAGGATGTAAGTAGGGACAATTGAGTTCTATACTAGGAGGAAACGGCTACCCAGTAACCATCCGTATTCTATCTCTTCTACTGAATTTATTTGAGTTCGCCCATATATGCATTAATTCAGCTTTCATTCGTTATTTATATACGGTGAAACTTTTCCGAAGTATTTTTGCACCATCGAAATTACTTTTTATGTCCTGATTCTAGGGAGTGTAGTGCAATCACCGATCAATTTTTAAGCTTTCTTAGATCTTCCGAAAATCTAGGACCATGTTTTAAACATAATTTGTACTCTTTTAGTATAACATTCAACTGTTTAAATGTTTCTCTTATATTAATCTAATTACATTCACTGCACTTGATTTTATAGACACAGATTTTTTGTTCCTCCCTAAGTATCCTATCTCTAACTTATATCATACTTGACTGTTATGGGTGACCTGTCAATATTCAGTCAGAGTTATCAGTGCATTCGCTGATATGTATGGTATGCTAGTGTCAAACTCGTCAATCTTAGTAGTCATATCACTGATCGTCAAGATTTGTTGTATACTTTGATGCAGTTTACGAAGCCAAGGATGATAAACAACCTTAAACCAAAGTTTTTATCCCTCCCTCAGCATCTTCTTAATGTGATATTTTAGCTGCTATGGGATTTAATCTCTCAGTTCCATGTTGTTAAACAGTTAATTAACTGTTTGTAGTCTGACAAAGACATCAATTAGTGCTTACTACAAATTATTATACATAGCGTCTGCAATATTCCTCGAACTTGTTCTGTCTTTTCTTCTGGGAGAATGGAACTGGTGTAACAAAGCATTATTTTTTGTGACCCAATGAATTTGCAGAAAACAAGTTTCTGATTATTCAAACTGTTTGTGGCCTTAAAAGTTGGAGCGACAAGATTAATGTAGCTAACAGATCGGTTGTTAAAACAAGAAGTATCATTATTAGAGGACACAGTGGAAAACAGTTATCGAGAATGTGCCAGCGAAATATCCAACCAATATTAATTTAAACTAGGACAAACATACTGAGTGTAGTAATAGAGTAGAATAACAAAGAAAATAAAATGTATATTCACTTTTAACGTTAAGAATTCATCTACAGTCTATGTCAAAAGAAGACAATTAGATCTGTAATTATGAGTGTTGATGAGGTTCCATTAAATCTCATGTAAATTCCAACTCTTTGTAGAAGAGCCGTTACTATTATACAGCTCTACCTATCAACTATAACTCGTAGAATAATGTTTATGTACAACATGAATATTCCAGTCAAAATTGGGAGGAATGTCCACTGAGTTTTTAATTATTGAAGTTTGGTCACCACTTTTGATATAGCTGATATGCACATTTGAGAATGTGGATAGAGTTTGGTGGAGTGTGTCCGCTAACTTATGTTCAAGTAATACATTTCGTTTATATAACTGACCACATGGATGAAATACAAACAACAATCAGCGTACATAGAATGTCAGAACAAAACGTAATTGGTAGGTTTATTCAGTCAATTACTACCTTCAGTTGGGTTGAAAAGTTGAAAAGGTGCAAGAGTACAAAGTATTATATATATAAACAACTGTATTAAATAAAGGTACAATGTCCCAACAATGGTTTAATGCTCATTGATGCAAAATAGTTAATTCGATATAAATTAAGTTGGAGCGTGTCTAGCAAATGGGGTCCAGCAGGCGCATTTCGTTCTGTTTATTTGTCAGTTGAATGTACCTGTATCATAGTATTGATGTTCACACTGGGATTCGAATTCCGTTTGCCTTATATGAAACACTACTTGTCCAGACAGTAAAATCTGTTCACCGGGCGTATATTTCGTATATAATTCTTAATTGTGAACTACCTCTGTATCGTGGCAATGAATATATGGTAGCAGAGGCTGATCAGATTTAGTCCAAAATAAATCTATGGAAAGATGGTAATACCCTAAAGTTAATCAATAACTGCCATTGTTTTGTAAAAATAAAACAAATGCTTTATAGCAACAGAATTTCATTAAGCATGTATGAACCAACAGGTATGAATATTGGATGAATGTTGTCAAGTAGTAATGATTAGTGGTAACAAGACATCTTCGCTTATCCTTATCATAATTTAAAATCAACAATTAGAAACTGGAATTGTATTTTGCCAATCACATTAAAACTAGTGGCATATGCCCATCATCATCATCAATGCCTGTTACTCCAAGTGGAGCATAGACCGCCCACCAGCATTCTCCAGCCAACTCTGTCCTGGGCTTTCCGTTCTAGCTCTTCCCAAGTGCTGTTCATTCTCTTCATGTCTGTTTCCAATTCCCGACGCAATGTGTTCTTGGGCCTTCCTCTGTTTCTGTGGCCTTTAGGATTCCAAGTCAGTGCTTGTCTTGTGACACAATTTGATGGTTTCCTCAGTGTGTGTCCAATCCATCTCCAGCGTCTTTTCCTAATTTCTTCCTCAACTGGATATTGGTTGATTAGTTCTCTGCCACAACAGGTTGTTGTTGATGGTATCTGGCCAACAGATCCGAAGAATCCTACGCAGGCAGTTGTTTATAAATACTTGTAACTTCTGTAGGGTACTTTTTGTAGTTCTCCAAGTTTCAGCTCCATACAACAGGACTGTCTTCACATTTGTGTTGAAAATTTTGACTTTTATATTGACTGACAGTTGGTTTGAGTTCCAGATGTTTTTCAGCTGTAAAAATGCTGCCCGTGCCTTACCAATCCGCGCCTTCACATCCGAATCAGACCCTCCGTGTTTGTCGATGATGCTGCCCAAATATGTAAAGGTTTCAACGTCTTCCAGAATTTCTCCGTCAAGTGTAATTGGGTTAGAGTTTGTTGTTTTGTATCGGAGGATCTTGCTTTTCCCTTTGTGTATGTTGAGGCCTACTGCTGCTGAGGCTGCTGCTATATTGTTGGTCTTCATCTGCATTTGATGATGTGTGTGAGAAAGAAGAGCTAGGTCATCTGCAAAGTCCAAGTCATCTAGTTTCGTCGATGTTGTCCATTGTATTCCGAGAGTGCCTTCAGATGTTGCAGTCTTCATGATCCAGTCGATGACCAGTAGGAAGAGGAAGGGCGAGAGTAAGCAGCCTTGTCTAACACCGGTCTTCACTTCGAATGAATCTGTGAGCTGACCTCCATGCACGATTTTACAATGTAGTCCGTCGTAAGAATTTCGTATGATGTTGACTATCTTCTCGTGTACGCCGTAATGTCGTAGAAGGCTCCATAATATTCTCCTATCCACGCTGTCGAATGCCTTTTCATAGTCGATGAAGTTGATGTAAAGTGGTGAATTCCATTCAATTGATTGTTCAACAGTGAACCGTAGAGTGGCGATTTGATCGGTACATGATCGATCTTTACGGAATCCAGCCTGTTGATCTCGGAGTTGGCCGTCGACTGGGCCCTTTAATCTGTTCAATAACACTCTGTTGAAGACCTTTCCTGGTACTGAAAGTAGAGTGATGCCTCTGTAGTTCTCACAATTGCTGAGATCGCCTTTCTTTGGTATCTTGATGAGGTACCCTTCTTTCCAGTCTGCTGGAACTTGTTCTTCCTCCCAAATCTTCCTGAAGAGAATATGGAGTATCCTGGAAGTTGCCTAATTATCTGTCTTCAGTGCCTCTGCTGGTATGTTGTCTGGCCCTGCTGACTTGCCACTCTTGAGCTGTCTGATGGCCATTTTGATTTCTTCGACTGTTGGTGGGTCTGTGCTTATAGGGAGATCCGTGGCTGCTGCTTCGATGACTGGTGGGTTCAGTGGGGCTGGTCTATTCAAGAGTTCTTGGAAGTGCTCTACCCACCTGTTCCGTTGTTCATGCACTTCAGTGATTGGTTTGCCAGCCTTGTTCTTGATTGGCCGTTCTGGCTTGTTGAATTTCCCAGCTAACTTCTTCGTTGTATCGTATAAGAGCCTCATATTTCCTTCTCTTGCAGCTTTTTCCGCTGTCATTGCTAGGTCCTCAACAAACTTCCGTTTATCCAACCTGATGCTCCTCTTCACTTGCTTGTTGACTTCGGTGTATTCGGCCTGTGCCTTGGCTTTCTCTGCTCTTGTCCGACTGTTATTGATCGCTGTCTTTCTGTTCCTCCTTTCTTGGATCTTGTCCAGAGTTCTAACAGAAATCCACTCTTTTTGGTGTTGTTTCTTGAGACCCAAAACCTCCTGACATGTTGAGGTTATTGTTCCCTTAATCTCTTTCCAGTTGTCTTCCATATTAGTTCCACCTTTTTCTAGTAGATTATGAAATGCCTGAAACTTGTTGCTGAGAATTAATTTGAATTCGTTGCGTTTGTTAGTATCACGGAGAAGGGCTGTATTAAACTTATGTAATACTGCTGCTCCAGTTGTCCAGTGCTTCCTCAGCTTCAGTTTCATTTTAGTTACCACCAAATGGTGATCTGAAGCTATGTCGGCTCCTCTCCTTGCTCTTACGTCTTCCATGGTCCTTCTAAACCTCTTATTGATGCAGATGTGGTCGATTTGGTTCTCCGTGATGTGGTCCGGTGAAATCCATGTAATTTTGTGTATACGTTTGTGAGAGAAAATGGTGCCACCTATAATCATTTTGTTGAAGGCACATAAGTTCACGAACCTCTCACCGTTATCATTCCTTTCTCCTAGTCCATGTTGTCCCATGATGTCTTCATACCCGGTGTTATCCACCCCGACCTTGGCGTTGAAGTCGCCCATTAGAATAGTCAGGTCCTTGGCTGAACATTTCTCGATGATTGACTGCAGCCTCGCATAGAACTGGTCTTTGTCGTCTTCGTGGCTGTCGTTGGTGGGTGCGTAGCACTGGATGACATTCATTGCAATCCCTTCCTTCTTCGTCTTGAAGGATGCTGTGATGATCCTAGGTCCATGAGGTTCCCATCTTATAAGAGACTTCCATGCATCTTGGGATAACACCAATGCTACTCCTTGTGTGTGTGGGGCGTTTTCTTCTTCGTGGCCGGAGTATAAAAGCACATTTCCCGAGGATAACCGTTGCTGTCCAGCTTGCAACCAATGCGTTTCGCTTATTCCAAGTATCTTCAGGTTGTATCTTTTCATTTCTTCAGCTATTTGCATGGTCCTCCCTGTTTCCCACAGCGTGCGGACATTCCACGTACCTATACTAATGGTTGCTCTGGTTGTCAGAAGAGACATCGGCCTCGTGGCTTCCGAAGAAACTCGGCTTTCACCATGAGGCGTCATAACATACCTTCCAACTCCCAGGGCAGAGTGAAAATGGTTATAAAGGTTTTTACTGGTAAGCGTTTTTTTAGCACATTTGCTGTTTTACGGGATGGGGTTGCTAGCCCCATGCCCAACCCTCCTCCTTTATCCGGGCTTGGGACCGGCAGCAACCCTAGGGGCTACAGGCATATGCCCACTCATGACTATATCAATACTAGGAGTAATACATAAAATGACTGAAAGTAAAATGGACTATTTCTCAAATAGACTAATGTAATAATGATTCTTATCAGTGAAAATTTTCTGGAAACCCTATTCTTTGAATTCAGTGAATATTCAAACGTGAATCATCATTAATTCTGATTGACACCTTTATAAATTCGTTGACATTTAAGTAAATCAGTGTAATTTACATCAGATTAATAAGATGATATCATCAGATGTTTCTTACATTCTGCTTTCTGAACGTTCGGTTCAGATTAACAAACCAAACAGTTCACTTCAGTATGACATGATCAATTATTCTCCTTTATTGATCTGATTGTACAGACTTCATACTACGATAAAAATGACATTTTCACCACAGTGTTCCTAAAAGCTTTTACTATCTCAGAACTTTTCAATTATTTCTACATCGTAAGTGAAATTTACTCAAAATGAATGCTGTTCTGAAATGCAACAATATTCACAGTAAATTAGTTATTTCTACACAAACTCGTACAGCTACTTAAAATGCTGTCATGATTATTGAAAGTGCAAATCAAATGCATATCATTAGTAGTGATTCACTTCACATACTTTAGATCTTCTAGACATTATCAAAGTTCAAAAACCTATCTTTTCTATCAAGAAACCAAGAAATGAAAAATATACTTTAGTGTTCCAAAATACAAATCATACTACTAAATAGCTTTCATATTCCAATTCTAGATTCATTTGAAGTCATATGTAAACTCCTTATTGTTTAGTGTTTGACTGGCTACCAGAAACCTAGACATGGCTTTCAAAAGCCCTGAAGGTGACAAAGGTATTCCGCTCAATCGTCATTTAATAGAATTTCGATGTAGAATATCCTGACGAGATAATGGCTAAAAACTACTGTTTAAGGATTAAATGAATTGTAATGATAATTTCACCTCCACAGAATAATTTTAATACACAGGTATTTTGTCATATATTTCACGAAAATTTCTGTCTGCTTTCCTTCTGTCTTCTAACTTGGGATTTGGAGGGTTCAAGGTGTTTGAGCGCGGAAATTGTACTCAGTATTATCAACAATTAAGTGAACGACATATTACTTAGCTATCGCTAACAGTGAACAGCAACTTATGGTCATTAACATGAATCACCCGTAGGTTTTGTTTAACCAAAAGGGGATATTTATCCTACTTATACTTCACTTAGTGGATGGCTTACAATAAGTATAAACAATTTAATTCAATATAATTAGTTCACATTCTTATCCTTTATGGTAGAACAAGTGATTTCATACTAATGTTTATCTAATATCATGCACACATTTCTTATTTCAATACTACTGACTTCACTGATTACAATATTCAGTCCATTGAAATTATTTTTAAGTAAGAATTCCCACTGTCAATAGGCTCTATGTTAATGTAATCATTTTTAACTGTCATTGAATAAATTTGGTTGAATATGAAAACAATACGAAAAAAGTGGATACATGCTAAAATAGAAAATAAGAGCTTTAGACCATGATAAAATTTGTGATTGAATATAGTGCGTCTAATAACAGAGATGGAGCTTGAATTGATGAATTGTGAAATCCTTTACCCTAGACAAATGTCTCATCCAAAATTCATAGAAGCCAGTTTTTATGACTTTTGAATAAGTTTGAATGAGATTTTTGAAGGTGATAGGTGATCAGTATTAACCAAAGTGTTGACTGATTTGTTAAACACCTTCAGATAAACCCCCAGAGTATTAATTTGATATGCGTTTGGCAAGAGAACTTTGTATGTAACCATTACCATATTATTCACTAAAGTAAGTAAACTGGTAGACATTAATTAAGGTGGCACAAAGCTGCAATTAAACCACGATCATGTATCAATTGTAGAATGCAATTCATGGATCAGCTAAACAAAAATTCATTCCCAACAATTTCATAACTTAATTTTCACATTTTTGTGAAGCTGTAACTCATTTGAATACAATGTCACTGAACTTAACATTCTTCTTTACTAATAGCATCCATTCTCCACCTCATTTCAGTTCCATTTTACTAATGATGAACCTGAGAAGAATGCAGTTTCCAACAAGTATCTGTAGGTTTCTACTCAGTTCTTTGTGGATTGTGTCTTCTGTACTCATTTACAATTTAAAAGCATTTGTATCATGTTCCCGATGTCGTTATGGACTTAGATTGACTATACTGTATTGCCACATGTGTATAATGAGCCTATTTCCTCAACCCAGAGATAGTTGTAACCACAAAACAGGATCTAGGAGGAGTGTTTCGTTTTATTCGAGACCTGTCATCTGTATGCGTTTTCATCCATGTTAATGTCCACAAATGTACTCCATCCCAGTCCGTTCTTACTAGGTGCCCCCACGTTTACCATCAAATCACTGGATCTGTGTTATGATGTCAACAAAAAACTGTTATTATTGATGAGTATGATTGAGTAGTTGATGCGACCTTGTGCATGTGAAGCTACAATAGTAACCACCAATATGAGTTTCTAGCTGGTCACTACAAGTCTACCCTATGCACACTTCATCCCAAGCCAAAAATAAAAGAACACAAGATTGATGAATCAACTAGACAGAAATTATACTATATGCAATCCTTTAAATATACATAAAAATCTGGACTTATATAGTTGTGCGAATGGTGTGTATATATAATTTGAAAGTATTTCTTCAGTCCCCCCATTGTGAGTGAAGTGAGACTGAGTTTCAGTTTCAGTGTCAATATCAGCAATCGGATGCAAGTATATTTGGCTGAGGAGTCCAGAATAAGACAACGTGCTACTGCACAGTTCACTTTCCTGCTAAAATCGAATGTTTATCAAACTTTGTTCTGATTGTTTTACCTATCGAGGATAATGAATATATTAGAATTTTCTTTCTGCCTAGTGGAACCCATTTTTTAATAGTTATCACATTATTCTTTCTAAGCTAGCCTAATATATACTGATCTTTGTGGGAAACAGTCTGGTCTTCTTTATCACAAAAGACTGAAGAAACTGACATCTACTATTTAACCCTGTCTTTAATATGAAAGGCAACACCTAGTGGCATCTTTAATTCATAATAACCTATGGATGAGGTCAAACCAACTTCCAGCCGAAGAGAAAATTAGGAAAAGGCGTTGGAAATGGATAGGACATACATTACGCAAACCATCAGACTGCATCACGAGACAAGCATTAACATGGAATCCTGTTGGGAGACAGAAAAGAGGAAGGTCAAAGAACACACTGCGTCAAGAATTGGAAGCAGACATTAAAAGAATGAACAGAAACTGGAAACAATTGGAAAGGATTGCTCAGGACAGAGTTAAATGGAGAATCCTGGTGAGCGGCCTATGCTCCTCAGCGAGGAGTAATGGGTGTAAAAGAAGAGGAGGAATTTCGTTAAAATGAAATTGAATATTTAATAATGTCTCCAATGGTAGTGATTTTTTTCTAAATATTTTCAAGGCATATGGGTGGGGGGGGAAGATGTAATTTCAGTTTTTAATAGTGATTATAAACAGCGGATTTCAAATCTCTTCCAATTTCCAGTTTTGATTAATAAATTATCATTGTTTCAGGCTTTTGTTACTAATTAGTTTGATCCATCCCTTTCATTACTAAGTGTTAGTCTACTCAATGTGCTTACTAGGTCATCGAGTCACCCTCTTTTTTATTTTTCATCCATCTAGATATTTTTACACACATGACCCTGTGCATCTCGGAATATAAAGTAAACTCTGGATATACAAGAACCCTTACGTGTGGAATATACTAATAATTCATTATTCTTTAGGACTAGTAAACTACAAATGAATGTTAATTTAACTGTACTACTCACTTACTAATTGTGCCAGTAAGTAAGAAAATTAAACAGCGTAGTGATAAAGTGCAAGTGAATCTCCTTCAATAACTTGTGCTTAATATTAAAACATATCGAATTGTCTCCTGTAGAATCAGCATAGTTTCTTCTTCTAATATCGAATCCTGAAATTTCCGATTGTTACTATGTAATGGACAATCACTGTTAGCACATATATTCTCTCTTATATTTATAGCTGTAGTACAGGTAAATATTAGCTGTTTTCAGTTAGTATATTTAAAAAGAATTTTCAATTCAAAATGATGATAATGATATTTTGTCCTTCAAAGATCGAAACCAAAAATGACGGCTTTTATCCCAGCGCTTAATCGTGAAGTTAGAAAAATTAGATATACAAACTATTGAACGCCAACTAAATGGTCTAATTGTTTTTTTTTCTATTTGGATTGTGGCTGACAATTGGAATCCAGGATGTGCGTTACGTCATATTTGGGACTCATCAGCTGGTATGAACATCAACACTAGGATTCAGGCAGTTCCAACTGACGAGCTCCAGAATGGACGAAACACGCACGATGGATCCCGCTTGCCAGCCACAATCCAAATTAAACAATGCCTGTGAATAATCGTTATATCGAGGCAACCCGCTCAGGACTCATCTATGGGTACAGTGACTGATTACCTTCAGTCCATAACAAATCAACGGGAAGATCCAAATAAACTCTAATCAGTGGTCTAATGTTTCTAAGTTCGAACTTCGGATGGGATAGTGTGCACTGTTGAAGAGTTTTGGTGTTAGATAAGACATCTGCATTTAATTTTCTAGTTTCAAATAATTATAAACTAAAAAATTCAACACTAATTGCAAACCCTCTTTTACAAAAATAATGAGCACCATGAGGACTATCTCCATTTATCCCTAACAAACTATATTCAACCTTTAGCCCATATATCATCTGGTATTGTAAAAGCATAATAAACATCTTTCTATAAGAAAGGATTATACATTTATTATTTACATATTTTATGTTTGTATCCATCCACAATTATTTCCTAATATTAGGTATTGCATTCTCAGTTTCACCTAATATGCTAACATTAAACAGGTAATCACTGAGAACCAGCAAGCGTAGGACAGAAAACTTATCCTAACAAGGAACATCTTAACAATGTGTATCCGTTTCACCGCCATCGACTGAACCTAAACTATTAATAAACAATTATTTCAAACAGAGAGTAAAACTATATCTATGTTACTGTTTACGTACTTGTTTGTACAGCATAACGCGAATTAACTGTAAATAGAGATATCAATCGTTTGATCCTAGCTCATTGGTTTAACGGTTCGATTTTATTACGAAGGTGTGGGTGCGTACTGTTAAGAAGTCCTGTACTAGAACAAAACAGCCATCATGTGCTTCTCGGTTTTCTATTGATATCTGACTCAGTCTAATTTTCTATAGTGAATTCAAAATCTTAACTGTTCACAGAAGGCATTATGTATGCGCTGTCTGTTATGTGTTGTTATCAATTCATAAAATACTCTTTTCTTAACTTGGAGAGATTGACTTAAGAGATCACTTTCAACATTTACTTGATATTTGATATTCTTCTATGAGATAAAAATACTCCTTATTTACTATAAATATCTTAGTTTATAAAAAGTACCTTATTCTATGTTTATTTTGCGTAAGTATTCATCTCATTTTTATTTACTTTGATGGAGTTGATGCTCAGTATAAATTAACTGTACTAGTTTCGAATGTCTTAATTTACAGTTTAACAACTATAAGCGTTCCATAAGAGTGAGTCAGCTTGATTACAGACTATTATATCTATTATTATATCGTTATATTTTTGGACAATAATCGCAAATACAAATAGCTATGGGTTTATGTATCATAGATTAATTTTGATTTGATAACTAAAAGAAAATTAGGAACTGTTGAATATCCGTTTCGTCGTGTTATACGACACTAGCAAATTTCATTCATGATCCCTGTGAGGGCCGAACCTAAAACTTTCAGGCTTTACGGCAAACGCTTAACTCTTAGACCATTAAGTCGACATCTAGTAGTTTACACTTCTAACTTAGATCAATCTTCAAGAAGTATACTGAATTATTTCAGACAATGTCATTAGTGAGTTGCTGCCTCAGACGTGACATAGTTAAACTTCACTTGTTGTTACGTCTTCTTACTAGAACATGGAAGTCAGCCATTAGTGAGCGCAAGTTTGATTGTTGTTTTGATGGAATGAGGGTGGAGATGTGGAGAATTTTGTAGTTCAATTAGCTTAATCTAGTTTAACTAAGAACCATTTAATAGTTATATTTATAACAGCTTTCAGATGATTCCCATACTTAGCATCAGTATGATGATTGTTACCATATAAAACTATGAAAGTGAAATACCTTCTTTTAATTGTCACTTTGTTGTTCATTTTCACCAAAATTACTTTATTCCACCTTGTTAGTTAAGGGACCTAAGCCACTTTTAGTGGCCTGTTTGCAGTCAGGATAATGTCATCTGAGAAGAATATGACATAACACAGCAGAAAATAAGTTATTATTGAGATAAATCTCCGTACTAACAATTGATGATTAGCCAACATACGTGAATAAAGTATTAGTTAGTCAAGTACCACACATATGAAGAATTAATGATAAAAGCATACATTACTAATAAAGTATTTTCTATATTAAGTTTATTAATACATCTATATTAATGCTAATAATTTACTAATTTGTAGGAATGATCATAGTCCTCCTTCTACTTTGTATACCTGTACTTACATTTGCTAAACTAGACACAATCGAATTCCAAGTAACTATAAAATTACTAGGAAGTACACTTTTGACCGATGATGAAAGTAAAATAGCACCGTATTTTAAATGTGATGCAAATGGCTGTACACGATTTATTAAACTATGTGTTCGTTCAACTTCTCGAAGGTTGGTTATAAATAAATTGTAAAAATATTTATTCTATTACATCCATTTATATATATAAATACGTTACAAAAATATTATGCAATATCAAAATTACTTTTTCAGCAACGTATAATAATAACATGACAATATCATTTCTGTAATATTAAACCGAACAAAACTAAAGTCACTGGCACAGATACTAAATTTTTTTATTGTTCCAATATGACGGTTAAAAAAGGGAGGTTTCATTACAAACTGACTAGTTGAGTAGACTTTGAAATCTAGGAGACATTTTCTAACTACAGTGTTCAATGTATACTCTAGTTGAAAACAATTATAAGTATCTTCCTTGTCTGTATTATTCACATTTACTTCATCTAGGCATAGTGATTCACAGTATCAAATCAGTTTCCCTTGTAATCAAAGTTTCATGTATTGCCTTTTTTCTATTAATACACTTCTACATGTATATACGATAAAAAAACATTTGCGTAAAGAACTGTTTTCAATGATTTACGTCATATACATACATTATATGACTGAATCAAACGCTGCTGTAAATCGAATTGTTGATTATTATCTTCCTATGGCCAATATTATAATGCTTTTACCGAATGAAATCCCTATTCATAATTATGCACATATTAGTGCAGATATGTTATTACGTTTAACAGTTTGCTAGTGATCGTGAAGATAAAATGATAACCACCATTTTGCATGATGTACTGTTTATCAAAGTTACTACACTGTGTCATATAGATTTTATTTGTTTTGCCTTCATTTATTATTACATCTTATAGTTTCCTATATTATTGATTGCTAAGGATTTGTACGTCCTTAATAATTTACTCATAGTATCAAAAGTGATATCCACTTTTGGTTACATAATCAATATGTTGAATTATGATGTCAATTGTGTGCACTATCATTCTTTTGATCAACATAACATTCTGTTCACTATCTTTATATATATTTATATATGGTAAGAATGCATCCAACTGTGATTGATACCATGGATAAAAGCAATCTAGAACACAGATTATTCACTTACAAATCGTTACTACTGAACGTCTAAGAAACTATGTTTACTTTTTGTATTTAAACAAAATGTTTTTAGATTATATTAATAGTTACAAAATTTTCGTTAAGTAATCAAAATATGAGTTAAATTTTTGTTAGAATCTTCAAATGGTTACAAGAACTAGTTTCTAAGACTGTAATCTGAAATATTTATTTTTTACCGAATGTATCGTTATGAAGTAACTAGTTACTTCAATGAACATGTTCACAAAAATACGGGGATTGAAATATAAATAGATTTTTCAAAATTTCTAGTTTATAATTATATGTATACATATATATTTTACTTTTCTTCAAAAATTTCAACAACATTTGACTCTGATGACCGTTTTTTTTACACCAAACATTTAGTCGATGTTCCATGATGATTCGATATATCACTCACTATATAAATATGGACAAAAGATGGCTCTCACTCACAAGGCCTAGTCATAAGAAAAATTCACATGGATTTCGTATAATCGTTTATTTTCCGAAAGTAAGCTCAAATGACAAAGTTCATAACACTATTCACTGTATCGATATGTCTTACATCAGCACATAGACATTATTTTCTTTAAGATAAATGACAAATGGTTGTGATACATACACTTGACGTGTTCATAAATTATAAACTATTACTAAACTGAATATGATAATTCACTCAAAATGCTCTATTGACTCAACCTAATGTTTTATATTTGTCGATCAGATAAGCGATCAATCGCTCCAGAATCCAAGTAATCTGTCTTTATAAGTTCTAAAATGTTAGGACTGTAAAATAAAATTTACAATGTAGCTTCATTTACCGTCTTCCGTGGGATTTCTTTTAAATATATTGTCTCTATTTGATTGATAACATCACCAATGAACATCAACTTCAAGAAGATTAACTTCATCAAACTATTGTTAACATGCAGTTCACCTTAATGCAATTTAAACGACTTTAGCATTGTATCTACCGCAAATAAGTTAATTCAGTAGAGTTCAATTTAAGCACTATCAAGTTGAATATTAACTCGTGAACGTCGGCAACCGGTTAATCATCTGATGAAAGTGCTCGATACAATGGTATCCATAGTTCACAAAGGTTTGTCAGGTGGGTTTCACCTATACAGCAAAACAAAAGACATTATTATTCTAGAACCGGAAAGGAAAATGCTTTTTTAGTGCAATAGATGCACGATAGGTTAGTTTATTGTACTTGTAGTGTATCAGTGTTAGACCAGTAAGGTGAGAACTCAACAGTGATGAATGTTAATAGTGTAAATGAACTACACATGGTTGCAGTTTGTTGGCTCTTCAATGGCTCTTCCATTCACTGAGGTATAAATATACCTGTTATATTCAGTCTGTGTCTGCCATTAAAGTAAACTGTTCATCTTAAAAGTCTTTTCACCCCACATAGCGAGTTAAGGCATAAGAAAGCGTTGCTGTATCCCACACTGCACTAAACTCTGATTTCACCAACTAAAATTTCAAAAAACAGAATAATAGTTAAAATCAATCAATCGATCAATGCCTGTTACCCCAAGTGAAGCATAGACAGCCCACCAGCATTCTCCAACCAGCTCTGTCCTGGGCTTTCCTTTCTAGCTCTTCCCAAGTGCTGTTCATTCTCTTCACGTCTGTTTCCAATTCCCGACGCAATATGTTCCTGGGTCTTCCTCTGTTTCTTTGGCCTTTAGGATTCCAAGTCAGTGCTTGTCTTGTGACACAATTTGATGGTTTCCTCAATGTATGTCCAATCCACCTCCAGCGTCTTTTCCTAATTTCTTCCTCAACTGGAAGTTGATTAGTTCTCTGCCACAGAAGAATGTTGTTGATGGTATATGGCCAACGAATCCGAAGAATCTTACGCAGACAGTTGTTTATAAATACTTGTATCTTCTGAAGGATACTTTTCGTAGTTCTCCAATTTTCAGATCCATACAACAGAACTGTCTACATATTTGTATTGAAAATTTTGACTTTAATATTGACTGACAGTTGGTTTGAGTTCCAGATGTTTTTCAGTTGTAGAAATGCTGCTCTTGCCTTACCGATCCGCGCCTTCACATCCGAATAAGACCCTCCTTGTTTGTCGATTATGCTGCCCAAATATGTAAACGTTTCACCGTCATCCAGAATTTCTCCGTCAAGTGTAATTGGGTTAGTGTTTGTTGTTTTGTATCGAAGGATCTTGCTTTTACCTTTGTGTATGTTGAGGCCTACTGCTGCTGAGGCTGCTGCTATGTTGTTGGTCTTCATCTGCATTTGATGTTGTGTGTGAGAAAGAAGAGCCGGCTAGGTCATCTGCAAAGTCCAAGTCATCTAGTTGCGTCGATGTTGTCGATTGTATTCCGAGAGTGTCTTCAGATGTTGCAGTCTTCATGATCCAGTCGATGACTAGTACGAAGAGTAAGGGAGGAAGTAAGCAGCCTTGTCTGACACCGGTCTTCACTTCGAATGAATCTGTGACCTGACCTCCATGCATGATTTTACAATGTAGTCCGTCGTAAGAATTCCGTATAATGTTGACTATCTTCTCGGTTACGCCGTAATGTCGTAGAAGGCTCCATAATATTCTCCTGTCCACGCTGTCGAATGCTTTTTCATAGTCGAGGAAGTTAATGTAAAGTGGTGAATCCCATTCAATTGATTGTTCAACAGTGAACCGTAGAGTAGCGATTTGGTCAGTACACGATCGGTCTTTACGGAATCCGGCCTGTTGATCTCGGGATTGGGTGTCGATTGGGTCCTTTATTCTGTTCAATAACACTCTGTTGAGGACCTTTCCTGGTACTGAAAGTAGAGTGATGCCTCTGTAGTTCTCACAATTGCTGAGATCGCCTTTCTTTGGTATCTTGATGATGTACCCTTCTTTCCAGTCTGCTGGAACTTGTTCTTCCTCCCAAATCTTCCTGAAGAGAATATGGAGTATCCTGGAAGTTGCCTAATTATCTGTCTTCAGTGCTTCCGCTGGTATGTTGTCTGGTCCTCCTTACTTACCACTCTTGATCTGTATGATGGCCATTTTGATTTCTTCGACTGTTGGTGGGTCTGTGCTTATAGGGAGATCCGTGGCTGCTGCTTCGATGACTGGTGGGTTCAGTGAGGCTAGTCTATTCAAGAGTTCTTAGAAGTGCTCTACCCACCTGTTCCGTTGTTCATGCATTTCAGTGATTGGTTTGCCAGCCTTGTTCTTGATTGATCATTCTGGCTTATTGAATTTCCCAGCTAGCTTCTTTGTTGTGTCGTATAGGAACCTCATGTTTCCATTTCTTGCAGCTTTTCCTGATGTCATTGCCAGGTCCTCAACAAATTTCTGTTTATCCGACCTGATGCTTCTCTTCACTTGCTTGTTGACCTCGGTGTATTCGGCCTGTGCCTTGACTTTCTCTGCTCCTGTCTGGCTGTTATTAATCGATATCCTTCTGTTCCTCCTTTCTTGGATCTTGTCCAGAGTACTAAAGGAAATCCGCTCTTTATGGTGTTGTTTCTTGGGACCCAAAACCTCTTGACATGTTGAAGTTATTGTTTTCTTAATCTCTTTCCAGTTGTCTTCCATATTAGTTCCACCTTTTTCTAGTAGATCATAAAATGCCTGGAACTTGTTGTTGAGAATTATTTTGAATTCGTTGCGTTTGTTAGTATCCCGGAGATGGGCTGTATTAAGCTTGTGTAATACTGCTGCTCCAGTTGTCCAGTGCTTCCTCAGCTTCAGTTTCATTTTAGTCACCACCAAATAGTGATCTGAAGCTCTGTCAGTTCCTCTCGTTTCTCTTACATCTACCATGGCCCTTCTATACTTCTTATTGATGCAGACGTGGTTGATTTGGTTCTCCGTAATGTGGTCCGATGAAATCATGTAGTTTTGTGTATATGTTTGTGGGAGAATATGGTGCCACCTATAATCATTTTGTTGAAGGCACATAAGTTTACAAACCTCTCACCGTTATCATTCCTTTCTCCCAGTCCATGTTGTCCCATGATGTCTTCATACCCGGTGTTGTCCACTCCAAACTTGGCGTTGAAGTCTCCCATTAGAATGGTCAGGTCCTTGGCTGAACATTTCTCGATGATTGACTGCAGCCTCGCATAGAACTGGTCTTTGTCGTCTTCGTGGCTGTCATTGGTGGGTGCGTAGCACTGGATGACATTCATTATAATCCCTTCCTTCTTCGTCTTGAAGGATGCTGTGATGATCCTAGGTCCGTGAGGCTCCCATCCTACAAGAGCCTTCCATGCTTCTTGGGATAGCACCAATGCTACTCCTTGTATGTGTGGGGCGTTTTCATCTTCGTGGACGGAGTATAAAAGCACATTTCCCGAGGATAACTGTTGCTGTCCAGCTTGCAACCAATGCGTTTCGCTTATTCCAAGTATCTTCAGGTTGTATCTTTTCATTTCTTCAGCTATTTGCCTGGTTCTCCCTGTCTCCCACAGCGTGCGGACATTCCATGCACCTATATTGATTGTTGCTCTGGTTGTCAGAAGAGACATCGGCCTCGTCGCTTCCGAAGCAACTCGGCTATCACCATGAGGCGTCATAACATACCTTCCAACTCCCAGGGCGGAGTAAAAATGGTTATAAAGGTTTTTGCTGGTTAGCGTTTTTTTTTAGCGAGGTTGTTGTTTTACGGGATGGGGTTGCTAACCCCATGCCCAACCCTCCTCCTTTATCCGGGCTTGGGACCGGCAGCAACCCTAGGGGGCTACAGGCGGAGTTAAAATGCCAATAGTATTATCCTACCAGCGATTCCAATAATAACACACTTTGAAGCTTTTTATACATGGACTGATTATCTCAACTATAAGTTTTAATAAAATACTAACTCCATTATTTGACTTATAGGAAGAACTCATGGATGTAAAACATCTTGATGTTGTTGTGTACAGAAAAAAGTCAAAGTGGCAAAAAATTGATCTATTTCGGTATACTTTATCTCCCAAAGAATTTATGCTTAATTCTGGAGAGTCGACTAAATGGAAAAATGCCATGTTGATATCAGAGAAAAAAGTATTCAAGTAAGTTATATTTGGTTAACTAGTTCATTTATGGTGATTGAATTCTACTGATGAAGTTACAATGTAATCACTAGTCTACGTGATTCACAACTTCACCTTCTATGCTAATGCAAAATGGTTGAAGGTGGTAGTTAAGAAACTATGCATATTGCTTTCGTGCTAGTCAACACTATTCAAGTAGACCAACCTACAGTCCTGACGGAACTAATTTACCACTTGCATATATTTATAATGATAGGTATTTATGCTTTGGTTCATTTATACTGTACAACAGAATCAAATGTTATACACAGAACTGAATCATTTATCCAGGGTCTGCTTATGACATTCAGATTATGAAATGATTACATTGTATTAAATTAAACATTCGACAATAATGTATAAATTCTCTCCTGTTCCGCTTTCATGGAACGCATAAAAATAGGTTAGCAGTTCTAAGATTTTTAACTAAGAATACTGCACAATTTTAGTTTCTTAGAGCATTTCGCTTAGCCATGATATTAAAAAATTATAGTAACAATTGATATTATTGATACTGATTAGGAAATTGTTGTTTCATTCGTTATTCAAAGTACTTACTAGTTTCATTTATTCAAAGACTAATAAATAATCTAAACTATCGTTGCATTATACTTAAGAAGTCAGGAAGCGAATTCCTAAAATTGAATTCAAGAGTATCTGTTATTACTTACTTTAGCATTAAAAACAGTGCATTTTATATATTTGTTTAATAGATTAAATATTTCATTCAAAGTTAAATACAAGTTAGTTGATTCAGAAAAATATAAAATCAAACAACAGAAAAATGCCGTTACAAATAAAACATTGGCGACTGATGCAGAATTAGATAATACATTGGAGACAAATTCGACTAATGAAGGAACTGATGACAACCTAGAAGGTGATAACGAACAAGAAAACGATACTGATACAAGTGATAAACTGAGGAGTGACGAAGAGTTAGTTAATTCAATAGAAACAAATTCGACTAGTCAAGGAAATGATAGCAATCCAACTAGTGATGACCAGCAACAGAAAACTACTGACATACATAATACAATGACGGCTGAGGTAGAAGTTAGTAGTGCAATAATATCACATCCAACTAATCAAGGAAATGATAGCAATCCACTAGTGATGACCAGCAACAGAAAACTACTGACACAGCAAAATACAATGACGACCGAGTTAGAACTTAGTAGTTGCAATAATATCACATCCAACTAATCAAGGAAACGATAGCAATCCAACTAGTGATGACCAGCAACAGAAAACTACTGACACACAAAATACAATGACGACCGAGTTAGAACTTAGTAGTGCAATAATATCACATCCAACTAATCAAGGAAACGATAGCAATCCAACTAGTGATGACCAGCAACAGAAAACTACTGACACACAAAATACAATGACGACCGAGTTAGAACTTAGTAGTGCAATAATATCACATCCAACTAATCAAGGAAACGATAGCAATCCAACTAGTGATGACCAACAACAGAAAACTACTGACATACATAATACAATGACGGCTGAGGTAGAAGTTAGTAGTGCAATAATATCACATCCAACTAATCAAGGAAATGATAGCAATCCAACTAGTGATGACCAGCAACAGAAAACTACTGACACACAAAATACAATGACGACCGAGTTAGAACTTAGTAGTGCAATAATATCACATCCAACTAATCAAGGAAACGATAGCAATCCAACTAGTGATGACCAGCAACAGAAAACTACTGACACACAAAATACAATGACGACCGAGTTAGAACTTAGTAGTGCAATAATATCACATCCAACTAATCAAGGAAACGATAGCAATCCAACTAGTGATGACCAGCAACAGAAAACTACTGACACACAAAATACAATGACGACCGAGTTAGAACTTAGTAGTGCAATAATATCACATCCAACTAATCAAGGAAACGATAGCAATCCAACTAGTGATGACCAACAACAGAAAACTACTGACACACAAAATACAATGACGGCTGAGGTAGAAGTTAGTAGTGCAATAATATCACATCCAACTAATCAAGGAAATGATAGCAATCCAACTAGTGATGACCAGCAACAGAAAACTACTGACACACAAAATACAATGACGACCGAGTTAGAACTTAGTAGTGCAATAATATCACATCCAACTAATCAAGGAAACGATAGCAATCCAACTAGTGATGACCAGCAACAGAAAACTACTGACACACAAAATACAATGACGACCGAGTTAGAACTTAGTAGTGCAATAATATCACATCCAACTAATCAAGGAAACGATAGCAATCCAACTAGTGATGACCAGCAACAGAAAACTACTGACACACAAAATACAATGACGACCGAGTTAGAACTTATCCAACTAGTGATGACCAACAACAGAAAACTACTGACACACATAATACAATGACGGCTGAGGTAGAAGTTAGTAGTGTAACGATATCGCATCCAACTAATCAAGGAAATGATAGCAATCCAACTAGTGATGACCAACAACAGAAAACTACTGACACACAAAATACAATGACGACCGAGTTAGAAGTTAGTAGTGCAGTGATAACATATCCAACTAATCAAGGAAATGATAGCAATCCAACTAGTGATGACCAGCAACAGAAGACTACTGATACACTAAACGCAACGACGGCTGAGGTAGAAGTTAGGATTGCAGTGATAACACTTCAAACTGATCAAGAAAACTATAGTATCCCATTTTGTAAGTGAAGTTAACAATAAATTCATTACAGTTTATGAATATTTACATGCATATTCTGACAACATAACCATATAAAATAAAGCTGATGAAACCATTTATTCCTAAATACCCAAATATCTTATTATCTAAGATGCTAATCTATCAGTTGTATAACAGTTTCATTCATAAGTAACATTCATAGTATGATTGGCATATTCCTATGTAATTTTTTATTATCAATCAACATATAGCATTCCATTGTGATCACTGATAATTCTAAGACATCTAAGGACAGTTACTATATGACATGGAATCTTATTTAATCATCGTAGTCATTTAGTACTAATAGTATATTGCATTCATGAGTAATCTTTTGTGTATTCTGCCAAGTGTAAAGATACAGTATGATTTGTAAATGCCTAAAAACTATCAAAACTTGTTAAATGGGATATTCAAAGTTTAATTACCACTTTTTCAGAGAGGATTTCCATTTGTTATAATGGGTTTCACTCGGGAACTGACTGTTCATAATTTTAATAATGCAAAAGAAAAGTAGGAAAGAAGCAAAATAATATTTCTCTCTAATTAGTAATAACTTATTCACTACCAATAAGATGATGGTGTGTTTGTCTGTAAGTTTACAATTTAAAATATTTTTATTGTGCCTTCATAGGGACTTGAAAGGCCCTACTTTCGATTTATGGGTAGGAACGTGTGTGTACAGTGCTGAAGATAAATCACCTGTCCAGTGTACCTTGGATATTTTAATGGTGTCCAACCATGATTGGTCGGTGACTAATACTAGAAACAAATCAAAGTATTTTTGAAACTTATCTGGCATGAATGCAATTAACAGATATTAGTAGATGCAGAAATGGCACATAATGAATTGGAATATGTAGTTATAGGACTGATAAACCATACCATATTTTTCGTTAGAATTAACTAAATTTAAAATGATAAATAGGATCTTAATGACAGTTGTGCATCAGTTAAGAGAATATCAACATTATGTACTCATTATACAACAAAAAATTTGAAAGGAAAGGGGCAATAATAATAATCTAACAGGTTATTTTTGGACCAGCTTAGAGTTTTTTACTATGACAACCTTTAATCAACACAGCACTGGAAAACTCGTCCACACTAGACAAGCTTTATGTTAAAAAATGTAGCTAGCCGGTCACTGAAAAAGAAGTAAGTATAGACTTTCTGAGTTTACCTTATCCACGTGTGTCTACCATTTCAAATGGGTTTGTGGAGTCAGAACCATCTAGCTAACAATCAGGTATATGCGTCACAGAATTTATGAACATCATCCTACGTGATTAAACAATGTGTAGTTACAATTAATCAAAAACACTATATTTTTTCTCTTAACTGATCATTGATATTAAGCATACACTAGTAAAGCCTTCCGAATCATCAATCGGATCTTCCTAAATTTGTCGCACTTCTTATTTGTCTCATGTAACTTTTTTAGTACTGTTCTAAATGTACATAAGAAAACCGTACAACTTTTCTCCTCGACAATCATATTAGTTAAGAATAGGTGGGTTTACATGTAATCCAACACACTCTGGTTAAATTGTTGTTATTCCTAAACTACGGTGAAACAACCATGCGATCTTATATAATAGCCATTATTAAGTGATTTCTTACGAAAACTTCATAATTTAGTTCATAGGTAATTTTAATCTGCTCTGTAGCATAAATAATCGTAGAATTTTCAAGTAATGGTAGTATAGAGAAATCTTGCTTTCTATAAGATCATTTCTTACTACAACTAATGTTACACTGTTAATAAATAACATAATTCCATTTATTTTAATCTTATTGTATTTCATTTCATTCTATAGGGATATGGTTCATATGTTACTTGTCAAAAACTATATTCCGATATGATATATGCCCGATAATGGGATACAGAAGTATATAATGATTATTCATAATTAAATGATCAACATTGAATGATCCACATTATACCATAAATATTACTATAAAATGAAATATTATGTAAACGACTAAAGTATAGACGGTTAATCATCGGATAGATGAATGAAACTGTTTATTTGTTTACTTTATCAAAATATCACTAGTTCATAAACTTATGAAATATAACTGATGCTTATATTATGTAATATTATATTTGACTGTATACTTTAGACTTTTGTTACATTCATATGAATTTGACAGTCTAAGGATAATCAAATGTAAAGTATCGGAAGATATTCTGTAAAGAATAAGTGATCAATTGAAGTTTTCTGTGTTTCATTGCTAAAAAATCTAGTTAATGCTTCATTCCTTATATCATATACTGAAATGAATTAGTGTTCGGTTTATAAAGATGTTTACTGCTCATCAATCCACTATGGATGCGAAACAATGGTTATGAAAAAAGATATGAGTAGGCTTCAGGTATTTGATAACAGAAATTATCATAATATCGCATCTATATCAATGAATGACTGAATAAGCAATAATGATGTAAGAAACGGAATACTAGGAAAACATGTCATACCAATCAATAAGGTGGTAAACCTTCATCGACGTAGGTTGTTAAGATATATGTTGCGCATGCCAGACAGTTGTCTGCCATATCGTTCGGTGTTGGTCGAGGTAGGAGTAGAATGGAAGAAAGATATGGGCAGCCAAAACAAGACATGGTAACAATCCATGAATTCTTTTACCGATGGTATAAGCCATGTAGATAGAGGAAGCCTTTCTGGTTGGGTTCCACATGATATTAGTAGTCATTAGTTTAGTGACATTGTTCAGAAATGGTCATAGGGGCTCGAGTGCATTCTACTTCTTCTAAATCGCAAGGAGTTTCGGATGAGTTGAATTAAGGCTAATGAATTTGCCAATTCAAGTGATTTATGATCAAAGGAATCTGTTGGCTACTTCGTCTCAGGTAGTCTAGTGAATAATTAATTCACTGAAGGGCACCTACAATGAGGCTTCTACATATGCTTTACCAATATTTCAGTTTATGAAGGAAGCAATCAACAGATTAACATTCAGGAATGAAACAGACTATCGGTGTGCTGCCCCCTTCCTTTTAAGCAACATTTCACCAATTCACATGTTCGGCTATCATATGCAATTGTTTGTACCGAATTAGAAGAATAACTCCATCCATTTAAAAATTAGTTAAATTACCTTTCAAAGTAATTTTACCTTGAAAATACTAATAGCATATTCATGCTCTAGAACAATTAAAAAGCTTTGCCGGTTTTGTAATCTAGCCATCAGTTGTGCAGTTCGAATCAATAAAGGCATTTTACGTCGGATTCAGATATCATCTGACGAAAAATGGTATATATATATATATATATATATATATATATATACTGGTCGTTTCCTTATATTTGCGTTTCCAATGGATTTTGACTAACAGTGGGATATAAGACATACACCACATCTAACAGATATACTAATAGCACAGGGATTAAGTATACACTAAGACAATTTCTTTAAATAAAAACGTGTTTTGTGCTAAGCCAATGAATTCAGTTGCCCATTGATTAGTTCGGCAGATATGACGTCGACTATCCATAGGAACTGTCTGAACGTTGTTATAATCAGACTGATTTCTATCTACTCTGTTCATCCTCAGTCACTAGAGCGAGTTTTCCGTCTCCTGTAATATTTGTTATTGGATAACAACATTTACCTTGACTATGGCTTTGTAAACGTCTCGCCTATTTTGTGCTTCAGTGGCCACCCAACTTCTTACTTAAAACGGATTAATACCAGTAAATTGGTTGAGACTACTGTTGTAGCGAAATATTAAATGAGTTTGGTTCAAGACCAGCTGCTAGTTCGCCGATAACAGTAGATGAGCTTGGCTGTAATTTCATGAAAAAGTAACCATTGCGTAAAACTTATTTCTCGGATTAGTGAAGCATCTCGTAGGTTGCTTACAATTCTTTGAAATACGTCGCTACACTCCGATGACTTATGAGTTTGAAAATAAATATAGATTCCTACCAAAGAATGTTGTAGGAAACCTAAGTGAGGACAGAGACATGGTGGTCGAAGCAGATTAAAGAGTTGGAAGCAATAGCTTGCTCGGGTAACTACCAGCTTTCCCAACTCGTCCGAGCCACTAGTAGAAAG
Organism: Schistosoma mekongi; assembly: GCA_034768735.1. NCBI lineage: Eukaryota > Metazoa > Platyhelminthes > Trematoda > Strigeidida > Schistosomatidae > Schistosoma > Schistosoma mekongi. Next base: position 83,601,923 of record CM068306.1, on the reverse strand, counting down.
AAATTTGGTGCGAGTGAAGCAACTTACGGAACTGACAGTGCGCCAATTACTAACAACCAAAATTGTCACAGACAACAGGGTATTTCTCGATGGGCAGTTCACTTCGTCTCTCACCCTACTAACATCCATGAAACTGACCTGTCCGCCTATGTCAGTGATGACTGGCCCATTTAAAGCAGAGATGCACAAGGAACTACAACAACCTTTCAACCAAGACAAACCACCACCTCTCCATTATTCCAGTCCAGCAGCTGAGTTGGGTGAAGTTACCCAATCTCATAATTCCTCTTCGTCCTTGCTATTTATGGCAATACGGAAACAGCTCTAAAAGAAATGTGTGGTGGTGGTGTGAATCTGCCACCTAGAAAAAGGCTTTTCGATCCCCCCCCCCAACCTAGTGAGTGAACGATGTCGTCTTAATGTGCGTTAACACATAATCCATCCAAATCATAAATATTGTATGACAGAGAATGTGAAGGCCACACGAACGAAATACGCTTGCAAGACTAACAGAATCATGCGCTCACTCTCACTATTTATGAACTGCTAGATATTGATAGGAAATGTAAGGAGATTGTCAGTTTGGGTATGACAAGAAGCCGTAGAATGGTAAGACCGGCCGAAGTTAGTACATAACGACTTCCTAAACGGGGTCCTGGGAAAACTGCACGATACTGGCTCGAGACCTACCATATACTGGACAAAATTGAAGCTAGTTGCGAACATGTGGCAGTTTTTCTAGCACTCTTCGCAGAGATGTGCAGAATATCTTCGACGAATTGAAGACTCTTCACCGTATTCCCAACTGAATTGTACCCCATACTTCGTAATTAACGTGTTACCCTATTAACTCTTACTTTTTTATACGGTCAGTGTCTTTTATTTATTCATAGTATTTTGTTTCTAAGTGTGCGGTGAATGCACTTTTGGTGCCCAACCGTACGTAATATCGTCTTTAAATGAACAATATATCTAGGTAACACGCATGCTACGGTAACAAATCAATGTGACTCGAAGTAACACATGTTCATTAACGAGAACAGTTACCTTCAACTTCATGTCGAATCATCATATATTTGCAGCGTTAAAGCACATATGTCGCAAAAGATATGAAATTCAAACTGAGAAAGTATATAAAAATGTCAGTCCTATACATAATAAGCAATTGTCACAATACTTCTTATGCTCTTAGATTGCTCAGATATATTTCAATCAAATACCATGGATACGATTATGTTTGTGGTCGGAACTGTTGCACCTATGTCAGATAGTAGCTTAACTTAAACCCCTACCTACATTTAATAATAATTTTTATTAATGTCATCATTGAGTAAATGTTTTAAGACATTACTAGAACACCTGTCAAGACTTAATCATGAACCAAACTTGAATATCTGAAGTACTCAACCCCCACCCCCAACCCCACCCTCACTAGATATCAGTAAATACCACTTCTGTAGCATTACATCAAAATCAGGAGATAGAAACAGTATCCTTAACTTCTAAATGGATTTTATAAGTGCTGATACACCAGGTACAAGTAACTGCAAAGCTTTTAATGTAAAAGGTCTTTATAAGGTTGAAGATGCCCACAATAGGTTTGTATCAACTTTTGTTTCTGATATACTGTTCGCGTAAATAACTTATTATGAGGTTTCCAAGTATTGCAACTAGACATCAACTAATTATTTAAAAAAAACATGACTGAAAAAGTCTAAAAAATCAAGCGACGTTGTTTAATTCTACACGTGAAACCACAATAATGTGAAGCGGTAGCTTGACACTATGGTGTAGATACCAGTCTCGCTTAACCACAACAGTGGACAACCCGGTAGTCATATTCGGCTTCGCATGTAAAGTCTAGCTCAAAGCTTTGTATAGGAATCTGTAATCGATCGGTAACTTAAACTATTATCACTCGGTACACTGTTCGCATTAAGAGAATCTTGAAAGTTTACTATAAATTGAATTGAAGTGGTTTGTGGAGCTTGATATTAAGTTTTAATTGATTGAATTCTACCCCTAAGGCGGAATTTCGAGTGTCCACTGCTGAGTATTCCCATACTACGACAAAACAGCTGTCTAGTGTTTACTGGTTTTCAAAAGTACCTTACCAACAACTATCTGTTACAAATTAAATCAACAAGGATTTACTATAAGAGTGAATATAGACTCAATTAACCAAACTAAAATTATTGAAAACTTTCGACAGAACATGAAAGATCTAAGTAATAACGGCGTGTACTAGTGGAATAGTACCCACAGCATTAAAGACTAAAAAAACTTACAGTAGATATTTTCCGATAATAGACTTATGCGTTCGAAGAATTGTATAAACAGTTAATTTTTACATGGTAGGATTAATCCCAGGTAGCTTCTTACTTAACGAGAACACAAATGTGTAGAAACCTATGAGCTAAAATGTACTAAGAGAACATTATATATATATATATATATATATATATATATATATATATATATATATCCTTGGAAATTATGAACATATAGCTTCACTTAGCAGAAACATCTTATGGACAATTCTTATGAGTTGAAACGAAGTTTTTAGACAAGTTTTTAATCCCAACACAATATTCATGGTATGATACATGTAAGACAGAACCTCATTAGTTGGAAAATAAGTGAGTTGTAGTAACCACATCATCCGATCATTTATGATATATAATATTATTTTGTGTTTAATATTCAGCACATAAACATTTTTATTAGATATTTTATTAAACAAAGAATTCTCCCCTTCTGAATTGTGGTTTTTAACTTAAACTGGTTTAGGGGTCTGAATTTATAGTCGTATTATGTGGACGGTTACCACCCAATCATATCATTGCATTTTACCCTATCGACCATTATTACATCCTTACATTCAACAATATCTAGTCGTTCAGATTATCATTCACTTTATTCATTACAGTTCAATAAGTCATAGATTGGAGATCACACTGAGTGTTTCAACACGGAGTCCTGAACAACCAGAGCATATCACAAAATAATCAGATGTATTTTGAGTTTTGTTTCTTGACGGGATATAAGATTATACGGCATTGCGTAACATTTAAGATGCATGATTACAGTCACTAGAACACAGAATACACCAAATTAGAATGCACTGATAATGTGGTTTCGCATACTAGGAATAGTGACTGAAACCGTGATCAGGAAGTCAACATGCTGAATCGTGCTTCATTAAATTATGATTTAAAAAAATGCATTTTACAGATACATTACTGCACAGCAAACATATATAATAATGCCAAAAAATAAATTTACTTGGACATGAATGATTATAAATGGAATAATTATTGCTGGTTTATTAAAAAGTAAGGTTTTTTATTTTATGTATATGCTTATGAATAGCATTATTACTATTGACCTCATGATGTAGATGACGTAGTAGAATAAGTGGGTGCAGTGTTCATATTGTGACTAAAAACAGAACCTGAGTATTGAGTTGGCTGTTGTAATTTGCTTCCCAGTTTTGTTACTGCTGGTCCGACAGTTAAACGACACAGGATAACCCAACAAATTACTAAAATCTTTGCAGGAATATAGGATATTACTGAACATAAAAGAATAATAAAGTGTTTTATAGAATAATCAGTCTTAAGAATAGACTGTATTGTTTCAGGAGTGATTGATTTTTCAGGTGAACGGGATATCAGATAGGCAACAGATATAGCTTCAATTGCATACAATCCAACATAGATAGTGAATTGCCGAACCATCTAACGAAATTTTTGAGAGAAAAAAGTACATGAAAAAGGTTAAAATAATGAATAAAACTACCATACAATAAGCTTTCGAGACCAGAAATTGAAAGATAAAGGATAAATGTATGTATGTCGTCCAAATGACTTTTAGACGATGCCATGATCTTAAACTATCAGTAAAAACCTTCTAACAGTCAACGATTTTATGGATTGATTTCATGTTTTAGTAGTTGGGATATGTACTATGTGAACCGAAACACTGATGCGCGTTGTATGGTAATATAAAAGTGGATTGGGATCTAGGGGCGCGCAAACCAAAGTGTGACAGCGATTCGAGAGGTTATTGACCACTCACCTGAATAATGTTTGCTAGATGCAGTCTACCCATGTAAGGTCTGCACTATGATTGCATTTAGTGGTGACATGGCTAAGATTTAGTCTCACTGGCAAAGATTTGTTCACTTTATCACCCTTTAGACACCAAGTTTTAGAATTATTTGATACTATATACGTATCAAACTTACGCTTTTTCCATGAATCATATTATTGATATTTAATCTTTTCTCACTACAATTGGTATTACTACTACTTCTACCAAATTACATTTGTCTCACTGTGCAGATGTGGTGTAGTAACTTGAATTGAAGTACAAATGTGACCGATTTTGTGTTGTTTATGACTAAATAATTTGGCGTAGTCGGCTTTACTCTTCTTTCGATCTGTTGTTAAATTGCTTAAAATTGCACATAGAAGCAAGTAGAAAACACGACATATGCGAGGACGTCAGATAAAGAAAGGATTGTCTGTATGTGATTTGCATGTATGTGATCAAAATGGGCAGCATTGACGAACAATACTGAATGTAATCAACACTCGATGATATCCACAACAGTTCACTACGAAGAATATGAGTAGGTACAGATTGTAGCTAGCCTTTCAGAAGTGCTTCGCATCAGGAATGTGGCAATTATGTGCAGCTATTGAAGATGACAGCTGCCAACGAATAAGATATGATTTTGATGGGTCGTGTGTTATCGCACAGTAAGACGATATTATCCATACACTTGAGGTTGAAAAGCCTTTTTCCAGGTAGTAGATTCACACCACTACTAAGCACTTCCTTCTGAACTGTTTTAGATTGTCATCGATGTAAAGGTTGGGGAGCGATTCGATGTGACAATGTTGACATAATGATCAAAATAAAATGGGGAAGTTGAAATTTTCGTCATGAAGGCCAGGAATGTTTGTGGCAAGTGGAGGGAAACGAAAACAACTTAGGAGAAGTGTAATAAAATTTACACATCAATGTGACATTAACTTAATTGCAAAATGTATTGACATAACCCCGATAGACGAATCAACTGGGGATGCTTGGGTAAAACAAAATCGGAATTATTACAAGTCCGTAACTTTCCATAAGAGGCTATTTTGAGATTCTGTAAGTGATACACATTTAAATAATGTCTATATACGACAGTAGCAAACATCATTTTGGCGAGTAGCATTTCCTGGAAACAATATTAATAAAGCCGTAGTGTACACAGTAAAGTTTACTTCCCTTATGGTGACTGTCATGTAGAAAGTAAACTTAAATACATTACTAAAACCTTGGAAACTTACAGATCCAACAAAAGTTTCAGGGGCTAAAACGTTTAACTGACGTTCTAGTAGTTTTATTTTTCGTTCTAGTTTAGAATAAGTAGCAAATTCATCTACCATATGTACACTTTTTAACTGATTTCGTAAATTGTTCAAATCTTCGACATACTTTGCGCGTAACGCTCGCCGTTTACGACCAGAAGGTGTGGATATCATCAAAATATAATTAGCGAGAGTATGTAATCTATCCACAATACCGAATGTAAAACATAATCGGAAGAATAATATAAGGAGAAATAAAATAGTCAAGTGTGTTAGCCAGGAAGCATGAGGCGGCGATGATGTCAGCGATGAATACATAGATTCAGGGGCCTTCAAACTCGGATCACTCAACGATGGATTAGGATTAGGTTCCATAAAATTCTCTGTATACCTATCGAAGTATAAATCAAACTTAGGGATTAAAAAAGTTACTTTAACAGATAAACCGTGAAATCATAAACGCTAGACAAAAACGTTAGCCAGTTATACGTATCAAAAAGTTTCAAAGAGAAATAAGAGTACAGAAAAACACATGTTTATGAATCCTTAAGCATACTAAGATTTACAACTTTATCATATAAAACTAAAGAATACATACAAAAGAATTCATTTTGTCAACATAATTAATTGATTTAGTATTGTAATTTGTGTATTTATTTGTATATTAACTCATTTACCAGGCATATATTTCTATACTTGGCTTCTAGTCACAGTCTAGTCGTGAAGATTAACGATAACACTTGGTTACTAAACCGAAGTAGATGGAGCGGAGTATTAATCCGAGACCTTATGAATGAAAGTCAAACATCCAAACCACTGAGTTAACGCTTCACACTAAGTTGGGTGGCTACGGATAGTCGACAAGAAACCTGATTGGACCTAGGTCTCCTGCTAGTGGGAGTACCACTAATTATGAAAAATAAAGCTTCATGTAGGACACGAACCCGCACCACCGAGAATTAAATTACTCCTGAGCTATTCCAGCCAATATAAGTGACACGAGTCGAACACATTTATTTCACATCTTAAACATACTTTCAGTTTTCTCAAATCACGAAAAGTAAGTTTAAACCTATAACTTAGTGGCTGGATAACAAATGTATTGAGTCACAGCCGTAATACTGTAAGCAAAAAATATACAGGTGCATGCAGAAATCAAATCAATATAATGAAAGCAGAACTTCGCCGGTAATCAAATATCGATTAACCAGAAGAAGCTCCGTATGCTATATACACACGTTAATTTTACTTACTGTCTAATTAGACAGTAAGTCATATAGTGTGTTCAGTACAATACTCACTCAGTTTGTTACATATTTACATAGCAATAAAATATTCGTTTCTAGCACTATGGATTATTAGTATAATAAAACTACATGATTAATAATTGAGAAGAATGAGAACTAGCTCAACTTAAAGTTATGACGTTGATGCAATTCTGTTCATATTGCGCAACAGTTGGCTTTGTTTGGCTTGATGGCTATGAAGCGTAACTATTAAAAGTAGAAAACATCTGTAGGTTACTAGTATTTGATCGTAAGTGTCTTCGAAATATTTCACTCGTATGTCCTGACCACGAAGTGGGAAATGTTGAGGTCAGAAATAGGACGCTGGACAAAGATAGATGAGTGTGAATTTTCATCAACTGAGTTGGTTTATGTGTATGTATGTATGTATGTATGTATGCACAATCAACATAGAACCTGGCACATGTGTGCATCGGTTCAAGTTGCCATACCTCTATGGCACCGCAAGATTCACACCACCACAATTAACAGAAGTTACTTCAATAAAATAAAATAATAATAGTAACAAGAGGGGTGAACATATAGAATATGGTTCAGGAAGTGTAGAAACAAAATTATGGAATAATTTAAAGCTCATGATTTAAGGGAGGACAATGAGTGAATGCATCTGCGCCATTGTGACCGATTCTGGGCCATGTCACTCAGTGTTTCTAGCCACTGGTTACGGTAATCGCGAGGACCCCCAACCAAGTAGTCTGCAGCTACCGACACGAATCAAACCGGTAGTCAGTGGCTTTATGGACTGATGTCATGTTTTAGTTTGGCCGCCTCTACCTCTCTTCCATCCTGCTCCTATATCAGTCAACATTGCGCGTTGAGGCAGACGGTGGTTGGGCATATGCAACACATGTTCCAACCACCTCAGTCGATGAAGATTCACAACCTCATCGACCGACTTACCACATTTGCTTGACACTCATCGTCTAACTTTGTTATTACTTATTCGGTGATCCTAGCCAACACGAGCGATGTTTCGAAGACATCGATGGCCCCTTAACGTCCACGTCTCACACCCATACAGTAAGAGAGAGCGAACTGTTGTGCAGTACACTCTCCCTTTCGTTGAGAGACGAATATCTTGTCTACGCCATAGGTGACGTAAGTTGGCAAAAGCCAATCGAACTTTTTAATTCGTACTGATATTTTGTCAGAGACCAACCCATCAGGGCTAATCAAACTTCCAAGATAGGTGAAGTGGTTGACGTGCTAAACTACCTCACTCCCCATCTTTAGCTCAGGTGTTGACGAAAACCAGTCCTGAAGCAATAGTTTGCATTTAGAGGGGGAGAAACGCATTCCGAACATGCTTGCAATGGAGCTTGTTGCTATTAAGAGATTCTGCATCTTATCAGCGTCTTCGATAAAAAACAGGACTACATCGTCAGCATATTCTGAGTTAATAAGTCGATTTCCTGGTAGGAGACCAATTCCTGTAAAATCAGACGATGAAAATGTAATTTCCAACAGTATGTCAACTATGAAATTAAACAAAAATGGGGAAAGTGGGCAGCCTTGACGGACACCACTTGAGGTTACAAGTTCAGATGACAGTTCGCCATATGGTCTAACACGACTAATAGTGTTTGAGTAAAGAGCCTTAACAAGTTTTATGTACTTTTGGGGCACGACTTTCAATGAAAGACACTGCCATAGAACTTCACGGTCTACGGAGTCAAATGCCGCTTTCAAGTCAAGGAAAACCACTATTGTCGGCCGCCGAAAAGTATGTCTGTGCTCTAAAACCTGACGAATGGCGAATATCTGGTTTATACAACCGCGACCAGGTCTGAAACCAGCCTGATTTTTTCGTATTTGTAGATCACGAGTTGCAGTTAAGCGTCTGATAATTATAGAAGCTAGTATTTTAGACACTATATTAGTCAAGCTAATTCCTCTATGGTTATCGCAGGACGACTTTGACCATAGTACCATAGCATAGTAGTATCACAGTATATAACAAGGTCACTAGTTCAGAGTGATCTTTGATTGATTTACTCATGCACTAAGCGCAGGTTTAAGTACTCAGCTTTTGGTCACAAAACTAATCAATTACTTGCTTTTATGAAGCCAGTCTGAGAGAACTAGCATCGTTAGTAACAACAATAATAATTTCAAATAAATACCTGCAAAAATGCTTTGTAGAACGAATGATAGGGTGGCATCAGACAGAAACAGTTACTTCACTCTTTGTGTGATAGGTGGTAAGTACGGTTGCATAAGATTCCAAAAATAAGTACATTTTCAAATGTAGGTTGTACACTTAATAGTTTTAGTAGTATAGTGCTCAGTTCAACGATAGGGAATCCAAGAAGTTTAACGTAAATTAATCAGCCTATCTTAGACTTGTTGCGTTTCCAGGGTTGATAAACCTAGAATTAAAATACATCTGTTTACATACCAAATGTATGTAAGAATGGCTGGGCATTATTTATTAGATAACTATGAATAAACTTAGGAAAAATGTGCCCGATAGAAATCAAGGTGAGAAAGTGTTTACCAGTAACACATGAAGGTTCTAACAATCTGTAACAAACGGAACCTTACTTCACGAAGTCAACACTCTGGGTGACATGGTCCGGAATCGGTCAGTGGCGTAAATGCATTGTTTGTTTGCCCTCCCTTAAATCGTGAGCTTAAGATTATTTCCTATTTTTCTCTCCAAGAACTAACTCTTTCTCTAAGGACCATGTTCTATATACCCACTTATTATTATCACTGAAGTGACCACTAATTCTACTAGTTTGGTGTTAATCTTGCTGTACTGTTGAGGTGTGGCGACCTTTGACTGATCCAAACGTGTCGGATTCTAGGTTGTGAATACATACATATATCATGTGACAGTAACAACGACAACCTATTGGATACAACAGTAAGGCAAAGACTACCAGATACCTCTGATTCCAATGATTGGGTAGTCAGTTGTGTCTGAGCGATAGCTGTTAAACAGCGACGTACTTCAGCTAACCTTGATTCAAGTTTAGTTGTGATACGTGCTAGTTTGGCTCCTTCAGTTCTGTAACCTTCCAGAAGTTTGTGAACAGTAGCACGCTGAATATCTGCACTCGCTTCTTCTTCAGGGAGAGCTCCGATCAATGTATCGAGCTGCTTTGCAGTAGCGGAAATTGCGACTGCGAAACTTCGAGCAATATCTGAAACGAATAGAAGAACAAGCCAAGACTCAGAAATAATTCCTGGATTTTTATATTTTGGTAAATTGGTTATGACAAAAAAGTATACCTTCATACATAAAAGTCATGCGCTGGAATCATTAAACTAAAACACTAAATAAAACTGATAATAAAAATTCAAATATCACATCGTTGTGCCAAGGAGAGATGAAATGGGTGATATTAAAACATAGATTATTTAATTACTGATGAATGTTTAAGACGAACGTTCTGAATAAGCACTAATTTATGTTTGTGAACATCAAACATGAGATATGGTTGGATAACTAAATAAATTAGGGTGATTAAAAACAAGCTCAAAAATTGCGAACATACTTTACCGTTCCATAGCAAAGAACAACGAAATGATAATGGATCTTTAAGAATACACTGAATTGCTGTCTTTTATAGAGTAAATTACACAGTAATTTCAGAAATCATGGGATTATTTTTGATAACATTGGAAACATTCAAGAAAGCCCAGTCATGGACAAATAGCAGCGGTAACATTTTTCAGTGAATACATGTTAATAAATACAGTATTAATTCCTCACCTTACAAGTGCTATGAATTAGGTAGTGTTGATAATAAAATGAAAGAATGCACAATTGATCGATGCACAAAAACACAATAAAACAATATAACCAAGCCAAAACGCTAACGAGATACAGTTATCGACCAAATCAATTAGAAGCGAGGACAAAACCACAAACTAGAACTATTTTATCAAATAAAATGACACGTTTATATGCAAAATATTAAGCACGAAATAACATGATTACATATCATAAATGATTAAACAATGTAATTACGTAATTATGAAAACCCAAAAACTAGCATCCATAAATGCAAGTGGAAACCGATGTCAACCATTTATGCTCTCTCATATCTTGACCATGATATTAGTCTATATTCTAAATATCTGAATTTTAGAATACTATCACAAGTTAACAATAGTCCCATATATATATATATATATATATATATATATATATATATATACACTCACCGTCAGTCGGTTGGGATTGGATGAATGCCTGATATTCTGGCTTAACAGACCTCGAAGCCCAATTGAAGTCAGAAAAGAAACTGGGTTGAGCGACTTGTTGTATTACACCGATCGCGTTACACAAATTTTCAGCCTGTAAGTTAATTGCGTCCTGTAACTCAGTTAGTCTATCTGCCATTCAACCTGAGCTAAAAATAGAAACAGCATACAAGTCTGAAAAGCGAATTACGTCATCAGTTATGGAATGACTTCAAATAACAACATAGGTGTTTAACATCAAGTCCGATACGTTGCCATTTTAAGAGGTAAGGGTTATTTTAGGTAAGTGATATGAATAAACAAGAACACGGTTAGTATATTAAAGAAATGACTAAGCAATATACACCACTAAGATACGTCATTTTCACTTAAGTATACTAATGTTGAAGTTTGGGAAAAGTTCCACTCTGGGTTTGATAATTTAGATCAAATCAAAAACCGTTTATTTTATCAGATCTTTTTACAATTAGGAAACCTAAGATCATAAAAACGAAGTTGGCCACGATGAATTCTTTGTAGGTATCACAAATGGATTTCATCATAGGAACTGGAACCACTGCAAGTACGAGTACCACAGACAGCGTTTCAGATTGACCGTATAGACACGATCCAGCTACTCCAGATCTATTAGCTGTATCGTATCGTGGACTGCACAACATCAATAAGAATCCACGCGTTTGTCCCATCCGAAAAACATATCAAGGTCGACACCAGTTAAATGGAATTAGGTTCAGAATCTAAACTGTGGCATACAAGTAAAACTAACCAGTGATTTGACATTATTAAGAAAACCATAAGAAATATATTTTTTTCCTACACCGAATGGCTTGATGTACAACTAGAAAACACTTGGTATTCGTTGAGTGGCCACATCAACAGCCGTTAAATACCAGCCGGACTATACTTAATGTACCGTCCAGTGTTTCAGTTACCCAATCTCAGTATAACACTGTACTAACCTCAAAGCAGCTTCGCTAACTACCAATCTTTCAGCTGCCTTCCTGATATGTCTAAATAGACTTGCTAGTATCTAGTGCTGCATCTATATATATCAATTACATATAGTGCTTAAAGACTGAAAGCTTTTTAGCCAGTTGATTGCAACTACGATATAATAGTTGGTAAAGAACTACTTATATAACTGGTGGATACTGATGAGACAATGTGAAAGACAAGAATGGTGAATTTACTGAAGTTGTAAACTCTCACCGATATGTGATTGGATAACACAAACGATTTAACCTCTGTCGAAGTGTTTAATGTTAGCCAGCATAACGTCTAAAGACGGCTTGGAATAACCAAACCAAGATGCATCAGTTCACAAAATCATACAGTTTGTGTAAGGTATCAAGATGCGCTCGGGTACTATGTTCTATAGTTACATAGTCCGATTCAAAAACATTTACGTTCAAAATGAGACTTACTAAAACCATAGTTATTGTATACAAAATACTTATATATTGGGTGAAAAAGTGTACAACGCCGTGCAACCTGTTTTGTTACATATCAGCAAAATAAGGATCGAGACTTCCACCCTCCCTAATGGCTACCGGAGAAAAGCATCAGAGGTGTGGTAAATTGCATCGTGCTTGCACAAATAGCATGTTACACTCAACGCGTTGTGATTGGAAACAAAAGCGGAAAGGTGCTGACAAAACACCTAAGACAAATAGCACGCCCTTTATCACATGCAAAACACCATGCAGCTACGACATAATATGCTAGTAAACACTGAAAGAAACATGAGTTTCGAGTAGCATTAACGGATGCAACAGTTCTTTTTATCGCAAGCAACATTGTAAATTGGCCTAAATTTTTTCAATCCTGTGTTAGCCAAGTCTGCATTTAATTGTAATTACAGTTCTATACGCATGACGTGAAAGCACAAACGATATTACTATAAAAGTTTCAAACAAACAACGTTACAATTCAACAGATTTCAGAGAAAAAATGCCAACTAATTTAGTCATGGCAATCCTACAGAAGCCACACAAAGGTCCTGAAAAAAGATGAACAGTTTAGTAATCACAAAAGTATCGCGATATTCTGTGATATACTTTTTCGTATGAATGAAGCCATTAGAATATATTTGAGACAAACAAGAACTCCAATAAGTAATCATTAGTTTGACCGGTGAATAAAAGAACCCACGATCTTTAGAGAGTAGGAACCAACGAAGTTTTCATACAGTTTTTACAAAACCACTAAGATTTCTTGAACTCACAAGGTGACCGCATGAGGCTTGTACTTAAAGTACGCACTCTTCAATGTTTAATGTATCAAACATCTAACACTTGCAACGATTAAGTATGCACTGGTCAATTCCCCTGTAACTGTCTCTTGACTTAAGGGCTCTACTCAGAATCTCTACTCAAGTTTGATTGAAGGTGACTACTACTTATCGTAAAAACTCAGAGTTTTTGCGACAATTATTTCCCTCCCCCTTTATCCTTACTTTGTTTATGTCTTTGAATACTTTTTCAGCCAGTTCAATTACACTCCAAGGCAGTTGGACCTAAGCATAAAAGTTTACAAAGTTGCTGCACAATAAAAAACCTTGGGGAATATGTTAAATTTACGTGGAACATGGTGACTGGACAGCTTCAGAAAGATAAAGATAAGAGATGGGAGATGGTAACATTAGAAGTAAGAGTGTTGTTTGTAACTTTGATAACCAGAGTCTAAAAGTTCTGCATAATCCTCCTGGAATAGCCTAATTTGGTTACTTATTTTGCACTGAAGTCTTAACGAGATGTGGTTCATGGTTTTTAGAAACATCTGATAATAGTATGTTGGAAGACCAACTACACTTATTTAAGTCAATCCGATATTTACGTCTTATCAGAAGGTTGGCAGATATCCGCGATAAATAAAGACGTTCTTTTTAAAGTAATAGGGTTGTCGGTCTTGTGTTTTCCAAACCACATCAACGTGAGACCGAAAAACATAGGATGACCATGAATGTGCTCGATCATATGATAGATTTGGGAATAACCTGTTCATGCAGCAGCCTGTGGTAGCCATCAGTATCGCCATACATGTGTTTGACTCAGCTACAGGCACAGTTTTCCAACAATAGATGTACAGGGTTTGATGAACTTCTGCATCCATCTGAAGACTATTACAGAATACCGAAACGATGTATAGGACATCTGGCTGAGAACTTTTAGCAATGTACGTTGATGTTCGATATTTCAACACACCATCAAAAGGCGAATGATCTACAGTCTTCATTGGTCTTTAGACACTGATATTTGGTGTGAGCTCATCTGTAGATAAGTACATCCCACGAGAGTTTGAACATCCAGGCGACATCTCTTAACCCAATACAGATATGCCACACACAATTGGAGCTAATAATTTAGTCGTCATCGTCCAATCAACAATACATTCCTTGAACTGTATCAAAGGTATAGATTATGCTGAGCGAACTCGACTTCAAAAGAAGACAGTGATCTCCACTGTTAGCTATCAATAACAACGTTCAAAGACGATTGGTATATGCTGAAAAATCACTCTTAGTGATTCTTTTACTGGTACAGCCTATTCAGTTGTACCCAGTAATCGCCAAAGCATTGTTTTTAGGACTCTGCACGACCCATCACACTTAAGAGCTCCTGCAACCATTAAACTGATTCCCCTAATAGTATTCTGATCAGAGGTGAACAAAGACACTAAGGAATCGAGATGCTTCTGTGTGTCCTAACAGAAAGCAAAGCCTGCCAGCACAACAAATACCTTCATAAGGTTCTCCCAATTTCAGATGTTTGACTCATCTGCTTCTGCTATGATCCGAGGGAACTTCTATGAAGATCAAGTAGATTTCTTTATCTTCTAGTTCATATGAACCGACGCATACATAGGCCAAAGGCGGTACTGATCAATGTCATAACAAATGGAACGGTTGAACTCTGAGTAGTAAATTTTTGGTTAAAAACATACAATTGCAACACGTCATTGACGCGAATTTGAATGTGGGTTGCTCTACTCTCTGCCCAAGAGCCTTGATACTACGCGTTTGTGAACAACCGACTATCACCCATAACTCGGAGGAAGCCCTGATCGACAATTAAATGCAACATTTTCAGATACAAACATCCCTCGTTAGGCCGACGCTCACCCATTAGTTGCTCGCAATGCCAAAGAATTGGCCTATGGCGCAACGCCGTGACTTTCATGATGGTTTGTCAAAATAAAAGGTCTTGCGCCTGCAGGAAATTGGATTTAAAGCGTAGTTCCGTCAAGAGTCTGAAGGCTCAGAGAAGTGACGAAAACTATAAAACTCCTTAGCATCAACAACACTATTTCCACTTAACCACTTGTAACTTCACTGATGTAGTGTTCGCGCAGCCTAAGCAAGAACGAAAAGACGATTTAGTATGAATTCTAGACAAAATTAAAGTGTAAGTAAAATGGAAACATTTGTAATGGACTGTTTAATAGTGAACCACACACCATCAAGTTAAACGTGAGAGTTTACTTCATCTGTTTTCTTAAATAAGAATAGTCAGTATTTACGTTTTCCATTTCAGATAGTAAGGGGAGATAAATTCTGCTGCCTGGACATGTGGCGTATATATTTATTGAGCGCTACTATATTAACATTTCTACAACTAAATATATGTTACTTATTCATATCTTAACTGATTTTTAACACTGTACGCGCACACGGATTCGCTATACGTACTTCATGAATTTGTCTATCAGTTGCACAAAATATGTGTGCATGAACACAATGGGAACTAACAGCACTGTTTATGAAAATACAAAATTAAACAGGAGTAGTTACTTATAGGGGGGGCCTTTTGCTCACAGGTATAATAAAGCAAACTGAAGTGAATCCTTATCAAATAATAATTATTTATTTCCCGATATCAGGAAAGATCAGCTAAGATATTTTGGAGCTACTATACAAGCAAATTGGATTGCAATAAACTTCCGGAGTTAAAGTCCATAGTAATGTCGTGAAAAATCTTGGTGCACAGGGGACGGCGAGAAATTGAGTGGTTTTGTAATTGAACGTTACAGTATTTGAAATTCCAAATTGTAAGCAGCAATAAAACTGTACACACGAAATGCAGCATTCCTGAAGAGGGATATCGTGGTTGATAGAGTTGGGTTATTAAAAAGAGAGTGAATATCGGTTGATGGACGCGGCGCTTACAAAACCAACCTTGCCCAGAAGTTTGGAAGAATGAGGTTAGTCTTCTGTACGTTTTTATAAAACATAGGTTTCTGTTTATTTCAGAAAGTAGAAAAATGATGAGCAGTAGATTAAACAAGGTGACAAGAATTAGGATGAACTTTCCATGATGTGTTAAGCAGTCAGAGTCTTTACTGGGAGCTAGTCCATCGTTCAACACAATCGGACGAACAACAAGGCTAGATGGAAGAAATCACAGTGGTGTAGTAAGTGTGGAGATTTTAACAAATGGATATGGAAAAAGGTGATATATGAAGTCAGATCAAAAAGTGTGATACTAAAAAATACAGTCGGTCCAATGAACTGTTTGCCTCCTTGATATAATTTAGACGTCATTAACATATCCGTCAAGAGTGCATGAGTTTATTTATGCCTTAGAAAGTCTATACAGAAAATCACCACCACTTTTAGGTTGTGTACAAGGGTAACATAATAAATAATAGAAGTAAGCATAATAATTTACTTTCTATTTGGGGTTCTTTTAGCGCCTAGTTATATCCCGATCTAGTGACAGAAGAATCCAGACTATTTTGAGAATAGGTCTTTATTTATTATCGTTGACAGGAGACAGTGGAGTGCGGTTCTAGTTATTCAAACACACAAATACTTCTCAACGTACAATATAAACTAATTGGAAGTATAGTCGCTATGCCGAATACTGGAGCTTAATTGTTTTGTCGTATGCATAATGTTTGAAGTGAACTTATAACTAGTCAAGCTAAGTTGCTACATTAGCTCGCTCCTAGAAATGACTTCCGTAGGAACGTCGGTTCGATCAACATACCAAACAAAATCATCTCAGTTTTGTAGCTGTAGCTTAGTTCAGAATTACTAGCTCGTTAAGTGCCTGATACTCAACCTCTGGCAAACAATCTGTCAGTACTCGACGACACTGCGTGGATGACATTTGCTGTTTTGAATCTCCTATCTAATCTTGTAATATTTACGTTCTCCTACAAAGGATGGTGAGATACTTGGTGAACTTGACCTCCTAACAGTGACTGGGGCTTGAAAAGTAAGAGGGTAAGAAAATAAATTAGGAATATCTGAGGAAATACTGCGAGCGGGCTACCCAACACCATGTTGGTGAGGTACGATTTTTCCATGCTCTGTCCGGCAATTAGGTGTTTACTCACCTGCCTCTTGGGTCGCCCTCAAGTAAAAATTAAAGAAGAATCTACTTTAGAACAAAACAAAAACGATAAAACTTATTCACACCTAAAGAATTGCTCCACTGTTTGCATAAAAATTTAAAGTACAGCATATATATATAATTATAATTGATGAGAGTTCATTTCTACGTAAGTGTTTGGTTTCCGGGACGGCTTGGCCATCTGGAAGAAAATTAACATGGTGTAGAATCTTGTGTACGCAAATGCATTAAAATAAAAAACTTACAACCAAACTATGGGCCCACACAAATTGTTCTACCCCACAAATATAAATGGGTTAGAGTTACCGCCCTCATTATCATGTAGGCTGGTAAGTAAAACCACTCCTGTTTTTTTTGCATCGTGGGCTCTTTATTGGTCAGTGACGTAAGTACGCAGTTAGTTCCACTGTAACCTTTATATCGCTGGCCCTACTGGGGTTCACTTTTCTTCACAAGTACAATGGTGCATGTAAATTAGATGGCGAAACTACGTGATCAAATGCTATGCCTCTATTTAGTACATTCAACTTTATTAGATGAACTGATGAAGTAGAGGTAGATACGTGAAGCAGTTAAATAAAGGCAAATAGACAGATTTATGGAATGTATATTATCACACATTTTTTATTGATGATGTCAACGAATCGAGGGTTATGTAGCAAATAAAGTTGCATAAGTCTGTCATGTTTATAGTAAGGGAAATTTAGCAATCAGATATAGTAAAACAAAGACTCACAGATCGATGTGCTTTGTGTCAAGCAATTGTGTTTTGTCATTAGTTCACCTGAATTATAGGGTGATATTTTGTACTTGTTACAGATAAAATTAGTAGAGAACCTGTCTATGTGAAAAGCAAAGAGGTGTGCAGTAACTGGAGGAAACTGATATTTTGATAAATAGGAAGCCGATGAGCTACAGTGTCAAGATATGAAGGAGATATTTTGTTGGTAGCTTGGATTAGTGAGGGAAGAGTAAAAGCTTGAGTTGTTGGGATTATACAGATGTGTGGTGCAAAACGTGAACTCGTACGCTGGATGTGAGGATGCCTGTGACTTGGTGTGTCGTGATTTTCAGCTATATAAAGAAAAAGTTGCTGTAACCCGTTGGTATTGAGGAGAGTTAATCAGAGGTTTGACTTTTAGTCAGGAAGTTGTAACCTATTCCATGGTAGACTGAAGAGTGTCATTGAAAGATTACTTGGTAAGTGGTGCTTCCATTTTTCGGTACACAGTGTTTGAGCAGGATTCCTTAGGTCATAATGGGGTGCAGTCTTTCAAAGAGAAGAAGTTGCTAAAGTAAGACCATAAATCATTTTACGAAAGAACCAAATATTGTTCTTTTAGCAAGGTCTAAAAAGGAGCTCTACAGATAGCAACTTACTCCTTTCCGTATAATTTACATTGGTCATACTCCAGTAGTCGTTGGGTAAAAGTTCCCTGATTGATATAAAACTGGTTAATGGTAAGTTGCCTTAAGATAACATTATTATAAAACTAACATGTTTCGATTCAAAGACACCGGTGGCTGTTGATGAGGTTATGTCAGTTTACGCAGTTGGTGCAGTTATGTTATAAAAATTCGTGAATGAATAGGAGGTGGCAATAATGAATGTATTTTAAACATTGACATCCGCTTTGAAATGTTGTGGGGGAATATAAAGGGGACCCAAAGGAATAGTTTCGTTATACAACTGTAGCGGTAAATAATCCCTAAAATAAATAGTTACATAGGTTTCGACATTGATGCTGACCATGTTTGTTATAGCGGACACTACTAAGTTGAAGGCGCTCAGTCAAGCATCACCACCAGATCACGTCACGCCGCATCGTGGAAAGCAACCCTCGCTCTAGTTTGCCAGCATAAACGTTGCTATTCCATTGCCGCTCTATTTACGATCAAATATAACTTCTCTTCCCTCCTTCATTGGATTCTGATTTATTCTCATTCGTAAGAGTGGGTTCAATCGTTAGAAGTTGCCCTGGTAATACCGCAAGCGTATCTTGGTCCTATATCGGGTGCACTTCATTAGTGAGCACGACGTGTTCTGGACACGTTCATAATTGTGAGTTCGTTCCTGTTTATAGATTTTAACAGTACTTTTGGTGTGATTATCATTTTTTGCACGTTTTAATCGCATTTATTTTTATATTTTCATATATTGCATATACAGCATGACTGGTTAGACTCCTAAGTTCATTAAGATTAAAACTCCCACACCCCTGAACTTTCAGCTCATTCCTTTCTGGACAGAAAACATAGAAGCTTGGTTCTGCTACGCAGAAGCCGAGTTTCGAGACCACGCTGTGACAGATCCACGTGCTCAATTCCTTGCCACCGTAAGGTCACTTCCGCGTAAATTGAACAGGTACGTCACTCCTTACTTTTTCAGCCCTGATTGCCTAGAACCTTATGACCAGCTCAAAAGATCAATTCTCAAACGCAGAGACTTATCCGACAGACAACGTCTTGATGAGTTGTTCCACACCATGGAGCTAGGTGGTGGTTCAGAGACGGAAATGTCGCGCATGCTAGAGGTAATTGGTCAACGCACTTTCGACGAAGGTCTTTTCCGTCAACTCTCCTTATGAAAACTGCCACAACAAGTGCAAGCAGTTCCGGTAACGTTTAATAACAACCTAGTAGATGAACTAGCTTCATCTGCTGATCGAATTCTGAAGATCACCAGAAGTCAAAACAATCAGGTTTATTCCATTACTGAAAAACCTCATTCCACCGAAAACGACATGACAAAATTGTGTAATACTCTTTCTCGTTTTCTTGACCTGAAGGAAAGACACCGACCGAACTATTCTCGTCGACGAAGTACGCCACGGAGAAGGTCGTCGTCTCGATCTCGACGAAACGAAAATTCACATTGGTGTTGGTACCACAACACCTACGGAAAAAATTTCAAGAAGTGTAGAGACCCCTGTTGTTTCCCTAGACATAAAAAGCTTTGCTGACGCATCGGGAAACTATTCCGCCGGCACGCGTTAGCGGCAACCGTAGCTGATGGAAGCAGCCGCCTGTTATTTATCACTGACGTGATAACGAAAGTTCGCTACCTCTTCGATACTAGCGCAGAAGTTAGCGTTCTTCCTGAAGCTCTATCTGATCGCCATCATGAAGCTACTTTCGATTTACAGGCAGCCGATGGAAAACATATAGCTACGTATGGTAAACGATATGTCTACTTAAACGTGGGTTTACGAAAACCCATACACTGGATTTTTACTATCGCCGATGTGAAAATACCTATCATAAGCATGGATTTACTTAGCCACCACAACTTGCTTGTGGATCATAGTAAAAAGAGACTAGTGGATAGTAACACAAATCTCTAGATTCGTGGAACCGCTGCTACAGGTTGTAGTTTATGTCCTCTTCGTTTTAAACATTTAATTAACCCTTATTTTCAGCCAATACTCGACAAGTATCCAGATCTGAATAAGGCGTCATCGAAATTATTATGTGTAGCCAGCAGTGTTACACATCACATCACGACTACAGGTCAACCTGTATTCTCCAAAGCATGCCGACTCGCGCCTGAAAAACTAAGGATGGCGAAAAACGAATTCGACCATATGATTGACTTGGGAATAATACGCCCATCCTGAAGTCCATAGTCATCTCGATTACACATGGTCCCGAAGAAAGTTAGCAATGTCTGGCGTCTCACCGGTGATTACCGACGTCTTAACGCCCAAACTACGCCAGATCGTTACCCGTTACTCCACATCCACGATTTGACGGCCACCCTGAAGGGAATGACAGTATTTTCAAAGCTCGACTTGGTAAAGGCGTACAACCAAATACTGATGTCTGAAAATGATATCCCGAAAACTGCTATCGTAACTCCATTTGGCCTTCACGAATTCCTCCGAATACCTTTTGGTTTGAGGAACGCAGCACAAACATTCCAACGTTTCATTGATGACGTGTTCCGCGGGCTTGACTATGTCCACGCATATGTCGACGGCTGCCTGATAGCAAGCCGAGACGTGGTAACACATATGAAACATTTGGACACAGTCTTTAGTTGACTGCAACAGTATGGACATACAGAAATGCCAAATCGGAACAACTTCATTGGACGCTAATGGCATACAACCTCAAAAACATAAGGTGGCGGTTATTCTGGAGTACCCGGAACCAACCACCTTTAAGTAGTTGCGAGCTTTCAATGGGTTGGTAAGTTTCTACAGACGGTTTATACCAAACTGTGCATCTATCATGAAACCACCAACAGATCAGCTTCGTGGGAATAAAAAAGTGGTCACAATCGATGCGGACTCAAAAAAAACCTTTACTGCGACTAAAGAAGCAATAGCCAATGTGACTATGCTGGCACATCATAATGCCGAAGCCCCTGTCAGCATCGCGGTTGATGCATCTGACTCAGAGATTGGCGCAGTTCTGCAACAATGGATTGGCCAAGTTTGGCAACCTTTAGCATTCTTCTCAAGACGACTAAACGATACCGAGTCAAGATACAGCACTTTTGGTCGTGAACTGCTAGCCATGTACTGTGCTGTGCGACATTTTCAATATTCCATCGAAGGCCGGGAATTTACAATATTCACCGACCATAAACCACTGACGTTTTCTATGAAGTCATCTTCAGTTAAGTACTCTCCGCGAGAGTCGCGTCATCTAGACTACATTTCCCAGTTCTCTACTGATATACGACATATATCTGGGGCTAACAATGTAGTTGCCGACGCCTTATCACGAATACATGCCTTGAATCGTATCCAAGGTGTCGACCTTGTTGAACTAGCTCGACTTCAAAATGAAGACAATGATCTTCATCACGAGTTATCCACAATAACGCTTAAACTCCAAACAAAGACGATTGAAAAAGGTAAGAACACTTTAATTTGTGATTATTTTACAGGTACAGCCCGTCCAATCGTTCCCAAGAGTTATCGACGAATCATCTTCGACACATTGCACAACCTCTCTCATCCTGGAGTTTGTGCTACGTCTAAATTGATTGCCCAGAGATTTCGCTGGCCAAGAATGAATAAAGACATCAAAGAATGGGCACGATCCTGTGTGGCCTGCCAAAAGAACAAAGTAATTCAGCACAACAAATGCCCTCTTGGTACTTTCCCAACTCCCGACGCTCCATTCGACCACGTCCACCTTGATTTGGTAGGACCTTTACCAGAATCAAATGGATTTTCTTATCTTTTGACATGCGTGGACCGTTTTACACGTTGGCCGGAAGCGATTCCACTGAAAGACATCAGTAGTGAAACGATTGCTCGCGCTTTCGTCGAACGATGGATAGCGAATTTTATGTGTCCATCTACAATAACGACAGACCGTGGACGTCAGTTTGAATCTGGATTGTTCCACTGCCTGAACAAACTGCTTGGAGCAACGCGCTTCCGAACAACTGCCTACCGCCCACAATCTAACGGTTGGGTAGAAAGATTTCATCGACAGCTGAATGCATCACTTTCAGCCACAAACATGCCGCAGTGGACAGAGGCTTTGCGAATAGTCTTACTCGGAATTCAAGGCATGGTAAAAGAGGATGTCGGGTGCAGTGTGAACGAATTAGTTTACGGAGCGGCTCTTCGATTACCAGGTGAGTTTGGGGAAACCGCTTCCACCTCGACAAATCTGGATCTCAATTCTTACGTGAACCGGCTAACAAGTGCTATGCGTTCAGTTAAGCCAGTCCAAACTCGACAACAATCGACAGACACTTTCATACAACCCACTTTAAAATATAGTACACACTTTTCTGTACGTCGTGACGCTCTACGCCGACCTCTTGATGCAACTTACGAAGGACCATACAAAGTCTTGGAACGTGAAACAAAGTACTATGCGATCGATGAGAATGGCCACGAGGAGAACGTCAGCATTGACCGCCTCAAAGCAGCCTACCTAGAAGGTAAACCCTTCGATGTCCAACTCGCCACAACACCGTCGAAACTCGATATGAGTGAAGTCGCTATGCCTCAAGCAACAACCAATAAGCAAGTGAAAATTCAGAAGAGCTCCGTATCGCCGAGAGCTGCACGTTCTGGTAGAAATGTACGATTTCCAGAACACAAACAAATATTACGTCTATTTACATTTTCCTTACATCTCACACCCTGTGGATCGTAAAGCTTTTTCGTTTTTCCATTCAAAAAAAAATAAAGAAAAATGGAATAAAATTACATTTTTCAACTTTACGGTATGCGTGTTACACATTTTTAAAAAAATATCAAAAAACCTTTTTTTATTCAAGTTAGCGTTGTCGACATTTTATGCGTTTTTGTAGCTGTATTTAGCCGCATTTGACTGCCAATTGTTTATATATATAGAAAATGCACATATTTAAAATTTTCTTTTTTGGATTTACAGGACGCCTGGAAACGACCAGATAAAAACGGAAGAGAACGATTACATTTTGTACAATTTTTTCATGTAACGACACTTTAGTATAGGCACTGACGGCCAGAAGCTGCACAACATCCAAGCTGCCAAAGGAACGTTTACCAATGTTTAACGCATTGGGTTTTATCCTTTAGCTGGTACGCCATAAGGTCCTCACGAACCCATTAGGGGGGAGTGAGCTATAGCGGTAAATAATCCCCAAAATAAA
Source organism: Schistosoma mekongi (assembly GCA_034768735.1). Taxonomy (NCBI): domain Eukaryota; kingdom Metazoa; phylum Platyhelminthes; class Trematoda; order Strigeidida; family Schistosomatidae; genus Schistosoma; species Schistosoma mekongi. The sequence continues at coordinate 83,578,069 of CM068306.1, read as the reverse complement.
TAGTTACATAGATTTCGACATTGATGCTGACCATGTTTGTTATAGCGGACACTACTAAGTTGAAGGCGCTCAGTCAAGCATCACCACCAGATCACGTCACGCCGCATCGTGGAAAGCAACCCTCGCTCTAGTTTGCCAGCATAAACGTTGCTATTCCATTGCCGCTCTATTTACGATCAAATATAACTTCTCTTCCCTCCTTCATTGGATTCTGATTTAATCTCATTCGTAAGAGTGGGTTCAATCGTTAGAAGTTGCCCTGGTAATGCCTCAAGCGTATTTTGGTCCTATATCGAGTACACTTCACAACCTTGCAATAAAATGTGACATGGACAACAATTCGCGATGCAACTTTTCCACAAATCTTAACTCGGAGTGTTCATGTTCAAAGTTTGAGATATCTGACATACTGCCACCTCAGCGACTGATACTGAAGCTACTCTAATATGGTTGAGATATTCAGTATAGGAAAAATGAAAAAAGCATTTCCCTATCTAGCTCAATATACAATTACATTACGACGTATGAACAGTCAGTAATCACAGCTACTGGTACAGGATATTAGGCAAAAGAAACTTCTATCAGTGCAGTAAGTGTACGCTTGATAACCTCTAATAACTGTCTAAACTTATGAGTAGGGATATAGCACTATAGAGATAAATCCATTAGGTGCAGCACAAATGGTTACTGTCTTTGAATAAAGAACTGTTACAACTATCTGAGTGTTCTCGATCCCTATACCTAGTGTTTAGGGAACTGGCAGTGACACCACATGAATACGCCAGATAATGCCCATTCAATTGCATACTGGATATACATAAATATCTCGAATAATATCACGTATATTGACCAAAGATATACCTAGAATTATATTACATTATTAAAATATGCTACCTCATTAAACACATTTAAAATGAGTCTAGAAAACTAGAAGCACTAATGTTGAGGCAGTTGAGGATCAAAATAGCGTTACACAGAGGAAATACAAAAGACGTGGGACCAAACCGAAAATAGCAAAATAAGAACACTAATCAGTCGACAGGTTTATACTACCTTAAACCTTAGCACTCGCAACCTTTATCTATTCTACGGTATTCTTTTAAACCTTACTCACAAATCAGACAACACAAGACGGAATGGTGGGATAGAAACTAGTGTATTACAACGGTTTAAAAAAATAATAAAGGAAGAAACAGAGGAAAATAGAAAAAAACGGGAAAAAATTAAAAGACAAGGCAAACGAAAATAAATTTAAAAACCTAGCTGAAACTGCAAGGGCAAGTGCTGCCAACTATGGGAAGAAGCTGAAAACCAGGAGCTGAAACAGCAGCACTCAAGATACAAGCACAAAGGGATCAGTTGGTTTAAAATAGGTCATCATACAGATATTGGATATTGGCTTGCCCGTATCCTAGCATTTTAACTTGCAGGCATTTTGAAAATGACACAAGATGCTCAAATTCTTCAGCAACACAATACGGAACTTGTGAAACGTAATAACGGTTTTATTGGATACGTAATACATTTAAGTGATAGAAGATCTGTGTCAAAAAAGAGATCAATTACAAAAGGCAATTATCGAGGAAGATGATGAAAAAAATCGTCTTCAACACGATATGAGAATTATTTCTGAGAAACTGGCGAAAATAAATGATTCGCTAAGTAAAAAACTAGTTATTCGGAATTCTTACGACAAAGCGATTTTCGAATCACAACAAGCCTACTCGAAAGTAATTGCACATTATAATGTGAAATCATAACACATGAATTTTTAGCTGTTGGAAAACTCCAATGTACTATTGAATGTTTTGCGATGCAATCAGGAAAAGATAAAAGATAAGTTTCTCAAAACCTATAGCCCCTGATCGTTCAAGATCATTTCCCATTAATATTATAACTGATTTTTATGCGAACCATAGTTATACATAGTTACTTATATTTAGTATATTAAGCCGATCTTCTTTCTACAGATATATGTACTGTTAAGCGTGGCTCTCCTTTATTTTATCTGTGAAATGAAACTTGAGCCCTATGAGAAGCTTACATTTATGTATCTACATAGCACATATCATTGTATATCCATGCAGGTACCCTTCTTTTGTAAAACCACCTTGTTTACAATACGATGCATGAGTCAAGCTGAAAGGTTATGGAACAGTTTAAAAACGCCACCCACTGGAAATCAGTCATACATTTTTCTTTAGATACAACTTATTCACAAGTTAGTTTTAGTCATAAGCTTAGTTGACAATTTCACATCCTTACAATTTAAGTATGTTACAATTCCATAGCAAAACGTCCCGTAAAACAAACTTTAATTAGAGGAGGAAAGGTATGTATATAAACATGAGGTTTATACTGAAAAGCCCAGAGTAAATATTTTTATGCAAGCATGCTTTCATCATGTCAATGAGTTGAAACCTGTCAAATCATGACTCCGATTTCCAAGACATATTGTATTTGAAGAGAAAATATCAGTGATTCACCACTTTAGTTAGTCATTGTGACGCAGCTTTCAGCCCTGATTGCGTCTAGCTGACCATAGAATGCAGCGCATCAACCAACTTGATGACATGAAATGGTAGTTAGTTGAAATGCTAGCTTTTTGATATATTTTCTTAGATAAACGCGCAGATTCTTACTGATTTAGTACTGCCTGCGATACGACACAACTAAATTATCTATGGTGGCTAGATTCTATGTCTGATTCTACGATTGTTTCAATCGGATACCACAATTTGTTCCTTTCCAGCCCACAGCTACTCCAAAAGACTAGACTTGTAATATGATTATGTTGTGGAGAATAATATGTCCAACGAGAATAGCAAACAACGTCTATATATCTCACGTTTGAAATTGAATTGATTGACGCAAGTTTGCACACCAATCTTACAAGAAAATCAATACAACGCCTTTCGCTTGCTTTAATGAACGATTGTATCTGGAGGGGGGTTGAATCCCCAACACTTTTATCCTGCACATGTTTATACTTACAAGCAGTTTTTCTTTCAGCAGCACCGCATGAAATTTGTCTAAACCTTTATAAATCACCATAACTACAAATAGTGTATAACGTATTCCAAAGAGTGCTCGCCTCAAGAAAATTAAATGAAAACACTTGTTACAATAAGCATGATAAACACAATTGTCGTAGAATCACATGAATATCAATCAAGTTGACATAACCATGACTGGCTGTGTAAAATACATGCCATATTCATGAACAAACAGGCACTATAATTAGTATAGCAACTAGGATGAAAATAAACTCCAAAGATACATACACGTTTATGGAGGAAAAATCAGAAACAATACTTTTCGGCGAGTCGCAAGCAACTAAGGTCACTAGGAATGCAATTATTCAAACCTATTATGTTGCAGTTAACAAACACTGAGTGAAAAATTAACGAATACGTCAATTGTCTCACCGACGCATCAACATACCACTAGGTAAAGCTTGTGAAATAAGAAACTCATGCTTAAATGAAAGCACAAGATTCATCTTTGTGACTCAGCTAATAAGTACTCTTTCTGAAGATCATTGTTCCATCCTAGAGTAATAAGGTACTCCCAACCCCCCATCCATACCTCTATAAATAATCTGGCTACTTTTATGACTATAACATTATAGTCAACATCAATGAGTATTGACTACTAGATGATATCACTAGTTTGGATATTAAAGAAGTAATTCACAAACTTGTAAATAGACTCATACTTATTGCTGTGTTACATTTTATGTTGTACCTCTAGATAACAAACTTTCCGAGGTCGTATACGCAGAATGTGAACAACCAGAATTATTACTACGAGTAAACTGATTAGGACTATCTGCGTATTACAACTAAATAGACGCTTTATCGGTTAAATTAATAAATTTTAACTAACAATAGCAACTAAACACAGCGCACAAATACGTTGTTTACCAGTGGTTTAACTCTGGCATTTCAGACCGGACTACAGAAATACACCACTACTACCGAAATATTATTTATTAAAAGCAAACATCATTGAGTAAAAACGTAGAGAAAACATAATTCATATAAATTAAAACATATGAATACATACATTACACTGACAGAATTACATAAACACAAATACGAGTGCAAAGATAGGTGCATACAAGTAATACAAATCACAGCAAAAAACCAAATAGTTCTAAATTAAGAGGTTAAAGTGAAAGAACAATCACATAACGTGAAAAGTATCAACTAAGCCCAAGCTCTAAGAACCGCTCGTCTTGTGGCCAAACGACAGCATATAATGGAAGCTATTATCATTCCGAGAGTGACAGTAGCTATTGCAGTATAATCGAAATCTTCTTTCAGTAGATCATATGTTTGTGAAGGAGATATGCGGGTAAAAAATAAGTCTGAAATACAAACAAGTAGAGGAAACAATGTTTTTAAAAAGTGTTACCGCGATATATAGAAATTATAACCACACTTAGAAGTAGCATTAATTATGCCATTAAGTTGGTCAGTCGTATACAACGTAGATCCAGGTACACATCTGAGTCGGCCCAAGTTGTTACACCATATCAGGATGATGAAGCGACAATAAACATGAGTGCTAACAACAAGAGTAAGGAAGATAAACTGAGAAGAGGAAATAAAAATGTAGGTATGAAAGAATATTAAAACTCGAGATCTAGTAGATAGGGGATGATTTCATGTGTCAGTGACCCGTTCCGAGCCATTTCATAAGTCTTCAGATATTGGTTATAGCTATCGAACTGACTTAAATCAGGAAGTTTATTTCTACCAACACCATTTAGACCAATAGTCAATGACTGTATGGATTGATGCCAAAATTAAAGACTAAGGTAAAAAAAAAGACCTAGAACAAAGGCGGATTATAGCTGGTCAAGTCACAATATTTAGGTTATTTGATAATAAGTAGAAATCAAATAACAAAGTGAACTAAATACAGGAGTCAAAGGTCAGGAAATTTTAATATGAAATATTAAATATTGGTAAGAAAGGGCAAGAAGTATTACCGACCAACAAGTAAGCAAACATATGGATATTTCTAATTCTTACCTAAACCATAAGCAAATACTAGTCCAGTAGACTCCAAACCAGTAGGTGCTGTACGAATAGCTCGAATTCGCATCACTGATTGATTATATGTGATCATAGATTGATCCGAAAAGGGCAGTACAGGAGCATAAGGATGAACACCTTCTTCCCTGTATTTTAAATAAACGTTTTAGAAATTCAGTCATTTTGAAAATAGAATTAAAATTAACTATCATTGTCATCAAGGTAAACTTAATTAACGAATTTCGAACAATTGAAGGTCAAGTTTATTATCACTTAGTAAATACATGACATCTTTTTAGGTCAGAACACTTGTGTGGTAGTGACAAATACGAGAAAGAGCAATCCAAGGATTGTGAAGGCTAAAGAGGTTTATATCGATTTGGGACATATTTCAAATCATTGTGATATCAGTTTTACATTAAAAACTTGGGTTTACAAAGGACTGATAAGAGTGACCCCATTCTATGTTTATGAAGTCTACAGTAACTACATTGCCAAGCTATTTATGATATATAATCATGCTATTTTGTGTTTAATATTTTGTACATAAGCGTGCTATTTTGTTCGATAAGGAAATTTTATAGCGTTTAGTTTTGTTTCCAATTTTAATTCATTCGGGGTCCGAATAAAAAGTCGCATCAAGTGAGCAGCTATCATTTGGTTGTATCGTATTATTGAGTCTGTACTTCTCCATCAATCGTAGTCATTCAAAATATCACTAACTAAATCCATAATAGCAGAGACAGAGGGGGGGGTGAAAATTGGATGTATTAGGATTAAAGTACTCGGCTTTGAGACGCAATATTTATACGGGGGTTAACAGCGCTACCCGACTTTCTTAGAAAAAAACAGGTAAAGTGGGTTTCAGAACTTTAAAATACAGATGGAAAAACTAATATCCTAGATAAATAAACCACTGCTCGAATAAAGGATAAAATTTCATTGTAAAACTTAGTATAGTAACAATAAAAGTGAACTAATAAACAACTGTTGGATTAAGGTTATCAGTGGAATTTGTAATGCACATTACGTTCTAAGACTTAGAAGCTTTATATACCTGCATCCAACTGCTTTATTGCTCACATATAAACTCGAATATAGCACCAATCGATTCGAAAACCAACGAATTATTCATTGACCCAGTGAGTTCATGCATTTGTAAAACGGGTATGAGCATATTTGTCATATATTGTATTTGCCTGTCACTAATTTTAGAAACTGAGGCCTCTATCGTCATCCTGAAAAGACTGTCTCAATTTATTCACAATGTGAACAATTTACTAAAATAGATGTGACTAAGTAATAATCCATTTAGGATACATACATGCCAATACAGATAATTACAAGTAGAAAAAATTTTAGAATAAGCAGTTAGAGTTATGCATTAAGTTAGAGAAAAAAGAACAATAAATAACCACTGCATATGATACACCTATAACTAAAACACTTCAAATGCACCTTAATTTTTGATAGACAAAACATTATTTATCCATAAAATTGTAAACTGAATACGAAAGTTTACTGACTTCATGAGACAACTAAAAAGCAAAATATCTTGAATGCTGCTGCATACTACTTATTGGTAAGTAGGCAGAAAAAAGTGGTGAGAACGTTTGTCATGCTTTACAATATCATTAAAATTTTGATTGCAGAATAGTTTTAGTGAATGGTCAGAAACGGTCAGCAGTAAGTGAGAATTAAATTATAGCATATGATACCTTTTTGGTATTCCGAAACGTTAACTAATAGGTGATATAAAGTATCAATTAAAATTCATTTCTACAGTCGTATATTGTCATTGTACAACTTTTAATATGAAAATTATAAACCTCGAAATGATGATAACTCACATGAGTTCAGGAGTCATATCTAAGCTACGACGAGGATCGAAAAATGATTTCGGTATTTCGATCAGACTATTTTTCTGTAAAGCCACTGAAAAGTTAAATAATTTTCGATTAGATACGATTAATATAAAATATTTGAGCAAAAGTATTTAAGAGGTTGTTTAGCTTGTAGAAGTTACCTTATGTGTTGATCGTAGCTAGACATCTATTACAAAGAAGGAAGAGCTACCATAGTAATTTAGGAACTTTAGGAATATCTATTGGTTAAATCGTCTTACAGAACTCTTGAAATTACATACTGAGGTTAGTAACTATATGTCAAATGTGAAGGTAGTCACTTACTAACACTGTTTAATGATTTCACGCAATATCACAAATTCAGAGAAAAAAAATTTAACCTTTCGATGTCGAATTAGTAGTTTCAACATTAAACAATCGCTACTAGGTGATATAAAAGATTAATAATGGATTGGAAGGAGACAACGACCTACTACTCCAGTAACGAACAACATAAAATACGTACACATTGAATTTAGCAATAATAAAAGTTATGAAATTAAATCTGGGTTTAAGAAATATCACCATTTACTTTCTAAAAGTAACAACTGGAACATAAAACAATGATATTCAAATGTTGTGAAGTAGTTGACAGCTCTGGATTCCGCTTTGTCAAAGCAAAAGTATCGCTGTGTAAAAATTTTTGACTTATCATTAAAATCGACACAAAATAAGAAATTCTTATAATCAATAGACTTGAAACTTAATGTCAAAAGTTCACTCTATTGTTTCTCTCAGCAAATATCTTCGGCTAAATGATAACGGAACGGTAAAGTTCTAGTATCGGGTCGAGATAACCAGACAGACAAACAGTTACAACGTAGAACTTGGTACATGTGTACGTCAGTTCAAGTTGCCATGCCTCAATTAGCAGATAGAGATTAAATTATCAGATCAAATCCCAGAGTAGGGGACCGTAGCTGCTACCTAGACGTGGTGGTAGGGCTTGCCTATCGTGATGACAAAACCGAACTATATTGGCTGGAACGCTTGTTCCTCTAGGTCTTACCATGCCAAGCAGGTCTGTTGGAGAGCGATAAGACTAAAGGCAGCAACCTAAGATCTGAGGGCGAAGTCGTACTGCTGGCTGCAACAGGCTGTGACAGCAGTAAGGTGTTTCCCTCGGATAACCAGCATCTTCAGCGATGCTGCCTTCTCACAAAGGAAGGAAGGGGTTAGAAAAGGTCGACCCTAAAAATGTCACACCTCACCTTACTCCACGGATTTGTCTCCAGCAGTAAGGTCTTCTAAAGAATGGAGCTTACAGTTCGAAAACATCCCATAACAAGGTCGTGCGTGATCGGCTTCAAGTAGTTGCCCCTTGGTCTCTGCGATCGCGCTACCGGGTCACTATGACCAATACTAATCCAGTTTCCTTTTCAGGTACCTCAGGAAACAATATCCTTCCATGGTGTGGGCAGCCAGGAAGTGAAAACCGCCCTCATACCTCTAACAGCACGAGATAAGCAGAAGTAGGATAGGTGGCACTAATTACAGTACGAAATTCGAAAGATGATACTGGTTAGCAATCGTAACTGTATACAACAATAGAAGAATTTCTAAAACTATTTTATATCATTTGTTAATAGGCAGAAATGCTAACAAGTAGTTTTTTGCATTTTGAAAAGGTGTAAATCAAATGAAAACTTATTAACATACTGAACAACATAATATCCAATTACTACTGATTTCACTGTAAATAATTAGTAATAATTAGAAATCAAATTGCACAGCAAGACGAAATGACCATTCAAAATCAATTGTTTTTATGGTCAGATACAGTCAGTAACTAAAGTTGTTTATTCCTTATTATTAAAATGGGATTAGACTTACTGTATGTTATATCAGGCGATTCAAGAAGGGCAACTACATTTTCGACCTGTTTTTCAGAAGACTATTTCATTTATTTTCAGTATATGTATATTGATTATTTTATTTCTATTATTGTCATGTTCTTATCACCCTAACCTCCAGTTAGACTCAGAAACCGTTATTATATCATTTGTCATTCAGGAGCTACAATCAACCAGTTGTGTATCTGTACACCAAATGTCTAGTTATGTATAAATGTTACTCTTCTTATTGGTACGCCGCGTGGTCAAATTTGTATGTGTATAAATGAATGAGTGAAATATCGTTTAAGTGCTTGATGGCTGGCTTAGTTATCTTGTGTTATTCATTCCGGCTTGAAGACTAGTAGTCATGGGGCAGATGTATGCGTGCACAAATTGGTACTATCGAGGTCACTGTTTTCTATACATTGTGACTGCCTGATTTATCAAGATATAACACCGTACTGCGCCTCGCACATTAGGTATTTTATAGGAGAGGATTTACAGTAAGGATTCTAGTGTAAGAAGCCCCAATAAGAGTCAAATCTGATTATAAAAATGGTACAAAAAGTGGTACATTTTTATAACATCGTTTTCGAATCTGAAGGCAATTATTTACTCTTATTTTCTGACTGACTAAAAATTTGTCGAGGGCATGTTCAGAATAGCCAAAGTTCGACTTAATACTAGAACTTTACCGTAGTAAGTGCCTAAAGATCATCTTTTAAAGCACTGTATTTTATTGTTATCATTTACAAAACAGCCTTTCTAGGTGATCATAGGGATATAATGCGTATAATGACCATTGCTTCATCAATATCTCCCGTCCCTATGGACCATAGCCAACAAAACTCCACTATTAATGGTCCTTATAATTTCATCCAGCTTCAACGTTCAGTCAAAACGACAGGAAAACCCAGTCGACTTCTTCTTATTATTATTACAAAACACATGATCAGATCCGTCAATTAAATAACTACGATGCATTAAAAATTAAGAAACCATACACTGAAAAACCGATCCATAGGTACAGGATATGAAGACACAGTAAAACTAAATAATAATAGTAATTTACTGAAAGAAACCCATCTTTTGAACTAACCCAAATGAGTACAAAATAATGTAGACTTTAAATTAAGAAAACGATACTAAACTTACAAATTACATTTTTTGCAGTTATTCCTCTGTCGGTAATAGAAACAGCTGCTGCTCCGCTGCGTGGTGGAGTGTTCAATATGTAGGACTGTTGTAAAACTTGTGGTACTAAAGAATTCTCTCCAGTTGAACTACAAAAACCATCAACATCACTAGCACGGAATAAAGATGAGAAGTGGGAAATAGATAAATCTGAAGGATTTTTCGAAACTGACAACTGCAAACTTGGGTTTGACAACCATGACGGGATGAAATTACTAAGAAACAATTGCCAAGGACTTGGAAAAGAGTGACTGGCACATAATTCCCCAGATAATTTAGTCGGTTCATACAATTCTAAAACTGTAGCTTCGTTGCGTAACGATTTATGATTATAGTAAGTATACTTTTAAAAAAATTTAAAACAATACGATCACGACAAAATATGAATATTGAATATTCTATCACATTTAAAACAATATGGTTATAATTATGTTAGAGTGATTAAATGGAGATTGAGTTTTTTCGATACAAAGTGATTTCAAATGTGTAAATAGTGGGTGCACACAACAGAAGAGTTTCATACTAGGAACAACAAACGTCCATCACTGCCTTGTTTTCAATAATACCCAGACAAAATTAGTCAATAACGGATACACATAAATTAAAACCAATGTGTTCGAAATCAATTCAACTCACTAGTTACATACTTAAATAATCTCTCGAAGTTCCACTTAGAAGTTGTGACTGTGCAGACCTGAGAGTGAAATAGTTATAGCTAATGGTATTGGATGATCATCGCACTATATCACAAATTGACCGAAGAGGGAGTCCAACCATTAAACACCCGACAAGAGTTATCAATGGTTAAGCTTTTACCATGAGATCTGTAGACTGTAGGTTCGATATCTGACGAGACTCTGACCCTATACTTAGGCAGAACAGCCGTTATCATGATTTTCCAACCAATTATTGTTTTACATCATTAGTACCGGTTTGGACTATCCCGTTGTTGATATTCAGCATTTAATATTAAACCAATCTACAATAAAACCATCTATTAAGAAGTATTGGAACAAAGTTACTGTAACTACCAGAGGAATTTGCGAAAAGAGTTTCGTTGTATTCGGGACTCCAACCCACCACTTATAGACTTAAAGGCCAACGTGTCACCTACTAAGCAACTGCATCCATATGGTTACTAATATGTATGAAGTTATTTCGCGGTAGTGATATTCAGGCGTACTTGTCGAAAAAGGTTATGTCGACGAAATTCACTCAAGATGAACACATGGTAAGAGAGAGAGACCGATAGCAGCTCTGAATTTCAAAAACAAAAAATTCCAAACCCAAACTAATACTCTTATACACAAGCCATAATAATGCCAATTTTTGGAGCTATAATGATGCATACTTTTAAAACAAAAGATGACAGTCACATTGAGGCAAGTTTCATACAACAACAGAAACAAAATAGTAAAAAGAATAAGCTTTATTCAACTTACAATGATCCAATTCTCTGAATGAACTAAACTAATAGGTTCGGAACATCGACGATGTACAGCACTGTATAATATTCGACCAGCCACAACATCAATTAAATATATCATTAATGTATTCGTATGACTGTTTGTATGGCCACCAACAGTGAGTACTGAGATTAGATTAGGATTTAAATATTTATAGAGAACACTCCGATCACCTAATACGCGACCAACTGAATAAATATGTTCTAAAACATGGTAAAGTAACCAGAGTTAAAGGCAACAAGTAAAGTAGAGTACTAACACATTTATTAGTGACATACTTGACCTACGCGTGTTGTGACCGGTTAATGAAAGAGTATGCAGGTAGATGATTAATCACATATGAATGGATAGGATATTTTGGCTCATATATTTATCTTTTCATTTGGCATGTGTGATTTATCACTTGATACTGCTGTGATGAATGCATTGTGCCTAACCTATCTGGTCCTTAATCAATTAATTAGAGTATGTCCGGGTAAAGAACGAGGTGAATCTGGGCCAGCAGTAGTTATCGTGTCGTTTATAGGGCACCAACCAGGAGAACAATTCGGCCATCTCATAAATTTATAACAATCAGTTACAGATTTATGTACTTGTTTTCTAATCACGTTTTAAAAGGGCGGAATAGACGGGGAAACATATGAATTTAGAAGTGATTAACTTATTATAAGATGAATCAAATTTGTAAGCAGCATAATCAAACGAAATAATAACTGTAAAAGAAAAGAAATATACCAGAAGATGGACGTGAAGCAGCAGCGACGATAACATGTTTATTATCTGGATCAGAATCAGGGCTTAATAACATTCGCCAGACGAGCGTAGCTTTCAATGTGTTATCATTTGAAGATTTGGGATTTATACGATAACCGGTAAGACGAGCTTGTTCACTTTCAACGGTATAAATATATAAGGGCAGTGAATCGAATGAAGAATATGTAGAAGCACAGCTAGATGGATAAACCTCAACCTGGACAATAAAAATTTTTTTAAAAAGTGATTAATTACATTCATGGACGAAGTAACTATTATATGAATAAACACTCAACTTGAAATATATAAATGCCTCTAGTAATGCTTCTTTAAAAGTTTACTTAAACATTGAACGCTCAGATAGACGTTTGTTAAGTAGATGCAATATGTCCAAGCCATAATAAAGATTCACAGCCACATCAATCAGTTTACTAAATTTGTTAAGTATCCTGTATAACTATACTACAAGTCACTCAATGGTTACAACACACATGAACAATGCTTCAAAGACACTTTTGATCAAATACACGTAATTTACGAATTTCCCCTACTTTTAGGAGCTGTTTACTAGCGACAGAGTAACACACAACAAGAACAGAAGATCAAATAATCTAGACAGGTTTCTAGTGTATACATCGGTGTATCAACTTGATTACTGCTTCACTGATATAGCGTTAACTACTGGACGATCGACTTTGAATAGAATAATCGGTGAATATCAGTTTCAACGGATCCTCTATTAAGGATGCGAACATGGTCGATTGCGTTTTTGAACTACTTATTCACGTGGTTCATTCAATAAGCTAACAGTTAATCGCAGCATTTTCTTAGTAGGCCTACTTAAACGAGCGGTAATCTAACTAAATGATCAAGAACTAGATAAGTAAGACAAAAAATATAAATACTATATTAAAAATAGTAAGCAATCATCACTGGAAAATCACACATAACAGGAAAGGGGAAATATACTAGTTACAATTCTGGAATCACTCAACTGTAAAGTGAAATCTTTCTGTTTACACTTACATTACCAAATCACATATAGGGTTCTAGTTGACACCAACTTGTATAGAAACAGTATTCTTAATGACATACTAATAAGAATATGCTAAGAAATACTTATATTTCAAAAAATTCACTTACTTCTAAATCTGTTCTTAAGAGCAACAATGGTCTAATAAAATTGCAACGTTCACTTATAGAACCAGGCTGCAAAGCTGTTTGAATAATATTTACTTTCAATGCATAGAAATTCATACCTTTCTCACAGGATGGAACACCAGTGATTGGATTGAAGGAGAAAAGTACCGGTGAATTTGTAGTCTACACATAAACAATTCCAATAAAAAGTGAGAAATATCATGATTAAATTTTTTAGTAAAAGCACTCAGGGATCTTTATTATTAAACCTTAACTTCCTAGGTAAAAACGTTAAAAATGAGGACAAATAAATAGAGGTAAATTTCAATAGAAAAAATATGGCTCGAATGTGCGTTTCGTTCGATCTGCGACATGTCCGGATGAGACTACATCCAGTGTTGGTATTCATGCTTAGACGCAAATGAAGTACCTCCCCCCCTTAATTTTTAACCTGATATATTGAGTTAAAATCGACACTCACTTTTAAGTTGAAGAGTGGAGAGAAGCAAAATCTATTGGTCATTAATAATTAACTTGGTAATTTCTTCCTCAAAAAACCTTTGGAATAGAATTGAATGGGATGTATTTTATTTTTAAGATGATTCATGACACAAAATAAACCATCTTGTACTATTGATCATAAGAACTATTCGTAGCTTACGAAATCCGGGAATTATTAAATCAGATAATTTACACAGAAAATGGTTAAACGGAAGTACCTAGAAAGCTAATAATAAACTAAGACGAAATACTTTCCAAAAATTATTTTGTATGTTACGTTAACAATTGTAAAATAAATAATTTGAGTGAAATCCTATGCCTATCAAATCTTATCCATCGATAGCCAGGTGCAAGTAGTTTACGTTGGGCACTGTGATTACGCTCTTAGGTTATCAAGACAAAAACTAACTAGATTTTCTTTGCAGAAGAACCCTTCACAATGTGAGCAACTCTGAAACAATAATCGCCTCTAACAGCGTTCGGGATAACAATATTTATTAGCAAGCTAACTGAAACTGTGCCTCATGTTTCTTCTACATCCAAAGTCAATCCTAAGATTTTGTCTTGGACATTTTCTCTGCGTACTGCCAATCCTAACGATTCACGATTCGCGACTAACGAAATGCTATCCAAAGTCTACTGCGACTGATCTTTAAAATACGTGTATGAGACTTTAATCTCTGAATTCTATATAAAAATGAGCCACATGTCTCAGTAGCTCAGACTATAAAATGTCGTTCAACCGATATATGTTTTATCTCCGAAACACATATTTAGCTTGGCAATTTATTCGGTATTATCTGGCTAGGTTGAAAAGTCGAAGAAATCCATCCACTGTTTATCAATCAATTAAGACTGACTCAACACCAGTATTATGTTTCTCTGGTTCACAATTCTGATTAAGTTAGCAGAAGCTGCGAATCCTTCAGAAGTGTAGAGGTCATGTTAAAAGAGAACCAAGCTATACACCTTATAGCCCAAAATTAATACTTCCATCTTGTCCGTAACAACAGTGATAATCTATTTGGCTATCTTGATCTCGTGAACTTTTGATGGTTCTTTATTCTATAGCTATAAGTAATGTATCAGCGATCTCTAACTCCATTCATGAACTATTCACTGATTGGTTGTCAAAGAGGAATTAACTAATGCTTTCAACTTTCACATTAGTCTTTAATACAACGTAATAGTCGACGAACGTACGAAAAATCATTTGAAGCTCGTCACAATAGAAAAATTTATATCAAAAATGGGCTTACCTTTGATCTGAATAAAAGTGACATGATAGGAGGTAAAGGGAAATGTGCTAAATTACGTTGTTGAAACAGAGCAAGCTTTCCATTAGCCAAAAGTCCTGCAGATGGAACAAAATAATCCCAAACAATACGACCACGTTCACTTTCTACACCAAATATCTACAAAGAAAAGTCACAACGATGAGTGAAAAGATAATAGTCAAAAGAAATAATGGAAATAATGTAGTATTAGAAAAAAGCTATCGAGTTACGAAAATGCTTCACAGAAGTGATTATTCAAAATTGATTCCGTTTGCCTGACGCTAACAAGTAAGTCAGGAACAGAAGACTTAAAATCCCGAGCTTCTGTGAACTTTCAATGTCGTTATACAGGTTCCTGAGTCAAAACACATAGTGAATGTCTGAGAAACTAACATACACATAAGAAAACAAGGGTGATATACAATCAGCTTAATTTCTGATGACTCCAAAGGTAGCTCAAAACAGGAAAAAAAGATTTGAGAACTGTCCATTTCCATTAGGGAGGATAAAAGATACGCGTGCGCTACAATGTGGACAGTAGAACTATAGCTTCTATGTCCACCTAATATATGATTGGTCCTAACTGCAACTGCACACTGATGAGGTGATCGGTCATGATAATTGTGATGACTTGATTGAAATCCATTGATAACAAAATTCGAACGTTTGTATCCCAAATTAACAACAAAGTAAGTTGGAAAGCAGTCAAATAAAAACCGGCAAAAAATAAATGTCTGAAGACGATGACGCACTGGTGACTATAAAGGACTGTAACGATAGTAAGGTATTTCTATCAGATAATCAGTATTCCAAGCGATGCAGCCTTTCCATAACAAAAGGAGGATGTTAATAAAAATTATCCCTAAAAATAGCACACGTTCGCTTTTAGAAAAGATTTCCGTCGCCAACAGCAAAGTTAAAGGTAAGTACGGAGCTGGTCCATCCATAATTACTCGTAAGATGCCATTTTGATTGGTTTTAAAGTAGTTGCCCTCTTGACTCTATTATCAAGCGTTAAAATCTTCAAATTTTTCACTACTTTTAACCAATTTTTCTGCCAACATACCTTATGAAGAACTCTTCCGTGGTATAGGCAAACAGGAAATGACAACAATTATCATGCCTCTAATAAAACTTGAAATTACCTTGTTAACAATCAAAACAAACTATTTATCACAATAATGTTTTTAAAATATATTTAATGGTGACAACAGAATTAATAACTGGTAACATTTTGATTCAGCGAAGAGTGAGCTATCTACAAAAACTTGTATTTCGGTCGTTTATAGTGCCTAATTAAGTTTAGCTTATGTTTGGAACTTTGTATATAAGCACTCAATAAAAAAGTATTATGCCGCCAGCTACAGTAATCTAGTCTTTGATTTAGTTAGTTCAGGAGAGTGAGTCAATAATATTGTCTCGTGAGTAGTTAATAAACAGCCTCTTTGCCTTTCATATATCAACTCATTTTCTATTTCTCGACAGAAATAATATTTGTAGTTCATATTCATTACTATTAAACTTCATTAAGTAGTATTAGGAACCAAAGAACACTGGACAGCTGTTCCGTTAATGTATGAAACTCTTCAACAGTACCGCCCGTAATTGCATCAAGAATTGAAGTCAAATTATGTAACAAAATCCCCCGAAACCAATTTACGTTAACTGTAATAATCATTGGTGGCTAACTTCAAGATCGTTTCGATTTTCCAGTTAAAAGATGCAACAAATGTAGACTCGATCTATTGGGAGGTGTTGCGTACACACTGCTGAGGAATCCCTTATTAGTACGAAAGATTTTAACGATACACAAACGAGGTCGATCTGTGGAACCAAGCTCCATAAAACGAATTTAACTGGAATAATTTATAGACTAGGTTGTACTAGAGCACAATAAACATGAATATTGAGTTTCCGTAAATGGTTTTGTCAATATATTTTTCTTTACTAAAAAGATTTTATTTTTTAAAAATTAAATAATAGGATTTCTTGTTATTTAAATAAATAATAACAACATTCTTATTAATAATACATACCTTGCCAACTGAAGTAGCTATAATTAACATTTTATGGACATTGAAATTATCACGAGTAAGCAATTCATCCCAAGTCACTTTAGGGTTGATCAAAGATGCCTTGTATAAATTTATCTTATCATCATCTGCATTATTATTAACATCACTGTTATCATTGCCAGTATAATTATCTAAATGGAGGGAAATATCTGATACAAATTGCCATCTAGGCGGAAAACTATGAGAATAACTTGGCAAATAAGTTAAATCATTTAACGAAGAATCTTGTGGTGATTGTACTCTGCGCTTGGTTAAATCACTTGGCGAACGATCAAGAAGAGAAGAAGAGAGTTTTTCTGAATATAGTAAAGTCATGAATAAATTCGGAAGGTTGAAAATCCAACGTTTTGTCCATACCTAATGTGTTTGATGAATGACAAAAAAAAACGAATGTAATAGTTGATAATAAAACGAGCTTTATGGGATGGAATACGTATGATTACATTGAGGTAATGTCAGCACGAAATAAACTCCTGTTTTCAAAGCTTTCAATATGTAAATATTCGAAAAATAGACAAAAAACTTCTTCAGTCAGTTAACCTGAGGTGTCACATAGAGTCATTAACCAAACACGAAGACCCAAACCAAGTAGTTTGTACCTACTCACAGGGCTCGGTTCAATAGTCAATGACTTCATGAATTAATGCTACGTTTTGGTTTGGCCGCCTCTACAATTTTTCCATTTATTTCTACTCCAGTTATCATTTCACTTAGAAGTAGTAGTTTGGAATGTGCAATATATCACCAAACAACCTGAATCGATGTAGATCAATAAACTCTTCAACAGATTGTCGTTTTTGTCTACTACGCTGCGTCAAACATCATTGCTAGATCGATGGTGCCAACAAACGCGAGTAGTGTTTATAAGACATCTATGACCAACAACAAGTTCACAAAGGAAATCGAGACTATCAACCATAAATTATTCTTTCTTGGCTGTCTGGTCAAAAAGAAACAAGATAACTGTCTTAGGATTAACATTTTTCAGAGGCCAACGTATTCTAGATAATACCTAGATTAAAAATCTACACATGCCAAAACAATGAATGTAACAGTTGTTAAGAACCTGATAAGTAGTATCCACCAACTAGTCACAGATACGAAAGACCAAGAAACTAAATTAAATTTAGAGATGCCTACACTAATAATTGATAACCACCCCCAAGAACTTTGTTTAGAAGATACTTGGAAAAAGCGGGATGAGAAAGAAAAACCAAGGGTTCAACCGAAAGAGTGGACTGATAATGTGGTTATTTCATACCGAAATGGAACATCAGACGAGATTAGAATTTTGAATAACATTGATATACATGTCTCCTATCGAACAAGCAATACGTTCAGCTCTGCACACGTAAATATCAAGGATAGAGTACCAAAAGAACAAACGGACTGTGTTAAAAAGGTCAAAAGTAACGAATACCATGCTATAAATGTTGAAGGAACATCATGACAGTTGAATGTGGAAGAATATATACTTTATTTAAAGTATGTTCCTAAATTCACTGAAGATTTAACAAAACTCGAAAATAAGTCAACAATAGTATTGTATTTAATAGAAACAGGATACAGTATTAATTTCGTAGAGACCAAAAACCTTCAGAAGGGTTTTCATTCTTATAAAGAAAGATCAACAACTGAAGCCCTACGCATATGGGCAAATCCTAACAATATAAACCGACGAGATAAAGTACAGTTAGCTGTACCATGGCAACCAATGGTTAAAAAATGAATCCAGACATTATCAACTACTCCAACATTCAAACATATTCCAAGTATTTATTTATTTGATTGAATATATCACAGATTGATGTTGGCAGGGTAACACTGAAAACCAGGGAGCACTGGACAGCTGTTTCATTCTAGTGTGGAACTCCTCGGCAGTGCGCACCCCAGATTCCGCACCAGGGGCTTCAGGTTTACGCGAACGCCTAACCATCTGCACCACTGGGTCGGCATCCAATGGTAGAATTCCCACTTCCATCAATTTGTGATATTTATTTATTGTCTAGGACTGTTTTGTCTAGTTACACAGTTCAACGTGTTATCAGTTGCAAATATACATTCGTCGTTTGACTTATGATTATTACCACATCCATTTACTCTTACTCAAATTTATATGATTTAACAAGCCAATCTTCAGATTGTCTATCCCTTTCCATGACACACAGCTCACAATGTATATGCACAAGTGATTGCACGATGTAACTACACATGAAAGCACACTTTCCTTCATCCACAGCATTTAAACATTAGTTTATTTATAATGGCTTGTGTAATATTTTAATATTCTGTATTCCATTGAACATTGGTATTGAAATTTGATCTCTTATTTAAATTTAGATTTGGTAAGTTTTTATTTTGGTCATTTGCCTGAAGAAGCTCCGACCAGTTTGTCGAGAGAAACGTTGGAATTTTTTACTATTTCATTCGCTGAGATTATTTACAAACATATTCTATCCATGTCATACATCGAGACAAGTTTATAGTTACAATAAGAACCATGATCGGATTAATAAATGAAAAGTTAGAAGAGGAAAATAAAATGAGAAAACTATTAATTACAAGGTGTAATACAATACTGAACAACGAAATATTGAAAACTGAATTTATCGGAGTATATGATAAGTGTATCCTTTTGAATGCCCAAATTCAGTTCCAACCACTTTATGGTGACGGTTGAAAACAGCTGAGGAGAATTTGAGAGATAAATGAAATTGTATTCTTCTGCTATAATCGTTATTTTAAATTTATATTTGCAAACAGAAAGAATCCTGTGAGAATTATTATTATTATTATTGTTAGTAGTAGTAGTAGCAGCAGTATATCATGCAGAACAGGCAAATTACACGCACAATAAGCAAAGCGAATAAAAACTTATTTACTTACAATTAACTGAGAAATCTGTGTTTTCAGGCGCTGAATAAACATCTCCACAATATTGTCTTTCATAAGCAAAGCAAAGAAGTAAAAACTAATTTAATAGCTATCATATATACTAATTTCAATAAATCAACTATCTTCAAAAACCAAAAATTCATATTCTGAATTTGATATAATGAACTGACGGAGTCAAATAACCATAGAGAACCATAAGTTACTGGATAACTACTTTAACACTGTATACTCATATATCTACAGAAGACAGAGACTAGGGCCATCAATTTGCGTGGTATGGGTGGGTACTGCTAAGGAGCCCAACAGTGAAATAGATACACCCTTCCAATGCTTCATGATTTTCAACGATAATTTAACATGAACCAGTTCGTAAGATTAGATCTGAAACGCCCAACAATAATGATCAAATGATATGATCGATCATGGAATTTTCCTTCGTTGTGTTCTAATTTGACTTTGTCTAGGAAAACCACTAGTGATTTACTACTCTCTACACTCTAAGTATGCGGGCTAGAAACACTGCCTGTTTGATGAAACCGAAGGTAGTTTTGAATCTGTGGTCAAACAACTGAATATCAAAGAGTGAGCTACTGCTTTACTAATAATCTGATAATAGGAAATTGTTCCATTTATATCGGTACACTAATGCTTGGACTCCATGGGCGCTGATTGGCTAATCAAAGCAGAGATAGACAGGCGGCGTATTACAGTTCAGTGAACTGATAATTGTAACATGCTTACCTTCACATTTTGTGTGTGTGGTTTCCCACTCGATACTACTCGTAATATATGTCATGCATCTTACTCATTTGGTTCTTGATTACTGGGTTCGACTATTGTGTCTGAGTGGAGGTATAAGACAGAGTTGGGACTAGCAATCAACCATCATGTCGCATATACGTAGTAACAATCGAACCGCCAACCCTGCAAACTCAACGGTGTTACTACACATTTAAGAAAGAACAGTACATGCATCCTTAATAAACATATTCATCAATAGACTGTATTTAGGAAATTATGTGCACTACAAACTAGCCTCTCAGTTTGTAAAACGAATTCGAAAAAAAGTTCAATTTAAAGACGAGACTAGGTAATAATCAAATTGTCTGCGACGAATAATGATTAAAACCAGATAGAATTTAAAATATGCCAATAAGCCGATCAGTCACATAGTTTTACTGGCTGTAACTAATCAGAAGATAGTTGTAGTGAATTAGTATTTTTATCAGTAAGAAACAATATTGTTGCAAACATTACAGAATTTTTGCATGCCTAAAAGCTTAACCGAAAGTTTCCTAAAAGTTTTGATAATTGGGAACAGAAAGAACAATGATAATTCTGCTTCAACATTGACGAGTTAGTAACAAGTGCACTGTTGAACCTTTATAGATACGCTAATAATTATTAAGGATTTAAGAACAAGGCCTAGAGTTAAGATTAGAGATGGGGTTGACTGATATGTTGTGTGGAATTCACTTAGCTACAATTTAATATTTGACAGGCGTGTATCTTATATCATTAAAAATCAATCTCCCTCTATATTTTTGGTGTCTTTGTGTAGCATATAGATGTTTTAGAATAACAGATTTGTGATTAGCTAATTACGGATTTATCAATTCGGACCTCATTGATTAGTCACAAATCGTCAAAGACATTTCAAGAATTCCTGCTGAGACTCTCTAATCTCGTAATTAATGTAAATTAATGAATAATTAAATTTCATCATATCAACTTTTCTCAAATGACAACCCCGTTATGTTTTTTGAAAATCTATCCACTACTATTGGATGGTTAAGGTACAATCTGAATGGTGGTCGGACGACGTTGATTCAGAAGAGACATAAGATAAACGCATTCATTATAGGGGAATTGTTGGATACCGCCTGATATGTTATTTACCTACTAATCACTCATAATTTGTCATACACTTAACTTTGTAGACGTTTTAGTTCATAGTGTTGAAAGCATTCGCGGGTTGTCAAAAGTTCCGTTGACTTTCATTACATTTATGATTATTACTATAGTTAATGATAACATCCCTTTGTCCAAAACGAAGTAGATGGAGCAAGGTTCAACCCTGTAACTTACGACTGAAAACTCAACACATTAAGCGGTAAGCCACCACACACAATCTATTTTACATTTTTAAACAGATAGTGAACTCAGTATGCCAGTAGATTATTGTGAACAATTTTTATTCTGCCACATAACGTTTTGTAACTACCGATCGATCAGCCTCTTACTTGCAAGTTTAACAATTCAATTACCGTCGCAACGATTAAATACTGAGCTCAAATTAAATGATATTTTCTCCGTAGTAGCATGATCGTGAATCTAGATAAATATTTATTCGCTTATTATGGCCTGATGTTAAGATACACATAAGATTCCGCCAAGGCTTATTAGCTGAAACATTTAACATTCAGCCGGTAAATCGCAGGTTTAAGTTAAACACCGATAAAATCAGTTTGAACAACAGGGTAGTATCATTAACTTCCTCACTTACAAAGTTATTCAGGGCCTGTTACAATAATCTGTAGCAGGCACAGAAGCTAACAAGATAAAAATAGCAAACTGATAATAGTATGCATCAGGCAAGGGTACTTTGCAGAAACCAACAGACAACAAGAAAGAAAATATAAAGTTATGTCAAAAAGTGTTTCATATAATCCACTGATACAAACTAATACTTACTGCTTGCATGACTAAACTCTTCTTCAATTTTAGCTTGAAATTCTGAAACAGGCAGATCAACTACTTCTACAGCAACAACGTTCGCTAATGATTCTTCACGAATCCACTGTTGTTTGCCTAAAGATAATTAGAAATATTTAAATACGGAAACGAAATATCCGAATTGACGTTTAAAAGAATATACATTTACAAGAAAACATTATGTACAAAAGACTTAGTCAAATTTCATGAAACTATAGCAGATATAAAGGTAAATCAATAGTAAATCCGTACATTAGAACAAACGGCTGCGAAACGAGATATGGAAGTAGATGTTTAAGGTACTCCTATAGCAAGCATATAGACTGCTTAGTAAATATTTTAAGCTATAACGATTTTCGAAACCTTAGAA
The DNA here is from genome assembly GCA_034768735.1 of Schistosoma mekongi. Lineage (NCBI taxonomy): Eukaryota > Metazoa > Platyhelminthes > Trematoda > Strigeidida > Schistosomatidae > Schistosoma > Schistosoma mekongi. The sequence continues at coordinate 83,554,899 of CM068306.1, read as the reverse complement.
AAAATCTCAGAGAATTGAGAAGTTAGAACGACCTTCGACCTTTCATGTTGACGAAATCGCTAGATGTGTACCGTCAATCCCATATTTTGATTCCTAAACCACTGCCCAGATGATTGATAATGAAATGAATTTGAAGAAGGCATTTGTGAGCATGACTGCAACAAAACTTGAGAAGTGATATCTGAAAATTCAGATATCTGATGACTTTCAGACATATTATTAAAAATAAAGGCAAAGGTAGTAAGAGTGTATTGCCACAAATTGGGAATATTTCAAAAGTGATATAAACTGCAGATTCTAGATTTTACGAAATAAAATTTACATGAACCAAGTCATGTATTTATTAGAAGAATACGTAGGTTCCTGAGTAAGCCTGCCCCAAGTACTTGAAATAATAAGTAAATAAACACTGTGTAATAGGTTAAGATATTGGTATGTTTCAAAAATTAAGATATTACCTTGAAACGAGCTAACGAGAACAACAACCAGTGACACAATGACACTGTGCCCTAACCCATCTATTACGAACAAGAAGTCCATTGTTAGCAGAAAAAATGTAATCTTATAAGCAGCCTAGAAGACGCATAACAAGTGATCAACACGTGCATAGATACAAAACATTGCCCATGGAAGCATCACAATGAAAATGAATCAATATGACTTAAGATCTTTCCAGTTGGGAAACACGAACTGAAGGTAATAGCGGGTGATTTTGAAGCGGAAATGGAAAATTCAAATTTACACAATTAAGTTACAAAAATGATGGATTTATCAAGTGATTTCGGAGGATCTAGTATCCCTAACAGACATAAACTAAGAAGTTATATCTCCGTAGTCAGTTACATGTAGTGTAGAACATAGCATATATCTGCATCGGTTTAAATTGCTACACAACAACAGAACGGCTAGATGATGTCTTCAGAATTAATAACAATACAGTGAAAATAGTAAAAGTACTAGCGAAAGTAAAATGATTAAGCATACAAAATATTAAAATAGTGATTGAAGATTAGCGACTTAGACGAACCAAGTCAAAAATTTCAATACGCAGATCTCCTTCATCACACTTAAAAAAGAGATTATGTGGTATATTAAGTGAAATTGATTTGAGTGATATTTTGAATGTCACTGTATACCTCAACAGCGATCGATCTCGTGTCTTATATATAATATAAGTCATAAGTATTCGTCTCGACAACCATGGTACCTCATGATGGCGATTGTTACGTTGATGTGTTGGTGAGGGCTATCAAGCTAAATAGATAAAGTTCTACCATACTGGTAGATTGGTTGAAGAGAAGCAAGAATAAAAGTAGCTACTTTAAGGACCGAGGGCAGTGACATGTGGATTACTGAATTATGGTGTGACGGAAGCAAAAAGTTTCACTGCGTTAATCCGTCCTTCTCATAACAAAAGGATGACATTGGAATACGTCGGCTATAAGACTGCACACTTCATCAATACACATAAATTTAGGTCATAGGGAGCAAGGTCTACAAAGTACGGACGCAAAACACTAAAAATTATGAACAAGAAGGTTGTATTAAACAATCCCACAAAGTTCATTTTTAGCTATATACTTAAGTTGGATTGTGACTGGCAAGCGGAATCCAGGAGGCGCGTTTCGTCCTATTCGGGACTCATCGGATGGATGTACCTGCATCCCAATGTTGATGTTCACAGTCTATAACAAATCAACGGGAATATACAAGTTCATCCTAATACCAATGTGCCCGTTGCACAAGTGTGACTGTCTGGACACAGTAGCCTAGTGGTGAACGCGGTGGCCTTTGACACGAAGCGGACTGAGTTCAAATCCCAGTGTGAACATTAACATTGGGGTGCAGGTACATCCAGCCGATGAATCCCAAATAGGACGAAACGCGCGTCCTGGATTCCGCTTGCCAGTCACAATCCAACTTAAATATATAACTTGTGTAATAACGCTATATCGAGGAAATCCGCTCAGGATGCACATATGGCAACAGAGACTGACCAGTTTCAGTCTATTACAAATCAACGGCAAAATACACGCTTATCCTAATTATATCATTTGTAGTTGTCGCAGTCACTTACTAGCAATAACTAACATCATTATTGATCTAGTTAATTCTTTTAAGCCCTGAAGAAGTAACCCTATACGATTAGGGTAACGAGAAGAGTTATATGCGCTCAAACATTCAAAAACACATGGGAACACAAAACACAATGCATTAAGAGAAATTTGTAACACCCTTGTTTCCAAATTTGGCTTGATAACTCACAACCTCACTCTTCATTCAAAATCTGTGATCTGGCACAGCAATTAAGAATGTTATTTACTCAGTAGTAACGTATTTATTGTGTAAAATTATATCACATTTATTATAACTCGCAACTGTAAATTCTAAAATATTTTTATTAATCTCCTTGCACAACTTTTGGAGATTAGATACCACGTTCAACTGTTATGCATGAGATAGCCCAATATAGAATGCATGCATGAGCCTATGGAATTGGGCGGTAACTCAGTAGTTATAAGGTTCGACTTTCAGCCACTAAGTATCAAGTTCAAACCTCATTACACTTTCTTTGGTTTGATCAACCGACTAATATTACTAGTCCTTTTTACACTTGGAGTATGGTTCTTAGGTATAAAAATCAGTCTGGTAAATGAATTAATAAAATAAAATGACGAGTTTATGCTCTAATTATCCTGTAACTGCATGGCATGTTCAATATCATATTCATCCCTACTTTTCTAAATATTTAGGCCTTACTATGGCAAATATTCTACGACTGACGCTTCTCTGTGGCAGTGACTATACACATGGAATTGATCAAGTTGGTCCAGTTACAGCTATTGAAATATTGAGTGAATTTGCTGAAAGTGATGATTCATTGAACTCTGAAATTAACAGTTGGCTTCATGGTGTTGACAAACCTTCAGAGAAATTGCTTCAAAGTACCCTGAAACCATTGGTAGAATTCGCGTAAGTTTCCTCTTCTACAGTGTATCCACTACGGAGGTTGTACAAGTTTACCTCTCAAGAAATAGTCTTATCCTATTCAAAATACTCCCTATTTAGTCAACTAAATTCTTCTTCTTCTGTACCAGGAAGTCCTCAGAAGTTAATCTCTGCAGCTGCATTATTCCATTGAAATTGTATGCTCAGACAATTTACCGAAATTCGGTTTATCAGTGTTCATATGGACGGCTCATCGGAAACTGGTCAACAGAAGATTCCACAGGTTCAATGTTTTCATAAGCACACTAGGTTAACAGCCATCTTTACGTTAGATTCTTCTCGTAGTGCTCACACAACTCAGTGAAATGTTTTATCCACCTGAAAAGTGTTAATCTCTTTAACACTTCATCCCTGTAAACAATCCCCAGCATTTGTTGACAGCTTTCCACAGGTTCTACCAGAAGTCGTCGTAGATTAGTTCGTGCTTATATTCTACACATAATCTTACCGTTATGGCGCAATTTCTAAATGTTCACTTAGTACTGTTATCAAGTTGAACTGTAATACTCACAGGGTGTGAATTACTACCAAAGTTCACTATCTAATTTATAAGAAGTTACAAATTTTCTCATTTATACATTATAAATTTCTTAGACAATTATTCTTATTTAGACATTGGTGGCAGACTACTCACACTCAAAACTCTTCACAGTCAATGAATATGCCGAGAATAGTTGAATCGAATCCAGTTAGACGTCGTTGGATAAATTTAAAACCATATCCAGGTGTGTATGTATGTATGTTCGTGTGTATTGAGTTTGACAATTTTTTAAAACACATCTGTTAAATATGTTTCGTAGATTTGAATCAAACAGTCGTAACCCACTGAATTTAGTATCAAAGCAAAAGTTTTTATGAAATACGATTTTAAATTCTCAGGGTATTTAAGTATCTTGCACACGCTGGACATTTAGTCATAATAAAAAATTTTAGTGAAGAGTTGACAGCGTTAGACTGTGTCTAGGGCAACAACGGTATGTGAAATAAAAATAGAGTATGAGATTTGGAAGAAACTAAGCAGTGGATGAACCTATGCCACTGTGACGGATACCCAGTCACAACAACTAACATGTCCAAGCACTGATCGTGATTATCGCATCTTTATCCGCACAACTCAGGCCAACATTCAAAGAGTTCATGGACTGATGTCACTTTTGGTTTGGTCGTCGTTTTTTGTATTCAATTCTACTCCTACTTCATCCAGCATCGTACATCAGGATAACCGGTGACTGGATACACAAATACATGTCGCAACTATCTCCGTTAATAAAGATTCACTAAATCATCAACCGAAGCACTATTTCTACTTAGTACTTTGTGCCTGATCACAGCAATGCTTATTCAGTCGTCACGCGATACACGAAGAATGCTACGTAGGAACCGTTGACCAAAGACTTCCAGTCAATGCATACCTTCCATTTTTAGTACTGGTACCTGTATCTGGTAAATAAGTTAATAAATACAATGAAGTAAATCTATAGAATTACAAGAGTAAACTCTTACCATTTTGCCGAATCAACTGCACAGCATCGTCCTCTGTATGTAGTAACAAACGAAAACTCGGAGCACCAGAAGCATCGGTAAACATAATAACAGACATCTGTAAAAAATGATAAGGGGAAACTTGTAATCAAAGTATTTAGCAAACTTTCTAATGATTATGAAACCTGGTTTTACTAGGTAGATAGACCTTAGCACCAGAGACAGAAATCCTGGAGACAAGACAATGCGAAGTGCGACATTTAATGTTATACACAATAACGCTAGACAGAATTACCACGATTAATACTTCGAGGTAACAGCTACGATCAAGAATCTAACTTAAATTCAATTTACTTAGTTTACACTCTACATTATATCCAGAAATACAATAAACTTGATTATGAGATTTAATTATTAAGCTAATTAATATAAGTCAGACAGTCAGTCAGTTACAACGTAGAACATGGTACATGAGTACATCAGTTCAGGGTGTTATGCCCCAATTAGCAGATAGAGATTAAACTGTCGGATCAAATCGCAGAGTAGGGAAGGTAGTAACAGAGTTAGTATTAATGGAAAGGAATAGAGATAGGAGATAAGACTTAAGAAAATACGATTCAGTAGAGAGAAAATTATGATAAGTTCAGAAACTTAGAATTTGGAGGAAGACAACGAGTGAATGCACCTGCGCCATTGCCAATGACCGACCGTAACTGCTACCTAGACGTGGTGGTCGCGCTTGAATATCGTGATGACCCAACCGAGCTATATTGGCTGGAACGCTTGTTCCTCTAGGTCCTACAATGCCAAGCAGGTCTGTTGAAGAGCAATAAGACTAAAAGCAGCAACCTAAGATCTGAGGGCGAAGTCGTACTGCTGGCTGCAGCGGCGTGTGCTAGCAGTAAGGTGTTTCCCTCGGATAACCAGCATCTTCAGCAATGCTGCCTTCTCACAAAGGAAGGAAGGGGTTAGAAAAGGTCGACCCTAAAAATGTCACACCTCACCTTACTCCACGGATTTCCGTCTCCGGCAGTAAGGCCTTCTAAAGAATGGAACTTACACTTCGAAAACATCCCATAACAAGGTCGTGCGTGATCGGCTTCAAGTAGTTGCCCCTTGGTCTCTGCGATCGCGCTACCGGGTCACTATGACCAATACTAATCCAGTTTCCTTTTCAGGTACCTCAAGAAGTAATACCCTTCCATGGTGTGGGTAGCCAGGAAGTGAAAACCGCCCTCATACCTCTAACAGCACAAGAGATCATTTTGTTCGAGATCAAATCCCACCCTCAACTCTTAATAACTCTCTTATCCTTACGATTAACCCGTCTAGCATAATTTTATCTAATCAATATAAACATTCAGAAGACATTTCATAAAAGCATCACATAATTACAACTGTAAACGTAATCTAATTACCTAAGCGTACAATGAATACAAAAATAAGAAATTACTGATAGCTAATGGATTTTGGCTTTCACGCTTAAAAACCAATAGAATAAACAGTTAGTCTAGTAAGAAAAACAAAAATATATCAATATCAATTAAAAACTATTTTAGTACGTAAGGCTGTGGGGCTTGAATGGAAATACTGAATAGCTGTTTCTTTCTAGAATGGAACACTCCATAAATAATCACTTACGATACTATAAGGCCTCGTGGTAAGCGTTCGACCCTCGGACCACTGATATGGTATCAGTTGTATTACATGTCTAATTTAAGTCAATTTGTAATGTAAACTATTGAATTTTGATCCAATAGTCATGCGCTTGCCAAAAGGCCCTAAGGTTTAGGGTTTGATCCTTAGTGGGATCGTAGACGCGTACTAATGAGGAGTCCTTTGATGAAACGAAACAGAGCTTAATGAATGAAGTTGTTTAGATTGCTAAACGCATAGTTTACATCACGGACAGATTTTAGCTGGACAAGCAGTAAATAACTAGTTAACGTTAGATAACTGCTTTGTCCTATAAACGCATAAAAGCTCTCCGAAAGGATATCGCCTGTAGTTAAAAGTTTACTATATCTTTGGACTGTGGTTAGTAGCGAAATACAAGATATGTTTCATTCAATATGGGACTAACTGGCTGGATATTTCTGCATCGTTGTTTTATAGTAGTTGAGCTGTTTTTAATGCGACAAACCGTTCTCATATGGATTGAATTTCATTGAAAAGATGTAATTCATAACATTATTTGTGATAAAATGGTACCAGTTAGAAACTGTGAAACAGCAAGAGTTTCAGCAGTGTGGCATCCACTATATAAAAAAAGTCGGAAAACATGACATCAAGTTCAAGCTTCATATCGACTGACTCCAAATACATTGTACACAGCGAAAGATGTCAAACTGATCAAATTATATTACACTTCCAATTGATGACATCCGTTATACGTTCTCAGTAGTCAATTAGCGTAAAACTATGAATTACAACCTCAAAAAATGATAGACCTACCGATTCTATTTTACCGTGATGACCAGCAAGAGTAAAATGACGAGGTACCAATTCTTTGGATAATTCACCGGATTCTAAATCATAGATGTTGAGTGCTAGATTTTTAAAATCCTAATAAGTGATTAATAATAATATTAATAAAGCATTAATTTTTTATTTTATTAAAAGCATGTTAATTCTAGTACACCTTGCAACAAGAATAAAATGCACGACACAAATGAATCGATTATACCGAAAAGAAACAAAGAAGTGATATGAATTCAAGAAATAAATGAAGTGATACAGACCAGGCAAAACGCTATCAAGAAAGACTTCTTTCAAATGAGGAAGATCACCTAATTGTCGTGATGCGAAAAATGGCTACAGTGGAACCATCACTAGTTCTTAGTCCGAAACATATCTGGTAACGTTTCAAGCAACTCTAACCAGAACAATCTCGACGACCCAAGATGCAATCGTAATAAACCAAAATACACTATTGGAATACAGTGATTTTCCACACCAAAGTGTCACATAATAGACTGGCCAACTATCGCTTTTAATACCCAGAGACGGTAAATAATGCATTATGTAGAGATCTCTAAGGTGACATTTTTAAACCATAACCAAACTATCTACATCGGTGATTTATGGTAGTGACAAAAACGCGTTATAAACTTTACATTTTACGAGCAAACAAACATCACGACAGAGCTTAAGATGGTCCAGATTGGCATAAACTACTTTAACTTATAATACGCATTGATTAAAATTACCAATCAGACAAATAATAAGATTTTAAATGATGATGTGATGAAACTACGAAATAAAGCAGTAAACGATCTGTATTTACGAATATGGTAATAATATAACTCGGTTCTTAGCATTTGTAACAAATAGCAACGACTATTCGCTATCAAAATCGATTATCTAAGTGAACTATACGCATAATATCCTAATAGATTCCATTCATAAACTTCTAAAACCAAAGTTTCCGCAACTACTGACTGCGCTACAAATAGGCTCAGTTGTGTGAAACAATATCAATCAATAAACAAAATTTATTTCGTTTTCACTGAAACTTCCACTATCAGATCTTAAGATCTAGAGTGTATAGCATTAGTTTAAACTAGGTTACAAAAGTTAATGTGAATTAAATCACGCAGATCTGTATGCTTTCTCCATTATGTAAAAATTACCTATCTATTCATCAGTCATCCATGTACATGGGCTGATCGATTATAGTTGACACACTCGACTAACACAGCAACATTAAGACCAAAGTAGTAGAAGTATGGATTACATCAGTGGTAGTAAGAAAAGAATGTCATTCATTCATTCATCAACAACGTAGAACCTGGCACATAAGCCCATAGATAAAGTCGCCATACAACATTAGCACTACGAAGTTACGGATAACAACAGAATACAAGAGAGGAGAGTGAAGTAAATGCGTTCAGAAAAAAATAATAGAATTTAAGATCTAGATGAAGGTACAGAGTGAATAAACTTGTGCCACTGTGACCGATTCCGAACCATGTCGCCGATTGTCTCCAGCTATTGGGCATATAGGATATAATACAGAGAGAAAGAATTAGTTCGTGTAAAGGTACGAAGTAATTTTAAGCTGATAATTTAAGGGAAGACAAAGAATGAGTACACCTGCACTATTGTGATTGATTCTGAACCATTCAACTAAGAGTCTCCAACCATTAATTATGACAATCGCTAAGACCCCAACCAAGCAGCATTTACCTGCCAACATGGCTCAGATCAGCAGTCAGTAAAGTCAAGGACTGATGTCACGTTTTGATTTGATCGCCCCTACATTTCTTTCATCCACCTCAAACATTAATCAGCACCGATCGTCAGGATAGGCAGTTTTCAGGCATACATATCGCGACCACCCCAGTCGATGAACATTCACAACTATATCAACCGATTAATTATACTTCCCCCTAATACACTGAATCTAACCTCATCATTACTAACCCAGTGATCACAACAAACGCGAGCGACGTTTCGAAAACATCTATGATCAATTGCCAATAGCCTATGTATGTCATCTTGTCTTAATGGCTAAGTTTCGAGTTCATACAATAAAACAAAACGGACTGCTGTGCAGTATACTAGTCCTTTAATGGATATTCCACCTATGATATAGGTGACGCAAGCTGGCAAAAGCCCAAAGAACTTTCTGAATGTGTCAAGATTTCATCAGACACCAACCCGTTAGGACCAACCAGACTTCCAATATAAGTGAGGTGATCGACGCGCTCAACCACTTCACTTCCTATCTTTCGCACAGAAAATTGACACAGACCGGTCCTGAAGCGATGATTCGCGTTTGTAGAGGGAAAAACACATCCTCAGTATGTCCACATTGTTATTCAACTCTATCAAAAAACTGCATTCCATCAGTGTCATCACCAAACAGAAGTATGTCATCTGCGTAGTCGAAATCAATAAACGGGCTTCCTGGCAAGAGATGTTCCATCTTTTTCAGAGACTGTCTCATTAACACTTGACTTTTTCATCCAAGTCTTTTTCATTAGTATGAAGTGCTGTATGGTATTACATATTCCCGCCATTTTCATCTCTTTGGTTTACGTAACTCATTACTTCCCATGATCGTTCTGTAGACATTTTGTTAGTTTAGACTTAAGTACTCTTCGCTCCTCATCGTATCCATTGCTTGACTGAATAAGCTTACGAGAGTCTATCAACTCAATAGATGCTGCTGAAATTCAGTGATTTTTCTCAACAATTGGGTTCAAGTTACTAATAGATGTAACTTCTGTTTTTACAATTATCCAGGTATCTTGACAGGCTACGTCCAGATGACTCTTGTTTTCGTAAGTGCTCAGGTGAGCCTTTAGTTGTTCTTGGAATTTAATCTTGACTGTTGGATCACTGAATTTAATTCCAACGAGTCTTTCTATTATGGTTTTTCTGCACACAGTAAGACGCAAGTAAACGTGTGCTCGTGCTAGAGCATGCACTTCAGAACGAGCGGCAGTTTCTCAAAGAGCCTCTCTAATGATGACTGATGACGGTATGGTTCATTTGAGTCTATTATTGGGTCGGTACGAAGAGTCGTTAAATATTAGACAGTGTCAGTCCTTACGCCTAAACTTCGTGTTTGCTAGAAATAAACAGTTTTCTAAGCAAAGATGTAGCTGACGGTCATCATCATCTGTCCTCTAGGCTAAAACATCAAAAGACACAACTAGGTGCCTTTCAGTCCAGTTTAAACCACCTACTTGGAGATTAAAACCACCTGTTATGAGTGTTAAATCTGAGTGCTTAGTTTTATAAAGTTTGGAAAACTTTCTGTAAAAGTAATCTTTCACTTCATCCGCGCTGCAGTAGGCAGAAGCATCAATCAAAACGACCAAAAGACAGCAATATGTCTTCACATCCTTCTTTAACCGTTTAATCACATATACGACTGTTAAAAGGGATACATTCTAGGACTGCTTCCTCTGCTTCCACACTTAATACTATGCATAAACGGGTCAATATGCGAGTTTCCATCTGGACGCCAGAGAAACGGAGAGCATATGGAGTCGGCTTGTCATATTAACTAGATGATGTCAAGTGAATGATCATGCTAAGATCCAGTATGCGTGTTTTGGCGATATAGAATATATTCATGGCTCAAAATTCTAGAGTCTTAGCCAGGGGGGCGCCTTCTTCGCGATGTGGCATTAAATCTGTACATTGAAGGCTCCGATGCGCAGTTTGGAACGTGGTTTCAGTATACCCGAACAATATTTCGTGAATTCAAATCGTTGGCATTAGTGGCACATGAAGAGAAAGACATAAATTTAGAGTTCATGGTGGACGTCGAAGGAATACTAGGAATTGAAGAAGGAAAATGATTATGAATACAGTGATTCTAGGAACTGTTATAAGAATGAGGGCGGCTATCACTTTTCAGTTGCCCACGCCGTAAAAGGGGGATTGAGTTAAGGTTGATTTGTAACCTGACAACAGTGTCTAAGGAACAACTGTTTCAAGCTAATCGTATATATCCTTTTGTGAATAACTTATTATGTGTTGGCTCCGTAATAGCTAAAACCTTACTACCAGAAACGGAAATCCATAAAGTAAGGTGTGCATTTTTAAGTTCGGCTTTTTCTAACTCCATTCTGCCTTCGTTGGAAGGTAGCATAGCTGTTATGTAGACTTATTGAGAAAAACACCTTGTTGCCGACATAACAATGTGGAGTTCACAGTACGACTTCGCCTCTGAACCTTATGGTTTGCCGTTTATAGTCTTGTTGCTCTTCAACTGACATGGTTGGTGTGATAAAGTTTTAAGGAACTATTGCTCCAACTAGTGTAGTTTGAATGACCCACCACGATAGGCAAGCAGGACCAGCGCGCTAAGGTAGCAGCAACAGTCAGATTTTTTATACATAAAGTTACGAGTACTAGTTATTTTAGCACACTTGTGCGATAGATTGTAATACGAATAGACGTTTCAAACTCTATATACATTTAATATGACTGCTAAAAGTTACGCAATACTGGAAACTCATTGAAAGCTTTTTACATGTACAATGAGCTATGGAGGGTAGTAAATACCAAATTTAAAGACTTAGAACTAAATTAAGCTCAACTCACTAACTATATATAACTCACGATAGAAATAGACTGAGACATAGATCACTCGTGAGAAATAAATTTTCTCACTTTAACAGTTGATTCAAAATGATACGTCGTAATCGAAACAACCTTATGGAATAGCCCATTATGCTGCTAAACCAATCAGCACAATCAATTTAACCACTTTTTCATTGAAATTTTAAGTTGCTCACAATTCAATGAAACAGCAGTATCAATGCACACGCCAATGATTCGAGAGAAATGTCTTACTGACATCAAACCACAACGTAGTCAGTCGTGCGAGATCTCTCGCAGTCCCTAAGTCTGTTGCTTTTATTCTTATTGTTCTCCGATCAATCTGTCTAAAGCGGTAGGAGGTACCCCATATAACTTCGGAAGCCTGACCAACCAGTCAGTCATGCACAACATACAGCCTGGAAGATAAGTGTATCGTTTCAACTTGAAGCTATCAATTAGTATGGCAAGATGAATACCAAGTTAGAAATAGTAGTAAACAACGACTGGACATAGATAATACGATACAAGTAATTAATTTATGAAGATATAAAAAAATTCAAAGTTCAAGATCTGAAGGAACACGAAGTTGAATACACCTACGCAATTGCGACCGAACCTAAGTTATTTCGCTTAACATCTCTAGTTGCCGCTTACGTCTACACCTACTAATACGGCTCAGATCAACAGTTAACAACATCATAAACATATAGGATACCAACCTTGTGGTTCGCACAGAAATGCAGACATCAACTTTGTTAGTAGTTCAACAAATAAATACAAAATAGATATATTTTTGGAGATGAAATGAGGTGAGAATTCGCCCAGTTTGTCTATCACAATCAGCAATTTGTTTGATAAAAGAAAACACTAGTTTGGCGATTGTATACGCCATTTTTAGTGCAGCACAGTCCGAAATTAATTCTCTCAATTATATCAGAACTTTTGAGTCTAAGTAATAAAAAGACTAGTTTTTGTCGACTGAAGTACATATCATCACCTTCGATCTTGTTTGCTCACACTTCCTGATGAATTCTCTGGGTAACCAAAATATACCAGACAGTTTTCAACAACAGGTAATTTTTTTCAACCTTCACCTCGCAATAATTTACAATAATTTTATCAATGTCGCACCACTCTGATCATGACGATGGATATAAATGAAATGCTGACGATGATGTACAGGTTTTTGAATAAAAGGTATAAATGTTGGAAAACTTTTAACTAATTTCGGGATGTCAGTTTTAGATACTCGCAGAAAAAAACACATACCTTAAGGGTCTAAGTAAAGAAATGAATAAATGAGAGCACGTACCTGACCGGAATTGTGATGAAGAGTAAATAAGTATGATTGATCATTTAGGACTCCCAAGCACCCAATAATAGCCTGTAATAATAATAATAATAATAGTAATAGTAACTATACGGATAAAATGATTCTCACAAACTGGATGATATCACTCGTAAAGGCAGGGCAAATAATAAGAAAAACTTGTAGTGACCAGTTAGATGTTACAATGATACTAAAAAAACTTTACAGTAGAAAAATGAAATAAAGAAAGATAAACCATAGATGACAAATACTGATATTTAGTAAAACTCACTAATTACAAGTTTCCATAATTAAGCACTGAGCCACATTTTATGTGAAATTTATTTCCGTTATCTGATTACTTAAACAAAAGTAGATAGAGAAGAGTCTGGATCTACAACTCAAATGCCGAGTATTTTAACTACTAGCTAACAATTTTATTTGCTGAAATCTAGTAAAACTACTATAAAAGTGTTAACAACAGGGATTTGAATTCACTGTGTATTACAGTCCAAGTAAAATATCAATTTCGGAGTAAAGAAATCTGAGAAAACAAACACAGCATTGTAAATATTTCATAAGTTATATAATGTGTAGTTGATGCAAGCACTAATACATTTGAGCGACAGCTGAAAATGAAAATTACAATATGGAAAACTAATTTTCTCTGCATATAATCAACTCAGAGATAAAGGAATCTAACTTTCACTCACTAAGTAGCAGTTTTTAGTCCCGCTACATTTACTTCGGCTTCAGTAACTGTGTAATAACATTAACATTCATATTTTATGTATGTATGTATGTAATGTATGTAAGATCAACATAGAACCTGACACATGTGTGCAACGGTCCAAGTTACCATATTTCTAAAAATATTTAAAGTCAGGCTTGAAGTCAAATACACACTAGTCTTCATGAGAGAAATGAAGCGACGGGATCTTCGATGTCCTCAGTAGTTGCGAACTTGTTTGTGCATTCATTGAAAAGAAGTGAACTTAGGAAATGTCTTTCCACCCATACTCTATATAGACGACACTCGTTATTACGAAATGAGACGTATTACATTAACTTTATAGAAATGCCAACAGTATTTCTAAAGGTATCACATTCACAAAGAAGATGGAGAATGATGACAATAAATTAGCCTTTATTGAATATTTATTCGAAGGAAAACAACGATTGCCTTAATACTAACATTCTTTGGAAATCAACATATCGTGGAAAATACCTAGACTACAAATCTGTATATGCCCAATCAGAAAAGTGACTGATGCTGCGAACCTGATAAACAGGGTCCATCAACTTGTCACTGATATAAAGGACCAAGAAACCGAATTGAATGTAGTGATATCCACACTAGTGCTGAACAATTACCCTAAGAACTTTGTTAAAAAGATATATAGGGGAATGCGTAATGAATAAGGGAAACTGAGAGTTCAACAGAAGTGGACTGACATTGGTTGTACTGTACCGAAACGAAACTTCGGAAGAGATTAAAGGATTTTTAAATAAACAGGGTACACAAGATTTTTCCGAACAAACAAAACACTTGGCTCTGCATACGTAAATATCAACGATAGAGTACCAAAAGAAGAACAAACGAACTGTGTCGAAAAGATCAAATGTAATGAATGTAATGCTAAATACGTAGAAGACACATCACGACAGTTGAATGTGAAGGCATATATACCTTGTTTAAGGTATATACCTAAATCCTCTGAAGATCTAAAAAAACTTGAAAATAGGTCAGCAATATTTTATAGGTATTTTCGTTCAACAAAGAACGAAAATATTTACAAAACTTGGGCGCCGGGTGTATGTAAGACATATGAATAGAATGTATTTGTAAATAATCTCAGCGGATGAAATTAAAGAAAAATTCCAACGTTTTTGTCGGCAAGCTGATCCAAGCTTCTTCAGGGAAATAACCAGGATCAAAATTATCGAATATATATTCAACAGAAACAGGACACAGTATCAATTTCGATGTAACGAAAAATTCTTAAAAAAGGTTTCGGTTCTCATAAAGAAAGATTAACAACTGAAGTACTACATATATGGGTAGATTTTAATAACAGAAACAGGTGAGATGGAGTTTTGTTAGCTGCGCCATGACAACTGCTAAACTATGTACAAATCCAGGTATGATCTATTACTCCATCGTCTTATTACTGACTAATACTATAAACCACATAAAACAAACGTTTGCAATTAAATTTGCCGCTATTGACAAGAAACGTTAACACTAGGCAACTTTTCAAGTTGATAAAAGAAACTGGGGTTAAAAAATCCAGCGTTAGTGAGACGATCTCCGAAAAAGATGGAACGCTTATTAGCTCTCTGTCTAGACGTTTAGAACGATGGGCTGAACACTTCAAGGAACAATTTAGTTGCCCTTCAGCTACTCTAAAACTTCCCACTATTTCGAGACAGCCAGAATGGAAAGTCGACTTAGGTCCCCCGACTCTTATCGAAATCGAAAAAGCTATAGCCAATCTAAGGCGAGGTAAAGCAGCGGGTCCAGACGGATTACCCCCAGAGGTGTTTAAGGATGGTGGTCCCACATTGACAACCAAACTGACTGATATTTTGACTATGGTTTGGGAACTTGACATAATTCCGTCTGACTGGTGTCGATCGTTAATCGTCCCAGTATGTAAGAAAGGGTCAAAATCGTCCTGTAATAACCATAGAGGAATTAGCTTGACTAATATAGTGTCTAAAATACTAGCTTCTATAATTATCAGACGCTTAACGTCAACTCGTGATCTCCAAATACGAGAAAATCAGGCTGGTTTCAGACCTGGTCGCGGTTGTATAGACCAGATATTCACCGTTCGTCAGATCTTAGAACACAGACATACTAGTAGTGGTGGTGTTAATCTTGCGGTGCCATGGTGGTATGGCAACTTGAACCGATGCACACATGTGCCAGGTTCTATGTTGATTGTACATACATACATACATACATACATTACATCACTTACACCTACTTATTCTATTTAGAAATATTTGGTCCAGTAATTCAGTCCAATCATGCCACCTGTATGTTTCGTATTCATTTGTTCTTAATTACTTTTAAATTTACATGATTTGACAACAAATCAATCTTCAGATTGTCATTTCCTTTCTGTGATCATAGCCTAGGGCTATGTAAGTGCACAAATGTTTTCAGATGTGATCTGCACACATATAAACACACCTTCCTTTAGCCTTGACTTTCCGAACATTGCAGTTCATTTGTAATGACTCATGTGAAATAGAATACCTTCATACTCTGCATACGATTGGACAAGCATAGTGACATTTAACCTCTTATTTAGATTTATATTCGATAATTTTAATTTTTGATTAGTTATCTGGAGAAGCTGAGACCAGCTTGCAGAGAGGATGGTTGAAATTTTTGTTAAGTCCATTCACCGTAATTATTTAGAAGCATAATTCAATCTCAACTTATTTCATGTTTGCGGTTAGTGTTAATTACTTGAGTTAACATAATGGCACCAACAGTTAGATACAATAGGAGTTTCAGTTTGGATATTGAGGTTGTCAATGTTAAAATTTTACTAATTTCTAAAGTACATCACAATGATCGTAGACTGAATGTTATGTTTCCTAAAACGGACAAGCATAAAGACAAACGTGGAAACAGGAAAAGACTATTAGTCTACGTTTCCGTCAGTAAAGTGGCATATGAAATAAACAAAAAGGTCAACTCAATTATTCTATTTGTAATAAACGCAGTGAAATAAGAGCGACAAAAATAAGAATATAAACATTACACCCAATCCTATCTACTACTAAATACATTTTGAGACAAGCAACGTAAAGTATATACCTCCTACGCAATTCACGTTAACAGTCAACGGATTCATACTCTGATACCGTACCTTGGAATTACATAAGTAGGCCTTTTCTCTAACTATTCCTATGATAGCCAATCACATCCCTTGTTACCAGGAAGGCCTTTTAGCCACAGGTTGAGGAATTATAAAAGTTCCTTCCTTTTCCAAGACTGCACTGGAAAAACGTGTCTAGAAAGAAATGAAAGCTACTAAAGATATAATAGTGCAACAGTAATAAAAACATCATTCTAAGCTACAACCATTCTCCGCCAACTTAGTAACAACCTATTACAGCACTGGAATGTATTAAAAAGTTACAAAACAAGACATACATCACCAACTTTAGTAAAGCTAATAAATTGAAAATAAACACTTCAACTGTACTTACATTATTGACAACGTATTTCACAACTGGAATGCCAGAGAAATCCAAGTGATATACAGCCCCAGAGTTAGATTCCAAAGATGATGAAGTTAACAGGAAATAACTGTCTGTTAGCTTAATCATATTTGTAAAGACCTGAGAAGTTTAAAAGAAACGAAACGAATAAATGATGATAAACATTTAAGTACTATTATTGATGTATATTGAGAGAAAAAAACTAATATCCTGAAATCCTAAATAAAACTAAAAAATTCGTACCATACCGTATATATATATATATATATATATATATAGAAGCGAAGAAAACGTAAAAGATGTTTGCATATGAGAAAATTTACTTCATACATTAATTCAAAATACAAAATATGATTAACTCACGCTTTTTATTGCGACAACATTCCAATTTAACGATGATGACACAGATGAGAATCTAAGAAAATTTCCCTTACTACCATGCTCAGAAGAAAGACATACGATGACACCATCAGTTGAAATGCTATGCAACCCGAATACATGACATCTAAAAGATTAAAATAATTGCGTATTCAACCAAAATTGCCAATATTTTAAATACAGAGAATGTTTAGATAAATTCAATGAGTAATAATTCTAAAACTATGGACTGGCACCAATACAAGAATTCTTGATGAAGTAGGCTTCGCACAAACAGGTTAACGAATTGTAACATATGGTAAGAAAAATTGCGATTGCAAGAAAATGTCACAGATTTCTCCAGCATTTTAAATCATAAAATCAAATAAACAGTACAATTCTCTGGAGATCACATTTTCTTAGTCTGAATTTTCAGGGATCAATCTCCTACCATGAGATTCATTCATAGACCGAGAGTACGTATATATAGTTCAGACAGATAGACAGTTACAACGTAGAACTTAGTACATGAGTAAGTCAGTTCAAGTTGCCATGCCTCAATTAGCAGATAGAGATTAAATTATCGCGTCAAATCCCAGAGTAGGGGAGGTAGTAACAGAGTTAGTATTAATGGAAGGGAATAGAGATCTTTATCTGAGCACAGTTGTAATAAACGGTCGCCATTATCTCTTCGTTGGGCCTCGACACCATAGGATCCACCTAGGTGCCTTTCGGTTTCGTCTAATCTACCTACTTGGGCATCAAAGTCACCAGCCATAATCACTACATCAGTACGCTTAGCTATTCGAAGGAAGTCTGAAAGCTTTCTGTAAAATTCATCTTTTACTTCATCTGAACTGCAATCAGTGGGAGCGTAGGCAGAGACAACAAAGAGGCAACGGCGTGTGTACCTATCTTTCCGAGTTCTTATCGTCCCGTTTACACGGACAGCGCATAAGCGACTGTCTATGGGAATCCAGTCAAGGAGAGCCCGTTTAGCTTTTGAACTTAGTGCTATAACTACACCAGCAAGGTCTCGAGTGGTAGCAGTGGGGTCTCCGGAAACACGAAGGGTGAACCTGACCGGTTCTTTATCTTCACAAGGTGAGGTCAAGCGAATGATTGTACTTTGATCCTGTATACGCGTTTCGGAGACGCAGCAGACATCGATGGAACGAGAATCTAGGGTCATAGCTAGAGAGGCTTGTTGTCCTATTTGGCCTAAGGTTCGAACGTTAAAAGCTCCGATATGTAGTTTAGTGCGAGGTTTCAGGACACCAGGAATAACGTTTCGTGAACTCAAACCATTAGCATTAGAGGCGTGAAGTGATAAAGTTAGGCTAGACGGGTTAATCGTGAGAATAAGGGAGTTATTAAGAGTTGAGGGTGGGATTTGATCTCGAACAAAATGATCTCTTGTGCTGTTAGAGGTATGAGGGCGGTTTTCACTTCCTGGCTACCCACACCATGGAAGGGTATTACTTCTTGAGGTACCTGAAAAGGAAACTGGATTAGTATTGGTCATAGTGACCCGGTAGCGCGATCGCAGAGACCAAGGGGCAACTACTTGAAGCCGATCACGCACGACCTTGTTATGGGATGTTTTCGAAGTGTAAGTTCCATTCTTTAGAAGGCCTTACTGCCGGAGACGGAAATCCGTGGAGTAAGGTGAGGTGTGACATTTTTAGGGTCGACCTTTTCTAACCCCTTCCTTCCTTTGTGAGAAGGCAGCATTGCTGAAGATGCTGGTTATCCGAGGGAAACACCTTACTGCTAGCACACGCCGCTGCAGCCAGCAGTACGACTTCGCCCTCAGATCTTAGGTTGCTGCTTTTAGTCTTATTGCTCTTCAACAGACCTGCTTGGCATTGTAGGACCTAGAGGAACAAGCGTTCCAGCCAATATAGCTCGGTTGGGTCATCACGATAGGCAAGCCCGACTGCCACGTCAAGGTAGCAGCTACGATCGATCTGACGAAATTGTTAAAAGAACACAGTCATATGATTTCACTGAGCAATACCCCAAGAATATTTGGAATTAAACTTTCGCCCTCTAAATGCAAAATGCCGCTTTCAGAAGTGGATTCAGTAAACGCTTAATTTGAACAAAAATGGTAAGGCAGTTCGACCACTCCACTTATTTCAGAAATCATAATATACAAGGTAATTAGTGGCTGATGAAATCTTGACTGGTCCATGCAAAGTTGCTTCATGTATGGAATAGGTGAAACAACTATAGTCTATTAAAGGACTAATGTAGTGCGGAACAATCAATTGTGTTTTACCATCTGGCTAAGAAAATTGACAATGGAAAGTAAAAGACATTTATAGGTCAGGGGCATTTAACCACAGATGTCTTCGTAAAGTAAGGGAATGAATTATGTTTACCGTAGAGGTCGAGAAGGACTAGGCGAATATAGCGAATCAGATGATGAGGTCGAAAATCTTTTGTGATCAAAATTCTTAACATAGACATGTTCCTAACCACTACGATAATCATGATCAATGGCCGAAGATGTCAAACGACGTGACTTACAATGAATAGGTGATCCAAATTTGTTTGCTCCTTCTTATGTTTCCGTATAATTCCATACCTTATTCTTCGCGAATTCATTTCTCCTTTATGAAATATCTTATCTATGCTTAATCTTTCTTTCATTAGTACTATTAGTGCCACTCACTTTACCGATCTCATCCCAATACGCTATTGTGATGTTGTAACTTAAAACGACCTATTTTTACTAGGTAATAAGTAGACTAAAATTGACCGATAAAACGTAGCATGCAAACGCAGTATTACCTCGATAACCACATAAATAAACCTTATCAGTCAGCCAACTGGTTAGTCTCTTGGAAACATGTTGGTGATCGCAATAATAAACACAGTTCCTATGTCATTGAAGATTGTGGCAACTCAAACAAATGCTACTTTGAGAGTTTGAGTTGCATTTGTGTCTAACAACAACAGCAGTTCCAGTCAACAAGCTGAAATTGTTAAAAAAACTGAGCACTAGTCTATTTCTCTCCGGTAATAAAATCTAGCAGGTAATTTCCTGGAGACATACTTAAAGGTTGAAATCATATGACTACGATTTAATAGGGCAGAAGATATATATAATTAGGTGAGCCTTAATAACAAAATCTCTCCTCGAGTAGGGAGTGACTATAAAACTAATGCTATAGGATAGCAAAATCAACAGTATTGCATAACACAAATGTTTAGTACAGCCAAATTTGCTTACAATTGTTGACTGTATACTGATGACTGAACTGTGTGATTCTTCATAACCATAGAAGTTGATTGCAAACCAGAACTTGAAATTGGGTAAGTTTTGATTATGAGATTAGACAATTCATGTGTATCGCTTATGTGACGACCATCCTTATTCAGATATTGCTCCACCACTAAGATCGTTAAATTAGGTTCAGTTTTCCTAGGAATTATATTTATTTGATGGGGAGAACTCGAATTCCTAAAAATGTTGCAAAAACTAGAGTTACCATAGGCATTATCGAGGGACAAAAATCAATAATCTGAAGCAAAAGGTGACGTATGAAAACAGAGGAAAGATTTAATGATATTAACGCTAAAATAAGTTTGAATTTAGCATGTGATTTTGAAGAAATTATAGGCATGCTTAAGACTCACTTTGAATGCTACTATATTGGAAATAAAACCAAAATTGTATAATTAGTTGATGAGACAAAACTGATATGAACAGAAGTGTCAATCTGAGACAGAAATAACTGAATACAGTCAAAAAGACGCATTTCAACCGATAAAAACCAGAGGTATAATCACCACTAGTTTTTATTGAAGACCATGTCCGATATAAAATCAAGTTACTGAGCTGTATTATTTCTAAGACCATGATCATAGAGTCATGATGAATCGACAAAAGCCAATTCTAAAGTCTTTTTTCACTTCATAATGTCCTACCATAAAATGACCATCTCACCACTTTTTCTACTCAATCCCAGCGTTGAAAAATAATGCGCGGCATGGAAGCCGAGGGGACGACATTCGTTAAGCATAACCAAGCCACTGAAGCCAGTATTGTGACCTGAGACCAAATAGACAAGACAGAACCTACACTATAAAATAGCAGCTGGGTAAGTTGGACAAGGTACAAAAAGGAAATGAAATGTATGTAAATAGCATTTAACTTAGAGGAGTAATATAGCGAGCAGAACAGTTTCTTAAAAATTGTCACCCATCATAATTGTGTGAGCTACAACAGTATTCAAACGACAAAATCGAATCCGAATCTTTAATCTTAAAGTACTAAAACACCATCAGAAAATGAAGTCCCACGATAACCGGAGACTAAAGTACGTTCGCACACCATTCCTTCTTTAAGGATCATGGAAGCCATGAATACTATCGGTTTAGAATAGAGGTTTTCCAGCTTTCATTGAGTTAGGGCGGTGGGAGCAGAAATGGTTATAACTCTGAATGCAGTGAAAAATACCTGACATTGGACCGTGAATATTAGTAGTCATATTAGGAATTAAGAAGATAATACTTCGTGTCTTAGGAGAGTTATTTAGTATTGAGTAATATAACAATAGGACTGAGTTATGGGAAAGGAAACATGATACTTAAGCCTAGGATAATTTACTGATAGCTTACCTGCAAACCTCACTCAAAAAAATAAAGAAACTATCACATACTCAGCAGCCATAAGACATTATTTACCATAATGACCACATATTTATCGTTTTTTTGCTTATCCTTCACACGTCACTTTCACTTCAACTTAATGGCACTCAGTTACTTTGTTCACTCTAATGATAACATACATGTCAATATTTCCATTCCATAAGTATTTATCTATTACATATATATGTAGTTAAATTTCACACCATGACTAATCAACATTTTAACAAACTTGCATTATATTTCAACAGAAATATGTATGTACGTATGCTTTTAAAGCTATAAAAAGGAATTCCTTTAAAAAGAAGTCGTTCGCTGAACAGATTTTCTTATTGATTAAACTCAATCAGTCAGTCATAACGTTGAACTTGGTACGTGCAAACACCAGCTCAAGTTGCCATACCACAATTAGCAGGCAGAGATGCAATTGTCATACGAAATTCCAGAGTAGTGAGTAGTACAGTTAGCATGAATACATAGTCTTCTGATCACCTTAAGTATTAGTGCAAGGATGTTCAGAATGCCATTTTCCTTCTCCAAATGGAAAATGGTGCTTTAGGGTTGACTAGAAACAACGCTGAAATTAGAGATAGGGAGCAAAGTGATTGGGCGTGTTGACTGCTTCACTTGACTTGGAAGTCTTATCAGCCCTGATGGCCTGGTGTTTGGCAAAACCATGGCTAAGATAGAAGAGGCTCAACTGGCTTTTACCCACTTGCTTTACTTGTGGCATAGGTGAGACATACGCCCAACGACCAAAGGACGTATTTACTGAGTAGCAGTTCGATCTGCTTAACTTTACTGATGTGAAACATGGTAATTAAGAATAGAGGATATTCATAGGTTACTAGTATTCGATCATGGATGTCTTTGAAGCGTCATTTCTGTGACCACGGAGAAACCAATAACTATTAATCATTAATTAAAAACTATATCATCAGGTCTAAGATGACATTAACTAATTTCTTATGTTTAAGCACTACGGACTAAAACATCAGCAGACTGAAAGTAAGTTGTCTCGATAAACGTGGACTAACAATGAAATTGCGGAGCAATATAGGTAAACTGAAAGTGTATTAAATAATAGTTTTGCTAAATAAGAAGCAACTTTGCAAATCCTAAGAACATACTATTTTTCATGTTTTAATGCTTTAATGGGAACGAATTTATCCAGTCTCACTAAAGCAAAGATTGCTTAAATAACACATACAAGAAATAAATGAGTTTAAAAATATTATGCTTACACGTTTCTATCAGATGACAACTTTTCACCACTTAGAAGACTGTAAGTATCGACCCCCCGATCGTAAGCAGCTACTAAAACCCCTATGTATTCATTACACCAAATGTCTCCACTTTAAGTAGAATAAGAAACAAAAAAAAACCACCTGGAGGATTCGGAAGAATCAATTAGAACTTCCCACAAAATCCCACCGAACTTAGCATCCCACGCGCGCAGTTTAGTACCCTGTTTAGAGGAGATTGAAAATAACCCTAAATATGTGTGTACAAATTCATCATAACTTACTATTGCCACACAATTCTAATGACGTCAGCAAACCATCCTCTTCCAGCACTTGACGCCAAACTACGAAGAGTTAAATAACACCAAACATACCAATAGATCCATCTTTCAAATTTATGGAACTTATTACGTTAAGGTTAGAACCCACATAATAGTTTTTAGGAGTACCTCCATCAAATCTTAATTTCGAAAACTTTATTTTTCCCGTGAACTTTTGAAGCCTTAAGAAATTGTTACATGAGTGCTATAGTATACCAATCCAGGACGTTAACTTGGTCTTCGTATATGGCATTAGCATTGATCACAAAGAAGGCAAACAGAAATGAAAATAAAATCATGTTACTAAGTACCGCACGACTCAAAATGGACGTCTCCAATATCCAATATCATTGAAACCCGGTGGTTTCTTAGCGTTCGTGTTATGATGATATTTGCTTAACTCCATGTATTTGGTGTTACATTGTGCCAGTTATCTAGTTTTACTTTTGTACTGGCCCTAGTGAAGCAAGGAAAGTAATTAACATGGAAGTTTATTGCGCTTCTTTCATTTTTATATTCTGTTATATATGCTCCTTAAGATTAAACACTCTCATCCTTTTTCTGTTTTGTTTATTTTCTAACTTTCCTCTTTACCAAGTAGTCGCAGTTTACGACAGTTGGAAATTATGAAAAGGTTTGGACGTTGGAAGCCAGAGGAAGTTAGAGATATAGGATAACTAATGGAAAAGAAAGGAGACATAAGAACGATTGTACGAGGTGGAAGTATAGGTATTTATAACAAAAACAGCAATAACGATAATAATGAGGATTACAGTGCGTGGCTGTTTTCGAAAAGTTTCACTGATTATAATGTGTCATGAGCATATGATCACTACAACCGAGAGAAGTTTAGATTTCTTGAATTACTCTACCCGCATAACTTCAAATTTTTTTCTAAGTTAATCTCAAAAACAAGAATAGGAGGTCAATTAACTTTGTTACTTCTATAAAATTGTAATACCGTGAAGTTTCAATCTCGCCTTAAATGTATTAACATAAGGTGCGGGTATTACGTCTACTGGTAGAGAAATTCTGTTTCAGGGCCGATGGGGATAAACTGAAGCTCAAGATAATTATACTGAACATAATGGCTACTAAATGCTAAATCAAATATTTCTACTCACCAAAACCAACATTCAATCCTTATGTTGCATGTATTGATGAGATGTGGAAGTCTGAACACCACTTTTAGGATTATAGGGGCTAATCAGCCAATAAATGGTGTCCTCTACTTGTAACTCAACACAAATTAAGTGGCTACACTATTCCAATCAAACTGATTAGCTTTTGACGACTAGCCTACACAGTAATGGACGATTAAGTGCTTGATTCAAAATTATAGATGCAAACGATTTGATAAAGGTTTTTAAGCTTCCCCGAAATGTTTTTTCAATTATTAGTTATGCCACTGACCAAATGATAGTACATGTTGATACCAAAATTGTCGTTCGATATTAGTTTAACTTGTAACCTCCGATAACGTAACGGAAGCAAGTTTTGCCATTTCAATGTATCTTTCAAGGGAGACTCAGAAAAACCCTTCTCCACTTTGGTACCTCTAAAAGCCATTCACAGAAGCCAACCCGTGCTTTTTATATCGCTATCAATTGCGACTGATGAATTTTCATAAAAAAGTAACACCAGGTAATTCCTTTCTATTTAATGTGTAGTCATGGAGATCATCGTAGTGACCAGTGTGGATTACTACACTGCTACTAGAGTTACCTTATAATGACGAGTTGTCTGCCCTTTGGGCAAGACTTTCAGTCATCCTCCTCGTAAATAATCTCCCCTATTCGAGCAGATGAATCACCCGGGAGAGTTTTATTATAACATTTTCAAAGTTTGTCAGTCCACAGCACTAGTAATAGATAGAGATGGAGAGCTACAGTCACCAGTTATTACTAACTCATCATACTTCAAGTAGTGAAGTATCGACAAAGGCTAAAGTATTCTAATGGTGTCGTCAGTGCCGTGTTAATGTGGTCAGTGTAGGTCATGGTGAAAAATTTATAGAATGATGTTATAAAGACTGAAATGCTGTTGATGCCCGAAAACTAACGTTGTTTCTGTGTAGGGCCGACAGGTTTTTAGTCACGCACGAATCCACAATAGCCAATAACACAATTTACCGATGCAAACGCAGTTCTATATTTAATAATAAACACAAATTTAGTATGCAGGCTTTACCAGTTTCTTTCCCTTAAGTGCCCTAATGGATTCGAGAAATGTTCACAATCAATCCATGACACAACAGATAAGTGGTAAAAGACATGAACTTAGTTAATTATCCAAGAAGAAGTATGTTCTTAGCAAACAAAGGGACTAGACTGCGTTTGTTACCAACCGATTATGTCAGAACTCTCTGGTACTGACAACAACGACACCAACCTAATACGGATCACAGCAAGACCTTGAGATCCAGTAAAACAAAACTGGGGTCATCAATCGTAATTAACACATACCAGCAAAAATAAATATAAGAGCCTAACTACGAATACGAATCCCATAGCTATCATAATTATGGGGCATACGGACAAAAATAAGATTTGTTGCGCAAACTGACACTGAATATAAGTTACAAGGAATTGCTTAATGCAGCAAAAATGGAGGGTTATTCATGCAAGCAAAATGGTTTCTGCTGACGTAACGTTCTGGTAAGATTGTGTACTTGTATCATATCACTGACCATAGAGCGAGAATTAGACTTCATCGTAACCAGTGTTGGGTGGGGGCTGAGATAGATTGTAACAATTTAGGTTGACTAGTTAAGAGTTGACATTAAAACTTAAGCATATGCTAAAACAATAAAGCCCAAATATTCATTTACTTCCCTATAATGCATAGGTATTATATTCCCTGTTACCTTATACTGAACGTTGAGAGATTTTGTGTGTTTAATTGATTAATATTGCGCTCTACTGTCTTCTGTCCACCGAGGAAAAAATGAAGACTTATCGCTTAGTAATCCGTTTCTTCTGTCAATAGAACGGGGCGTACCAAGGCGTTAAACTGGTGAGCCCTGTATGAGACACAACACTTAATTTATGTTGGGCGTACCACTATTTCATTTTGTATTCAGTCGTAAAAATAAGCTTTCTGTTTCACAGTAATTAAGATTGCATATATATACATTTTTATACATAGTATTTCATTTTTATCGCTCTGTACCGCTCATAGACTCATTATTTTTCCGTTCCCATTACATTATTATATTGTTCATATAATATGTCAGACTCAATTTAAACCAAAAGCCTAGAGAATGTGTTACCGGTGAATATAGACACCGTTATGACTTCCAAAATCCGACTCCCAGAGTTCAATCGTAGTGACCCCGAGTTGTGGTTTGCTCAACTAAGGCAATATTTCACGAGACACGACGTTAGATCTATCGTGATCTATGTTTAATTTTACCCGTTTCAATAGCCAAAGGGGTCCGCGACTTGATTTTAAGTTCACCAATACCACAACCATACACCATCCTAAGACGAAAAGTTATGAATCGCCTATCATTATTAGACGGACGGAGAATCCAGAGAGTCTTCCAAGGAGAAACATTAGGCGATAAGTTACTGTCACAGTCTTTGCGTCATCTCCAAGTCTTAGTGGGTGACAGGAAGGCGGGTGAAGCAGTCCCAAAACAAGAATGGATATAAGCTCTTCCATGCTAGGTTCAACACTATTTGGATGAACAAGATCCTGATACCCCTTTACCTATCTTAGCACTTATTGCAGGTAAAATAATGGAAGGAGGTCCCACAACTGCACTACGTATGATACACCATACTCAACAAGAAGAATCAGCAAATGACCTGGTCATAGAACAACTCATTGCGAGTGTGAAAAGTCTCACAGAAATTGTCAGCAAAATGCAAATGGGTTATAGAGACAGTAGCAGATCACCACAATGACCGAGATCCAAGCCACGGAACATGTCACAAAGGTCCAGACATTCTAGACAATTTTGTTAGTATCACTGGAAATTTGGTATTCAATCGACCAAATGTAGTCAACTATACACCTGGCCCTAACAGACTCTAAAGGATGTGGGATACGAATAACAACTCTCCAAGTCGCGACGACTGGTTAGGAGGGCCAAAACAGTCGCTTGTTTTACGTTAGAGACAGGAATTTAGGCTTGGACTTTTGGTGGATACTGGCGATATGATTAATATCATTTCTTAGAGTAAAACCGAGCTGGATAGAGAAACTCCCTCAGTTACACATCAGGCTGCCTTTGTATATGGTCCCAAAGAAGAATAGAGGCGATCGGAGACCGTGTGGGCAACACAGAGCTCTCTACCGTCAAACCGTGCCAGACAGGTATAAGGCACTTTGAGACTACCAAGAAAGCTCATTAGCCCATATACTGACATGGAAAAATTCGATTTAGGAACTTACGTAGAACAACTTCGGGACCAAATGTCTAAACTTATACCAATTTACACTCATGAATAATCACGAGCTACGTTTTTACCTAAGGACCTAAGCAATTGCACGCACGTCCGAAAAAGATGCGACAAAATAAAAGCACCACCTGGTCCTCCCTTCGAAGGTCCATTCAAAGTTACTTCAAGAAAACCTAAATATTTTGTGATACAAAAACAGAGGGACCTCGACTCAGTAAGTATTGATAGGCTAAAACTGGCTTACCTAGATAATGAACCCTTTATACATGTTATTAGATCGTTTGCCTGACCAAATAAAAACGAAATGAACAAGTAAAAACATAAAGGCTACAAAGGTGACCAAAAGTATCAGATAGGCACAACCCTTTATTCAGTCAACGATATCCAGAGTTTTAGTTTCGGGCTAAAGTGTAATCATGTAGCTCCTAGAGTTTCAAGTTAGTAAATATAAAAATAAAAACAATATTCTTCTCTTTTTTCTATGTCGATAAAACGTTATTGAAATGGTAGTAGTTCCAATTATTATTCTACCCACCCCTCCCCAGACCTTTTCTTCTGAGGTATAGTCGGTATAGTCATATTGTAATGCGGAATACTAAAATAATGTATTCATAAACAATCCGTCAAGTAATTTAAGTCACAAACCTATCAACTGAGGTAAGTCACAAAGGACAAAGAATCTTCGATTAAGGTGAGTGTTGTGAGCAAGCCTCGCCTGTGGAACTAATCATTCTCCTAGATTTCTTCACTATCAGTAGACAGTGAGGAAGTTGAATGGAAGCATTGAACAAAACCACATAGATACCATAAATCACACAATGAACTCTAACAATAATTATGAATTCCGAAAAGCACTCAGGCGCGTTTCAACGTTTTGCCAGTTGATTTGCTATGAACACCACATTAGTATTTAACAAACATATATTTTTACTTAAACTAGCCATATACATATTCCATAAAAACCATGTCCAATCATCCGACTGAATTGCTGAGACTGAGCGATTACTGGAGCTCAGAATACTATCGTGTTTCCTCCTAATTAATCGAGTATCGACCTTAATTATAATCCCCACAACTCAACGGAATAATAGAAAGTCGTCAAAAAACGTCTTAAGTGATTACCACAGGGATAACAGAGACGTTCCGAACACTGATCTCATGAAACAAACACCGAGTATGTATCCACTAACATCTCAGCTAAGTAAATGCCAGAGACCCCTGAAATCCCGTCCGAGCTATACCCATAATTATAATCTCAACCCCTTTAACAAAGACTTCTTAACCTACATGAACACAGACCTTTTTACGATTGTGCTTATCATTGCTCGTTCGGTACTTAACAAAATGTCAGACCTCAGAACAACAGTTCTTATTACTAAGCCATCAGCTATATTGGTAACAAAAACATGGTGCCCCTCTTCAATACTGGATGCTGACATAAACATAGATGGATATTCCTTGCATCGCACTAGCCGAAACAATCAAAGGGGGGAGGATGCATAATATACATTCACAGTCACGCCCTGGTGACAAAAGTGGAAGAACTAACACTAAGTACAGTCCCTGACTCACTTTGCCTCATGGTATGTGGCATTAATTATAAGATGCTTGTAAGCCATGTGTACAGTGCACTCTGCTCACCTCCAGAAACAGACGAAGCACTGTGCAGCCTATTTGCACGGTCCTCAACCACAGATGCTGATTATAAAGTGATTGCAGGAGATTTTAATCTGCCACACATCAACTGGATGACAAGCAGTGGCCCACAACGACATGAAGACCTAATTACTGCCATAGATTTATATGGTTGGAAGCAGTATGTCACACAACCTACATGCGGTAACAATATCCTGGATCTGATATTTTGGCACAGTATCATACCCATAACGACGCAAGTCGGTGAAGAGTGGTCTACTAGCGACCACAGAGTGGTTTTATGTTCTTTGCCAATTCCCTCACTAAAAACAGCACACAAACAGTAACAATGTGACACAGACACCCGGTGCTTTAGGAATACAGACTGGGAGCTTCTAGTGAGACTCATAAAATACTCTGACTGGAACGACTTCCTCACTACTGACTCGCTTCAAAACTCTTTAACAATTTTTTACACGACAATTCTACCATGCTTAGATACCATAGCCCCCAAAACAACATGCATACCCTCTAGTAATAAGTCGTCATTTCTCCCACGTAAACACCGAGCAAAACTCAGAAAGCTTTCAAATTTTTATTTCTCTTCTTATGATTTTTCATGTCTACACTTAATCTGGGAAACCTTAGAATCTGCTAGGATGTCACTTGATCGAGGCAAAAGGAACGAAGAGCTTATTGCGCTTAAAAGCGGTACTAAGACGAATAATCTGACAGCACTTCTTAAAAAACGTACACGCACCCCAACAGACATCCCATTTTCGATCCAAGACGTCAAGGTATACAACGGCCCCAGAGCAATATGCGAAATTTTCAATAACTTGTTTACCAACTTTGAGGCCAAACTACCTACAGATCATAAGCGCATGGTACTTGTAGACAGTACATTGTCCAGGATACCTTTCAGCGCTAAATGCGTAGCTGAAGCTATCGGAAACCTTAGGTCTACAAAAGGTTCTAGAACCGATGGCCTCCCATCAGTCTTCCTCAATGGATGTGGTGAGGATATGCCACTTCTACTCCTTAAATTGTTTACCTTGTCGCTAGACACAGGTGAATACCCAAACATTTGGGTAACTAGCTACATTATCCCCAAATATAAGGCCGGTGATAGAGCTTGTGCAAGTAATTATAGGCCTATAAATATTACTTCTGTTCTTCCACGAATCATGGAGAAAATAATAAAAAATGGCATCTCAGAATACTTACTAGCACAAAGCCAAATATCTAAATCACAACATGGTTTTATAAGGAGTCGATCGTGCTTAACCCGTCACTTAGACTTGTTTAATCACATTACGTCTTGCCGCGACTTACGCAAAGTAGTTTTAGTCCTATACTTCGATATATCTGAGGCTTTTGACAAAGTACCACACAGCATACTCTATGAGAAATTATACTCCATAGGGATTCGAAACCCTTTGCGGAGCTGGCTTTAATCATTTTTAACTAGTCGATTTCAGAAAACAAAAGTAAACTCAGCACAATCATCTCCTAAGAGAGTAACCAGTGGGGTTATACAAGGAAGCGTACTAGGGCCTCTCTTGTTTACAATATATATTAACAGTATCAGTAGCTGTTTGAACATTGGGAAAACCTTCTTATTCGCAGATGACTTGAAAGTTGTCTACTCAAGCGACATAAATGAGCTACACAACACTGTTAAGATCGTACAGCAAGAGCTAGACGAAGTCACTGCTTGGTGCAAAGAACACCAACTTTACTTTAACGCTAAGAAATGTGGTTGGATTAGCATTGGGTGTCGCAACCTCAACCTACACTTTGTAGCAGATGGGGAACAAATCTCCGAATGTAAGACGATTCTGGACCTAGGCTTAAGATACACTACAGATCTTACATTCAAGGAACAAACAATATCTGTCACCTCAAAGGCGCGCAGACTTATGGGTTGTATTATCTGCAATTTCTACCAACGTGAGTCTAGATTGATATTATGCAAGGTTTATGTACGCCCCCTACTTGAATACTTCCCACTCATACTCAGCAGCCTCCGAATAAATGATAAGCTAAAGATAGAAGGTGTACAGAGATACTTCACAAAAAAGATACTAGGGATGGATTGTGGACTAAATTATACTACACGGTGCGATACACTGGGCTTAGAACCACTTTGGAAAAGATGAGCTAAGCTCAACCTGACATTCTATTTCAAAGTTTTACACCGTTTAGCATACTCCTCCGACCCTATATTAAAATTTTTCGATGCACCTAATTATAGCCTTAGAAATCATACAAGTATAGTGTGGGTGGGACACGGTAAGACTAAAATACGATCAAATTTTTTCGTGCATAAATTCACTACAATTTGGAATAGTTTACCGGCAGAAATCCGTTCGCTAGATAGCATAGATCACTTTATACGAGCGATAAACCAACTATTTGGTGACTCGAAGGCACTGAATAGACTACCGATTTGTCCAAATTCTAGTATAACGTGCGAAGTACTCGGTTCTCTTAATGTGTGACACAAGAGTGTAGACAATAGTAATTATTATCTATAGATAACATGAGCAATACACGAAACAATAAAACTAAAGTTTTGTACCGAATACTCCACGACTTACCACGACCTCAAGTTAATTAGTGATGGTTTATAGGGTTCTCAACCTTCAAACACTCTAAGCATAAACATTGTAGTAGGAAAAATTACAAACAGATAAAGAATATTTTGCCTTAAAACTGTTTGCATTACAACTACTAGCCAACTTCATTTGTTTTTTTCTTCTCTTTTGTATGTCCCTCCATATCATCTCCCCGAGCTTGTGATCAACTCTCATAAGTAATGGGTCACCATTACAGCAAACTACTCATAATATCAACCCGCACAGATTCCATCGCTACGGAAGAATACCTCCTATATTTGTGCAAGGTTGGAGTTCTTATCCATTGTTCTAAATATTATTCGCCTTACCCCGTATCTGGATATACTGTGTGGTCCGTTCTGCTCGCTCCGAGCCGGCTCTAGAAGTCGCGGCGCAAGAGATGAAAAGCGCGCGTTTGTTTGTAAAAAAATGCACTGTACTACAATGCGTAAACCTGGCGAACTTCGATGTCGTTGGTCTTGCAATTAATCAATGCCTTAATATGGTGTGAACCCCCTACCAATGACTATCAAAATCCCTCTTACCCGAATATCAACCATGCGGACTTCAATACCTCATGATAGATGTCCCCCGAACCAGGAATCTTGGTACTGAGTACTCCTAGTCTGGAAGTTGATTTGTCCTCTCCCATAGTAAGCTGTTACTGATTGTATTGTCTCTGTGCTATTTGAATTTAGCAATTTTTTGGACCTAACCTTGAATTTATCATTAGACTCTTCTTGGTAGTTACTGCCTGGCATATTCGTTCTTATAACTTGGGTGATCATATCAGTTACCTTAAGAGACATTTAACATAGTCAAGGTGATAAAATAGCCATATTTAGGTACTATTGTGCTTTACTGATGCGGTTATTGAGCTACCGTGTATTTATTAGTCAAACCAGCATTTAAAAACTTCAGAGCCTAACACTAAGTGTAATCCAAAATAAAAAAATACTTTTGGACCACAAATTGTAATATAATCAGGCAGCTTGGGTTCGCTAACGGCTAGATGCATTTAATAACTCTGGATCACCAAAAAAACAACTCATTTTCTACTAGCATATCGCAAATCAACACTACCACTAGTTACTCATAATAGTTTCGGGATATCATCATAAAACATTATCATGACTTGACAATCACCTAATATAACTGATAAAATTGATGGAGCTATTAACAGACCGGGTCGATAAACTGACTCAAAATTACTATTAAATACCGTGGTTTCCTCACAGTTGGTTTTGTAAAAAGAATTATTATTAGTTCATACGATTATCATAGACATGGGCAGGGAGTAATATTTTCCTTAGCTAAAACCTATGGTTTGCATTCACTTAATCGGTATTCGAAAGCTTAATTAACTGAAGATGTTGTCCAGTACTTTATCTGTAAGCTCATTATATTGGCTATATGGTTTTCATTGATTTATAGCTATTGTTTGACCTATTGCTCACAACTAGCCTACGTGCACAGCCATTTCTAACTATCTATCTGCAAACCTAATAAGCCTAAGCACTCTCGTGTTCTCAGTAATTCATTTTTTCTAAAGAATATGCTATAATTTTCTGTACTGACGGATATTATCTGTACCCACCGTTATGAACCCAGTCATGAAAGGCGGTCGTCACCTGTTCAACGTTGCCTATTTGATCTGACTTCTGGCAAATTCACGCATTTATGTATATATTTGTTTTTATAAAAGCATTTTTTAAATGTATTTGTGTGCACAATATACCTGTACCACGTCTATTTCTTTCCAGATTGCAAAACCGTTTCGGAAACCAAACACTTGAGTGGAAACAAACACATCGATTAGAATTGTATATATGTATATATATGTTTATATTGTACTTTAACCTTTTATACAAATAGTGAAGCAATTCTTTAGGTGCAAATCAGTTTCATTATTTTTCTCAAGTAGATTCCTCTTTAATTTTGACTTGAGGGCGACTCAAGAGGCAGCTGAGTAAACACCTGATAGCCGGACTGAGCATAAGAAAATCGTGCCTCACCAACATGGTGTTGGGTTGCCAGCTCGCAGTATATCCTCAGATATTCTCCCCCCGATAGTCCTCTCACCTGTTATTTTCCAAGCTCCGGTCACCGTTAGGAGTTCAAGTTTATCAAGTATCCAGCCACCATATGTGGGGGAATATAAACGCTACAAAATTAGATAACAAGTTCTAAAAGCAGATGTCACCCACGTAGTATCGTCAAACACTGACAGACTGCTTACCATTGATTGAATGTCAGGTGTTGAACAAGTTGGTAATTCTCCGTTGGGCCTTTGTTTGACAATAAAGCCCAAATATTCATTTACTTCCCTATACTGCATAGGGATTATATTTCCTATTACCTTATATTGAATGTTAAGAGATTTTGTGTGTTTAATTGATTAGTATTGCGCTCCACTGTCTTCTGTCCACCGAGAAAATAAAAGACATCCTCTGATGATCCGTTTCTTCTGTCAATAGAACGGGACGTACCAAGACGTTGGAAGGCAATAAATGTGAATTCTAGGCCCTGGACTAAGTTTTATAAATTCTGTCCAATACATTACACTACTACGGTGTTTCTGTATAATTTTCGACACCTTGATTCAGTACCATCTACTCTTTTAAGAAAAGTGAATATGTCTACAGTTATTATTGATACTCCACTGTAGCACTAAACTGATAACTTCGTTTGATGAGTCGATAGCGGTTTTGATGGTTATCACTATTGGTCTCATATTGGTACGACTGATCACTTGTAATGTCTGACTAGGTTCAGTTACGTTACTTGCAGAAGCTATAATCGACATTATCAGCCATTTCACATGCCAGATACAGAATAAACACCACTAGAGGTATCTTGTAATTCATTGCTAATTCTATTTGATTAGATATTGCAGTTGACCAACAGGCTTTTAATATTTGCGATTGTTGTACAAATATACATGTGTCACAATAATAGGGTTGTTCCCACTGGCATAAGGGTTGGGTTGTTAGTCAAGTTGCAACTGTTTTGAATATCTGGATCATGCGTAGCCACTCAAAGGCTGGTGGCAACATAATGTTATAACTTAATGGATCTGGTCAATAGACACTAGCCAGGTCAACTTCGACACACGTACTGTTGGGTCAACGCATGCGACCAACTTTTCTAATGATGAAGGCCTAGCTAAAGTTTCCTCTAGGTCATATCGGGAGCTGCACATCCTAAACCACTGTAGCGCTACCAGATTACCTTTTGATAATTGAATACTCTTAATGTGTCCACATACAAACCGTACATTCATATCACAATCACTTCTATTTTGAGGTGACGTTAGAGTTTAGAGTGCAACACATAAGGATGCTGAAAAACAATAGATTTATACTGATTTATATGATTTCGTTTCATGGTACAAAGGCATCAGTTTGGAAATGTATTAGTTCAAATCGGACACATAACAGCTATTAGTACACTGACGATGAAATAAATATACTATGAGTTACAGAACAAACGAATTTATAAGTAACAATCTTAAAACATTGGCACAATTACATGCAATTATTGGAAGAGAAACGCTAGTACTATGATCACTTTGTAGAACTTGTAGCGGTAAATAATCACCAGAATAAATAGTTACATAGTTCCTCGACATTGATGATGACCATGTTTGTTTTAGCGGACACAACTAGCTGAGGGCGCTCGGTCATGCATCACCACCAGATCAAGTCACGACGCACCATGGGTAAGATCACTCTCTCTAGTTTGCCGGCCTAGACGTTGCTATCCCATGGATGCTCTATTTACGATCAAACAAAACTTTGCTTCCATCCTTCATTGCCTTTTGATTTGTTCTCATTCATAAGAGTGGGTTCAATCGTTAGATGCTCTGGTAATCCGACAATCGCAACTTGGTCATATACTAGGTGCACTTCAAGCTATCCAGTGTTTTAACCGAATTATGTTTCAAGTTTGACATACTATGTACACAAGACCTCATTCAGAACACCATATTTAAGCAAAGGTGTAAATACTCCTGAATGTATTCAACGAATAAGCACTAAGCAAACAGTAAGACACTCCAACTTCCCACATAAGGAGTGACATAAATGCTCAAATCTGTTTCCCTCTGTTTTAAAGTGGGAAAGTTGACTTAATGTTGGTAATTCGTATTACTAATGGTGACTTGTCTTATTTCATACACTTTTAGGACTTATCACCTTCTAGGCCATTCTAACTTGGCGCTAAAACAATGAACAAATAAGCACAAGTTTGGATTCTATATTTCCAGCCAAATGATTAACAACTGAATCGCGTACCATAACTAGTAGTATCAGCTCCGTCGACCAACCTTTTGAATATGAAACTGTTTTTTATTGGAAAACAAACTGGAGGATTAATATGGGTAATTTATGCAATATCCTTTAAATTAAAGCTGAAACAGAATTGTTTATAGCAATTTTCTTCAATCCTTTTGTGAGACACGAATTATTGTTACTCCTCCCCACTACAGACTAGAAGAGAGCGTATTGGAAAAGTCCGAAGACAAAATACAAAGCGGACACAAGAGTCCCAAAAAAGCTTACTATGACAGGCTAGTTTCTCCAGATTTATCATTGCGTAAACACAGTAGAATGACAGGGGCTTTATGATGACGTAGGATTTAGCGCAGCGCGGGTATAAGACACTATTACTCTGATTTTACAGACGTTTAAAACTACGGGGGAGCACTCGATTAACCCTTCACTTCTGTTTATCAAGGATCTACTCCATCTAAAATGCCAAGCCCACTGTCTTGATCGCAGTCTACTCGTTAAATATTTTTATGAAGAGGTTGGACGACATCCAACACACATGGAATAGGATTAAAATTTTCTTAATACTACTTACAAAGCACATCTACTACTACCACTAAAATCACCACTAATTAGTGCGCCTATCGTAGTCAGTCTTATCCACCTGCTCATTTTATTATTTCTATCCTTTGGGTATTACTTCATTCTTCAATTTTATCTTCCATCTAATTATTTATCCCACCCACCAGATTATTTCCATATATCCGTACCTCCGCATTATAATTCCACAACTCTAGCCTTACAAAGACCTAAGCAACTGTTCAGTAATGTGGTAGTTTCTGGTTCTTTCAAAGGCACTTCACTGACACATACGCAATAACCCCACTGACTGTCAAGTTACATTAGTCCACTATTCAACTGTCGCAATAAAAGGTAATTGAGCATTTGAAAAGTTAGTATTTCAACGATGGACACTACAAAGGTCGTAAACGTCACCTTAAGATCAATACGGGAGGGAAAATAAATCATTTTGTTTAATCTCGCTTGCCACAATGATATTGGATATGGGATACTGAGTGTAAATTTCGAAGAATGCGTTGCGCATTCTATTTGTTTCACAGCGTTTTCGGCTTCGTTTAAAACAGCCAGGTCTTATTGTTTACTGACTAACCTTCTTGCTTAATAAAAAAGGTAAGGCATTCTCACTCTGCCCGGTAAACCAAAACATTGGGCCACATTGGGCTTTTTGTATATAAACGCTGGGCCACCTACATCGACGGGCCAAACGAACGAAACACTGGGCCAGGTGTCTGAACGTGAAATTTAAGGTTGGGCCAAATGACTGGAACATTGGGTCAAACGTAAGGATTGGGCCAGTTGGACAAAACGTCAGGAAGCCATGCGTGTGGCCCAATGTTTTACATGCTGTTTGGCCCAACCTTTTGGTTTATTGGGTTCACCAGCAGTAAATCCAGACAGGAAGAGGAGGAGAAAACTGAGTATTATTTTACATTGTGCATATGCATATTTAACCATTCAATAAACCAAAAGGTTGGGCCAAACAGCATGTAAAACATTGGGCCACACGCATGGCTTCCTGACGTTTTGTCCAATGTTCTGGCCCAATCCTTACGTTTGACCCAATATTCCAGTCATTTGGCCCAACCTTAAATTTCATGTTTAGACACCTGGCCCAATGTTTCGTTCGTTTGGCCCGTCGATGTAGGTGGCCCAGCGTTTATATACGAAAAGCCCAATGTTTTGGTTTATTGGGGAACTGTTGATATGCATTGGCTCGTCCATCTATCTGTCTACTTTGAGTAGAATGATATTCAATTCTGCTATGTGATCTGGAAAAAATCTTTTATTCTTAAATCGTAGCTAATATAGTCATAATTTTTGAGGCAACGTTAACGCTGACAAACCTACGGTAGTTTAATCGCTGTATATGGTCCACGACAGGCAAGCTTGAGTTTCACAGGTGAATGAAATCTGTCGCGACAAGTCTGTTGAAAGTGACTGAAAATGTGTTCCGAAAAATTTGCAGCTGGTACTTACCTGTTTCATGTTAAGGAACAAACCAAAAAGAGAAATCACATGACACTAAAATCGACCAGTAATATTGAGTAAAGCTGTAAAATTATAGTTTGCATAAAAACTAGACTGTGTTTGGACAGCAAACTAACAAAATGTCAAACTATCAGTGAGTTGGATGGGAATGTTCGTTTTGAATTAAAAAATAAATTTAGTACTAAACTGGGCAAGTGAAGGTGCTATCTTCTTATAGTTTAATTAAGTATCAGCTAAACACTGAATGGCGCTGCGCACGTTAACGTGATCAGCTACAGCTCTTAAAAACTTAAAACTAATTTGAATTCGTTCTTATTTTCTGAGGACTTTTTTGCACCGTTTGCAGCGATGTTTCAACTATGCGGCCTGTTCTACATAATAAAATAATAACTACTTTTGGTGTTGTTGATCGGCATTGTTATTTGCATTGGCCTGATACGATAGTTTTGTAAGTTGTGTTAAGTTCATCAATAATAGTTATATATTCTCACCCAATTCATATATGTCAGTTAATGTCGAACTATAAAATTGTCGTATTATTGAAGCCCTTTAAAATATAGACGTTTATTATTCGCAAAAGTATGGGTACTTTTACTTCCGGGAATAATGAAAATAAAGAACAGACACCTAAAATTGCAGGTAAATTCGTAGCCGATAGGCTCCACATAATTGAAGCATTAGTTCACGGCCTCTTCATTTTTAGTAAATCATTTTTCTATCCTTTCAGTGAATTAAAACTGTTATACTCCTGTAAAGCTCAAATAGATCCCAGACAATAACTTCAATCCGACTTTTGGTCAATTATCTGTAGATAATTTTGTAAGATTGTATTACTTTTTGTTGGATTTTACATATGTAGTATAATTGGATTTACTACATCCGTTAATTCCATCTATGGATTGACGATTCCTAAGTTATATAATTCAAATGGGGGTTCCAGGCTTGTGGCGATTGCTAGAACCAGCAAGAGAGCCTGTAGAGTTACAACAGCTGTCTGGAAAAATTGTCGCAATCGGTGAGTTGTTTTTTATCTCATGTGAATGGTTATCAAAGTAAACTTATATTTCACTTATGGTCCTCTACATGACCTCTCGTTTCTGGTAACGGGATAACATGTAATCTTGCTGCTCATAAGGTTATCTTCGACACTTGCGTTTTCATATTTGACCCGACCGTAGCTGCTACCTTGACGTGGCAGTCGGGCTTGCCTATCGTGATGACCCAACCGAGCTATATTGGCTGGAACGCTTGTTCCTCTAGGTCCTACAATGCCAAGCAGGTCTGTTGGAGAGCGATAGGACTAAAGGCAGCAACCTAAGATCTGAGGGCGAAGTCGTACTGCTGGCTGCAGCGGCGTGTGCTAGCAGTAAGGTGTTTCCCTCGGATAACCAGCATCTTCAGCAATGCTGCCTTCTCACAAAGGAAGGAAGGGGTTAGAAAAGGTCGACCCTAAAAATGTCACACCTCACCTTACTCCACGGATTTCCGTCTCCGGCAGTAAGGCCTTCTAAAGAATGGAACTTACACTTCGAAAACATCCCATAACAAGGTCGTGCGTGATCGGCTTCAAGTAGTTGCCCCTTGGTCTCTGCGATCGCGCTACCGGGTCACTATGACCAATACTAATCCAGTTTCCTTTTCAGGTACCTCAAGAAGTAATACCCTTCCATGGTGTGGGTAGCCAGGAAGTGAAAACCGCCCTCATACCTCTAACAGCACAAGAGATCATTTTGTTCGAGATCAAATCCCACCCTCAACTCTTAATAACTCCCTTATTCTCACGATTAACCCGTCTAGCCTAACTTTATCACTTCACGCCTCTAATGCTAATGGTTTGAGTTCACGAAACGTTATTCCTGGTGTCCTGAAACCTCGCACTAAACTACATATCGGAGCTTTTAACGTTCGAACCTTAGGCCAAATAGGACAACAAGCCTCTCTAGCTATGACCCTAGATTCTCGTTCCATCGATGTCTGCTGCGTCTCCGAAACGCGTATACAGGATCAAAGTACAATCATTCGCTTGACCTCACCTTGTGAAGATAAAGAACCGGTCAGGTTCACCCTTCGTGTTTCCGGAGACCCCACTGCTACCACTCGAGACCTTGCTGGTGTAGTTATAGCACTAAGTTCAAAAGCTAAACGGGCTCTCCTTGACTGGATTCCCATAGACAGTCGCTTATGCGCTGTCCGTGTAAACGGGACGATAAGAACTCGGAAAGATAGGTACACACGCCGTTGCCTCTTTGTTGTCTCTGCCTACGCTCCCACTGATTGCAGTTCAGATGAAGTAAAAGATGAATTTTACAGAAAGCTTTCAGACTTCCTTCGAATAGCTAAGCGTACTGATGTAGTGATTATGGCTGGTGACTTTGATGCCCAAGTAGGTAGATTAGACGAAACCGAAAGGCACCTAGGTGGATCCTATGGTGTCGAGGCCCAACGAAGAGATAATGGCGACCGTTTATTACGATTGTGCTCAGATAACCGTCTATTTCTCCCAAGCACCAACTGTAAACATGAGGAAAGACATCAGTTGACACAGCGACCCCCACAGTCAACTCAACGTTGGACTCAAATAGACCACATTGCTATCAGCCACTGTTGGAGAGGCTCGATAGAAGACTGCCGCTCATTTTGGAGCATATGTTTAGACTCAGACCACGCTTTAGTACGAGCGCGTATTAGTCTGCGTCTCACTGGACGTAAAAGACCCACGGCAAAGATCCCCATAATAGTCCAACTTAATGATGAAAAAGTCAAGAATATATTTCAGGAACAACTTAAAAACCAATTAATCAACTGTATAAACGATACCCACCCTGAGTCAGCTTGGAATGATATCGAAAAAGCTGTTGAAACAGCAGTAATATCTACTAGTAAACTGAACCAGGAAGTTAGGAAAACTCAGTGGATTTCAGCTGCGTCTACTGAACTGATAGATGCTCGGCAACACATCTCGTCTAGTTC
Source organism: Schistosoma mekongi (assembly GCA_034768735.1). Taxonomy (NCBI): domain Eukaryota; kingdom Metazoa; phylum Platyhelminthes; class Trematoda; order Strigeidida; family Schistosomatidae; genus Schistosoma; species Schistosoma mekongi. Next base: position 83,513,233 of record CM068306.1, on the reverse strand, counting down.
CGAATACGATGAGGAGCGAAGACAACTTAAACACAAACCGGTTAGAACCTTACGGAATGATCGTGAGCAGTGGTGGGTGGTAAAAGCTAAAGAGATGGATAAGGCAGCGGCAATAGGTAACAGTAGACAACTGATCAGACTTATCAAGGAAACGGGTATCAGAAATCCAACTGTAAGTGAAACTATCTCAGGAAAAGATGGGACCATTATTCACTGTCAATCCAGAAGGTTGGACTGATGGGCAGAACACTTTAGGGAACAGTTCAATTGGCCCTCGGCGTCATCCCAGTTGCCCACCGTTCCCAAGCAATCTGAATGGCGAATTAATATCGGTTTCTCAAATTTTAGTGTGGTTGAGGAGGCTATAGGGAACCTAAAGCGAGGGAGAGCAGCAGGACCCGATGGGTTAACCCCTGAGATATTTAGGGATGGTGGTCCAGTTTTAGCAGTGAGATTAACCGGGATCCTGTCTAGAATCTGGGAATTGGGCGTAATCCCATCTGACTGGTCTCAAACACTAATCGTTCCAATCTATAAGAAAGGACAGAAGTCCTCCTGTGACAATTACCGTGGAATCAGCTTATCGAATATAGTGTCCAAAATATTGGCTTCAATCATACTTCGACGTCTAACTAAAGCTCGTGAAGAGCAAACTCGAGAAAACCAAGGTGGTTTCACACCTCGACGTGGCTGTATAGACCAAATATTCACACTTCGGCAGGTTCTGGAAAATAGACACACTTTTAGTCGCCCAACAATAGTTGTATTCCTTGACCTTAAGGCGGCATTTGACTCTATCGATCGTAAAGTTATGTGGTAATGTCTGTCATTGAAAGGCGTACCACAGAAGTACATTAACTTTATACAAGCTCTGTACTTGAACACCACATGTCGAGTCAGAGCTTATGGCGGATTGTCGTCAGAACTGATTACCTCAAGTGGTGTTCGTCAAGGTTGTCCGCTTTCCCCATGTTTATTGAATTTTATAATTGACATACTTTTAGAGTTGACATTTTCATCGTCTGACTTCTCCGGGGTTGACCTCCTTCCAGGAGATAAACTTGCTGACTTAGAATATGCAGATGATATAGTTTTCTTAGGCGAAGATGCTGATAAAATACAGAATCTTTTGACTACCTTAAGCAAGAATGTAAGGATGTTTGGAATGCGATTCTCTTAATCCAAATGCACAATGTTACTTCAAGATTAACTTGATTCGACACCGAAGTTAGTGATAGGAAGTGAAGCAGTTGAATGTGTTGACCGCTTCACTTATCTTGGCAGCCTCATCAGTCTTGACGGTCTGGTGTCTTCTGAAGTCTTTTCGCGTATACATAAGGCCCGATTAGCTTTTTGGAATTCGCGTCATATGTGGCGTAGGCGAGACATCCGACTACTGACCAAAGGACGGGTTTACTGCGCAGTAGTTCGATCCGTCTTACTTTATAGATGTGAAACATGACCATTAAGGATAGAGGATATTCGTAGGCTCCTGGTATTCGATCATAGATGTCTTCGAAGCATTGCTCGTGTTTGCTGGAACCACCGAGTAAGCAATACGTGGGTTAGGAATAGAGTACTAGGTAGATACGGTAAGTCTGTTGATGAAGTACTAAATCTTCATCAGCTAAGGTGGTTAGGACATGTGGTACGTATGCCTGACCACCGCCTACCTCGACGAGCAATGCTGTCTGGTGTAGGAGTAGGCTGGAAGAAAGCTAGGGGCGGCCAAACCAAAACATGGCACCAGTCTATGAAGTCATTGACAGTTGGGCTGAGCCATGTTAATAGGTGCCGACTACCTGGTTGGGGTCCGCGTGACGCTCGTAATAAATGGCTAAAGACCTTGGGTGATATGGCTCAAAATCGTTGGCAATGGCGCAGGTGCATCCACTCCTTGTCTTCCTCCAAATTCTAAGTTTCTGAACTTATCATAATTTTCTCTTTACTGAATCATATTTTCTTAAATTTTATCACCGATCTCTGTTCCCTTCCATTAATACTAACTCTGTTACTACCTCCCCTACTCTGGGATCTGACTCGATAATTTAATCTCTATCTGCTAATTTGGTTTTGGCAACTTGAACTGACCTATGCATGTACCAAGTTCTACGTTGTAACTGTCTGTCTGTCTGTCTTTCATATTTGGAGATCAGTAAAACTGGTATAACACCTTACATCCTCTGCAATAAATAGAGCCTTGGAATAGAAAGTTCACTCAGTTATATCTCAGTGTACAAAGGTATATATGATGTCTATTTGCGATTCTACTCGATTTTTATGTGCATGTAATGTTCATTTTTGTCCTTACATACTAAATGTCTGCATCTTAGTTGACAAAGAATGCATTGTACCAAAAACCATTTAGACAAAAAGTTGTTACAGTAAAATGTACTTTCGACATGTAAGGTTCATGAAATCTAATGGATATATTGAGTATGAATGACAATTTTACTGTTCAGAATTCTTGTATATGCATCTCTTTGTATATGCACTATTCAGGAAAATAATCAATAACTATCTTCTAAAATATCTGAGTCGTTTAACTTCAATAAATGATTATTCACTCTAACATGTTGCCTTACAAATACCATTCACTGTAGATATGAATATCTGGTTGCATCAAGCTGTTAAATCCAGAGGCTCAACAGGTGGCCCTCGTAACTACTTAGCTATATTTTTTCGTCGTTTGTGCAAGCTACTTTTCTACGGCATCAAACCAGTATTTGTATTCGATGGTGATACTCCAGCATTGAAACGATCAACTATGGTAAGGTATTTTCGTTTACAATTCCTTCAGTCATATCTTGTAGCCTGTGGTGAATACCTGATATTAAGTAATTAAATACTGTACTATTTGTTGGTTGCAACACAAATTTATTTTATTTGTTTCTTTTATAATATGTCAAACCGTGGACATTGTGGCACCAGTCATTCACAGGCATTTTGTAACTTGGTGTATATGGTTGCCTGTTGACGTTACCATTCTAGGCCCACACGGTAAGGTGAATACAGAAGTTGTAGAGGTGGTAGTAGTCTTAGCAGTTGTAAAAGAGACTAATGATGTAGAATGTGATGATTAGAGAAGAAAGTATTATTTTGCAGAATAGGAGTTATAAGATGATTTCGAAACTCAAGATCTAAGTGTGAATTCACTTGCCCTAATACGGAGGATTCTGAATTGTGTCTCTAATAACTGAACGTGATTATCTCTGAGATACCAACCACGTAGTCTGCACTTAACAACATTGCTGAGACCAATAGTCAATGATTTCCAACCTGCTACTATTTCAGGCAACATCTCATATTCAAAGCACCTCAGTCGATGAAATTTCACGCTCCTAACAATCGATTAGCCGTCTTTGCATAGTGCCCTGCTTCCGACCTCACTAATTCGCACCTTGTCATCCACAACAAGCGGGCAAACCTCATGGCACCAATTATCATTTATTCAGTTCATTCAATGGCATCAGTAGCCTAATCTTGTGAGTAGTTAGTAATGGATCACACTGTACTATCGTTCATTATCAATCGAGCTGCATTCTACCAATCACCTCAACATTTTGATTCTTTTATGAGCAGTATAACCATTTATGCAATTTATCACTAACGATATTTCTTACAACATATACAAACTTTTTAAAACATTGTACATAACTAAAGTATTTCTTGATATGTATCAGCTCATTCACTAGGTGTAGTTTCATGTTCTTTGCCTGGAGCGGCGTCCATTATGAAAAGGCTAGTGATACTGTTCGACTTTCCGAAACAAAGTAGGTTGAGTGCGGTCCAAACTCGTCGCTTAGTTGCTGAAAGCTGAACAACTTAGCTGGTGAGCTACCTCTCTATATAAGAATTATTATAGTTCAGTACTTTCAAATATTTTGAATCTACTATTTTGTTTCACCCACTCTTTAAACTTTGGTTTTTTGGATTATTAGAATTTAAGACGTCAGTCGCGTAGTTTGATTGAGTCTAAAGCAGAAAAAGCTCAGAAGCATCTTCTTCGCCGACTTTTACGTCGTGTTGCGGAATCTTCTATAAAATCATCTTCAACAAAACCATCGAACAAAACAGAATCTCTTGATATCCCGGGTATGTTAATATCGTATTAATAAATAAAAAAAAATTTACTAGGCGTATGATGTATAAAATATAACTACATCACTATCGTGTAAGTAATTATGATATCTCAGCTTGTCTTCTATTAGATCTAATTGTTTTCTGCGACATGTTCTTCGAGCTTTCTTTTTTTATTCTGGATAATATCATCACCTACTCTACGCATAATTAAGCCTTTTAACTGTTCCATTAGTATAGAATTAGTCTTTAATGAGCTTATCTTTTAAGACTATTTCTCCACTTGGATTTTTGTTGACTGTCGTGTTTGGTTAATATCTGAATACAAAATTGGTTAGTCCATTCATTTGAATTCGCACATATTCGGAGAAAAGTTTGTTAGTATAGTTGTATCACATTGTGTACACATGGATTTCTATTGGTGTAAGCCAGTTGCTCTTTTCGAACTGACTTATTGCCTCCAGTCAATTACAATGAGGCACACTTTATTCATGTATAGTGTTAGTTTACGTACTATGCTTTGAGCGATACTAGCTGTGATGGCTAACAGTACTACCTGGTTGCTCATACCGACGTAGGTGACCTATTTAGTCAGTCAACCTACAACCTAGGACAAATGACGAGATAAGATTAACAGGATAAACGAAGCTGAAATAATCTAGCAGCAGTACTCTTGGCAATGACTAGACACTGAGAATATGTTCTGAGAAGATAGTGGAAGGGTATATATCCTATTACAAAAACCTGGTGGTTGAAATCTGAACTCCGTAAGCACTAAGCTACCACTGCAGTATGAATTTAATCATTCGATTTAAACGTGTCTAACATCACTTTTGTGTTGACAATCTATCTCTACTTATTCCTAGCAAAACATGAGCTATTACGACGACTGAGACAACAGTTAGATTCTCATCAAGCTAAAGAAGATGCTGAAATGTTTTCAGCTCCAAGTAGCAGTTTAAAGTAAGTGTAGTTCATAGATCTTTCTTGATAATTATGGTTTGAAAATCTTTCGTGAAAAATAATTGCTTCAGTGTGATTAAACATTCTCATGTCAAATTAGTGGAATTTCATTGAGTATCTGGAAATGGCAGCAATACAGAAAACTGATCCAGGAAACCTTAGATATGTGTTTCACTCTAATCTGGCACTCTTCGGTATAGTGTCCTTGCAGCTTTGTGGTAAATCATACTCCTTGGTGAATTCGAACTTGAGTCATCTGGTTTCACATTACGAATTGCTACTGTTGAGTTATTAGGGTTCTTTCTGACCTGTAGGACTAAGACACTTTCACTAATTGCCACTGGTTGGAGACCAGTGCCACGTTAATCTACTCCATATCACTGATAGAATGCTATCGATGAAGCTGAAATGCGGACCTGAGCTCCTTCGAATCGTGTGCATTATATTTTTATGCTGAGTAGTTACAAATGGTCAATACAAAACTATGGATAAATTTCTTGGTATGTTTACGGTCTTGTTAATTTATATAACGAATTCGAGTTTTGGTTTCAGTGTCCAACACTGACACTGGAATGCAGGTACATTCCATGGATGAACCCCGAGACGGGAAGAAACGTATCTCCCGGGGTCCACTGCTAACTAAATACTAACTATACTGTTACTTTTGATTAAAGGTTGCATCTAATCAATGCACTCAGTCGTTGAATATCGACAGCGTTTCCGTACTAAATATATATACAGTTATTAAGTTATATTAATATAGAATAATTAATTTTATGGTAATCTTATTCTCTTCTTTATGCTTTAGGTCATCGTGTAATAATAATAATATTTTGTTGAGTGAAAAAGCAGGTGTTGAATATGACGAATTAGCTCGCGATTTTCTTGTAAGTTATCTTATTAAAGTAATTACGTTTGCAGTTGACACAGTCTTGTTTGACAAAATGCGGTCCCTTGATTGACTTTAGCGTCGTTGAGGACACACTCGGAATGCGTTTTTCCCTATCAAAACGCTAATCGTTGCTTTAGGACTGGTCTGTGTCAATTTTCTGTGCCAAAGATAGGAAGTGAAGTGGTTAAGAGCGTCGACCATTTCACTTATATTGGAAGTCTGGTTGGTCCTAACGGGTTGGTGTCTGCTGAAATCTTGGCACATTCAGAAAGTTCTTTGGGCTTTTGCAGCATCTATTGAGTTTATGGACTCTCGTAAGCTTATTCAGTCAAGTTATGGACACAATGAGGAGCGAAGAGTACTTAAGTCTAAACTAACAAAATGTCTACAGAACGATCATGGGAAGTAATGAGTTACGTAAACCAAAGAGATGAAAATGGCGGGAATATGTAATACCATACAGCACTTCATACTAATGAAAAAGACTTGGATGAAAAAGTCAAGTGTTAATGAGACAGTCTCTGAAAAAGATGGAACATCTCTTGCCAGGAAGCCCGTTTATTGATTTCGACTACGCAGATGACATACTTCTGTTTGGTGATGACACTGATGGAATGCAGTTTTTTGATAGAGTTGAATAACAATGTGGACATACTGAGGATGTGTTTTTCCCTCTACAAACGCGAATCATCGCTTCAGGACCGGTCTGTGTCAATTTTCTGTGCGAAAGATAGGAAGTGAAGTGGTTGAGCGCGTCGATCACCTCACTTATATTGGAAGTCTGGTTGGTCCTAACGGGTTGGTGTCTGATGAAATCTTGACACATTCAGAAAGTTCTTTGGGCTTTTGCCAACTTGCGTCACCTATATCATAGGTGGAATATCCATTAAAGGACTAGTATACTGCACAGCAGTCCGTTTTGTTTTATTGTATGAACTCGAAACTTAGCCATTAAGACAAGATGACATACATAGGCTATTGGCAATTGATCATAGATGTTTTCGAAACGTCGCTCGCGTTTGTTGTGATCACTGGGTTAGTAATGATGAGGTTAGATTCAGTGTATTAGGGGGAAGTATAATTAATCGGTTGATATAGTTGTGAATGTTCATCGACTGGGGTGGTCGCGATATGTATGCCTGAAAACTGCCTATCCTGACGATCGGTGCTGATTAATGTTTGAGGTGGATGAAAGAAATGTAGGGGCGATCAAATCAAAACGTGACATCAGTCCTTGACTTTACTGACTGCTGATCTGAGCCATGTTGGCAGGTAAATGCTGCTTGGTTGGGGTCTTAGCGATTGTCATAATTAATGGTTGGAGACTCTTAGTTGAATGGTTCAGAATCAGTCACAATTGTGCAGGTGCTTTCACTCATTGTGTTCCCTTAAATACTTGATTAAAATTATTATTCTCCACCTTTCCTATTTTCAGAGTCCTGCTGTCTATATCTAACCTTTTACTACCGCTAATGTTACATATATTTCTAGTAATTTGGTGTTATTGTTGGTGTGTTAATCAAATATGGGAACTTGGTCCATGCATATATGTGCCAGGTTCTACGTTGTATATTACTGACTGACTGCCCTTTACTCTAAAATTTTTGTGAACTAATAACAGCTGTGTTAAATACTGCCTCCAATTATTTTAAAATTTTTTAAAGGATACTTTTTGTTCATCAGGACAAAAGTTTTCTGACGTTGATCTCAATTCAGATGCATTTTGTTCACTTCCTTTACCCGCTCAATTACGTGTTGTTCAACTGATGAGAGAAATATTAGACTCTAGTTCATGTCGAAATGAACTGATACAAGTTAATGATGAAGGTAAAGTGAGTCTTTGTTTTTTCCCACTACCTTGTGTTTGTAAGTATATGATTTGTTTACTGCATTTTTGGATCCATGAAATAGTAGCTTTTTAGTTAAAGCAGCTTTCTCCCATCTATTGAGATTTAGATTTAAATCCTTCCAGTATACTCATGTTTGAGCTGCCTATTAGTTTCCATAGCCCTTATGTTAAAAGTGTTCTATGCTCCAAATTATAGTATAAATTTTGTGTATATTTATCAAAGGTTAATTCCTGATGTTTGTCATTGAAAACCAGACAGTACTGAACAGCTGCTGCTTCCTAGTATGAGACTATTAAGTACCGTGCACCCACAGCCTCACTTGGAATCGAACACAAGACCTTAGGTTTCGCGGCAAACACTGCCATAAGCACTACTGAGCAAGCGTTTAATAGTAGGATTCCATCTTCAATCAATCTGTTATACAGCATGACGATCTTCCAGCACTATTGTCGATAACGACTCTGAGATAGGTCTCTGTTCTTTTTCGTGGGTGCTTATTTTGAAAAGTCTCATATTATACTGAAACTGTTGTCCAGTGCTTCCTGATTGTGAATTGTACCCAACCGAAATTAATCTATGATAAATGCAGACTAAAATGACATAGATTTCTTCAGGCAGTTACAACGTAGAACTTTATAAATGCGTACGTCAGTTCAAGTTGCCGTGCCTCAATTAGCAGATAGAGATTAAATTGTCGAGTCAGATCCCAGAGTAGGGGAGGTAGTAACAGAGTTAGTATTAATGGAAGACATAGATTTCTTCAGAAATGAATGTGTTTACTAAATGATGTTTTATCCAAAACCAACTAACTAACTCTGTGGAGTGGTAGTTCAGCGGTTAGGGTCTTCAACATTTACCCATTGATATGACAGGCGGCAGGTAAACCGTATATATTCACGCTATAATTCCATACGCTCATTAGTGACGTGCAAGATTTGTGTCTAACAGTCATGTGTAATTGACATGAGTTATGGTCGTGCTCATTTTATATATATATTTCATATATATGTTATTTAGCTATAAAAAACTCATTTTCTGAAAAGTTATTCTATCTCTTGGCATCGATTGATTGTCAGCTTTTCATCGATACGTTGAGTTTAAGAGCGGATATCACTTTGTCATAATGGATTCAAGAAAGCAAGCCTGCGGTTAACGCATTCATGTTATCTTCCCGTACGTCATAACAACCACCAAGTAGCGGATCCGAACTTTGATTCACCTATTTCGATTTGTGAAGCTGGGTTGTATCACTAGTGCTTACGTTTATAGTGCGACCTAAAAAACAAGTGCACGAATCTGTATTTGTTAAATGAATTATGTCATCAGAAACAACAGTCATTTCTGAAAACTTTCGAAACATTATTCACTAGTCTTTTCTCTTACATTTTTTGATTTCCTACTATTATAAAGCAAAATTTGATCCAGAAAAATTCTCAGATGTTCAAATGAAACGTTTACTTTTACGACGTCGTTTGGCAGAACGTCAGCAAGAGCTATCTGATAATTTAACTAAACAAGAAGCTATTCAACAAGTTCTTCAATTAAATAATTCCATAATAAAGAATATTTTACAGAATCAGTCATTTTTTTCAACCTTACCTTTTTCTAATTCGAAGCAACCTACTATGGAATCCGTTGAAACTGTAGCTACAGCTATGCGTATTCAGTCACAGGATATAGGACACGCCATTCTAATTAAGCAATCTCCAGTGAAACACATTAGCGGGATAACTAAACTACCTTCATCTACAACGTTGGATCTTGATAAGTGAGCATATTTATATTTAACTCGGATTTATTTGTTTATTCATCTAAATACCTACTTTGTTACAGATGACATCAAAAATATAGACTCCGCACAATTAAAAACACAGTATGAAGAAATGAAGATGGGAAAGTTACCATAAAATACGGCAAAATCTAATAGGAAATGTTGGCTTTCAGCTGCTCTAGAACTTTCCACTATTTTAAGACAGCCAGAATGAGAAGTCAACTTAGGTCCCTCGACTTTTGTCGAAGTTGAAAAAGGTATGACCAATCTAAGGTAAGGCAGAGCAGCGGGTCTAAATGGATTATCTCCAGAGATATTTAAGGATGGTAATCCACTTTGACGATTAGGCTGACTAATATTTTGACTAAAGTCTGGGAACTTGACATGATTCTGTCTGGCTTGTGTCGATTGTTAATCGTCCGAGCATATAAGAAAGGTTTAAATTCGTCCTGCGATAATCATTGAGGAATTAGTTTGACTAATATAGTGTCTAAAATACTAGCTTCTATAATTATCAGATGTTTTACTACAACTCGTGATTTACGGGTACGAGAAAATTAGGCTGGTTTCAGACCTGGTCGCGGTTGTATAGACCAGATATTCACCATCCGTAAGGTTTTAGAATACAGACATACTTTCCAGCGCCCGATAATGGTGGTTTTTCTTGTTTTGAAAGCAGTATTTTACTCTGTAGACCGAGAAGTTCTATGGCAGTGTCTTTCATTGGAAGGCGTATCTCAGAAGCACACAGATCTTGCTAAGACTCTTTATTCAAACACTATTAGTCGTGTCAGAGCATATGGCGAACTGTCATTCAAACTTGTAATCTCAAGTGATGTACGTCAACACTGCCCACTGTCTCCATTTTTATTTAATTCCATAGTCGATTTACTGTTAGAAATTACACTCTCATCTTCTGACTTTTCAGGAACTGATTTCATACCAAGAGATCCACTTATTGACTTAGAATATGCTGACGATATAGTCCAGTTTGGCGAGGATGCTGATAAAATGCAGAATCTATTAACAGCAACAAGCTCCAATGCAAGCATGTTCGGAATGCGTTTCTCCCCATCTAAATGCAAACTATTGCTTCAGGACTGGTTTTCGTCAACACCTGAGCTAAAGATGGGGAGTGAGGTAGTTTAGCACGTCAACCACTTCACTTATCTTGGAAGTTTGATTAGCCCTGATGGGTTGGTCTCTGACGAAATCTTAGTACGAATTGAAAAGTTTGTTTGGCTTTTGCCAACTTACGTCACCTATGGCGTAGACAAGATATCCGTCTCTCAACGAAAGGGAGAGTGTACTGCACAACAGTTCGCTCTATCTTACTGTATGGGTGTGAGACGTGGCCATTAAAGGTAGACGACACTCGGAGGTTATTAGTTTTTGACCATCGATGTCTTCAAAACATCGCTCACATCAGCTGGGATCACTGAGGAACTAATAACGAGGTTAAACGATAGGTGTTAGGTAAAGGTGGTAAATCGGTCGATGAGGTTGTGGATCTTCATCGACTGAGGTGGTTGGGACACGCGTTGTGTATACCCACCCTCCGTCTGCCTTGACGCACGATGTTGGCTGATATAGGAGCAGGATGGAAGAGAGTTAGGGGTGGCCAAATTAAAACATGGCATCAGTCCATAAAGTCACTGACTGCCGGTTTAAGTCGTGTCGGTAGATGCAGACTACCTGGATGGGGTCCTCGCGATTACCGTAACTCGTGGCTAGAAACACTGAGTGACATGGCCCAGAATCGGTCACAATGGCGCAGATGTATTCACTCATTGTCCTCCCTTAAATCATGAGCTTTAAATTATTCCATAACTTTCTTTCGACGCTCCCTGAACCATATTCTATATGTTTACACTCCTTTTGTTATTATATTATTATTATTAATGAAGTAACTTCTGCTTCCACTAATATGGTGCTAATCTTGCGGTGCCAGAGAGGTATGGCAACTTGGACCGATGCACACATGTGCCAGGTTCTATATTGACCATACATGCATACAATAAGAAAGGAAAATTACAAGGTAGGGGATACAGTTTGGTTAGTGATATAAACAAGAGGACTTTATCCCATTAAGAAAGATCATCACCCTTTTATGGAACTGCATCAGGATCACCTTTGACTTCTGTTATGGGCCATATCTGTTGAGGTCTCAATCTACTGTGTTACGCCATCTCTAGGACTCCAACCGGGAAGTCTGAATGGACCTACAGATAAATGTCTGTTCTACGCAGCTTCCTTATTGCGATTCGGAAGTTCAAGGTAATCAACTAGTGTCATTCCTAACTTTGTTCAATTATTTATAGTGAAATAAGCCGGTGATGTAGAATAACTCTAAGACTTTTGTATGAGAATAGAGGCAGCAAATATGGTAAATTGTGATCTCTAATTAAAAGTTCGTTAGTTGAGTATTAGTCCACCGAACAGAACATTCATTGTACATGCCGAAAATGTTACTTTAAAACTGAACTTGCCAAATTTATGTCATGTAGATAAAATAAACCCATACCTCAGAAAATAGCTTGGAATGTGATGAGAGCTGCTTAATTTTGATGCAGTGCTTGTGCAGAAGGTTTCTGTTATAGTTATGGAGTGGTGGGTCAGTAGTTAAGATGCTTAAATTTCAGTCATTACGTCGTAGGTCCAAAGATCTCCCTACTGTTAGAGTACTGTCTACAGTCAAGTATACTCATCGGAACCTGGTAAACGAGTAAAGTTCCACGTCATTTGAGATGCAACGTTTTCGTTGTGTTGTATGAGGCATATTCTAGTGTAATTTTTAACATATATTTCATTTCCAATGTCGGAAGTTATTTACAACTGTCTGCTATGAACATATCATTATAGTTCACCCAAAATTGTTGGTTAGGAAATAAATATATTAGTAGTTAGGGCTTGAGATAAAATCGTTATTGAAATTCCACTCCAGTGTGTGGCACTCACCCGCTGAATTAACGAAAATCTTCCGGATATTTTGGACACAATAAATATAATGAATATGTCACATTGATGTTGGCAAGGTACTATTGAAAACCAGAGAGCACTGGACACCTGTTTCGTTCTAGTGTGGAATTCTGCGAATGGAAGCCTACCCAGTGGTGCAGAGGGTTAAGCGCTCACTGTCAACCTGAAACCCCTGGTGCGGGATCTGGGGTGTGCATTGCTGAAGAGTTCCACACTAGAACGAAACAGCTGTCCAGTGTTCCCTGGTTTTTAATGGTACCCTACGAACATCAATCTGTGACGTATTCAATCAACTAAATAACCAATCCCCACAAAAATAACAATCCCAATTGAAATATAATGAACACCGAAAGTATTGAGGATAAACTCAGTCTCATTATAACTGCAACCACTGAACTAGCTTTTATAAACCGTCTTCCTATACACAGTTTACTTTATTTTGCCTTCAGATTAATTACCCACAATGCCCAGGACTTAAATGTATCCGAAAAACATGATGAAGCCGAAACTTTGAAAGATGGTCAGAAAGACGAAGTAACTAATTCCGATAGTGTAGGTGGAAACTTGTGTTTAGTTGAAGAGACAGATATGCTTGTTAATAAAAGTACTGTTTGTAATTTTGAATGCGCATCAATCGAGCCACCTATTGTAGAAGAATATTCAAATGAAACTGATAATAAAATCCAGTACAATGATCATTGCGAAAACCCAAATAAATCAGCTATAAAAGAATCGTTAGTAGATTTGTCCAGTGAAATTCTTCCACAGAGCCTATCTGTTTCTGATATCAATAAGTCATTGGATTACATTGAGCCATTTACTGTAGAACATTCCGATGATTTTATTGAAGCTAGTCAAAATGAAATTATTACTCGATCTAGTATATCTTCGGATGTATATGAAGCAGAATATACTCAAGTTCATGAAGATGATAGATATAGTGAGATCAAAAGTAGCACTGGTGAAGATGACGATGACTTCATCGATGTTGACACTCACGAACATGCTGAAATTTCAAATGTATCTAGTGATACAAATACATTACAAGATCATTCTACTGATAGCTCCCAAAATGGGAATGAATTTAATTCTGTTTACATTGAAGAAGAGTTTGTCAGTAATGAAGTTGTATGTTATGCTAATCGAAACGGAGATATATTATCCTCTGAATTGCACGACGATGACTATACTGAGGATGATGATGTGCTGAGAGAAAATGCTGATCGTTTAACTCGTCAAGCTCAATCTACAACTACTCGTTGTATTTCAGAAGCTCAGGTAATAAGCTCATTTGTTTGTTTGTTTTGTTAAACTTTCCTGAATTCGTGGTTAGGTACTCCCAATATCAACGTACATGTTTGGTAATCCAGATGAAAGTAATTGAATCACAAAACTGACTCTGAAGCTTCATTGGAGACAGAATCGTTTGTCGATGTATTTGAACAAGCTCAACTCACAATTTACCACTTATTTGAATTGAAGTAGATTTTCGTGAAGATAGATATGAAGTTTAGTTTTTTGTACTCTTCACAGATTGAGAGTTATGTGTAGCATCAAAACCGATTAACTATACGCTTCAGAATGTTTCTATTTTAGAAACATTGCAAAATCTTCACCTAGTATGTAGGATAACTTTTACCTTACTTATGAAATGAATTAAAGAGCATTAAATACATATGCATATAATCGGTGTTGAGAATAACATTTTTTTGTACAAGGCTATTGATAATATTTATTTGTCTAGACTAAAATGAGTAGAGCAGTATTCGAACCTGCTACTCAGTGGGCAGATTTTATGCTCTTTAACCAGTAAGCCACATTGTAGGAGTTGCATTAATCAAACGATTATTCCTTTTATTACTTATTTATTGTAGGATCTACTTAATTTATTCGGATTTCCGTTTATAGTTAGTCCAGAAGAAGCAGAAGCTCAGTGTGTAGCTTTACAACGTCATAACCTAGTCGATATAGTTGCAAGTGATGATTCAGATGTTTGGCCATTCGGTGTTAAAATTGTCTGTCGTCATCTATTTGGTACTGGCAGTGATCCGAAAATGAAAAATAATCCCTCTATTTATAAATTGGACGAAGTAAAACGTAAATTAGGTAATATAATCAGTCAGAAATATATGGTTTCTTATAATTGGATACATGATGTATCCATGTTGGCTCATGTAAAGTATATGGACGAGTTTGAATAATCCTTAAGATATTTGCATTTAATAATCATTTTAGAAAATCAGCACATCTTGTAGATTAGTGCGTGCAAAGAGTCACGAATTCATAGCCGGCTTTAGCCAATCAGAAAAAGGTAAATTCTGAATATTCAATTTTGATATCAAAATTGAATTAAACAGTTAACTATCTCTACAAACTCCCCTAATTGTAATTAACATGAGCTCACTAGTGACTAGCTCCTTGAGGTAATTCCTGGAGTTCTAGTGTGAAAACGTGACCAGTAGAGTTCAACCGTGTCGGGTGTGAGGCAGTAACTCACCAATGGCATAGAGGAGGTCGCGCAATCTATCACGAATTGGCTGAATTGGAAATATCAACCTTTGGGAGCCGATTCAGTGGTCCAATGGTAAGGCGTTCGCCGCGGAGCCAGAAGGTCCTGGGTTCGACCCCCGACGGGGTCGTGGATGCGCACTGCTGAGGAGCCCCATACTAGGACAAAACAGCTGTCCAGTGCTTCCAGGTGATCAATGGTTGTCTGATTCAGATCAATTCGTGATATCAAAATTGAATTAAACAGTTAGCTATCTCTACAAACTTCCCTAATTGAAATTCTGAATGATTTTTTGTCGACGTAAAGGGACTAATGTTTGAATGAGTATGCAGATTTTACGTGGTTAAAGTATTCATTAAATTTTCTTATGGGCCTTTCTGCCTGTAAGTTATGAAGAAACATTATCTTAACTTTCCTATAGCTATGTTATATCCGTATTCTAGAACCCTCAAACGTCCTCTAGTTGGTTCCAGTTTGGCGTTTAGGGTTAGTTTTAGTTCAGGCTTTCGGTTTAGAAATAAGGTTCATGTCGTTTACATGGAGAAAAAGTTAGTATTTGATACTTTTTGGAATGACCATTTTTACCCTCTGATATGAAAAATTCGTTTTTCTAAATTATTTTCTACATTTTATACATTGGTTTTGAGATAATTGACTTTTAATTGAATGGAATCAGTATCTACAGTTTGTCACTGATTGGCTATAATGATCATTCTTCGCGATTATTTTAAGAATAGCTCAAGCTCATCCTTATTGTTGAGAAGTCACCATTGAGTGGCTATTATTGGGCCGATAAAATTGTATGTTACTCTTGTCTACGGTTCGACAACTTTACCAACTGGATCTTAAATCAGAACACGACTTGACCAAGTAGCGAAATGTTTTTAGAAAATAGAACAGTAGAGTATATAAATACATGCAAGTTAATATAAAATGTATTTAAGGATGTTCTATTCTTACCTGATTGTTCGCTGGCACCGATTACTTGAAAATAGATTAATCATTGCTCAGTCTCACTAGCATATTTTGAGCATGCAGCAGTCAGGATTATGTCATATTAACATTCCATACTGTCATCTGCTTTTATTGTTCATCATTTTCAGTCATTTTTCTGCTCATTTAATGGCTAATTACCAGTATTTATTAGGGTGCAGTTTTTATCGAAATTTCGTTTCGATCCATAATGTTTGCGATATTTATGATCACCGTCATACATGTGTGGCTTCACTACAATCGCACCTATTTGCTTATGTTTCCAGACGTTGGAAATGAAGTTTTTAATAAAAATTACTCTATAATAATCAGAATCAATTCATTAAATGAATGGAAGAATCACCGAAAGTGATGATTATCACGTTGAAGGGACATCGAAAAAGTAGCGAATTGCGCCTGCCATTTAACAACTTCGCAAGTACAACTGAAGTCTGTAACTATCGAATTGCCTATTCCTAATGCTAGATCTAGAGTAATTTCCAGAATTAAAACATAAAAAGAAGACAGTAATCAGCTATCTGGTGATTTATGTAAACAGAAAAGATAGGATTAATTTGCAAAACAAAAAAGTACACAGCAGTTATAAAAGACAGGATCTAAGGTTAGACGAAGACTGAATAATTTTGAACCATGTCAGTTAACGTCTTCAATCGCTGATCGCGGTTATTATGTGGACCTTGGTCAGACAGTCTGGAGATACTTACATGCCATTTCTGGATGTTTGCTACGTTTTATTTTGATCGTTCTTGAATTTCTTGGACCATGCTCATGCCCCATCTAATCACCTGACCCGATGATAATCCACTACCTCACTCTTCATTCAAAATCTGTGATCTGGCACAGCAATTAAGAATGTTATTTGCTCAGTAGTAACGTATTTATTGTGTAAAATTATATCACATTTATTATAACTCGCAACTGTAAATTCTAAAATATTTTTATTAATCTCCTTGCACAACTTTTGGAGATTAGATACCACGTTCAACTGTTATGCATGAGATAGCCCAATATAGAATGCATGCATGAGCCTATGGAATTGGGCGGTAACTCAGTAGTTATAAGGTTCGACTTTCAGCCACTAAGTATCAAGTTCAAACCTCATTACACTTTCTTTGGTTTGATCAACCGACTAATATTACTAGTCCTTTTTACACTTGGAGTATGGTTCTTAGGTATAAAAATCAGTCTGGTAAATGAATTAATAAAATAAAATGACGAGTTTATGCTCTAATTATCCTGTAACTGCATGGCATGTTCAATATCATATTCATCCCTACTTTTCTAAATATTTAGGCCTTACTATGGCAAATATTCTACGACTGACGCTTCTCTGTGGCAGTGACTATACACATGGAATTGATCAAGTTGGTCCAGTTACAGCTATTGAAATATTGAGTGAATTTGCTGAAAGTGATGATTCATTGAACTCTGAAATTAACAGTTGGCTTCATGGTGTTGACAAACCTTCAGAGAAATTGCTTCAAAGTACCCTGAAACCATTGGTAGAATTCGCGTAAGTTTCCTCTTCTACAGTGTATCCACTACGGAGGTTGTACAAGTTTACCTCTCAAGAAATAGTCTTATCCTATTCAAAATACTCCCTATTTAGTCAACTAAATTCTTCTTCTTCTGTACCAGGAAGTCCTCAGAAGTTAATCTCTGCAGCTGCATTATTCCATTGAAATTGTATGCTCAGACAATTTACCGAAATTCGGTTTATCAGTGTTCATATGGACGGCTCATCGGAAACTGGTCAACAGAAGATTCCACAGGTTCAATGTTTTCATAAGCACACTAGGTTAACAGCCATCTTTACGTTAGATTCTTCTCGTAGTGCTCACACAACTCAGTGAAATGTTTTATCCACCTGAAAAGTGTTAATCTCTTTAACACTTCATCCCTGTAAACAATCCCCAGCATTTGTTGACAGCTTTCCACAGGTTCTACCAGAAGTCGTCGTAGATTAGTTCGTGCTTATATTCTACACATAATCTTACCGTTATGGCGCAATTTCTAAATGTTCACTTAGTACTGTTATCAAGTTGAACTGTAATACTCACAGGGTGTGAATTACTACCAAAGTTCACTATCTAGTTTATAAGAAGTTATAAATTTTCTCATTTATACATTATAAATTTCGTAGACAATTATTCTTATTTAGACATTGGTGGCAGACTACTCACACTCAAAACTCTTCACAGTCAATGAATATGCCGAGAATAGTTGAATCGAATCCAGTTAGACGTCGTTGGATAAATTTAAAACCATATCCAGGTGTGTATGTATGTATGTTCGTGTGTATTGAGTTTGACAATTTTTTAAAACACATCTGTTAAATATGTTTCGTAGATTTGAATCAAACAGTCGTAACCCACTGAATTTAGTATCAAAGCAAAAGTTTTTATGAAATACGATTTTAAATTCTCAGGGTATTTAAGTATCTTGCACACGCTGGACATTTAGTCATAATAAAAAATTTTAGTGAAGAGTTGACAGCGTTAGACTGTGTCTAGGGCAACAACGGTATGTGAAATAAAAATAGAGTATGAGATTTGGAAGAAACTAAGCAGTGGATGAACCTATGCCACTGCGACGGATACCCAGTCACAACAACTAACATGTCCAAGCACTGATCGTGATTATCGCATCTTTATCAGCACAACTCAGGCCAACATTCAAAGAGTTCATGGACTGATGTCACTTTTGGTTTGGTCGTCGTTTTTTGTATTCAATTCTACTCCTACTTCATCCAGCATCGTACATCAGGATAACCGGTGACTGGGTACACAAATGCATGTCGCAACTATCTCCGTTGATGAAGATTCACTAAATCATCAACCGAATCACTATTTCTACTTAGTACTTTGTGCCTGATCACAGCAATACTTATTCAGTCGTTTCACGACCGTGAAGTTCTATGGCAGTGTCTTTCATTGAAAGTCGTGCCCCAAAAGTACATAAAACTTGTTAAGGCTCTTTACTCAAGCACTATTAGTCGTGTCAGAGCATATGGCGAACTGTCATCTAAACTTGTAACCTCAAGTGGTGTCCGTCAAGGCTGCCCACTTTCCCCATTTTTGTTTAATTTCATAGTTGACATACTGTTGGAAATTACACTTTCATCGTCTGACTTTTCAGGAATCGATCTCCTACCAGGAGATCCACTTATTGACTTAGAATATGCTGACGATATAGTCCTGTTCGGCGAAGACGCTGATACGATGCAGAAGCTTTTAACAGCAATAAGCTCGAATGCAAGCATTTTCGGAATGCGTTTCTCCCCCTCTAAATACAAACTATTGCTCCAGGACTGGTTTTCGTCAACCCCTGAACTAAAGATAGGGAGTGAGATAGTTGAGCACGTCGACCACTTCACTTATCTTGGAAGTCTGATTAGCCCTAATGGCTTGGTCTCTGACGAAATCTTAGTACGGATTCAAAAAGCTCGTTTGGCTTTTGCCAACTTACGTCACCTATAGCGTAGTCGAGATATCCGTCTCTCAACGAAAGGGAGAGTGTACTGCACAACAGTTCGCTCTGTCTTACTGTATGGGTGTGAGACGTGGCCATTAAAGGTAGACGACACTCGGAGGTTATTAGTTTTTGACCATCGATGTCTTCAAAACATCGCTCACATCAGCTGGGATCACTGAGGAACTAATAACGAGGTTAGACGACGGGTGTTAGTCAAATGTGGTAAATCAGTCGATGAGGTTGTGAATCTTCATCGACTGAGGTGGTTGGGACATGTGCTGCGTATGCCCAACCACCGTCATCCTCGACGCGCAATGCTGGCTGATATAGGAGCAGGATGGAAGAGAGTTAGGGGTGGCCAAATTAAAACATGGCATCAGTCCACGAAGTCGCTGACTGCCGGTTTAAGTCGTGTCGGTAGATGCAGACTACCTGGATGGGGTCCTCGCGATTACCGTAACTCGTGGCTAGAAACACTGAGTGACATGGCCCAGAATCGGTCACAATGGCGCAGATGTATTCACTCATTGTCCTCCCTTAAATCATGAGCTTTAAATTATTCCATAACTTTCTTTCGACGCTCCCTGAACCATATTCTATAAGTTCACATTCCTTGTTACTATTATTATTTTATTTTATTGAAGTGATTTCTACCAGTGGTGGTGGTGTTAATCTTGCGGTGCCATGGAGGTATGGCAGCTTGAACCGATGCACACATGTGCCAGGTTCTATGTTGATTGTACATACATACATACGATATACTAGGAACGCTTTGAAGAAACCTTTAGTCAAAAGCCTGTAGCCTTCATATATCTTCCATTTTCATAGCCCATATTATGTAATTGTAGGCTAATTTAGAACTAATTGCTGATCTGTAAAGTCGTCATTTGTTTGGAAAACGGATATCTCGACTACAGCATAAGTGATGTAAAAAGTGAAAAGCCAGATGAACCTCCTGGGTCTGTACCTAGATTTTGTCAGACACTGCCAATTTACTACGGTTTATGAGACTTCTAATGCAATTTGAGTAGTCGTCGATTCCATATGGCTAATGTATGCGCTAATGCCAACCTATTCTGAAATAGCATTTTCCATTGAGAGGGAAAGGAAGATCCTAAAACTGCTTTCATTGTTACTGTAGACGTTCAGGGAAGCGCATATTATCATCGTCTTCACTGCAAAAGTTACACATAAATTATATACCTGACAAGAGATCAATCCTTAAATAGCTAGATGACGATTGCGAGCACCATATATATATATATATATATATATATATATATATATATATATATATATATATATATATATATATATATATATATATATATATATATATATATATATATATATATATATATATATATATATATATATATATATATATATATATATATATATATATATATATATATATATATATATATATATATATATATATATATATATATATATATATATATATATATATATATATATATATATATATATATATATATATATATATATATATATATATATATATATATATATATATATATATATATATATATATATATATATATATATATATATATATATATATATATATATATATATATATATATATATATATATATATATATATATATATATATATATATATATATATATATATATATATATATATATATATATATATATATATATATATATATATATATATATATATATATATATATATATATATATATATATATATATATATATATATATATATATATATATATATATATATATATATATATATATATATATATATATATATATATATATATATATATATATATATATATATATATATATATATATATATATATATATATATATATATATATATATATATATATATATATATATATATATATATATATATATATATATATATATATATATATATATATATATATATATATATATATATATATATATATATATATATATATATATATATATATATATATATATATATATATATATATATATATATATATATATATATATATATATATATATATATATATATATATATATATATATATATATATATATATATATATATATATATATATATATATATATATATATATATATATATATATATATATATATATATATATACTCTGACGAAATCTTAGTACGGATTCAAAAAGCTCGTTTGGCTTTTGCCAACTTACGTCACCTATAGCGTAGTCGAGATATCCGTCTCTCAACGAAAGGGAGAGTGTACTGCACAACAGTTCGCTCTGTCTTACTGTATGGGTGTGAGACGTGGCCATTAAAGGTAGACGACACTCGGAGGTTATTAGTTTTTGACCATCGATGTCTTCAAAACATCGCTCACATCAGCTGGGATCACTGAGGAACTAATAACGAGGTTAGACGACGGGTGTTAGTCAAATGTGGTAAATCAGTCGATGAGGTTGTGAATCTTCATCGACTGAGGTGGTTGGGACATGTGCTGCGTATGCCCAACCACCGTCATCCTCGACGCGCAATGCTGGCTGATATAGGAGCAGGATGGAAGAGAGTTAGGGGTGGCCAAATTAAAACATGGCATCAGTCCACGAAGTCGCTGACTGCCGGTTTAAGTCGTGTCGGTAGATGCAGACTACCTGGATGGGGTCCTCGCGATTACCGTAACTCGTGGCTAGAAACACTGAGTGACATGGCCCAGAATCGGTCACAATGGCGCAGATGTATTCACTCATTGTCCTCCCTTAAATCATGAGCTTTAAATTATTCCATAACTTTCTTTCGACGCTCCCTGAACCATATTCTATAAGTTCACATTCCTTGTTACTATTATTATTTTATTTTATTGAAGTGATTTCTACCAGTGGTGGTGGTGTTAATCTTGCGGTGCCATGGAGGTATGGCAGCTTGAACCGATGCACACATGTGCCAGGTTCTATGTTGATTGTACATACATACATACGATATACTAGGAACGCTTTGAAGAAACCTTTAGTCAAAAGCCTGTAGCCTTCATATATCTTCCATTTTCATAGCCCATATTATGTAATTGTAGGCTAATTTAGAACTAATTGCTGATCTGTAAAGTCGTCATTTGTTTGGAAAACGGATATCTCGACTACAGCATAAGTGATGTAAAAAGTGAAAAGCCAGATGAACCTCCTGGGTCTGTACCTAGATTTTGTCAGACACTGCCAATTTACTACGGTTTATGAGACTTCTAATGCAATTTGAGTAGTCGTCGATTCCATATGGCTAATGTATGCGCTAATGCCAACCTATTCTGAAATAGCATTTTCCATTGAGAGGGAAAGGAAGATCCTAAAAATGCTTTCATTGTTACTGTAGACGTTCAGGGAAGCGCATATTATCATCGTCTTCACTGCAAAAGTTACACATAAATTATATACCTGACAAGAGATCAATCCTTAAATAGCTAGATGACGATTGCGAGCACCTTTATATATATATATATATATATATATATAGATAGATAGATAGATAGATATAGATATAGATATATATGCTTTTCTGTGATTATCTAACCTTAATGTGACACAAATCTGCGCGAATTGCAGTTACTCGGTTAATGAGTTTAATAATTAAGTAAATGATAATCGTTGTCTAAAATTTAAGACATGTCCCTTTAACGCACGTAGTAATATATCATTTTATAACATCGCCTTCCTGTTATTTTTCCTTTTTTCTTCAGGGTTTCCAGATAATCGTATTGCACGTGCCTACCTGTATCCAAATGTCAATATTAATCTCCCACCGTTTAAATGGGGATCACCAAGTGTAACACTTCTTGTAAAATATCCTTTTTTGCAAAGTAAATGTTCAGTTCAGAGACGAGATTTAGCGACTGTTAAACTGCCTGCGACGAATAAGGATTATATCTTTTGAGGATTGATCGAAGAAATCCAAGTATTCTGACTAGTCTATCAACCTTACATGTGTTTACTGGCTAATAGTTATAATTATATATTTTATCAATGAATAGCGATATTTCCGTCTCCACTTTGATGAGTTGATAACGTGCGCATTCTCAAACGTTTATAGTTATGCATATAGTGTTTTAGAAGCATTAAATTGTTTCTAAGTGGAGCTTAGCGTTAGGAATAGGAATCAAAGTTAAAGTTATGGTTCACTAATCATGTTTATACTTCGGGATAATGTTTAATATCTGATTAATCACAATTGTTTAATTTATATTTCTCTCATCAGTATCAAAACGGTCGAATCTCACTAAAAATGTGAATGGTTATGTGAAATGAATAGTATCATATTTGTATTCAATTTAAAACTTTAATACAATGGTACGAAATAAATGCCCACCTATACTCTTTACTCAACGTTAATTTTTTTGTCTGAAAGTCTTCAGTTTTGATTGATATTCAAATCGTATTCCACAACTGTTTAATAAATCTGATTTATAGCAAACAGCGGAATTTAGTTTCCACATTTCATCCTATTTGAGGTTCACTCGCTTCATGCAATTCATTCTGTATTAGCCTATGACTGTAGAACATGGGCTATGGATGCACGAGACATGTGTAAACTACAAGCTTTTGATAACAGGTTTTTTCAGAGTATTCTTCACGTTCTCAACCACTACTATTGTTCCCTCTTGTTGAATTAGACTTTTGGATTAATCTTGTAATCCCATGTCGTTGCCCTATTGTGTTATGACAGTTTGGGCTGATACATTCGAATCAAGCTTTACGTTGTTAGTAACTGATTGATTAGTAATACTACCCTTTCAGTCTAATAATTAATTATTTCTGTAGCATCAACAACTCATAAAATGACACTATTTACTTGTACACTCAGTGTCCCAACTTTGTATTTATGTTATTATTCTAGTTGTACTGCAATGTAGTGTGGACATTTGTATATGTATTTAAACAACTGCATAAAATAAAAATATTTGGGTCTTGGACTGCTTAGCACCAATTTGTTTCTTTTCATCTAGACTTACAGGAGTCAAAGAAACCTGGTAATTGTTAAATGTTATTCCGTTTGAATACTCAATATGATATATATATATATATATATAATATTGAGTATTCAAACGGAATATATATATATATATATATATATATATATATATATATATATATATATATATGACACATCAAATGCATACCTGATGACACTCATCCCTGATACATGATAAGTTTATGTTTCTCAATAAGATTATCGTTATTTTATGCGACTACTTTCCTTAGTTATGTTCTCTCACGCATGTGAATACCGTATTGGGATGGAGTACTGAAAAAACTGAGTCTATATTATCTTCTGTGCTTAAACATAGACAAATTATGGAACTTGGGAATCCTGTTACGTCCATGCCACTTCTAACGGATTTTTTTCCAACGGTAAATAAAGTTTGTGAGAAACCGGCAGCCCGTGGTAATTGTGTTTCCCCTGAGTTGGATGAAGTAAGTTATATTTTATTTGTAGAGCCATAATTTGCTTAGTGAACGTAAACTAGATGAAAATGCTGGGTACAACATATTGAAAATTTTGCCGATAACCGTCGGTCATTAACCGTTTTCAAGTTTACGATACCGTACCTCTAGGTTCCACACATTCATCTAAGGTAAACGGAAGGAAGACGTTTCTGAATCTATAATAATAGCACATCCTGACTGATCGCATTTTTGTTAAGGAAACCTTCAGCTGCTATATTTGTCCCCTTATACGCTAGTTTTCATCAATTTATTGTTCTATATCATTATGATATAGTCGTAAAATATAAGGCTTCTGGCTTGCGTTTAGAACTCTATGGGTCCTTATTTTTGATTAGTTTGATATAATTTCACTATTGCAGCTACAATGTTTTAATTGCCCTACTTCTATTGCGACTTCCAGGAGTTTTGTTATTACAAATATATCAGATTAATAGTAATAATAACAACACTACACTTTCGTAGATTTATGAGCATCCCTAACAATAGTAATTAGTGATAAACCAGTGACATTCTAGTAACTAACAATACAGTTTCCAACAATGTTTAGATGGTTTTAGGGTTTTTGTTACAATATTTCATAAATAGGATTAGTAGCGTCCGTAAAATATTTCATAACATCTACATGATGCACAAATGAATAACTATTTGAAATACTTTATATTTTAGGTAACAGTACCAAGTAAGCGTGTTCGTCATGCAGCCAATCGCCTACGAAATCAGAAAACAAATAATAAAATGCCAAAAACTCCGACATCAATGAAAGATCAAGAGAGTTTACTTTCTGAATTACCTAAACTTTCTAGGAAGTGTCGAAGAAGAGAAACTGTGAAAAAACTTGCAAATGAAGCGAAAGCTTTACCAAAGAAGCGTAAGGAGAAGCCTCGGATTAAACCTGAACGCCGTATAGTGGAACGAGTCTGCTTATCAGAAGAAGACGAGGATTAAGTTTTCAGACTGTACAGAATATACTTTTCACATAAAATCGTTCCGAACGGCTTGTATTTATATTTTAACCCGCTTAGTCAAACGAATTTTCCAATGAGATGTGACTATATACTGCAAGAATTTGCAAGAAATGAGACTTATTTTTGATAGCAATCGAATAACGTTTATTTACACACCATAGATAACATCTGTAAAAATAACATAACAATATGTTAATGACAGTATTTGTATGTGAGTAACTCGCATATCGTAAAACTAAACAGTCCACTCGCATTTTGCTATGATTAAGTCAGTTTATTCACATAGAGAATAACTCTACCTGTGTATGGTTCAACGTAAACAACAGTAAAATATGGTTTAAAAATACTCGGAGTTTCACCAGCTTGTAAAATTTGTATGGCCATTAGTGATTCACATAGTGCTGGACGTCCAATTAAATGTGGATCTAACAAATCAAAAAGTTCGGGTTTATTGCATCCTCCCCTAGGTGGACATGTATGTGTTTCCACTATCACAAAATCAGTCTGTAAAAATAACCAATCAGATAGAAATCGTCAAATAACAAATGGATAATTGCAAATGCACCAAATAATTAATTGTCATTCAGTTCAAAATTTCAACTAGTTTTAAGGATTATTTTTGAGGTATTTGGGAACTGAAATGGATTAGTAGTAGTCTACACTATCTGGGAGCGTGACTACAGGGTTCAAGAAATAACTACTTAAAGGCGGCAACGCTCCTTTTAGGTAGTTTTTGGTGTCTTAGTGGCTCATTACCGCTGGAGACGCAAATCTGTAGGTTGAGGTGAGATGGACCGTTTTCCTGACTAATTTTTATTAAGGTATCTATTCCACTGTGAGAAGGAAGAATGCTGTAAACACTTACTGTCTCAAGGTAACACCTTACTTCTGTCACACCCATGTATACAGTTAGCAATAGCACTTCATCATCGAATTTGAAGTTTGTTGCTTTTAGTCTTATCGCTTTTTCGAATAGCTTTTTTGGCAAAGAACTTGTGTTATCGCTATTATTTCTCGATTTAGTCATCACAATAGACAAGCCATGACGTCAAAGCAGTAACTATGGTTAAAACTAAAGCATAGAATGATATTGGATGATGCTGATGCTCAGACATTAAGCAGTTATCTGAATTTTGTGGTTGCCATGATTTCCTAAATATATGTAACAGACTGCATAAATTGTTGCATAGTGAATACACATACTGCCATTATAATGGGCTTTTCTATTTAATATTCACAGACATGCGAACAGTTAATCTAACAAGAAATAATACGCTATGGTGAATAGATAGCATCCACAGAACTACGCTCCACGACATAACAACAAAGGTAACATGTATAGTTTGTGTAACTATGGGATTTAGAGACGTGCTAACCAGCGCGAAAGCACATTACTGAATGCAGAGAAAGTCAATAATAGATGAATCAGTCAGTAGAGGAAATGTATACTATGGGTTCATTTCAATGTTTACACAAGGAGGCTATTACAAATAATATAGACCTAAGATAAACTGAGGTATCATCATCTATACATTTATGTTGTTTTCAGATCATTGACATATAGAATAGGTTTAAGCCTTCATTCCTGGATTCCGCTTGCCAGTCACAATCCAACTTAAGCAATACTTTAATTAAGTTATTTATTGTGCTTACCTTAAAAAGTAACGATGTATAATGTGTTTATTCGCATATCTCTCTGGTTATCCATTGTGTTAATCTCACGATATGTGAGAAATGCTTTGAAGAAACCTATGATCAAACGCCTGTGCATGTCTTCTATTTTCACAGCCCATATTTTACAGTTATAGGTTAGTACAGAGCGAATCGCTGAGCTGTATAGAAGATGGATATCTCGCTTATGTTACAAGCGACGTAATTCGATAAAGATTAGATGAGTTTTCTGGATTTGTACCTACATTTCGTCAGACACAATAGGGTTGATGAGACTTTTAATATGTGTGGGGTGGTCAATGCACAACATCAACGTCTCTGTGACAAATGTTCAAAATAATTTACGAGTTGTACCTTTCTAAGCAGTGCAGTCTTTTTTATTACGACTAATATATTATAAGCTTAAAATGCTTTAATAAAAGGTTGTAAAAATAAATAAATTTACTTTTAAAGTATAACGATATATGTCCCAAACATTATGGACAGGTTTACGACTATAAATTCCATAGGCTAAAATAGTTCTATAACGAAGGATTGTATTTTCATAATGTGGATGGTTTGTAAAAGCGAATCCAGACTCATCTTTCATTGATGCAATTTGTGTAGATGGATATGGTGAAGAGGCAGGCAAAGTTAAACGTAGATTGCCTAACAGAGACATTGGCCCAGATATAATCCATGATGTAGAATACTCACTTTTCCGAGGCAGACTTCGAAACCAGCTAATTAATACTTCATTTTCATATGCGCTGAATGAACCTTGTATGCTCCATTCAGACTAGCGAAAATCGAAATAAAAACAAGTAAATTAGTTTAGCATAGGATATCAAAAGACGCATGTGATGTTGAGTACCTACAAAATATTGGCCACTGCTACCCCCTTGCTAATTCATGTTACTCGGTACTCCTGAACGCGATGTACGACCTAGATACATAGTTCCAAGGAATCATATCTTTTAGACTGATGTACTACGTTAATTAGACCCTCATATTCCTTACTTGTCACTGTGCTTCATTCATGAGAAAGTGGAAAGTAATGCCCGCGAGCATTATCACTAGGCCTCTCATCAGAACTAGTTACAGGATTGGATTCGGATCTGAATTGGTGAGTAGTTGTATGCTGAACTAAGAGATCCTAAAGACCGATCTCTAGCTTGGCTAATAGATGGAGATCAAGTAGATATTACAGAGCATTGCTTAGCATTCCATAAAGCCATTGATATGAGGAGATCGAGACACGCTGATAGAGATTCATGCTATAATGGTGACCAGCTGTTGGGAACACTAAGTTATATAGCTTAAATTCAGTAACAGGCAAAAAGCTGGGTTTGTTTCTTTTCCTATCTTTCTTTAATATTATTTACCCCATGAGTTCATTTCTTACTTCTAAGCCATTCTCTGTGTGGTAAGTCGAAGGTTAAACATTTCACTGCCGTCTCAAATCCCAACCAAAGGTAAGAAATCATTCGGTTGGAAGGAGCAAACTATAGCTCTACTAAATACACATTATATGAATCTTTTTAACGTCATCCCCCTGTAGTGACATGAATGTTGCAACTTGGTCCAGTGAACATTTATTCCAGGTCCTAATCTATTCAATAATAATCTGCTAGTGAAATTCACCAATCGATAGCCAAAGTTGTTAACTAACCTTTAAATTCTCTAAACCCCGTCCACCCATAAATGCTATGAATAAAACCAATATTGTTGTACAAATAACGTAATAATAAGACGAACATTGAAGTTTCAGCTTCTTTTCAGATTCACATATATCGTTATTCAACGATGCTTTATAAAATAGACGACTAGCAATACTTTTCAATGCTTGAAATATTTCAAACCATCTTGTAGACTGAGCCAAGATACCGAGTGATATACACATTTGTGGTGTCCAGAATAATTTCAGTCGCATAATGAAACCAGCCATAATTGTAAAAATCAACATCTATATTATGTGTAAATCGTAAGAAAATAAATAAAGATTATTCTTCATCAGCTTTTATAACACAATCAATTAAATCAGTGTTTCAAATAAATTAACCGATTGGTGACTATGACAGAAATCTGATTTCTACACAAACAGGCAAGGAAAGCAACTAGAGTAAAATGATTGTAATTCAACCAAAAGGAAAACAATAACGGAACAGTTAAGTCATAGGTAACCAATCAAATATGGAGAAAAAACGTTTGTATCGGTGGATTTTTATCACTTGCTGGAATGCATCAATATCAAGATTATAAATTAAAGTGAAAATACTTACAGAAATGTGTTTGGTTGGAGGTTGTCGCATTAACCTAATATAATAAGGATACAGTAAAAGTTGAGAAACTGAAATAAATACTGTAAGCATGCAGTATATGCATAGGAGAATTCTGGAAGATATGAGAATACATGGACAAAGATCAGTGGTCACTTGATTAAGAAACGTACTAGTGATTAGTTGGAAAAAGGTGAGCAAGGTACGGTTAATTGAAGTTCTGAATTACTGAACCGCAGGAATATCAAAGGAATTATGTAAAGCAACCAAATGCTAAAGTGAGCATTTTGATTATTTTACAAATACTGAGTTAGCTTATTCAGATCACTGAATTCCCTAATGATCGTTAAGAGTCCTACTATCATCATGAGTCGTTTACTCAACATATCCATTGTTTACATCGTTGAGCGAAGCCAACACGAACAAAGGATACATGGAGGCAACTAGTCAGAGACATCAACAGAGTGAACTGACTTAATACTTGTAGAAGAAATTAAAATACCTACTTCCATATGAAGTAAATGTTGATTATGTGGTCCAAAGCGACAGATAAAGCTTCGTAATAATATAACGATTACTGGTCAGCGTTAACTGTGACGTTATTCCCATACTTGATAGAGGATGAAGATGTGGTCAATACATCGACAAAGTGATCGAAAATCGGCATGCTTCTCGTGAGCATGACGAAAGCCAACACAATTGGAAGTAGTCGAGAGTAGATTTATCCGCCGATATGTATGTTTTTGTATTGATTAAGTAGGCAAGTATATAAATGAGCAAATCAACTAATGACATTAGACATTACAAAAAAGTGAGGGCATATCTACATGCAATATTTATATTTACCTGAATGATAACTAATAATGAAACGAAATTTTGTAATATTTTACATGAATATCCATAACTTGATGAGATATCACTACTAAGTAGTTGAGTAGAAAGAAGATAATGATGACGATAACGGAACAAGTCCTTGATTAATTTAAACAAAACGACGAAACAAGCGAACATGGAACCGTAAAGAAGACCAGTTTCTATAGGTTGCTTCAAAGCAGCCCACTGTGAAGTGAAAATATATAAAAATAACAAAGTATAGTGGTTTTTTTAAAACCGAAGTCATATGATTCAAGAAAAAAATCCATGATACAGATAATGGTGTATGGATAAAGAAGTTTTGTCTCGTTTAAAAACAATTTATGTACTACAGATGGCATAAAGTACTTACGCTGATGAAATCGAATTCCGGTGCACATATATACAACATTGTATGAAATGTTTTATAAGTTGTGTTG
The DNA here is from genome assembly GCA_034768735.1 of Schistosoma mekongi. Classification (NCBI taxonomy): domain Eukaryota; kingdom Metazoa; phylum Platyhelminthes; class Trematoda; order Strigeidida; family Schistosomatidae; genus Schistosoma; species Schistosoma mekongi. The sequence continues at coordinate 83,482,044 of CM068306.1, read as the reverse complement.
CTAAATAAACTTAGTTTAGCCTTCAATAAATCCCATATATGACCACCATCATCATTGTTGTTATTGGTACTTCTGCTTATATCATAATTACTAAAATTATATTTTAGGAAGATTGAGAATAAAAAGTTTAATCCAATTGTACACAAACAAGTAACCATTAATGGTAAGCAAAGAAAACGCATAAGCGGGATATTCATAGTTGATAACCGAATAGTAGGCACTTCCGGCGGTTTGTTTATTATAGGGTTGTACGCTAAAAATAAAAAAGGAAGGATAAAGATTTACTTAAAACAAAAAATGACAATGGAAAATAATGCTTCACTTGTTTAATACAATTTGTTATCAAAATTATAATGATATTAGGTTAAATAATATTGTGAATATTACGCAGTATACATCAAGCATATTTCCAGAGTACAGATTTATGTACTCAGTTTCGATTCACACCTAAAATGCGAAGACTAATGAGACCACCCAGTTGCTTCAAGAGAAGTAGGTGAGGTGAGCTTCAAATTTGAAACTTGATGAATGAGACCTGAAAGTCATAACTACTAGGAAATATCTTTATGTGGATATTCCTTACCTGTCACCAGACCAGAATATACACAGTTTAAAAAAGTGAGATAATGCGTGTACCTCCATTTAGATATAAAGGCATTAGACGATGTAAAAAGAGACCAGAAAACATTTTATAAAAATAAACATTCAAGAGCTAAATTAGGACGTGAAAATACTTTAAATGTGATATTCTTTAAAAGTAATTAATGGATACTAACTAGAGAAATAAGAACTGTCAGTCAGTTGCAACGTAGAACTTGGTACGTGCGTACATCACTTTAAGTTGCCATGGCCTGATTGTCAGGTAGAAATTGAATTGTCGGACCAAATCCCACAGTAGTGGAGGTAGGTAACAGAGTTAGTATTAATGGATAATTATAGACCGAAGATAAGATTTAAGAAAACATAGTTTAGCAGAAAGGAAATTATGATGAGTTCAAAATCTGGAGGAGGACAGTGAATGGATGCACCTGAGTCATATCACCCAAGGTTTCCAAACTCTAGTTATGATCATCACGCAGACCCAAACAAAGTAGTCTGCACCTATTAACATGGCTTCATGGACTGGTGATACGTTTTGGTTTAGCTGCCCTTGGCTTTTTTCAGCCTATTCCTACACCAAACATTGGTCGTTGAGATAGGTAGTATTTGGGCATACGTAACACGTCCTAACCACCTCGGCTGATGAAGATTCACTACTTTATCGATCGATTTATCTAGTACTCTACTCCTAACCTACGTATTGCTTACTCGATGAAGAATAGCAGAAATCGTGCATTTCGATGATTTTTAAGAGTAGGAGCTGATTGTAATATGAATAACGTAAATTGGACAATTTCATAACAAGGAATTCGGTTTGCTTAGAAAAAGCATACTACTGGAAAAAACTAAGATAAATGTTTAGGTAGGCGAAGAGTGATGACAAACCTATAGAAGTCCAATATGATTATTAAATCGAACACACCGATACAAACAGTGCACGAAGCATTTAAAGAAACAGAAAAATCAAATTAAGTGATCATACCACACAGCATACTCTGTAATAATTCAAGCTCGGTGTTATGTATGATTAAATACTATCTGCCTGAATGTGTTATATTAGCTACGGAAGCAGATCTCGGAAATCATCCATCATCAGCAACGTAGAAGCGGACACAAACGCCGTAGGTTCAAGTTGCCATACCACACTAGCACTACGAGATTATTGAGGTAACGTATAGATAGAATACAAGAGAGAAGAGTAAGTAAAGGTGTCCAGAAAATAACAATAGAATTCAAGATCTAGATGAGGTTAAAGAGTGAATACATTTGCACCACTGTGACCGATTCTGAAGATCTCGGTAAAAGCTAGAGACGACTAAATCAAAACATTTCATCGGCTTATTGAGTTACTGTCTGACTGTTTGAACCTCATTGATAGGGGTAGATTGCCTGGTTAGTGTACGTAGATGTCGAATGACATAAATCAGAATCGATTATGGTGGAACAAATGCGTTCACTCTTTGCCGTGCCTTAGAACCTGAATTTCTTAAACGGATATAACGGGCGTCTTAAGAAGAATGACTAAATAAGAGTACCATTTTTCAGAAGATTGATCGACATATATATATAATCTTGCTGTGCCAATGAGGTGTGGTAACTTGGACCGACGCACATATGTACCAGGTCTTACGTTGTAACTAACTGATTGACAGTTTACTCCCACTACATTTATCGACACAAACAGCCTACTCAATCGTTTTAAACGAAAACAAATAATAAATCACTTACTATTAAGTATTTGTTGAAGTATATACAAACTAAATAAACTGCCTAACAAGGTGAATAAATAACCAGATTGAAGAAGTAAACGATTACCAAACTGCAGTAAAAATGATAAACTGAATACAATCAAATGAATCCAAATGAATTGTTTAACTATGAATAAAAGATTTAGAATTACTGCTTTTTGTCGCGTAGAACTAGGTGGATTTGATGCCAATGACAAGCAAAACGAACAAATAATGGATACTATTTGAGTGAGCAAAGCGAATTGGGCGAATTGCCATGAAAGTTGAAAACTCAATAAAATTATGCAGTAAATTAACAAATAAATCAGATGTTTCACTCGGTGTGAAGCTAACTAAAAAAAATGAATTCACAAAATTTTCATAGTGAATACAACATAAATCAATCATACAGTATAAGTAATTGTCGTAAAGGAAGAGTTGTGAAGAATGACTAAACTTCAAGAATTGGTTTACGGCAGATTGTTTTATTTACTTTGATTGTATATATATTAAGAATTATGTTTCTATTATTTTTATACCCTCCGTCGTCTTAATCTAACTAATACTACATCCACTCGTAAAATAGAGCCAATTAGTTATGTAACAGTTACCCCAGTTTTTATATTATTACTGTCCTTATGTTTAGTGATTTTATTACTGTTAATGGCCGTGTATTACCCATTCACTTACAAAGGTCACGTACCCACTGGCTGACCGAGATTAAGTATCAGAAGTAGTCTAACACAAGGATCTGTCAGTAACTTTATGCATTGTTATGTGGTTGCAGGTAGTTATCAGGTAACCGCGAAACTGTTTTATGCTTGCTGGTACTTACTAGTAAGGCAAACTTGGGACCTAAGGAAACTGATACTATGTGAAGTTTTCGAACCCAGTTTTACAGTCTGAGACCTAGCTACTAAGCTATTTAGTTGTTAATCGACTCCCTGTATGGTTGATAAAGTTACCGTGATTAGCCACTGAGTAGTGGCAAATACCATGTTCCAAATTCTAGTGTTGACCGAATTCCTCCAATTATCTTAAAACATATTAACAATGTTTTACTTCGCACTTGAGAGTTAGCATTTTGAAATAAAAAGACAACACCACTACATTTCAGAAATTCACTTATGATATTACATAAGACAAAATACAACTGAGCCCTCTCCCTTCAGAATATACCATGATTTGATGTTTATGAACTCTTGGTGTTCGTTTCAATGTAAAGTTGGGCATATATTATCTCACTATTACGAGAAATTTACGCTTAACACCCTTGCTAGGTTGCATGGATTCATTTACCATAATTGATGAGTAACGAATATGCCGTCTACGACCTAAAATAAGAAAAACTGGGTAAAATAATGGCAGTTTAGTCAAACTTACCATTTGATTTGATCCAAAAGAGCCCAATAAAAAAGACTGTTGGAGTACAAAGAATGGGTAAGCAAAACTTTCTCTTAATGGTGGAGTCCATTGAACACGTGTAGCTTCTCTGTGATTAGAGAAATAGGCTAAAGTTGGGAGAAACGCACCAATAAGCTGTAGCACAAAATCCATTTTTGATTCATTTAGATTCCCAATCTTTGCAATAAACCATCCAGAGTAGGTTAAACCGAAAACTATTAAACCTGACAAAATGAATACTGAATTCACATAAAAATATGGTGGTTCTCCAGACCCAACGCAACTTATTATCGAGTTACTATTAATTTTCAGGTGGTTAGATGGTGCTGTATCTAATCTTCAAGAAAAATGAATTTTGTTTTACAAAAGTTGAGTAATATAGACAAAAAAATATGAAGGCATTAAAATCAGTAGAACTTGAGATAAAAATACTGTTGCACGCAAAACACAGTTATGATCAAAATTGTACTATGGCTGAAAAGTGGGATCCAGGAAGTCTAATCTCTCCTACTTTGGACTCGTCAGTTGGATATGTCTGCATCCGTGTTGATGTTAACTTTAGGACTCGAATACAGCTCATCCATATCAAACGCCACCGCGATATGCACTAAGCTATCGAATATGCATATTTATTTCCATTGTTCTTATCTTTGTCAGCCCCAGTACAACTTGATCACGAATGTGAATTGATGTTGTTCAGGATGCATATTTAGTAATAGAGGTCGGTCAATTTCACCTCATTTCAACATCAACAAGAAGATAAAAACATTTTCAGACGACACAGTTATGATAGAAGAGAGAAAACCGCCCCAGTCGAATATTTCTCTATTTCACGTGATAAGGATAGAAAACTGAATTGAAGACCAACTGCAATAAATCTAGATGCACTAACCATAGCTCTGGACCAATAATCTCCATACTTGGTGGAGCAGTGGTACAGTTGTCAAGGCAGTTAACTTTTAGTCACTAATCCACAGTTCTGAAACCTGACTCACCTACTTTAGTTTAAGCAACTGGGTAAAATCATAAGCTTTTATTACATTTAATGTGGTGTGAACCAAATCCATCAATCTTCACCTTGTAAATGAGTTTATCTAGATCTCCATAGCTGACTCGTAGTTGCAGATAATAAGTAGGTTGGGTGGTGTTCGGACTTTAAACTTAATGTCTGGAAGTCAAGTACCTGAATCGTTGAACCACTGCTATAATAAGTCATAAACCAATGAGGGTTTCAAATAACAGCTACGTAAATGAAATCCATACAACTGAATTTTCCTCAAAGAACATGGAAATGTCAATATTATATACCTAACAACTAGTGATTATAAATACTCTTAAAGTGACAAATCATGAAAGTGATAGCATGAGTCCAGTATAAGCAATGGGCTGTCACTCAGTTATTATTGAGTTACTAAATAATTAACGTTTTATTCAGAGAATCAATTTTATAGATTAATATATATTTTTGAATATATTGTGAATCAAGCCAACTTAACAGAGCTAGTACGCTTTAAAAATTAAACGGAAAGCATTAAGATTAACACGCAAATTCAGTATTTAAGGCATTCGAATGTCAGCTACTAAGCTACAGGTTTGAACCTTGCTATTATATACTTCAGCATGAGTAATCGGGCAATATCATTATTAGCCCTCACACTTAATGCGGGCGAGTACACGAAACTGTACCTGGTAAATGGGATTTCACGTGTAGATACCTCTACCCAAAAACATGTATTAAGCGAAGTTTTATTTGCAGAGTCAGCCACAGACAACGCAGAACTATACACACGTGAATATTAATTTAAGTTGCCATACCACGTTAGCCGTCACCCAGTGTCCTTAGCCACTCGTCGCGATTATCACATGAACCCCAACCAAGTTGTCTTAATCTACTAATCTGGCTTAGGTCAAGTGTCAAAGACTTCATGGATCGATGCAGTGTTTTAGTTTGGAGGATCCTAGTCCTTTTATAACCTACTACTACTCCAGCTAACATCGCACGACAAAGTATGCGGTGGTAGGATATATGCAATATATATCCCAACCACCTCAGTCGGTAAGGTTAACAACCTCATTCAATAATTGGTCACTATTTCTTAGTGCGCTATGTTAGTCATCAACATTGTCTACTCGACTATTCGATGATATACGAGGATTACTATGAAGACTTCTGTGATAAAAGACCCGAGACCACTACACATCTATTTTCAAAGCCTGTATTTTTCATTCCTAAGTTAATCCTGAGTGGACTATTGTGCAGTACAAAGACATGGTAGGCGCTACATAACCAGTAAAAAGGAATATTTTATATGATCCAGTTTATTATGACCAGATAAGATATGCCAAATAGCTAATCAATGACAGATTGATATATGAGCATAACAAGGACTATAAACAGTTAAAGTCTTATTATTATTGTTTCTGCACCCCGCACAAATCGTACACTAAAGTATGAGTAGAAACTGTAAACAGTTAGAGCAGATTAAATAACTGATGAGCTGAATAAACAAAGAGAGAAATTATAACTATATTTAATCGAACCATCATCAATTAAAGATTAAAACGAAATGAGCTATGAATTTAAAAATATGTGGCGTTTTAGCATTTTTACCATTTATTTGTTGTAAATGCATTTTCAGCAAAACCATTATGACAAATACTGGTTCAAGTTTATTCAGCACAAAAGTAGGAGTGCATAAAAACATCCACTCACTTCTTAAGTCGTGAAGAGTTCTTCAGAATAACTGGATCTATAGCGATTGCAATTATATTGGTTGGTAGATCTCTTTTAACTTGAAAACAGTAGCGTTTAATCAAACCGAACGATTGTAAGAATCTGTAGACGCCTGCTAATAATAATTCAGGATATACATTGAAACGTTCAATAGCGTTAAGCTGTGTACAATGAATATCTTTATGCACATCTGGAATTCATTAAGTGTCAGAGAACTAAAAGTAACTGAAGTTACCTGTATTATTTACTACATTTAAACAAGGAGGATATTCTGTTCTAGTATCAGCAAGCAGTGAGTTGAATCCTTCCATAAATGATGGTGCCAAAACAATCTAAACAAAAGGTTGTATTTAAACAGTAATTACAGACTACATAGCAAAGGACAAAACACAGCATTCAAAAGTTTATGATTTCTGCACAATCTACTTTTAATTTGTGTTAGATTCATTTAGTTTGCAAAATTCCTTAACTAATGATCACAATAATGAAACTGGTGTATTCGGATGACCAGTGAACATTGGTTTCTGGTAATAAATAATTATTGTAGGATTTGTTTTCCAAGTATCTAGGGTCAGGATGAAACAGAAGTGGTATCTGGTATCACAGCGTAGTAGCAGTTATCATCGTTATTCAAATTTATGTCGAGTATTGCTGTTAGCCCGAACTATATTAAGGCACTCCAAATTACATAAGTGGCGTCGATCTACTGGATAAAAACGAAACTTCTGTGTCTAGTATTTGATGCCTGAATATCGTAGAAATCGCATGTATACAGTATACCTATGACTTCCATTGACCGTAAAATGACAATAAAATCATATATAAGCATATAGAAATGCTAAATGACCAGTTGATTTTTTTAAAAGTAATTAATTATGATCAAGGTGTAATTATAATCAATAATGTCCATAGGATGAAACAAAGAACTCTACTTGTTTATAATAGGAGTAATAAAATCCCATCTCAGTTCTAAATGTCAGCTCACGCTCCATGTTGGATAAATGTGAAAAAAACAAATCGTTTTCATGCAAGCTTGAAACATGGTACCAGTGCAAAACACCAGCTAATATTGCAATAAGAAATATAGTGGTATGAAGCGTGCAATTTAACCAAACAAATTTCTTCCCACTTCTCTTGGTTTTTGGCTTTCTGACTAAAACATTTTTATAGACTGCTGGATGAGCAGATTTACTAGTTCTTGCATCATGATACATTGTAACAGTGACTAAAAACAACATTGGTAAAAAAGCAAAACGCTTGTAAATAGGTAATTAGTAAGGCCAAAAAGTAATGCAATCTTACAAACTTGTAGAGGGAGTCGTAAATTTCGTAGATATGGAAGTTTTCGGTATCATAATGCTAATCAGTCAATGATACACAAAGATAGTATGATCGAGCAGCTATTGAGGAGACTAGATAGCTGATATAAACCCAGAGAACATATATATCGGTAAACATAATTGAACATCCGGATAGGCTTTGCTCATTGTGAAATGACATCCTATTTGTAACGCATTAAACAAAACTATAAGTGAACGCATGTTATATGACAACCGACTGTATAATACACATTTTAAAAGTCAGAGATCAAACGACAAAGATAAAACCCAGAATTTACGCTTAAATCTCACCAAATAAATGCAAATGATCTGAAACCCTTTTACTGACGTAATGTTTCCCGAGGCTCCACGTTATTAGAAACCGAACATTTTAAACGAAGAAAAATAGAACCGTCCTAAAAGTAAACGACTCTACAATAGAGAAAATGACTAACCTCATATATGTAAAGACCTATAGAAAAGAGATTAGTAGCCCTACCACAAGAGACCCTAGAATTAACAGTATTAATCGTGCATCCAGTATCGTTTTAGTGAGCTGGTATAAACCTAGCAGTTTCTTGGCGCTCGTATCACGGTATCACGAGGTTACCGGCTCGGTTCCAGATCTTTGTTGACCCGCGGTAGTTGTCTAGCCACTCGGTTGCACAGACCATAGTGTAGTAAACAGGAGGAATTACTATACAGAATTAGGATCAGGTCACGTTCAGCGGAGATACTGGATATAGTTTATTAGCAAAGTCAATGAGTGAGGCGGTTCTCTGTGAGGATATAGAAGTGTAGAGTACGGCATTTATTCAAATTGAAATCTAGCCAGTTGTAGGGGGCCAATCTAAGAGAGTATTGATGTCTTGTACACGTTAGGATCATATCGTATGGGTCCCCAAAGTTTTACATTATCGGGGTAGTGAACCTAGACATTCGCATACTACTCCAGAACCATCTCTTTCACCACGTCCAAAGGCAACTAGATAAGCTGACACCAGATTTCCTTCTGGTCATATTCGAGACGTACGTCTGGTTCCACCTAGACATTTGAAGCATTTTTATCCCTTTCACTCTTTAAAAGAAGATCCAGAGAGGAGCGACCAAATGGGTAGTAAGTCTGCAGAACTGATCGTACGAATATAGGCGTAGGAAGCCTAAACTTTATGGCCAAGTAATGGAATCCATAGTGACCTGAAAACTGTCTAAAACATTGCTAGTATTCCAGGATACCTTGGCAGATTAGACTTTTCGACTTGTTAGCTGTCTCGAAATGTGGCCATCTATTGGAGAAAAGAGGATAGAAAATGGAAATAATAAACAAGACGAAAAGCAAAAAATAACTCCCAAAAGACTAAATAATATTACCTATTAAATAAATACATAAATAACGTTACACGGAGAAAAAACATATGAATGAATTCTTCCTGCTTACTTCACTAAGGCCAGTGCCGTCGAGCGGCTGGCTATACAACAACCGCGAGGCAACACCAAAACCTGGAACCGAAACGGTAGCACAAGACTCAAGCATTAAGGAACCACCAGGTTGATATTAGCTAGCTACTACTACATTGAATGTTTGTCTTTTTCTAACTTCGATGTAAGCTTTTGCACTAGCAATGTGCACTACTACGAAAGTTTAAACAAGATGTCTAGCCAACGCCCAAAGCGGCTGATCATCCCTACAGAAAAAGCCCCGTTCCAGCTTATTGTAGAATAATAGCGAAAACGGTTGAGGTCATTTGTTAGTAGAGTTTTCTTATTGTTTATCAATTATTAGTTATCCAGTTATATTTCCAAAACACACTTCGACAGAGAATGCTAGGTACCTAATTGCTAGTAAATTAAAATTGAAGTGTATTGGCTAAAAGCCTATTTAGTTAGCATTTAATTATCAAAGTTCACAAAAGTTTTAAAATTCAAAACTACAAAGATAAGCACATTACCGCGGAGTAACGTAGTGACACATATGACCCGCTCGTAGAACAACCTATAAAAAATTGGTAAGTTCAAAAAAACTATATCTAGACATATTGAATCACCAAAAAGAACCACAACATTGTAGCTTACTAAGAAGTTTTAGAAAACATACTTTGACGTGTAGCTGTAGGTGAAATCAAGTTTGCTTATTTTCAGACTCCAAGTTTTGATAGGGGAAAATTGTTATCTCTTATACAATTGCGAACTAAGCCTGTATTTAAAACCACGGTTTGTATCTAACGGTAGGTTGGCAGATGCTAGGCCTTCGCCTACTAATAGTTCGGGACGTAGGTTGATAGTAAATATCCTGTTTTTAATGAACAAATTGTAATAAAGCAATTTTACAATTGTCAGCTAGAGAATAATGAGCTTTCAGTAGTGGTATTAGTATATACACACAGTAAATGGGAGTGTGCTTCTGAATGAATCGGGTCCCGATTGTATAGCTGTAGGAATATAACTTGATGGTTTCAGCCATTTGCTTAACTGGCTGACTTGCCTTGGTTGCTTACTCAGCTTGAATCCTATTGCACCACAAGTAAAGTGGTGTATATGCTAGAATTGAGTAACAACCTGTTTAAGTTACATCATCTGATGACAATTTTGGCCTGCCCCATTCTAACCATAGTTGCCAGGCTTCTTGATCTATACGAAGCTGATTATTAGTTAAGTTTTATTTAAAACTGTAATATTTGGAAAGACCATAATCGCAACAACGCACATTACGTTCCGACGAGTCACATGACGTAGATCGATTGTTGAGCCATAATCAGCGTCGTCCATCATTTGTCATTCAAGAACTATAGTTAAATATTTTGTTCACGTTACTTCAGTTTGCTATCATTGTAGCCATCATTATGTATCGATCTTATATTCAAAATTGTTTGGCCATGTGGTCACGTTTTACATTTATATATTGGCGTACCTGAAATTTAGTCTTATTCGGCTGGTTACTTTACTGTTCTTGTGTTTTTCCCACTCCAGTCTAAGATTGATTAGGCATCAAGGAAAACGCAAAGAACATCGACCAAACAGCCGCTTTTGTCATTTACCGTCGTAATCGGCTAGTGCAAAGTCTTTTCATATCTAGTCAGCATTATCCGTGATTAGTTCACGACATGTTTTCATATAGTGAGCATTCAAGATGGGCCACGACATGTGTGGTAAGGTTAGATATTCTTTTGACTCTACAAGGAGAATGTTTTTCTGTGTTGATTCTAGGAATAGTGTTTGCTAACAATGAAACTGGATTAGACTAAATAACACACGAACTTTCTTGACAGCCCGAACACATCAGTCGCATGACATGCTGTAAATTTTCGAGTATTGTTCAGTTCTTACATATGTTTAAAAATTCCCTTAGTTGACGAAGCACTCAAATAATCACTCCACCAACTTACGGTTTCCATTATCTGATTACCTCAATCGCAAGATTACCCTCTCACATATATTTTCACATTGTCTTAGTTAATGACCACAAATACATCACATGAGCCAACTGTGCCACTAATTTTGATTTTTCTACTGTATTTAATCTCATATACCGATCTTCACAGTCTTCTCTGGACATAACGTATAACTAAGCTAGATTCTAACGTAGCCATATTTTCTGGTAGAACAATTGCATGCCATTTTTATGATTTCATAATTCTGATCTACGCTTATAAAATGAAACAAAAGACAGGTTTGAGTTCCATGCTACGTTATTGACTCCTTCAAAAAATAGTGTAATTATCCTTTATAGGCGTCTAATTGTAGGCGATTATTTCACAAAAATGTCGATAACAAACCACTGAGTTACGAGACAGTACTAAATATCTCCATGCAAGATTCGGGAGATACTGTGATTGCTTCTCAAGAGTTAATTTTTGTTAAAATTGAAGTTGGTAAGGCAGTAGTAGTTGTTACGGCCCTTTCAGAGAAGCATTTAGTCAGATATATATTTGTGTTTTAAGTTCCTGCGAATTATTTAGTAATAGTTTGTAAATGTAGTATGAAAGATCTGATATTGATGGAAAACATACAGACCAGAAACTACCTTATCAAGTTCTAATATTCAGCAGCATTGATTCACGATTCTTCGAATGAAGTCATGAGACTGACATATACATAAATCTTGAAACAACACATTGAAATAGTTTGGTAGGGTATACATCGTTTTGAATGAAATAATGAAAGTACGAATGTAACTGTAGGGCATATAATTAACCGTTATAACATTGAATGACTTCAGTTAACAGTGATTTTCAAAACAAAAGATACAATCGATCTGTAGCACCAAAGTAAACGTTTGAGAATTTTAGAAAATAATTTCAATTTACGGCCTAACATGAATTTAAATTTATCAAATAATTGGTTATTTTATATTTATTTATATTCGTGTCCACTTGTATATGTAACAACTCTTATAAATATTTACTTAAAAATAAAAAATTGCGTTTTCTGAACCTCAAAGTCTACCACTGTGACTGGTTGACCGCACTTAAGTGCTAACAGTAAAAATGAGTGGCCATAAATGGGGTAAACAATGTATTATTATGTTAAGGATGTCAGATCCTCAGAATTGTCTAAGTAAACCTGTTATTTTTGTGATTTATTTGTGTAAATTTAAATTTTTTTATTTTCGCGCCAGAAATTTCCCTTTTCACCTTCAGTTCATGTTACCCACTTAGTGAGACGCTAAATCTTATTGGTTCATTGTTTATTATAGTACGCTATTTGTAACATTTCAAGGACGCTCTCTCTTTTTGTATATATACGCATGAGATGTGTGGTTGTTCGTTCGTCTCCTGGGCTGCTTGTGGAATTAGAAGCTTCTCCTGACTTTGGACTTCCCTCTCTAGTTAGCTGGGGCGCTGCGAATAGCTTGGCTTACTGGTTGTTGTGTCACTTGTCATACGTTCGTTAGCGAATATGGAGGTGTAATTTATTCGCGAGAACCCTAACATATTATTTGTATTGTTAAAGACGAAAACAGATTTTAACTGTTCACTTGAAGTGTCAGGTATTCTGTCGGCTTCTCGTGTATTTACACGTCCAATCTACACTAGCAAATTCTGAATATTTTACTTTCGACCCAAATACCGTGTCCAGGCTGTTTTAAAACCACTAGAGCGGCAAACTATATATACCGACAGGTAAATGTCTGTCTTTTTTATATTCTAATATGACGTAAAAATTTAAGTACATAAGGCTATAAGTGACTCAGTGATGTCCATCAAGAGAATGATGCTTACAATGAACATACCAGTATGATTCCATTTATCTCAATACGCAGGGATTCCATTTTCATGATATTTTCACACTGTTTTTTCGGCCACAACTTCTTTATATTTATTTATAATATATGGTGTAAAGGAGTTGAACATTGATACCACTGAACGTTGTTACCCTCGATAGAGTTCCACTGATTGTGAAACGGCTGAACGAACGTTTGTGCTACTGATGGGGTCATTAATATCCAGAGACATTTTGTGTATTCTGACGACCGAAGGTTGAAGCAATCAGTGATTTCCCGACGACTTGTTATTATTTCATTTGGGTTGTCAAGATAATAGTCGAAGTCGATACTCGACTAAATAGAGGCGGTTGGTGGATGGGAAAAAAGCAATAATATCCTGAATTTCAGCAACTGCTCAGTCTTAGGAAGTTGCTCGGCTGATATGACACATGAATAATGATTAAACCTAGACGACTGCTTCTCAATCTATGCCGTTAATATGAAGTGGTGGAATTTATTTCAATAATGTAATTTTTTAATTCAGCAGGTAAACTGTCGTTTTCTGACGTAAACTGATGAAACACTGACATTTTTGAAGTGAGTCGTCTAGGCAATCATTACAATGGATAAGAGCTGATTTTTGCTTTAGTTATCAGTCTTTCGTCCACCTGAGCCGACTAAATCTCAATGGTTGGTTGATTTACGTAAACATAATGATGGTTATAAAATTTTTTAAGGAGTCGAAATATAAAATCTTTACTTCTGTAAGATGCAAACGAGAAACAGTTGTTTGTTGGGTGATTGTGTTACCTGTATTATAAGCGTTCTGACATTATTTCTGGACCTGTGAAGTGCTACCTTAACTGTTTGGATATTTGTGAGGAACAAAGAAAACTTTGATTATCCTTAGAAAGAATTGACATGCAGGGCAAGTTTAGTTGTAGTAATGTACTCTTTGCATGATCCTTCAGCAGATTATTCATGCTTTGTTGCTAATAGGGAAATAGAAACAACAGAAACGATGCATAAATTTTGGTAATATATGCACCATCTAAATTAAACATTGTCTACACAGAGTTCCGGATTATTACTGACCAGAGTGTATTTATTCTCTACAGATAAAAGGTTCGCAATTCATTACAGAAATTTATCATAAAAAGATCATTGTAAACAGCAGACGTTAACAGTAATGTTCACTCATACTAATCCTCCTACTGTTGAGTGAAAATTACCAAAACATTTTGTAAGATCCATGCAGATATGATGTAGAAATAAATCGTTTGAAGACAGCGTTTTTCGGTCAGGAAATGTTTCTTCTTTTATGTTTCGATAGTTATATCAGAGTTTTACTGGTGAAATTAGGCTTTGTTTTCAGATCAGACTACTAATTTTCAAACTTTTAAGTTAGTTCTGCTCCATTTATTCGTCAACTTGGAAGTCAATTAACCTCCTGAAGCACACCTTTGATCGGTAAAAGATAGTTATTTTCCAAGGTTATAAGGGTTCATTGTGTTATTTTTCACATATGGAAATAGTGAAGTGACATTAAACCCTAACACCGCTATATGGTAGGTATTGGGTGCTAAATCCTGGGTGGATTATTCAAACTTGTCAAAGCGAGCAGTCGGCCACAGATACAATCTAATACACAGAAGGTAAAGACCGAAAATCCAGTTAATGTTCGAAAATCAATGTTGTTTCAGTATAGGGCTGACAGGTTTTTGAGTCACTTACAAATCCACAACACAACAACTAGTAACACAATTTATTAGTGCGAACATGGTACTACATGTAACAATAAACACAAATTTAATACATAAACCTCAACATTTCCATTTTCTTATACATCCAAAAAATTCAAGTAATTCGTACAATTAATCTACAATACAACGAATAGGTAGTAAGGAGATATCGACTATGTTACCTGCCCAAGAAGAAGTGTTCCTAACAAGTAAAGGAACCAAATTATGTCTGCAATTAACCAACTGAGTCAAACCACTCAGGTATTAACAGGCAAAATACCAACCCAATACAGCTTGCAACAAGACCTAAAAACCTAGCAAAACAAAACAAAAGATATCAATGGTAGGTAACCTATGGTAACAAAACACATACAAGAACCTGATTGTGAATAATAATTCAATAGCTGTTGAAATATAGGTGCAAACGAAAGGAAGCAAGATTTGTTATAGAGGTAGTGAATAATAAATTGATACTAAACACAAGTCAAAGGGAATTGCTTAATGCAGTAAGATGGATGGATTTTAGCACATGAAAAATACATTCTACACGGAATGGAGCATGTATATGCTAAGCTTCTTAAAGGTGTACAGGAACTCAGAGACTAATGTCATGCCTCTGTCTGTTCCGAAATTTCTACGGCTTTATTATGAACCCAGTACTTCATTTTCTGTATTCAACCTCTTCTTAACGAAGTGGTATAACATGCGATTTGTAATAAGCGGTTGTTCTAACTAGTTAAACGTCTCTACATTTCGGTTTGCGTTTGTTTATAACCCATAACCCGAAGGGCTTCTGACTAGTCGTTCACTCTACCAACTACACTGCGTTTCTGATTTCGTCGCAGTTTACCGGCCTCTATCTCACTAGTTCTTTTCTATTTAAATTCAAACCAGTCAGCGATCATGGTCACCGCTATCTTTCTCACTAGCAACCAAACTCATTTTAATGTCGCAATTGGGTTTAGTAAGGCATGACTGAGCTCGTGTTGCGAGCATCAGCACTGAGATGCAGATATATCCAGATGAAGAGTTTATAGTAGCTACTAATATGGCTTAAAATAACACCTAGATTTAGGAATCGCACGCTTTCTATTTTATATCACTGTTACAGCATCATTGAAATAACAGACTTTTATATACACAGCGCTTGGGAAGTTCGATCTCATTACTTAATTGTGCTCTTTAAAATAACTTATTATGTGTCAATTGACATTAAACTTTTATGTTATATGTGGGACGTTTTTCGAGTAATCAAATGTTGGTCGAAGGTAGTAGTGAAGTTCCTAAGAAAAAAGAAAGCTGGTTATTATTAGTTATAGTAAATTCTCTCATATTTTGTCATTTATCATCAGTCACAAAATTTGCAATAACCCATATCACTGTTTATATTTTAAAATTTACCGTGCTATTGTTGTTGTACTTAATGTACTAATCTTTCTCTCTATGGAGATGTTGCCATCGTAAGCACACATACGAAGTTGAAACAAACTAGAATTAAGTCCTCTAAAGTGTTAAATTTTTGCTTTCGCTTCTGTTTGAACCTGTTGATAGGGAAACCAGCTTGAGAAGTAGGTTGCGTCTCGACCCTTTTCGCGTAGGTTCTGTCCTAAGCTAGAGAAGCTCAGTGTTGTTATTTCTAATATCGATGAAACTACTAACATGTCATAAGCGTACAAGATTTGAACCATGGATGGAATTTATGCCAAAATATTATTCACTAAATGAGTTTTTTAAGATAACCACTAAAAGTCATTCATAATAATAAACAAACATTTGGATTTCGGCCGCAAGTGATTGCAATTCAGTAATTGCGAATTAAAGTTCTATCGGCGAAATATGCTCAGGACGTACATGGAGGGACATACTAATTGCACTTATTCTTGAGCTAGTTGGGGATATTTTGTTGAACTGTGGCCTGTAGCCCCCCTAGGGTTACTGCCGGTCCCAAGCCCGGGTAAAGGAGGAGGGTTGGGCATGGGGCTAGCATCCTCATCCCGTAAAACTTAAACTTGCTAAAAAAACGCAAACCAGATTAAACAAGATAAACCATTTAAACTCTGCCTTGGGAGTGGAAGGATATATGACGCCTCATGACGAAAGCCGAAATTCTTCGAAAGTCGTGAGGCCGATGCCCCCCTTCTAACAACCAGAGCAAATATTTTTATAGGTACATGGAATGTTCGAACAATGTGGGAGAGCGGGAAGACAAATCAAATAGCTGCAAAATTGAAGAGATACAACTTGACAATACTCGGAATCAGCGGAACCCATTGGACTCAAGCTGGACAGAAAACATTGGCTTCGGGAGAGACGCTACTATACTCCGGCCACGAAGAGGAAAATGCTCCTCACACCCAAGGAGTTGCTCTGATGCTGTCTAAGGAAGCATGTAATGCACTTGTGGGATGGGAACCACATGGACCCAGGATCATCAAAGCATCTTTCAAAACAATGAAGAAAGGGATTACAATGAATATTATCCAATGCTATGCACCAACCAACGACGGCAACGACGAAGACAAAGATCAGTTTTACGATAGACTGCAATCAATTATAGCAAAGTGTCGAGGGAAGGATCTGACAATACTGATGGGAGACCTGAACGCCAAAGTCGGAATGGACAACACTGGATATGAAGAAATCATGGGACGACAAGGACTGGGAGACAGAAACGACAATGGTGAAAGACTTGCAAACCTATGTGCCTTCAACAAATTGGTTATAGGTGGTACAATATTCCCCCACAAACGCATACACAAGGCTACATGGGTCTCACCGGATCATACTACTGAGAATCAAATCGATCATATATGTATCAATAAAAAATTTAGAAGATCAATGGAAGATGTAAAAACCAGGAGAGGAGCTGACATAGCTTCAGACCACCACCTGGTGGTTTCTAAAATGAAACTGAAGCTAAAGAAGCAGTGGACAACTGGACTGTCAGCAGTACTACGGTTCAATACAGGCCTTCTCCGAGACACTGACAAACTCAAGGAATTCAAAATATCTCTCAACAACAGGTTCCAAGCCTTACAAGATCTGCCGAAAGAAGAAACCACTATGGAGGACAACTGGAAAGAAATCAAAGAAGCACTAACGTCAACGTGTCAGGAGGTTCTAGGCCGCAAGAAGCACCATTATAAGGAATGGATCTCCACTGAGACATTGAGCAAAATTCAGCAAAGGAGGAACAAGAAGATAGAAATCAACAACAGCCGAACAAGAGCAGAAAAAATCAAGGCTCAAGCTGAATACTCAGAAGCAAATAAGCAAGTAAAGAATAGAATTAGAGCTGACAAACGGAAATACATCAAAGGCCTTGCAACGACAGCGGAGAAGGCTGCAAGAGAAGGAAATATTAAACAGCTATACGACACAACGAAGAAACTGGCAGATAAACATGGTAAACCAGAGCGACCGATCAAGAACAAAGAAGGCAAGACACTCACTGAGATTCAGGAACAAAAGAATAGGTGGGTAGAACACTTTGAGGAACTCTTGAATAGGCTAGTTCCACAGAACCCACCCACCGGACATTGAAGCAGCACCTACAGATCTCCCGATAGATGTCACTCCACCAACGATGGAAGAAATCAAGATGGCCATCAGGCAAATCAAAAGTGGGAAAGCAGCAGGACCTGACAATATACCAGCTGAAGCACTCAAGTCAGATATCGACCTAACAGCAAAGATATTCCACGTTTTATTCAAAAAGATCTGGGAAGAAGAACAAGTGCCGGCAGACTGGAAAGAAGGTTATCTTATCAAGATACCAAAGAAAGGAGATTTGAGAAAATGTGACAACTACAGAGGGATCACGCTACTGTCGATACCAGGGAAAATCTTTAACAGAGTATTGTTGAACAGAATGAAAGATTCAGTGGAGACTCAACTTCGAGATCAACAAGCTGGTTTTCGGAAGGATCGGTCGTGCACGGACCAAATCGCAACACTACGGATCATCGTTGAACAATCAATTGAATGGAACTCGCCCCTGTACATCAACTTCATTGATTATGAGAAGGCGTTTGATAGTGTAGATAGGAGAACACTATGGAAACTTCTTCGACACTACGGTGTACCAGAGAAACTCGTCAACATCATCCGGAACTCCTACGACGGGACACAGTGCAAAATTGTGCATGGAGGACAACTGGAAAGAAATCAAGATGGCCATCAGGCAAATCAAAAGTGGGAAAGCAGCAGGACCTGACAATATACCAGCTGAAGCACTCAAGTCAGATATCGACCTAACAGCAAAGATATTCCACGTTTTATTCAAAAAGATCTGGGAAGAAGAACAAGTGCCGGCAGACTGGAAAGAAGGTTATCTTATCAAGATACCAAAGAAAGGAGATTTGAGAAAATGTGACAACTACAGAGGGATCACGCTACTGTCGATACCAGGGAAAATCTTTAACAGAGTATTGTTGAACAGAATGAAAGATTCAGTGGAGACTCAACTTCGAGATCAACAAGCTGGTTTTCGGAAGGATCGGTCGTGCACGGACCAAATCGCAACACTACGGATCATCGTTGAACAATCAATTGAATGGAACTCGCCCCTGTACATCAACTTCATTGATTATGAGAAGGCGTTTGATAGTGTAGATAGGAGAACACTATGGAAACTTCTTCGACACTACGGTGTACCAGAGAAACTCGTCAACATCATCCGGAACTCCTACGACGGGACACAGTGCAAAATTGTGCATGGAGGACAACTGACAAATGCATTTTCAGTAAGGACCGGAGTCAGACAAGGTTGTCTGCTATCACCTTTTCTCTTCCTCCTAGTGGTTGACTGGATCATGAAAACCTCCACATCTGAGGGAATGTACGGGATTCAATGGACAAGTAGGATGCAACTCGATGATTTGGACTTCGCAGATGATCTAGCTCTTTTAGCACATACACACCAACAAAGGCAAGCGAAGACAACCAGTGTAGCAGCAACTTCAGCATCGGTAGGCTTGAACATACATTAGGGAAAGAGCAAGATTCTTAAGTACAACACAAGGAGCACCAACCCAATTTAACGTGATGGAGAAACTCTGGAAGAAGTGAATACTTTCACTTTCATTTTTGCAAATCTGAGCTCAATGAAAGTAAGGTTATTGCAAATTACAACAAAATTACCTATGGATGTATTAAGTTATTGATGTCTAGAGGAATCATGTACTAATAGCTGTAGAAGTGTTAGTAGACGTAAATCGGCTGGTAGAATTTTTCCGGCTGCCGTCAGTCTACATTTTCTTAAAGCTTACAGAGAATATGAAATGAGTTTGATAAGAAACACGATTTCGAAATCAAAGTAACAACACTCTTCATTGATCAGATTAAAAAAGGTCACTGCCATTTTATTTAGCTATGATTTTAAATATTTTCACATAAAATTTAATTAAAACAAAAACACAAATGAAGACACACACAAGCAAACAAAATGAAGATGGTTATCAAACATGAAAATGAATATGAATGTTACTATGGGAATATTCAAAGTATTAATACAAAATAATTTTTGTCTATCTCACCATACATTACAAAACTCTTATTGCATATGAGAAAAAAAAACTTATATGAATGGTAACATGACATGAGTTTATGATATACAATACAAATATATTCATATTCTATCTTTACTCACTTTATATGAAACAATAATAATGATAATGTTGAAACGATCATGATATACAATGAACCATTCTAAATAACAATAAAATAGAAAGAGGGTAACCCATAGTCAAGAAAGAAGAAACAAATAGGTAAGTAAAGAAAAGTGAGAAAGACAACATAATGAGGCATTAAAGAAATTATACATTTTAAATGATGTAAAAAGTAATAGAAATGTGTATATCACTACACGATATCAAAAAAAGTTGGTACATGTACTCATTATATTCATATACTTTACATGAAAGATATATATATATATATATATATATATATATATATATATATATATATATATATATATATATATATATGAGGTTTGAGATGTAGAGAATAAGGGACGTTAAGTTGTGCGGCAACTATGAAATCGTTTTGTCATCAATGATATATGCACGTATTCTAACCAAATGTGCATATAAGTATTATAAACAATAAATGCAATATCAATGAGATTAAATAAGAATTAAGCTGTAAGAAAAAAGAGGAATGAATAAGGAAAAAAATATAAATCATTGAAAAATGTTTAAATTTATTCTTTATTTATTGAAAATAACTAAATAAAAAAGAAAAATAATAAGAGAGAAAAGAAAACTTTAAAATGGTGGATTACGTACATGATATAATACAAATGGACTATAAATCCATTCACCATTCAATTGTTTTTCATTACATGTAAACCATGGTAAAATTAATGAACAATCAGGTAGAATAAATATACACAAGAATAATATAAGAGATAATAAAAATAATAATAAACATGGTAGTAAACGACAATATTTTCTTCTTTGTGATTTATTATTTCTTGTATTTGTTCCACTGAAAATAAGAAGATATAAAATACTGTAATCAAGAATAATAGAACCAGTCAATAACTTTGCAATATGAATTTGAATAACATTAAGTTAACAATTGGAGAGAATATTGAATGGTGATAAGTTTCAAAAGAGGTTAGTACTTCTTTGTGTGACATGTACGTAGAAATGAGGAAGTTAACAAATGTTTTCCTATGAAAATAAACTAGTGAAATTATCCGATGCACTTCAAAATTAATATAATTTGATTACTATATCTTATTCTCAATTAGTATCCCTAATTGTTTTGATACTAATGGTTATAAAGAATTGGAGAATTGAAAAGTTCTTTAAGATGTTGAATTTAACCTTGTCTTAAATTTATACCACTGATGAAGTAGTTGGTTATTACTTGGTAGTTATGAAAAGTTATTTACTTCATATCGTTCCACTATGAAAAGCGTTTATTTATCTTTATAATTGATGAGAGTTTTATGATTGTTAAGGCCATACAGTTCAGTTTATTTAGGTTAGTGTAAAATTATAAAGTTAGTCAGTTATTTATATGGTGAAATGAATTACATTGAACGAATTGTATAAAGAACAAACTTTCTTTATCAACAAAATGGGTATATACCGATAATATCTAATGTAGCCGCGACGTATTATTATATAGAAAAATTGCTCTAAAGAGTATAAGTTCCTTCATGATTTGAAGTATGGTCTACCGGGTGAACGCAGTCATCAAGAAACAGAGATCAAGTAACATTTCCTGATGAATATCACCAGATTACCTTGCGTCACACTTACTTATAGGAATAATAGTCAACATTTTATCGAATATGTTGACAAAAATTGGGCGCTATATAAATAGAAGGCATTTGAAGTAGAAATCTTATTTTAAATAATCTCATTGAATGGAATTCTAACATTTAATCTGGTAATCTGACTGGATATAACTGAGAGATTCTGAGCATTCCCCCCCCTAGAATTGTGTTAGAATTTCAGTCACTAAGATTATTCAGTCTTTACTTTAAGATAGATTGAAAGTAAGCCACAATTAGGAATCTAATATATTTAAAATAAAACTAATGAAAATGAAGATAAGTTTCGACAATACCAACATACTTACCTTCCAGTCGAATTCACTTCACGAGTCGTATTTGTCGATGTTATCTGCAAAACAGCGAATTGATTAAAAATGATATGAAATGAATTACTTATGATAAGTGATCAAATAATTAATTTATTTCGAAATGTTACAAAAAGTAACAATAAAATATTTAACCCTTTTGAACGTAATCGCCAAAAATTGACAAAAATAAAATCGAGAAATATTTAAGTTCTCCAGTAAAATAAGCGATTTAGTGATAATTAAAAGTGAATTCTTGAAAGAGTGTAGTACTGTGAATCGGTAACTACGACGGTTTGCACGAGTACACGATAAGTAGAATGCCTTTAACTCAGTTTACTGATTATAAGGATTTAAGAGTCATGGATATTATTAACCTTATTACCATGAGTAACTTTTGCAGCTGATGCTAAAGCTTTCTGGATCCTGTGGACATTTTGATAAGCATTTCATAACTTAAATGAAAACATTTTCAGAGTATTACTCACGACGTATGTGAGTCCGAATTCTTAATATGTGATTACAGCAGCGATTCCTTTCATATATACAGAGGATATGGTTTAAATGGATTCAACACTGATGAATGGTAAAACATCATTCTGTTCTGCCTATGACGAAAGACTACAACACGTTAAGGCAAATTTACTATCTTATTGCAAGTTGAGAAGTGACTTGATATTAGCTTACCGTATTAATACCTTTGATCTTTCCCTTCCATCTATGACTGAATGAGCATCAATACAAATCTAAAATCTTAGATCAGATCACTTACGTCTGTAGTTTCATTTCTTACATCGATTCATGAACTACTGAAATTTCCTTCCGGAACACGTAATATCAACACTTTTGTTGTTACTTTTAAAACAAGAGTAGATCAAGGTACTACAATTCATAGAAATTATTTTATGCCCCAACTACCAGCTTTTACATCTGAGGGGTGATGTATAGGCAGCTATAACTGTAAACTTGTTTCACCTAAAGGACTACTGAAAGCACTTGGTCGTAAGCATCTATGACCTCCTCAAAGTGGCTACAAAATCTCTGCCATGTGTAGTGTTGTGGAAGCACTAAATTATAATACAACTGTCCACATTTTCAAGTTACATTGTTGAGCCAAACAGCGCTACAAACACTCAAAGTCATTATTAAATAAGTGTTACACTCTTGAGGCAGTTGAACTATCCTAGTCACTTGAAACTTAAGAATCTACCTCATAAACAGTCATTAGCAAGCACAAAATTATAGCTTTATTTAAAAGTTAGTGACGATTGGTTTACTTTGAAATAAGTCATCAACCACATAATGATATCAGTCACAGTATCGCTAAAACTACTAAGCTTTGAACAAGTAATTAGTATGCATATAATCTCCACATATCTCTAAACCACTTTATAGCCATGTAATTCAGTTGAGATTCCAAGGTCCTATTGATTAA
The DNA here is from genome assembly GCA_034768735.1 of Schistosoma mekongi. Taxonomy (NCBI): domain Eukaryota; kingdom Metazoa; phylum Platyhelminthes; class Trematoda; order Strigeidida; family Schistosomatidae; genus Schistosoma; species Schistosoma mekongi. The sequence continues at coordinate 83,458,281 of CM068306.1, read as the reverse complement.
ATTACCATAAAAATAGAACGTTTGTTTCTCAGTTATATGAATTTTAATTAAAATTTATTGCAATTACCTCAATTTCATAAGTCAACATACATACTCAAACTCAGCTCATTTTGTTTCAGAAGTAATATTTTGAGCTGATCCAGCTTCAATCAAACCTGAAGACTTTTGATCCACTCCAGAAAAACAAATTGTGAATGAACATTATTCACTAATTCCAAGTCCGATTTCCTAATTGGGTTGTGGATGTCTAACTACTAAGGAGTCCGATACTAAGATGAAACAGCAATTCAAAGTATTCTGATTTCCATCGGTCTAACTCAACCCCATTTATGAAATCGAATCTAAATAAGTTTAGTTGCACTTCGATAGGGCTTAAAAAGCACAACCATCTACTTTAGTAGTTTAACTGATCTCATTTCTCGTAAAAGAATTCTATAAATCTACATAAAATCTATAAAAATAATTGAATTTAGTTGCTTGCATTCTATACAGGCTGTTGTTGGTTGAGAATTAGACAACTATCTCGTTCTTGTATGCGACTCTTCAGTAGTACACACCTACAAATCCCCTCCTCATGGAATCAAACCCAGGGCCTTGAGGTTGAAGAGCGTTTAACCATCTGCACCACTGGAACTTTAGGAGTCAAATTATAGAATTCTCATTTCTGATGCAGCATGACGGTAATCCATTGTCAATGGTGATAATTGTCTGATCCTCAACAAATTTAATCTCCACCAGTCACGATTTCTCAGCAGAACATCATGAACATCCTGATGACAATCACTAGTGAGCTGATTATTGTAGTGAGTGCAAACAACTAAACTTATTACCTATCTCCACAAAACCACCTCAGTTCAACCACTAAATTCTTAAATTTATTGATAGTAGAAAGACTGATACTACGAAATTACGGCAAAACTCACATGTTCTGTCTTAAGTTTTAGAGAATTCTCATTAGTAATAAATAAATGATTTGTTAATCCTTCAGAATTGAATATATCCGGTGATGAATATGCTCGACAGTAAATATCGCTTTGGATTTGTTCAGAATTTTTCATTTCATTGTTATAGTTCATATGTTGTTTTATTCTAGGAAATTGGCGTAAAACATGAACATTTTGTAATTCATATACCGGGTAAGGTTTAGCATGCTCAAGCTGAAGATGATGTTGACGACTGTGTTGATCATGATAGCGATGACGGGTTACATTTTGATCATCATTATTCGCAGTCTTAATATCTTCCTGGTATTTATGTTCTGTTTGTTTGATATAATTATTCTCTAATAAACTGTTTTCATTGTATTGTTCATTAGTATTCTGGTTGTATTTTGCCGTTTCTTTCAGTTGTATTTCTTGATTATTTACATAACTTTTAGTATCAGTAGATGAACCATTCAAATACTCCTCTTGACATGGCAAGCTATTTAACGACACTGTGGGTTTGTCAAACTCTTGGTTATTTGATTCATTTGAAAAAAGGTGCAAATCACAATCACCGTTATCTGTTGGTTCCAATATATCTGAAACACAAGTGTTTCTATTCGTATGTTCAGTCAATATAACTGATGGATGATGACTGATGGAACAACTCTCAACTTTGTTATTATAAAATGGTGCATCATTAATTAATACTGTAGATGCTAGAATAACTTGAGTATTTAGTGTATGATCAAATTGTAAATCATCAGGAGTATCAAGTTTACTCAGATCAGTATTACTGCTATGAGTATTATTATAAGCAGAAATTGTTCTGTATTTTTCAAAGGAACCAGGTTTTAGTGAGATTGTTGTTGGTGTTTCTGAAGTAGGTATTTCTTGTGTTAATGGTGAATGTGATGTTGCATCATTGCCGAATTCGGAATGTTTCTTGGATTGTATAAGTATATCAGGTTGTTCAACTGTTAAAATCTCTGACTGATCTATTGTATCATGTATAGATGATTTATTAATTTCAATGGTTCCTTCCAAGTTGTCAGTTAGAATACGTTTGACTCGATAGTTATTTACATTCTGACGGTTTGTTTTACGTATCTTCTTTTTGGACGATCGTAATTTATGAGGATAATTTGTTGGTTCATTTGATGTGGATGTGCATGAAGGTGATGAATTCATATCAATATTGACATTATTATTGACAATCTTAGTAAACGTTTCAACAGTGGTTTGTGTATGTGACTGCGTTTTTAATTCCTTCTCTAACCTGTCTGAATAAAGTTCATTTTGAATTGATTTAGGAACTTCCGACGATATATTTTCATTATTACTATTCAATACACTTAACTCATTATTTTGATCTGGTCTTATTGGGAGATGATGCCATTTATTATTCGACAGTATGTTTTGATTCATTTCTTCATTGTAACTTCCTACATTACTACTACTTTTTTGTACATTTTCATTGTAGTTTTTAAATGGATAACTTTCATCTTTTGAATCTATAGTACAACTACGATTTTGCAACTCATCTACATTATGTTTACTTATGAATTCCGTTGTAATGTTCATCCAATTTTGTTCATTCTTTTTATTTTCTTGTCTATTCTGTTCAGATTTCACCATGGGATATATTTTGTCAACAGATGAAGTTATTTCAGGGATAAATGCATTACTACAAGCATCAGAAGGACATGTTATATGGTCTTCCGTCAGTAATACTGTCTTTCTTGGTGAAAAAGGTATAGACATTTGCTTATCATAAGATTGAGGACTTTTTAAAGTACAATTGACAGATTGTTCATCATGTTGACCATTAACTATATTCAAATCCATTACTGATGTTGAGCTGTCTGACTGTAAGGTAATCCATGAGGATAAATCGTCTGATTTGTTCGGATGGACGAGTTTTTCATCTAACTGAAGTTTTACTTGTAATTCATTAATATCCTTCTCTGCACTGTTAGCGTTTGTTCCTGTTGATTCACTCACTAAACTAAGCATTCGATCACTATGATCGGAAGAACTGGATAGATAATTATTGGATTTTACTTTGTTTTTTCTACGAACTACACGATTCTTGATTTTATCAGGTTCTTGTGGAAAGACCAGACTAGCACTTAATGGACCTGTTTTGTCTGGAGTTAAAGAATTAGAGTCAACTGATAGATTTGGCTGCTCATTAAACAGTTCGATTCCATCATTGTCTACTTTGTTTTCTGACACTTTATTAGTTAATAATGTATTATCCATCTTATCGGGAATGTTTGTTATAGGATAAGATTGATTATTTTGGACGTTGTTATCACAGGTGTCTTTATGATTAAGATTGCTATTGTTATACTGTTCCTTTGGTGACTCTTCGTTCTTGAACTTACGCTTTCTATTTTTCTTGATTTTACCTTTTCGTACAGTAATCCAATTAGTTTCATTATTATCTTCTTTAGATTCTAAAATGTTTATTTGATCAGTTGCATGAGTTAACGTTGTATTAATTAAACATCTACTACTGGGATTGTTACAAGTAGTATATTGAGGTAAATTACATAAATACTGTTCAAATGATATTTTATCATGATTATCTGAGTTTAGAGATGTTTCGTCATTATCTTCACATGTTTTTAAATGAGCACTGTATGCAGTAGTAACAGTAAATGGTCTAAATGTTTTGTCTATTTGCGTTATTTTAGTCTGAGATGACGAATTTATCTTTTCAGCTTGAAAAGTAGTATATGAATGTGATGATAATGCTTGTTGTTGTAATGATAATGGTACAGCTTGTTGATTATATACATCATAAGAGAACAATCTACTCTTCAAGTCATTTAAATATTCACTTTTAGATACTGTTGTTAATCTTCCAGGTAAATTCTTCTGAATATTAGTTAAATAATGACTTTCATCTTGAATTGTTTGTAAAAGAGAAACTTTCTTATCATCAATATTATTGTTTATATTTAAATCAATGTTAATAACTTCATTATCTTCATTCTCAATATCATGCAATAAACTTGTAAATACTGATTTTAAGCATTCCACTTGAATTTCATTATGTTGTATAAGACTGATAAATAATGTAAGCCAACGTGTTTGTGATATATCAATACTTGATGTTGATGAATTCGATGAACGTAAACATAGAAAATCATGTAATCTACAATGCCATATATTTAATAAATCATTCATTGATTTATATTCTGATGAATGAATAATTTTACATTCTATCATAGAAGATAATGATTGAAATGAATCAAGTTCTGATTTAATTTCGCATATAATTGATAAATATTCTTTAATGATAGGTGACCAATATGTAGATAATGATGAAATTGATGAAGATGTCATTGTAAATGATTCTATATCAATAGGTAATAGATTAGATAAACGATTTTGTCTATTTGATAATAAATGTGATTGTAAATTAGTGATAAGTGAATGTAAATTACTCATATGATTGCATAAACTACACATTGAATTGATTGTAATGTCATTACTACTTTTATTATTAATATTATCTTCATTGAAACCAGTAGATGAATCATGATGATGACATTGGTAAATTTCAGTAAATGTTTTTCTTACATTAACATTTTTCAAGGTAGAAGAAGAAAAGTAAGTAGGAGATGGTGTAGAAAAAGAAGTGAATGAATGATCTACTTTTGCAGTGGGTGAATAACTTTTTGTAGATTCTGTACCATTTACATTATGATCAGATTTTAATTTTTGCCCTAAGAAATCAAAGTTACTTGTTGTCGTTGTTGTTATAGAAGTTGATAAATTAGAATCACATATATCAATGTTACGATATTCTGATTGCATATTATTATCATGCATTGTATAATGCATTAAAGTTACGCTAGGTGAAGGAGTCTGCGAGTGTTTGTTCAATGTAGTAATATTATTTCTTTTAGATTTATGTTGTTCACCTGAATTTTCTGTTGTAGTATTTTCACCTGATAAATTCACAGTGTGGGTACTTAAAAGAATTTTACTGTTACCCAGTTTGTTAGGAAGTATTCCTGTTGATATATTATCATTAATACTGATATTCAATGGTTCTAGTCTAGCGTAATCAGGAGTTGAACATGATGTTTGAATATTTGAAAGAAATATTTCATTAGGCTCACTACAAACATCTAGTTCATTGTACACACTATATTCAGGCTTTAAGTCTATTTTGAAATCATATGTATTCAAAACTGGATTATCTGTAATTTTCGAATCATAAGTCATTGAGCTTGATAATTTATTCGGCAAAGAAATTTCAGATGTCGGATACTTAGTTTTGAAATCACTCTTAAGGTTAGTTGATAATAAAGGGATCTCGGTATACACTTTATTAGGCTGTATAACAAAATCTTTATGACTGACTTTTAATGGTTGATCACTACATTCCGTGTTATTATATGGTTGTAATTTCACCTCTACGTTGCGTAAATTAGAAGAGGTTCTATTGTCAATAGGACTGGCATTCTTCCTTTCAACAGATATAATTCCTGAATTATTTTCACCATTCGTATCCATAGAAACTTTGGGAAATGATGAAGTAGTTGAAGATAATTCATTAATCAGTTTATTGATTAAAGTGTCGGGAAATTTATTGTTTTCAATTGTATCATCAGATTCATACGTTTGTATCAATTCAGTGGTTTGCTTTATGTGATTTTCATTTATAGAAGACGGAAATATAAGTGGTTGTGGATCTAATCCATGAGTTTTCAGTTCACGCCATGTCCAATCATCACAGTATTCATCATCGAATGAACTATTCACTTGCTTTTCACTTAGCTTAGAATTATCATTTAAAGGTTTCCCATTTACAATTTGAGTAATAGGTATTGTATAACCTTCTGAAGTTGGTTGATAATTCTGTGGAATAACTGTAATAGTTGTAAAACATGATGTAATAGGTTGATTGGATGAAGGTAAATTAATCGTAGTGTACTGTTTACTATCTTCTATATCTGTTGTAATTGGTTTAGTTGAATTTCGGTATTGTTCATTTTCAGAAATTGATAAACTTAAATATGACAGATTGTCATCTACACATCTGTCTAAATTTTCATGACATTTCTCTCTAGCAAGCCATAAATCTTCGATTGATTGAAAATATTCTTGTAGTTCATCAATTTTAGAATATTCAGATTTTACTAAGTCATTAATAAGATTTTTCAATTCTTGATACTCTAACTGTAAATTATGTGAATTATGCCAATGATGTTGACGTGAATATTTAACTTGATTACATAATTTTGACAATGAAATTGATTTCATTCTTTGCTTAGATGCTTCATGATGAAGTGATTCATTGAAATCATTTTGTAGATATGAATGAAAACTTCTCAACTTTTTAAATATCCATTCAATTTTATTTACATCGTTTAACTATTAGTATATTAATGAAATAAATGGAACATTTAAAGAAAAATAAGTAGTACAACTTGACATATCAAATACAAACAAGATGAATTGAACAGAAACTACTAAAATGTTACTTATAACCAACAGATTAAACAAAACAGTATGAAACTGGGTATTATTCTGTACCTCATCCTGATCCTTCACCCTTGTGTTGACTTATTACAAATACCTTTTGTTGCTCACTTCGTTAACATTGAGCAACGTCTTAATTGTGAGCCATCATGACCATCATGAACAATAGTTGTATAATGTAACTCAGTTTTTTGTTATTTTGTGTGATTAAAGAAGAATAACAAACTTTCAGAGCTATGTTTTAGAAGACTATTTCAATTATTTCAGTTGTATGTAATGTAAACATGCTATTTCTATCATTGTTACGTTCCCCTTGGTCTATTCTCCCGTTTAGCGAATTTAAGGCCAATACATTATATCTCATGTATTAACTATAGTTAATTAATTGTGTGCGTGTTACTACTATACACTACCAATGTCTCCCTTGTTTGTATCGATGTTCAATCCCAAGTTGGCTGACCGTGTGATCTAGTTTATGTATATATATATAAAGGAATGCCTGAAATACAATACGATTTGTCTGGTTAGTAGATCACCTTGTGTTCTTTCTATTTTCAGCCTGAGATTGAGCTGATATCAGGTAGACGTGCAGCGACCGACTAAACACTCTCGTTGACGTTTGATATTGTTACTTCGTGTTCACAAGGTCAAACTATTTGTCGTACCTTCCCATCATAACAGCTTTTTTGTCGTCATAACCGTTTCACACTTCACTTATCATAAATACTTTCAGTTTGTAATATGACTTTTATACTGAATCTTGGTTATACATGTAAGTTTCTAGTCATAATAATTTGCATAAGGTAATTCAGCCCACTTTCACATCCTTAGTTTGTGGTTTAAGGACGTAGAAATTTATGGGAACTAATAGTATACTCTGTCACTGATTGAACGTCACTGTCATATTTAACTATGAGGAAGTCACTGACGTTATTGATAAAGTGCAATTCATAACATAATCACATCATATGAAGCATTAAAGATTGGGCAAAAATAGACTTAAAAACACAAAACATATGAGATATTTAAAACGTATAAGTAATTCACAAATCTGCTTTAGCCAAGAGAATGGTCTTCTGAAATTTTAGACGTGATCTAGTTGAATTATCAATAAATTCTTACACTTTATAATGCAAAAATTAACATCAACAAAAGGTTGCTTATTGCTATGTCCCGGTACATTCTATCAAGTTTCTCCTACTCGTAATTAGGACCATTACGGATACGTCAAGCATTCAGTAAATATGATATCTGTTTCGATCAAATTGTAAGCTATTGACACACTCATTAACGATTGTCATAAGTCTTTTCCTTTCACAATTATTGTAACTGGCTTATCATCATATTTTACTGAACCTTGTACACTACACCCTTAATTCAGTCTTTATTGTAGTTTGTATTTACTGTTACTAATTGGTCCAGAATATGATATAGAAAAGCCATTGCTTTTACTCAATAAGTGACACGGCCTTAACTCTTATTAACCAGTGTTTGTTATTTCTATCTATACCTCATTGTAGGGTTTTATTGACTAAGGCATCATATAAACCAATCATTATTTTCAAGTCTATCAAGTTGAAGTTATAACGTAAGCTCAATTTACTTGTTTTTCACCCTACAACTGCATGATTATTTCAATTATTTCAAATATATATTGTTTCAATGAAATGAAAAAAGTTTAAATAACAAAATCTAGAACCTATTTTGTTTGAATCCACGAATAGTTTATGCAATGTGCATTTCTTAAGTACTTCTTAAGTACCTAATTATAAGCTTCCGTTTGATCTTTTAACTGTTCTTCTATCTCATTAACCTGTTACTATGCTTGCGTGCCATTAATGTTGTACAAACTGTGATTTGTTATTTTATCCTACTTTGCAGTCTAACAAGTGATCTGTAAAATTTTCAGTTTTTAGTCATATACATTAATAGAGACAGTAATTAGTTGCTCTTTCTTGTCTTCTGATTGGGGTTTTGAGGAGGGGGTGGGGATAAACGCTCTGTCAAACCACTAAGGTGCTAGCATCGGTAAAACAGAATAAAGGCCATTTCACATAAGTTGTCATCTAAATAAATTTCCTTTTAGTAAGTGATAAATTCAAATGAAGCTAATTACTCTGCATTTAAAAATTACAATGAATATTATCATAACTATTTTGATTCAAAGTTAGCTGTCAACAAAATTTGTAGTTTTATGATGTTACCTCGTAGCAATCAACTGCAAATATTTAAGTCAATAAAACTTGTTTATTTATCATTAGAAATAAATGAACTTGAAAAATCATATAGACTGAAATATAGTCTGGAGGTTTTAATTCAAAAGACCAAGAGTCAATCAGTCAGTCAGTTACAGCGTAGGACTTGGTACATGCGTACATCAGCTCAAGTTGCCAAACCTAAATTAGCAGATAGAGATTAAATTGTCGAGTCAGATCCCAGAGTAGGGGAGGTAGTAACAGAGTTAGTATTAATGGAAGGGAACAGAGATCGGTGATAAGATTTAAGAAAATATGATATAAGAAAATTATGACAACTTCAGAAACTTAGAATTTGGAAAAAGACAAGGAGTTGATGCACCTGCGCCAATGCCAACGATTTTGAGCCATATCACCTAAAGTCTCTAACCATTTGAGACGATCATCACGCGGATCTCAACCAGGTAATCTGCACCTATTAACATGGCTCAGCACAATTGTCAATGACTTCATAGACTGGTGCCATGTTTTGGTTTGGCTACCCCTAGCTTTCTTCCAGTCTACTCCCACACAAGACGGCATTGTTCGTCAAGGTAGGCTGAACAGTTGCCTACTATTACCCAGTACAGCTGCCTTTTTCATCTCTGTAGCTTTCACCACCCACCACTGCTCACGATCATTACGTAAGCTTCTAACCCGCTTGCTTTCGCTCCTTACCATGTTGATGTGATGTGTTGCAGAGCATCTATCAGTCAGTAGATGCAGCTGAAATCCACTGAGTTTTTCTAGCTTTATGGCTTAGTTTTCTAGAAGATATTACTACAGTTTTAACTGCTTTTTGGGTATCATTCCAAGCTGACTCAGGGTGGTTATCGCTTACATAGTTGACTAGTTGATCAAGTTAGCTGTCAACAAAATTTGTAGTTTTATGATGTTACCTCGTAGCAATCAACTGCAAATATTTAAGTCAATAAAACTTGTTTATTTATCATTAGAAATAAATGAACTTGAAAAATCATATAGACTGAAATATAGTCTGGAGGTTTTAATTCAAAAGACCAAGAGTCAATCAGTCAGTCAGTTACAGCGTAGGACTTGGTACATGCGTACATCAGCTCAAGTTGCCAAACCTAAATTAGCAGATAGAGATTAAATTGTCGAGTCAGATCCCAGAGTAGGGGAGGTAGTAACAGAGTTAGTATTAATGGAAGGGAACAGAGATCGGTGATAAGATTTAAGAAAATATGATATAAGAAAATTATGACAACTTCAGAAACTTAGAATTTGGAAAAAGACAAGGAGTTGATGCACCTGCGCCAATGCCAACGATTTTGAGCCATATCACCTAAAGTCTCTAACCATTTGAGACGATCATCACGCGGATCTCAACCAGGTAATCTGCACCTATTAACATGGCTCAGCACAATTGTCAATGACTTCATAGACTGGTGCCATGTTTTGGTTTGGCTACCCCTAGCTTTCTTCCAGTCTACTCCCACACAAGACGGCATTGTTCGTCAAGGTAGGCTGAACAGTTGCCTACTATTACCCAGTACAGCTGCCTTTTTCATCTCTGTAGCTTTCACCACCCACCACTGCTCACGATCATTACGTAAGCTTCTAACCCGCTTGCTTTCGCTCCTTACCATGTTGATGTGATGTGTTGCAGAGCATCTATCAGTCAGTAGATGCAGCTGAAATCCACTGAGTTTTTCTAGCTTTATGGCTTAGTTTTCTAGAAGATATTACTACAGTTTTAACTGCTTTTTGGGTATCATTCCAAGCTGACTCAGGGTGGTTATCGCTTACATAGTTGACTAGTTGATTTTCAAGTTATCCCTGTATTATTGACTTTTTCATCATTAAGTTGAACTCTGAGGGGGATCTGTTGGGGATTCATAATTCCCAAAAATACAATGGTTAATTAGATCAAGCGAGAGAAGTTGTATTGATTTTTTGTAAGCTTGACTCGTAAACTCATTACATTAATTTAAAATTATTGTGAGTTTTACTCTTAATAACATTCAATTGTATTTGTAAAAGGTTTATGAAATTACTTGATGACTCATTACTGTAAATTATATATATATATATACGGTTCGCGTACGATCTCTAGGGTAGCCGAATTATACGCCGTACTAAGTCCATAAGAACTCACGCGTATTTTGTCTCAACTCGCAGTGAAAACAGAAGTGGCGGCATAACAAATTTCGCGTTTTTTCGCGACATAACAGGATCCTTGCAGTGGATCTTTTGCGTCCAGTGAGATGCGGACTTAAACGCGCTCGTACTGAAGTATGGCCTGAGTCTAAACATGTACTCCAAAATGAGTGGCAGTCTTCTATCGAACCTCTCCAAATGTGGCTGATAGTAATGTGGTCTACTTGAGTCCAACGTTGAGTTGATTGTGGAGGTCGCCTTGTCAACTGACCAAGAACTGGAAGAATGATTTTGCGAAGTAAAGAATAGGTGTTTATTGATAAGTAAAATTTACTTACCAAAACCCACTACAATTAAGCTATTCATTGTATGTTGTGTAATCACAGAAACAAAAAAGCATAATCTGAAGATTATTTAAGTAAATTATCTATATTACTGGTATGTTATAAATAGTCTAGCATCATCTTGAGAAAAATGAATGCTAGTGAAATATCATTTCATACGTATTAAGTTGGATTGCAACTGGCAAGTGGAATCCAATTTGGGACTCATCGGCTGGGTGTACATGCATCCCGATGTTGATGTTCACAAGTTCATCCTAATATCATTTCATAAGATTAGAAATTTTTCAACATAGAAAATAACTTGTTTATCTATTGACTGGTCCGAAACATTCAACTTAAGGCTTAAGTAGTTCAGTGGTGAATTTGTGTGTACTAAATCAGATAGGAAAGTGAGCATGAAATTCTTTTTACTATCTTAATAACGAGAAATTACAAAATGACCTTGATTTGAACTAGTAGCTTGATAAAATTTCTAGTAAGAAAACTTCGAAAAAAATTGTGATTTGAAATGAATACCTGGTACTCATTGTTTTGTCTATGAACTGATATGCATTCTTCTTTTGAAGTTTTACAATCCGGATAGACGCACATATGTGAACCAAGTGCATCTCGTAGATTAGTTTGCTTACGACGTAGTTTATCAGCACTAACGTAGGAAAACTCCGTAGTAATTTCATTAGAGTAGTCTTTAATTCTTTTAGAAATTCTTTTTACTATCTTAATAACGAGAAATTACAAAATGACCTTGATTTGAACTAGTAGCTTGATAAAATTTCTAGTAAGAAAACTTCGAAAAAAATTGTGATTTGAAATGAATACCTGGTACTCATTGTTTTGTCTATGAACTGATATGCATTCTTCTTTTGAAGTTTTACAATCCGGATAGACGCACATATGTGAACCAAGTGCATCTCGTAGATTAGTTTGCTTACGACGTAGTTTATCAGCACTAACGTAGGAAAACTCCGTAGTAATTTCATTAGAGTAGTCTTTAATTCTTTTAGAAATTCTTTTTACTATCTTAATAACGAGAAATTACAAAATGACCTTGATTTGAACTAGTAGCTTGATAAAATTTCTAGTAAGAAAACTTCGAAAAAAATTGTGATTTGAAATGAATACCTGGTACTCATTGTTTTGTCTATGAACTGATATGCATTCTTCTTTTGAAGTTTTACAATCCGGATAGACGCACATATGTGAACCAAGTGCATCTCGTAGATTAGTTTGCTTACGACGTAGTTTATCAGCACTAACGTAGGAAAACTCCGTAGTAATTTCATTAGAGTAGTCTTTAATTCTTTTAGAAATTCTTTTTACTATCTTAATAACGAGAAATTACAAAATGACCTTGATTTGAACTAGTAGCTTGATAAAATTTCTAGTAAGAAAACTTCGAAAAAAATTGTGATTTGAAATGAATACCTGGTACTCATTGTTTTGTCTATGAACTGATATGCATTCTTCTTTTGAAGTTTTACAATCCGGATAGACGCACATATGTGAACCAAGTGCATCTCGTAGATTAGTTTGCTTACGACGTAGTTTATCAGCACTAACGTAGGAAAACTCCGTAGTAATTTCATTAGAGTAGTCTTTAATTCTTTTAGAAATTCTTTTTACTATCTTAATAACGAGAAATTACAAAATGACCTTGATTTGAACTAGTAGCTTGATAAAATTTCTAGTAAGAAAATGTGACTGAGTTGAGATAGGCGCTGCAATATGATGGAGATTGAGGTATTTTAGAATGATCTGTAGGTGATGTGAATTGAAGACATTTCAATGAAGATGGTGAAGTATAACTTTCCCTTTTTTAAAAATATAAAATAAAACAGTTCTCTGATGTTTGTAATTTCAACATATGAATTATTGGTGTTTCAACTAATTCAGTTATTATGATATAGTATAACAAAACAAAGTGAGGTTCTCGGACTCACCATTTGATACATGGCTTAGTCAGAACATATGTCTAAGATGGTGGGTATAGAAGAGTCCTTATACTAAAAACTTACTCGCTTTCCGATTATTAATTTACGGTAGCTCATTTTATACGAAAACTTAAGAATAATTATTAAATGGAATACACTCAAATAGACTACTTACGAAGAAAACGTTGACAGCTGACATACTTCATAATTTGACCAGAGTAGTCTTTAATTCTTTTAGAAATTCTTTTTACTATCTTAATAACGAGAAATTACAAAATGACCTTGATTTGAACTAGTAGCTTGATAAAATTTCTAGTAAGAAAACTTCGAAAAAAATTGTGATTTGAAATGAATACCTGGTACTCATTGTTTTGTCTATGAACTGATATGCATTCTTCTTTTGAAGTTTTACAATCCGGATAGACGCACATATGTGAACCAAGTGCATCTCGTAGATTAGTTTGCTTACGACGTAGTTTATCAGCACTAACGTAGGAAAACTCCGTAGTAATTTCATTAGAGTAGTCTTTAATTCTTTTAGAAATTCTTTTTACTATCTTAATAACGAGAAATTACAAAATGACCTTGATTTGAACTAGTAGCTTGATAAAATTTCTAGTAAGAAAACTTCGAAAAAAATTGTGATTTGAAATGAATACCTGGTACTCATTGTTTTGTCTATGAACTGATATGCATTCTTCTTTTGAAGTTTTACAGTACCAAACTGACATCAATCTATGACGAATACAACGAATTAAATTTTATTCCAATCTTTCAAATTTAAACAACTTCTTCTTGTAATGAATAATGTAGCGCAGCTCAATATGTTACATGGCAAAGAGAAGTATAATTAATGTTAGTGCTTAGAATGGTTCCTTTAGTGAAAATATCATTCTATTATGTAGCAGTCATCAGGAAATTAAACAAAATAATGACTTAAAGAGTTAGTTACAACAATTTTGAAAAACATAGAAACAGTTGTAAATAACTCATGCCCTACAAAGAATCAGTTTTATTGTAACTATAAGTTGAAAAGTATAGAGGTAAGGATAACCACGAATCAATTGATGCGTTAAAACTTTGACAAAAGTTTTTGTTTACGCTTATATAATCACAAAGTATATTCTTATTACTGTAGTCGATCTTGAAAAATGAGTGTAATATTTGTGTATCACACTGAATGTAGTGTATGATGGCCCATACGTTACGTAATCCCACTTGGGAAAATAATCCGACTATATGACTAAGAATTTGATCACACAATCAATATTATTAGTTACATACTTTTGCTAACTAACTCCGCCTGTAGCCCTCCTAGGGTTACTGCCGGTCCCAAGCCCGGGTAAAGGAGGAGGGTTGGGCATGGGGCTAGCACCCCCATCCCGTAAAAACCCAAACTTGCTAAAAAAACGCAAACCAGATTAAACAAGATAAACCATTTAAACCATTTAAACTCTGCCCTGGGAGTGGAAGGATATATGACGCCTCATGATGAAAGCCGAAATTCTTCGGAAGTCATGAGGCCGATGCCCCCCCTTCTAACAACCAGAGCAAATATTTTTATAGGTACATGGAATGTTCGAACAATGTGGGAGAGCGGGAAGACAAATCAAATAGTTGCAGAAATGAAGAGATACAACTTGACAATACTCGGAATCAGCGAAACTCATTGGACTCAAGCTGGACAGAAAACATTAGCTTCGGGAGAGACGCTACTATACTCCGGCCACGAAGAGGAAAATGCTCCCCACACTCAAGGAGTTGCTCTGATGCTGTCCAAGGAGGCACGTAATGCACTGGTGGGATGGGAACCAAATGGACCCAGGATCATCAAAGCATCTTTCAAAACAATCAAGAAAGGGATTACAATGAATATTATCCAATGCTATGCACCAACCAACGACGGCAACGACGAAGACAAAGATCAGTTTTACGATAGACTGCAATCAATTATAGCAAAGTGTCGAGGGAAGGATCTGACAATACTGATGGGAGACCTGAACGCCAAAGTCGGAATGGACAACACTGAATATGAAGAAATCATGGGACGACAAGGACTGGGAGACAGAAACGACAATGGTGAAAGACTTGCAAACCTATGTGCCTTCAACAAATTGGTTATAGGTGGTACAATATTCCCCCACAAACGCATACACAAGGCTACATGGGTCTCACCGGATCATACTACAGCGAATCAAATCGATCATATATGTATCAATAAAGAATTTAGAAGATCAATGGAAGATGTAAGAACCAGGAGAGGAGCTGACATAGCTTCAGACCACCACCTGGTGGTTGCTAAAATGAAACTGAAGCTAAAGAAGCAGTGGACAACTGGAGTGTCAGCAGTACAACGGTTCAATACAGGCTTTCTCCGAGACACTGACAAACTCAATGAATTCAAAATATCTCTCAACAACAGGTTCCAAGCCTTACAAGATCTGCCGAAAGAAGAAACCACTATGGAGGACAACTGGAAAGAAATCAAAGAAGCACTAACGTCAACGTGTCAGGAGGTTCTAGGCCGCAAGAAGCACCATTATAAGGAATGGATCTCCACTGAGACATTGAGCAAAATTCAACAAAGGAGGAACAAGAAGACAGAAATCAACAGTAGCCGAACAAGAGCAGAAAAAGTCAAGGCTCAAGCTGAATACTCAGAAGCAAATAAGCAGGTAAAGAAGAGCATTAGAGCTGACAAACGGAAATACATCAAAGGCCTGGCAACGACAGCGGAGAAGGCTGCAAGAGAAGGAAATATTAAACAGCTATACGACACAACGAAGAAATTGGCAGATAAACATGGTAAACCAGAACGACCGGTCAAGAACAAAGAAGGTAAGATACTCGCTGAGATTCAAGAACAAAAGAATAGGTGGGTAGAACACTTTGAGGAACTTCTAAATAGGCCAGCTCCACTGAACCCACCGGACATTGAAGCAGCACCTACAGATCTCCCGATAGATGTCACTCCACCAACGATGGAAGAAATCAAGATGGCCATCAGGCAAATCAAAAGTGGGAAAGCAGCAGGACCTGACAATATACCAGCTGAAGCACTCAAGTCAGATATCGACCTAACAGCAAAGATATTCCACGTTTTATTCAAAAAGATCTGGGAAGAAGAACAAGTGCCGGCAGACTGGAAAGAAGGTTATCTTATCAAGATACCAAAGAAAGGAGATTTGAGAAAATGTGACAACTACAGAGGGATCACGCTACTGTCGATACCAGGGAAAATCTTCAACAGAGTATTGTTGAACAGAATGAAAGATTTAGTGGAGGCTCAACTTCGAGGTCAACAAGCTGGTTTTCGTAAGGATCGGTCGTGCACGGACCAAATCGCAACACTACGGATCATCGTTGAACAATCAATTGAATGGAACTCGCCCCTGTACATCAACTTCATTGATTATGAGAAGGCGTTTGATAGTGTAGATAGGAGAACACTATGGAAACTTCTTCGACACTACGGTGTACCAGAGAAACTCGTCAACATCATCCGGAACTCGTACGACGGAACACAGTGCAAAATTGTGCATGGAGGACAACTGACAACTGCATTTTCAGTGAGGACCGGAGTCAGACAAGGTTGCTTGCTGTCACCTTTTCTCTTCCTCCTAGTGGTCGACTGGATCATGAAGACCTCCACATCTGAGGGAATGTACGGGATTCAATGGACAAGTAGGATGCAACTCGATGATTTGGACTTCGCAGATGATCTAGCTCTTTTAGCACATACACACCAACAAATGCAAGCGAAGACAATCAGTGTAGCAACAACTTCAGCAGCAGTAGGGTTGAACATACATAAGGGTAAGAGCAAGATTCTCAAATACAACACAGGGAGCACCAACCCAATTCAACTTGATGGGGAAACTCTGGAAGAGGTGGATACCTTCACATATCTGGGGAGCATCATCGATGAAAAAGGAGGGTCTGATGCAGATGTAAAGACAAGGGTTGGCAAGGCAAGGGCAGCATTCCTGCAGTTGAAAAACATATGGAACTCAAAACAAATATCAACTAACCTCAAAGTCAGACTCTTCAATTCGAACGTGAAGACAGTCCTGCTGTATGGAGCTGAAACCTGGAGAATTACTGCAAACATCCTCAGACGGATACAGGTATTTATAAACAACTGCCTACGCAAGATACTGAATGTCCGTTGGCCGGAAACCATCAGCAACAACTTACTATGGGAGAGGACAAACCAACTTCCAGCCGAAGAGGAAATTAGGAAAAGACGGTGGAAATGGATAGGACATACACTACGCAAACCATCAGACTGCATCACGAGACAAGCATTGACATGGAATCCTGCTGGGAAACGGAAAAGAGGAAGGCCAAAGAACACGCTGCGTCGAGAATTGGAAGCAGACATTAAAAGGATGAGCAGCAACTGGAAACAACTGGAAAGGATTGCTCAGGACAGAGTTAAATGGAGAACACTGGTGAGCGGCCTATGCTCCTCAGCGAGGAGTAACGGGCAGTAAGTAAGTAAGTAAGTAACTTTTGCTAACTGTTTCCAAGTTATTACTGTTCTCAACTTGGCAATGTTTCGAATACATGATGTTTTGAAGATGCTGATTTTCAAAGAGAAGTTCTAAAGACTTTCATCTGAAACTTACCAGTTTAGCTTATACTTTAATAAAATCAGATGTTATGAATATATATAGGGAGAATGGGCATACGTGTACGGTGAGAAAATAAGAGTTTATGTGTATAATGTATTGAAACAATTAAAAGTAAGTAGTACTTACCCAATCCTCTATTCTATTTTCCCCAGTGCGCCGTACAGGTAACCTAATTCGCATAAAACAACATAAAAGATAATAAATACAAATCAGACTCAGTATTTTTGTTAATTACGTTTAACAATCTTCATTTTAATTATCCTCGTTTTTTATGTATTACACTGTACTACTTAATAATATTCAGTAGCCTTTTTGTTTTAAATACATTATTATCCTTTCAGTAACATTTAGTACTTTTAAAGTTTAATAAATTTTAACGTTAGCATAATACTATTCTGTATAGTTCATCCTTGTTTTGTGTGTTGTTTAGTTAAAATGTGCTTATTTGCAATAACTGATATCTTCAATTTTGCATAGTTATCAGTTCATTCACTTGATTGACGTAACAAAATTGACAGCTCCATGCTGTTACTTCATTAATTATAAGTTATGTAAATATTTATCATCTAATTGTTTAAACAGAATAACTTCTTGTTGACCATGATTTAGATACTTCTTTGTTTCTGGTTTGTGAATCTTGATTATCTGTGTTTCTTCAATATTCATAGACTAATCTCTTGTTTGGTGAGTAATTTAGGATGAATTTTTCACATGACTAGTAAGGACGAGATTAATGTGATGAACTATCATTTTGTCCTATAGACTAAGTTAGTAGTGGATGATATTATTTTAACATAGTCACAAATGTGTCTTAACACGTGAAAACTTTCGATTGATGTATTTTGTTACCTGTCTTCCTAACCACAGTATCGATTGTTTAGATAACCAGTAATATAATTGTGTGGGGAAACAAATCTTACAAGGTATTCTCTAATAATACTGACTTACCCTGCTTGTATTCTTCCAAGACGGTCACCTAGTTGAGTTAATTTCACCCATGCTGTATTCAGTTTGATAGCTACTGCAGAATTTTTAAATTCAGATTGTAAAAGAAGACCACGTTCCTGTGCAACTTCGTGATAAGAGTCATTTTTTCCAGGTAACGATGATAATGGTGTTGACCAAAATCGTGATTCGCATTCAAAAAATATGAGAATACTGGCGGCTTCACGACTATGTTCAAGACAGGTTTCCAATTCCATTAGTCGTTGGCCAGCATGCTATTAAAATAAAACAGAATAGTGAATCGTAGAAACTCTGGGGAAAAAATCAACATAAGTATGAAAAGCTTGTGGTTAAGCACACGTACATACCACAACACAAAAATTAGTATCCACGACCTATAAGCTTCAAAGTGATAGCTTATTCGTTAGACCAGTGAGTTAGTATTTAATGACTTGCATGTCAAATTATATAGAGCGTAATTCAGGTGACAATTAACTGACTAAGGTGCTGCAACGTAAAACGAAATGAATGGGTCTACTGGATCCTATTTCATTTATAAGGCTTTGACATGTAATTCGTGAATTCAGCCCCTGGTGGTTTTGTGGATGTGCACTGTCGCGCTGTCACATACTGGGAACGAAAGATGAATTTAGCAGTTCATAATTTTCAGTGACTATCTAAAGTGTTTGATACATAATGTGTAACTAAATTAATAATTATAATTTTCAGAAAAATTGTGCTGTATTATTGTTTCCGTAGGACTTGTCAAGAAATAAGTCGGAGAAAATCTCGACAGTTACAAATCCAGATTAACGGCAACATCCGGATGTATTTCGATAGAAAACAAGAACTTATGAAAATGATGAATGGGGAAATGGTAATAGAAAATCTAACAGCTACTTAAATATCAAGGGAGAGACACTAAGTCGGCAGTCATCCAAAACAACATGATCTACTAAGAAAAAACATTTCATTGAATATGCTTCACTTACTCTTATGTATTCACCTAATTCTGGATATCTTTTTTCAACAGGGACTACTGGACAACGTGGTTCATTCAAATTACTACTTGCCCATATTTCCAATTCATCTACAGCCTTTGTTAAATTAAATAAATGATATCCAGTTAGTTGTGGCACCGCTACGCATAACTGATCACGAAAAGCTTTCATTTCATTTGTATTATCCTCACTGAAAAAAAAACATCAAACACAAAAAAAGCAAGACTTATTATGATTATAGCGGGTGAATAGGAGATGTTCAAGATAAGTCCCCTGTGTACTACTAGTAAAACTTTAGGCAAATCAGAGATTTCTTATCACTATTATTACATGGCACAGAGTGCTGTTGGAGAATGGTGAATCAGCTGGTGATGTTCTTGATCTCCACCAATTAAGATGGTTGAGATGTACATTACACAAGCCCAACCATAGCTTACCTCGACTATGTCCGTTGATATGGTTGGAGATATGGTAGTGGTGGGGGTGTTAAACCAAAACGTCGTATTAATAAATTAAGTCGTTACCTTTTGGTGTGACGTATATGAGTACATGCAGACTGCTTGACTGAGATCTGACAGGTTATCACGGACAACGGTCAAAGATCCCGAATGACATGGTTCGGAACTTGCCGAAAGTGAACTTACCCTTTGTAGTCTTAAATCTTGAGCATTAAACTTGTTTTATACCAATCCTTAATTCTTTATTCCGGAATCAATTATTTCACTACAGTTAATGTTACTACTGCTTGTATTGCTCTGGTATTTATTTTTCTATGCTGATAGTGTATTGCAAGTCGGAAAGATGCAGACGGGTGCTGAATCTTACGTTGTTACTGACTAACCAATTGTCTTATATGACAACTAATCTTCAAGTATGTTAATTACTATAATAGTGAGAAACCTTCTACACAAAAAATAGTTTCTGCGAATATGATACAACCCCAAATGAATTAAATAATATAAATGCGTAACAACACTATGTAAATAACGTAACATAAGAAGGAGAGGATAAGATACTGGAGACAATGACGTAATAGGACATTTAGAGAAGCCACAATTTATGAAGGTAAACATAATAAAAGACAGAAGCATCAACGACTTTGATCACTAAGAAAACATAACGATTGGTTTATTTGTATAGACCAGTTATGAACCAAAATCATATTAGTAGCAACATCTCTGACAGTAAAACTATGTGGTGTGCAGTCGAGCCTCATTGCAGAGTATTAGTCCAACTGTGAAAAAAAAGACACACTTTGGTGGCGAGTATCAATCGAAAATAAACCAAAGTTTAGGGATCCATGTTAATCAGACTAAACAATTTAATATTACAATTACGATTATTTTATCACGTAAAAGACAACTAGGTGTTACAACAAACGGATTCTGTTCTGAAGATAAAAAACTACTACTTTACGATATGTTACTCTCCTATGAAAATGTAAAAGACAGATGTCTAAAATATCTAATTAATGGTTTCAATAGTTTAGTATGTTGTCTCAGAATCGTGGATTAAATTACAGAATTTTCACTAATAATACTAGAAGCTCAAGAAGAGTTCGACAAATGTCTCGTCATAATTAGGGACCTTTAACAAGCACACATACGTGACCCCTCTGATGATAACACCCACAATCTTCAATCTACCTGATGAACGCTTAACCAGTAGACCATTAGATAATGTCCACTGGTGTGCATTTCTAACTTCAATTAATTCTCTATATCATGTGATCATCGTTTCATACAATTACCAATAATGATGTCATACATAGCAAAGTTGACTAGTCAAATTTAGCCTATGATATTAGATTTTAAATTAAGCCAACTTTGCGAGACAGTTATCTTTAAAGATTTGTCATAAAAATGACAGGAATGTAAGATATCAGCATGAGTTATACAAGTTACAGTTGGTAGTTTGACAGTCTTATATACATTATTTAGTAAAATGTATTCATCCATACTTTGAAGAAATAAATGAAATGTAACATTATTTCAGTTAGGTCTATCATTGTAGCTTCCAATTCATACTCTTAGTTTTCTCATTTAGCACAGTAGGTGATTCAAATCATCAGAAAGCATTTGTGTACAGAATTCGAAATCATAGACCATAACAATTTATTTCTATGCTTATTTCATCAATGTAAGAATTCTATCTTATACTAAATGCATCATAACCAATGATCATTTTTTGAAATGATAGAGAAAATCTGATGTTTAACTAGACAATTGTCTTGTATTCAATGACTATTGAAATACAATCAATCAGAAACAAAATCACCAGAAAACATTGAACATACTGAGTGTGTACACTGCTACTTGAAGTACGTCGGTGATGCCCAAAATTCTTAATTAAACAGAAAATACTCATTGATTTATGAAAAACAGAAGTTTCGTTCAGTGAAGAAGTCACTTTTCAGTGATTTCATATACATGGCTATAAAACTATATATATATATATATATATATATATATATATATATATATATATATATATATATATATATATATATATATATATATATATATATATTGATAATATAATATAATAACAGTTGGTAGAACATGGTAACCATATTCATTACTAGGACAGTCCAAATAAGAATAACATTACATATGTTAGCTTTTTGCTGTTATGTTTGATCATTCGTAATCATCATTTGAACTTAAACATCCTTCGTGTTACCATGTTTGATCAATCGTTACTATACTTTATTATCATATACACATATACGCGACTATACAGTTATGGAAAAGAATTCATTGTCAAGAGAACTGTACATTGAACGAAACTCTTGATGTTCAGATTTATGATGAAACTTTCCCAAGTAAACCACTCGGTTTAGCGAAGACAATACTACAAGGAATATAAGAAACTCACTTATCATAATAATAATAATAGTATATACATATTGATTTTTTTTATTATAAAACATAAAATTATTATCTTACAATGCAGATAGAATATTTCTTAGTTTTTCCAATTCATCAATTAAATATTGAATTTTTCTTTTCACAACAGTTGGTGACAATATACACATAATAAGTTGATTAGTTAATTCATTAAGAAAAGTTTCTGAAGCATCAGAATTAATCATTTCTTTGCAATCATTAACTGATGTAGATTCTAATGGGAATAATGTATATTGTTGACGAAGATATCCTTGAGCTTCTGTACAATACTTGTCAACTATAGAAAGTTTACAGAATAACTAGATAGAAAAGAAAGCAGAGAAGTAATTAAATAACAGTTAAGTTTAATTTTAATTAGATATTTAAATGAAATTGTTGATCATATGCATTGTACATTTATTAGAACAAAAGACAACAAAGCATTACTTTCAGAGAAATACAATATGCTAAACTACAAAGTATGTTTTACCAAGAAAATGTATATATGTACAACACAGAACTTGATACATGTGTGCATTTGCTCAAGTTTCGACATTTCAGCAACATGACAAGATTAACACCAAATTAATAGATGTGCTAGTTACTTTAATTTTAATAAAAGTACAGTAGACATATAGAATATGGTCCATTGAGAAAGAATTAGTTCATGGAACGAAGGGTATATACTAATTTTAGGCACACGATATAAGAGAAGACATAGAGTGAATGTTTCTGGACCAATGTGACCGATTCTGTGCCATATCAATCTCAATCTTCAACCATTAGTTACGACGTTCACCCTGACCACAACCAGGTAGTCTGCATCAATCCACACGGTTCATATCAGTAATCAGTGACCTCTTGGAGTGATTCCATATTTTGGTTTGTCTGTCTTTAACCTTCTTTAATTTTACGCGTATATCAGATAGCATCGCGCGATGAGGTACGAGGCTATTGGGTAGATGTAACAAAACCCACCAACCTCATCTACTGACTTACTATCTTCTGCTAACATCTAGTGTCTAACTTCATTATTACTCACCCGGTGTTCTCAGTAAACACAAATAATATTTTGATAATACCGATGATCGAATACTCATAACTTACAAATGTCGTCAACTCTTAATGGTTATGTATTAGATCCATACAGTTAGACAGAATAAACTGCTACGCAGTATGTTCATCCTTTTGTTGAAAAATGGATATCTTGTCTACAAAGTTCAAACGGGCTATTCGAATTCGTACCTAGATTTCGTCAGATACCGACCCATCAGGGCTGGTCAGACTTCTAAAATAAGTTAAATGGTTAACAAGATCAATTATTTCTCTCCCCATCTTTAGCTCAGATGTTAGTGCAGACCAATTCTATAATATCTATTTGCACTTGTTTGGGGGGGGGGAAGGCAAGATACCTTCTGAACATGCTTGCATTGTTGCTCAGTGTTATCAAAAGACTTTATTTTATCAGAATTTTCACCAAACAGGACTATGTCCTCTGCTTATTCTAAGTAAATTAGTAGACCTCTTGCTAGAAGACCGATTTCCAAAATTTCAGACGATGAGGACTTTATTTTAAGTAGCAAATCCATTAGGAAATTAAGCAGAAGTGAGAATAAAGGGAAGCCTTGGCGGACGCCACTTGGGTTTATTGGATCAGGGTAAAGAGACTTCACAAATTTTATGTATATCTGGGCTTTTAATATTAAACACTGCTATGAAACCTCTAGGTCCTCAGAGTCAACTGGTGCATTCAAGTCCAGAAAAAACATCACTACTGGATGCCGAAAAGTATGTAAATGTTCAAAAACCTGGTGGATATGGAATATCTGGTTGATACAACCATTACCACGTTCGTAACCTGCCGGCTTAGTAGTTATTTGCCCAATAATTATTGAAACTAATATTTTAGACATTGTAACAATGAATGTAATTACTCTATGGTTATCGTGAAACGAGGTTGATCTATTCTTATATACTGAAACAATCAACGATGGTGACTAGTCAGATTAGATAATATCAATCCTGCAAACTTTGGCTAAAATACCAGTCAGCCGATTTCGAAGGCTTGACCACCATCCTTAATGATTTCTTGAGTTAATCCATTGGGACCTGTTACCATTCCTTATTTCAGATTGACCACACCTTTTTCAATTTAAACAAGAGTCGGGTGTGTGTGTGTTTGTGTTGATTTTCCATTCAGGATGCTTGGATGTATCTAAGCTGAGAACAGATAAACGCTCCATATTTTTCTATGATGTTCACATTAAAACTCGACATTTTAGTCCAGGTTTATTTTACTAGTTCGAAGTGCTGCTTAATATTATCTGTCAATGCTACCTATTTCATCCCCTTGGCTATTGTTACTCACCACTATTTGAAATCGTACGGCAGCCTACATTTGATTTGTTTTCGCTCTTCACTGTGTTCGAAGCTTGACTGAACAAGTTTACGAGAGTCAATTAACTCCACAGACGTCATTGGAATCCATAGGTTTTTCTTTTGGGTTTGGTTCATGTCACTAATAGATATCACTGCTTACTTTATATTTGTTTGGATACCTGACTAAATAGTATCTAGTTGAATAAGGATGTCATAAACACTAGAAAGCTACTGTGTATTTAAAATAGATAGACTGTAGTTGGAAGTGAAGATGTAGACTTGTTTCGTTTTACTTGAGGCTCATCAGCTGGATATGTTTAGACTTAATTATTAGTGTTCATATTAAGATTTACATCTAGTACACATCGTTTTTAAAACGTTAATAAACGCGTGTCAATGAAAGCTTATCGAATTTTTTGTTCTGAATATCAGTAACTACGTAATTCAGACGTTTATATTAAACACTGCTATGAAACCTCTAGGTCCTCAGAGTCAACTGGTGCATTCAAGTCCAGAAAAAACATCACTACTGGATGCCGAAAAGTATGTAAATGTTCAAAAACCTGGTGGATATGGAATATCTGGTTGATACAACCATTACCACGTTCGTAACCTGCCGGCTTAGTAGTTATTTGCCCAATAATTATTGAAACTAATATTTTAGACATTGTAACAATGAATGTAATTACTCTATGGTTATCGTGAAACGAGGTTGATCTATTCTTATATACTGAAACAATCAACGATGGTGACTAGTCAGATTAGATAATATCAATCCTGCAAACTTTGGCTAAAATACCAGTCAGCCGATTTCGAAGGCTTGACCACCATCCTTAATGATTTCTTGAGTTAATCCATTGGGA
Source organism: Schistosoma mekongi (assembly GCA_034768735.1). Lineage (NCBI taxonomy): Eukaryota > Metazoa > Platyhelminthes > Trematoda > Strigeidida > Schistosomatidae > Schistosoma > Schistosoma mekongi. Next base: position 83,432,510 of record CM068306.1, on the reverse strand, counting down.
CCTGTTACCATTCCTTATTTCAGATTGACCACACCTTTTTCAATTTAAACAAGAGTCGGGTGTGTGTGTGTTTGTGTTGATTTTCCATTCAGGATGCTTGGATGTATCTAAGCTGAGAACAGATAAACGCTCCATATTTTTCTATGATGTTCACATTAAAACTCGACATTTTAGTCCAGGTTTATTTTACTAGTTCGAAGTGCTGCTTAATATTATCTGTCAATGCTACCTATTTCATCCCCTTGGCTATTGTTACTCACCACTATTTGAAATCGTACGGCAGCCTACATTTGATTTGTTTTCGCTCTTCACTGTGTTCGAAGCTTGACTGAACAAGTTTACGAGAGTCAATTAACTCCACAGACGTCATTGGAATCCATAGGTTTTTCTTTTGGGTTTGGTTCATGTCACTAATAGATATCACTGCTTACTTTATATTTGTTTGGATACCTGACTAAATAGTATCTAGTTGAATAAGGATGTCATAAACACTAGAAAGCTACTGTGTATTTAAAATAGATAGACTGTAGTTGGAAGTGAAGATGTAGACTTGTTTCGTTTTACTTGAGGCTCATCAGCTGGATATGTTTAGACTTAATTATTAGTGTTCATATTAAGATTTACATCTAGTACACATCGTTTTTAAAACGTTAATAAACGCGTGTCAATGAAAGCTTATCGAATTTTTTGTTCTGAATATCAGTAACTACGTAATTCAGACGTTATAATAAACATAAGCTTATTAGATCTAAAGATAAACAGACTAATAGATTGTTTAAAATAAGTAATTTTGTTGATACATTTGATGTGTTCAAATTATAACAGCTAAATTAGGCTGTTACCATATGAACCAGATAAATATGATACTGTATACTAGGCTTGAAGCCACATTGAATGTAAGAACTAGTAACATTACCTGGGTTTGGAGTTGAGACCATAGCTACTGTGTTTTAGTACTACCGTATATGGTATTTACTAAACAATGTTCCAAATCAAACTTCATTATTGGTATTACCAAGAGATAACTATATAAGCTGAAAATATTTGTGAAATTACTCACTGCTAGTACATTAATCTACTCTAAAAACTAGTTGGTAACTCAAACGAAATTACTGAATTTCATTATTTAACGTGCTACACGTTTTTCGTAGTAAAATTAATTAAAAGTAATTTAAGAGGAACCTATAATTACGTCACATAATACAAGACTGATAACAGAATGGAACATTAATAAGTTAGGTCAATTATTAACTGGTCGATATGATTAGATCATTATTAGAAACTACATAATAACATCGACTTAGATATTCTGATCGTAAATATATCTGATTATTATATGATGATCAGTAAAAAATTATTTAGTCTTAGATATAAACAACGTTATTTCAGTTACCTCAGAATATATACATAAATGTTTGTGTTAAGTCTGTAAACGTTTAATGTTCAAATATGGCCTGTTTTACTAATAAGTTTTGATCTAACAGTGTATTTGTCAAATTTTATAATGTAATTGTGACTTTGGTTAAACAACCTGAGCCACATGTTACATTTGTTGATATAATTTGGTAGATAAATGTAAGTTTTTCTTCGTATGCACAATCCAAGATAAAGTATATTGTTACAAATCAATAGAAGGATGGAAAAGAATAATGATTTTTAAAAGTACTTTTAAAGTACCAAAGTTTTAGTTATCAAATACACTGTTGAAAATGATGACGTTAAAATTCAGTGTTTCATGTGATCTGCATACAATAATGTATAGGATGGTTGTATCAAACTCCGCCTGGAGCCCCTAGGGTTGCTGCCGGTCCTAAGCCCGGATAAAGGAGGAGGGTTGGGCATGGGGTTAGTAACCTCATCCCATATAACAACCTTGCTAAAAATACGCTAACCAGTAAAAACCTTTATAACCATTTTTACTCCGCCCTGGGAGTTGGAAGGTGTGTTATGACGCCTCATGGTGAAAGCCGAGTTTCTACGGAGGCCACGAAGCAGATGTCTCTTCTGACAACCAAAGCAACAATTAATATAGGTATATGCAAAGTCCTCACGCTGTGGGAGACAGGGAGGACCATGCAAATAGCTGAAGAAATGAAAAGATACAACCTGAAGATACTTGGAATAAGCAAAACGCATTGGTTGCAAGCTGGACAGCAACGGTTATCCTCGGGAAATGTGCTTTTATACTCCGGCCACGAAGAAGAAAACGCCCCACACACACAAGGAGTAGAATTAGTGTTGTCCCAAGAAGTATGGAAGGCTCTTGTAGGATGGGAGCCTCACGGACCTAGGATCATCACAGCATCCTTCAAGACGATGAAGGAAGGCATTACAATGAATGTCATCCAGTGCTACGCACCCACCAATGACAGCCACGAAGACGACAAAGACCAGTTCTATGCGAGGCTGCAATCAATCATTAAGAAATGTTCAGCCAAGGACCTGATCATTCTAATGGGCGACTTCAACTCCAAGGTTGGAGTGGATAACACCGGGTATGAAGACATCATGGGACAACATGGACTGGGAGAAAGGAATGATAACGGTGAGAGGTTTGTAAACTTATGTGCCTTCAACAAAATGATTATAGGTGGCATTATATTCTCCCACAAACGTATACACAAAACTACATGGGTTCCACCGGACCACATTACGGAGAACCAAATCAACCACATCTGCATCAATAAGAAGTTTAGAAGGACCATGGAATATGTAAGAGCAAGGAGAGGAGCTGACATAGCTTCCGATCACCATCTGGTGGTTGCTAAAATGAAACTGAAGCTGAGGAAGCACTGGGCAACTGGAGCAGCAATATTACACAAGTTAAATACAGCTCTTCTCCGAGATACTAACAAACGCAACGAATTCAAAATAACTCTCAACAATAAGTTCCAGGCATTTCATGATCTACTAGAGAAAGGTGGAACTAATATGGAAGACAACTGGAAAGAGATAAAGGAAACAATAACTTCAACATGTCAAGAGGTTTTGGGTCCCAAGAAACAACACCATAAACAATGGATTTCTGTTGGTACTCTGAAAAAGATCCAAGAAAGGAGGAACAGGAAGATAGCCATTAATAATAGCCAGGTAAGAGCAGAGAAAGCCAAGGCATAGGCCGAATACACCGAAGTCAACAAGCAAATGAAGCGGAGCATCAGGTTGGATAAACGAAAATTAGTTGATAACCTAGCAATGACAGCGAAAAAGCTGAAAGAGAGGGAAACATGAGGCTGTCATACGATACAACGAAGAAACTAGCTGGGAAATCCAATAAGCCAGAACGAACAATCAAAAACAAGGCTGGCAAACCAATCACTGAACTGCATGAACAACGGAACAGGTGGGTAGAACACTTACAAAAACTCTTGAATAGACTAGCCCCACTGAACCCACCAGTCATCGAAGCAGCAGTCACGGATCTCCCTATAAGCACAGACCCACCAACAGTCGAAGAAATCAAAATGGCCATCAGACAGATCAACAGTGGCAAGTCAGCAGGACCAGACAACATACCAGTGGAAGCACTGAAGACTGATATAGAAGCAACTTCCAGGATACTCCACATTCTCTTCAGGAAGATTTGGGAGGAAGAACAAGTTCCAGCAGACTGGAATGAAGGGTACCTCATCAAGATACCAAGGAAAGGCGATCTCAGTAATTGTGAGAACTACAGAGGCCTCACTCTAATTTCAGTACCAGGAAATGTCTCCAACAGAGTGTTATTGAACAGAATAAAGGACCCAGTCGACGCCCAACTCCGAGATCAACAGGCTGGATTCAGTAAAGACCGATCGTGTACCGACTAAATCACTACTCTACGGTTCATTGTTGAACAATCAATTGAATGGAATTCACCACTTTACATCAACTTCCTCGACTATGAAAAGGCATTCGATAGCGTGGATAGAAGAATATTATGGAGCCTTCTACGACATTACGGCGTAACCGAGAAGATAGTCAACATCATACGAAATACTTACGACGGGCTACATTGTAAAATCATGCATGGAGGTCAGGTCACAGATTCATTCGAAGTGAAGACCGATGTCAGACAAGGCTGCTTACTCTCGCCCTTCCTCTTCCTACTGGTCATCGACTGAATCATGAAGACTGCAACATCTGAAGACACTCTCGGAATACAATCGACAACATCGACGCAACTAGATGACTTGGACTTTGCAGATGACCTAGCCGGCCCTTCTTTTTCACACACAACATCAAATGCAGATGAAGACCAACAATATAGCAGCAGCCTCAGCAGCAGTAGGCCTCAACATACACAAAGGGAAAAGCAAGATCCTTCGATACAAAACAACAAACACTAACCCAATTACACTTGACGGAGAAATTCTAGAAGACGTTGAAACGTTTACATATTTGGGCAGCATAATCGACAAACAAGGAGGGTCTGACTCGGGTGTTAAGGCGCGGATTGGCAAGGCAAGAGCAGCATTTCTACGATTAAAATCATCTGGAACTCAAGCCAACTTTCAGTCAACATTAAAGTCAAAATTTTTAATACAAATGTGAAGACAGTTCTGTTGTATGGAGTTGAAACTTGGAGAACTACGAAAAGTATGCTTCAGAAAATGCAAGCATTTATAAGCAACTGTCTGCGTAAGATTCTTCGGATTCGTTGGCCAGATACCATCAACAACAACCTTCTGTGGCAGAGAACTAACCAACTTCCAGCCGAGGAAAAGATTAGAAAAAGACGCTGGAGGTAGATTAGACACACACTGAAGAAACCATCAAACTGTGTCACAAGACAAGCACTAACGTGGAATGTAAAAGGCCAAAGAAACAGAGGAAGACCCAAGAACACATTGCGTCGGGAATTGGAAACAGACATGAAGAGAATGAACAGCACCTGGGAAGAGCTAGAAAAGAAAGCCCAGGACAGATTTGGTTGGAGAATGCTAGTGGGCGGTCTATGCTCCACTTGGGGTAACAGGCATTGATTGATTGATTGATGGTTATATCAAGAAAGGAATTAGAATTGATATTGATTGTAGTGGTGTGGAAATTTCCCGTTCAGCTAAGTTGGATAAAACTCAATCGATTTGCAGCTCTCAACATCTAATTCTTTTAAACATACCCTTGTGAGTTTCGTATTCTATGCTAAATATCATCAATAAGTGATTATTCTATACTCCACCATTTATACTGATTAGCCAGTAAATATGTATTACTGTCATATTTATTTAACCTTTCACTGTTACTGGTCAAATTCCGTAGATTAATTTGCAATGTAGAATTTGGATTCTACTCCACCCCTTTTTAGCTGTCATCTAAGTCTAGGGTATCCTGTTAACTACTGACAACTGCCTTAAATAAGAAACGATTACTGGACTGTGTATATTGAAGTAGATTAAACTAAAGATAACCTTGTTGTATCTGTTTATCTTTTCATGACGATGTAATGTCTTATTCTACAATTTAAATTTGTGTTACTTTCTTTGATCCTAGTTCAGATTTCTTCAATTATATGAAATGTGACTTATCTAAGATGATTTACTCATTTCTGGTAGATAACTATTCATTTTCTCTAATATTCATTACTTACAGTTGATATATCGTGTGTTGCTTTCCTATTCACAAGAAATTTATTTATTTCATTATTTCATCAGTTATATGATTATTACAATCTCCACAGAAAACAGTATTTTCAAACATGACTTATCTTTTGATTTTAGAGTCATTGTTATACTTAAAACTTAATCGTAAGATTAAAATTATTGTTTGAATTGTTTTACACTACGTTGAAACAAACTTGCAAATACCAAAATTGTGGTGAATGGTATAATTTTTCCTAAATACAGTTATTCATTAAAATTTTACACATTCTACCAATAACTTTAAATGTTTGAATTCTAGCCCAAATGAATCCTAGTTATACTTAAATTACTCAACAATGGGTCGGATAACAAAAGCCATGAATTTTAAGTTACCCAACAACATATTGCATAATCTACGCTAATATTTACTGACTAGATAGACCTAATGAATCAACTTCAGATGTTTAAAGCAAACACGATACATGAAATGACGGCGCTCAATTTACGAATGAGCCTATCTTCGGTTCAATTCATTAACCACTTTCAGACAATGAATATACAATACTTATGACTGAATAGTTTATCGGGATAAACAACTACATTGCTGTTGATATAAATATTTTGCTTTGTAAATAAATTAATCATAGATTTATAGTGAACGTTTCCACTGTTACAGAAACAACGACAATGAAATTCCTTTATGTGACTGAAATGCTGTCAGTTCATTTTTCACAAAAATTTGAAGCAAAGGCACAATACAATATGTTTGCCCCTACAAAAATCTTTACTAAAAGGCAGAGATTTATCCACAGTTGGACAGATACTACAATAATCCGATCCGGAAACTATATATACATATAGGCAGTTCTTACTATAAATTTCGTTTTACTAAGCGTTTCCATAGTGAAGGTATAATACAATCAGCCTTATTTCCTTAACGATACGAAAACCTATTCCCATAAACAATAATATAACTATCTGTAAATCCTAGTGACTATGTTATTTAGGTGATGAACTCCTGTTGTAACTTTAAATTCTATCTATACAAAAATTCATAACCTTAAACACTATTACTTGAATTAAATTAGGTTTTGTTCATCGTTACTCTACATTTTTGCTTACTTTGAAATGCTTTTTGAAGAGGTTTACAATGCTGCTGAACGTGAATTTCGTTCAAAATCCTAGTTTTAGCTAGAATTCCTAAATCTTACTGCTAATGTTAATCCTTACAATAAATACTGCTTCTAAACTTAAGTCCAAATTATATTCCTGAAATTAGGTTTCAGCAGTGTTATAAGACTTGATATAACGTAATTAAAAAAAACACAGCGTAAGACGACGTAGCAAAAAACATAAGTTGGAATGCTGTAACACTAAGAACTATGGTCAAAGTATTGCAAAGCCTTGAGTTCTCATACATTTTGCCCGTTGTTTTACAAACGGCATCTCCTAAATTTATCTGATTTAGCATTAGCCTTTTGGTTCATAGGCTTAGCATAAATTCTTATTATAAAATCTATCTCTTACCCTAAAACCCAACCCAAAATCAGATTCCTAACACTAGAGCATAATTCTAATCACAATTTTTAATCTTTAGCCTAAACAGTAATCCTAGCTATGATTTAATCTGTACAGTACTCATTTATAGCTAAAATTTGAGGCAACTATGAGACTGATAGTATATCTCTCATTGATTGAATGGGAAATTTTTCGCAGTCAATTGAATTCAGCGTTTAATCATCACTATACTGTACTCTAGCTCTTTTACTCCATAATCTTAAATACTCTAGGCTTTGTTTATCTGGTATGTTGGACTTAATTTAGACAAGAATTTAAACACTTGCTACTTAATTTCTTAGTAAAATTTAACAATAGTTCTAGATAACCAGATCTAATATTTTATTCATTTCTGTTGTCATAGAGCTTTATAAAACAACAAGGCTTGTTGGTACAAAACAAAACTAGTTAATGGATAAGTTTGTAATAGAATTAAACCATGTGATAGGTCATGCATTTTGCATAAATTGTTTGCAAAATGTTTATTTTCTGTGTGTAAACAGTATCGATATTCGTAGGGGCGTAAAGTACACTGATAAATTGGCGACATTCCTAACTGTAACATTCAATAATAAAGATTTCTGTACTTCAGAGAAGATTAATTCAATTACGAAACTAGATAAACCTTGCAAATGAATGTTAATTAGCATGGAATGTAAGTCCCATGATATAGCTCCAACCATCTAATAGAATAAATAAATTAGATGGTGAATTTACAGTCCAGTACTAGCTATTCCTGACTAATATCCGTTTAATAAATTTCCAAAATAACATCTCGAACAAGTAGATATTGTGATGGTGTGGGATAGTTGAGAATAATCAATTTGGGTTATGTATTTGGAAGAATCTTTTGGCGTAATGAACTAACAACCGTGATGCTAGTTACTACTGAAAGATAAACGTGTAATTAATCTTAAGCTAGAAATCGTATTAACTGAATAGCCCAGCAGTAACATCTCTGACAATAGCATTGAATTAAGTGACTATGAATGTTTACATTAGATCACATTTATCGAGGTTAGAGGTACTCCTAGTTGGTACGTGCCGGCGATCGTAAAATGTAAGTCTGTAACTTACAGCTATTTCTGATCATTCGCCTTTAAAATCTGTTGTATAGTAACAGAAAGTGGTTGACGTAAAAATCAAGATTTCGTTTCATGCGGGGGAGATGTATGATCGCAACTGCTTCATTTGAAAACTTATTCTGCCGTCAAGTCAATCAACATAAACCACTTAATCACTTTTCCATTGTAATTTTATACTTCCTAGAAGTGTATATAAAGAGTGATATTCGCCCTATCCATAGGACATTTTCGTCTTTTGATGGTATTCCGTGATTCAGTGTGATATAAAGGTTCTGACGAGGAGGAAAGTATCAATTACATTTGATGCTGATTCATGTAATATCAGTGAATATAGGTTATTATTATCAGGCTAAAATCCTCTGTATCACATGCATGTATACATAATTATAGGAAGATATTGAGTGAAGAATCAATATTAACGATAAAGCAATAAACATTTTATTCACTTTAGTTTGAGACAGTATGTAAATGTACAAAACAATTACAGCAAGTGGAAGATTCGATGTTTTTTAACTATTGCCGATGTGATTTCTAATTTAACTATGTATTTATTATGAAACCTGTTTTTGTATCAACTTACACTTAGCTATTCCCAGTGAAAATCTCATAAACTCCATTTCTTTAATGTATATAATTCAATCATTTAATGCCTGTTACCCCATATGGACCACCCAACTCTGTCTTGGGCCTTCATTTCCAATTCTTTTATTCATTCTCATCATGTCTGCCTCTAATTCTCGACGCAGTGTTCCTGAGTCTTCCTCTTTTCCTTTGACCTTGAGGATTCAAAGTTAATGCCTGTCTTGAGACACAGTTTAATGATTTCCTTTATGTGTATCCTATCCGCCTCCAGCGTCTTTTCCTAATTTCCTCTTCGGTTAGATGTTGATTAGTTCTCTGTCACAGGTTGTTGTTGATGGCAACTGACCAACGGATCCAAAGTAACTTATACAGACAGCTGTTTATAAATATTTGTATCTATTGAATGATGCTTTTCATAATGTATATAATTCGAAAACAATTTAATAGTTGTTTTCATGAGATGAGAGTGATATGAATCCAATTTTCGCCTTTCAAAAATATTTCGAAAACATCGAGTTAAAACTTCTAGTTTCACTTTCTTGTATTCTGTAAGAAAGTTTTGATACAGATTGATATCCTCTAGATGATTACTGAAAATCTGGCAGAACTAAAGATCAACCTATTTCATTTTAGTTTGAATTTGCATTAATGAATAGTTTCTAATTGACACAAAACACTAACGTAGTAAACTTCAGCTTTTAGTAGATTTTTTTTCTAATTGATATTATTACCTATATCATACTTCGAACTGAACTCTACAAATCTATCTATTATATATTAAATAAATGTTTTATAAAAATTAACAAACCTGTTGTAATCCACCTGGTCCTGGTGATTTGGCATTTACTTTAAAAAGTGGTTCCTCTAAATATTGACATTCTAAAAATTTATTATTATTATTATTATTATCATTATCATTAGAATAGGTGAATGAATTTGGTAATCCTGAGAAATTAAGCATATCTATTAATTTATTTATAATTTGTTTACAATTCTCTGTACCAATCTGAGATAGATGTAATAGACGTCGAGTAATTGTTGATGGATTTTGTAATTTAGCAAGATAATAATTTAAACGATTATATAAAATATGTTGAACAATATTTTGTTGATGTATTACTATAAATTGATTTATAAGATTGATATAATTTATTGAATGACTAAAAGATGATCGAAATTCAATTGTTTGAAGATCATGAAGTATTTTATTAGTTTGATCCATAATTACGTGTAAATAAGTGAGATGTTTCTGAAAAAGTAATAATTCATATAGAATTAGTAAGCATAATAAACTTATCAACTGATAAGAAGAGATGGATAAAATAAATTGTAACAAACATCTAAAATCTTATTTATTAGAAGATTCAAATTTATGTTTGTTTTCAAGACAGTACGTTAGACAAAGTCGACTTGATAGATCATCACAACAAGATACATGCCAGAGTGACCCAAATAGTGCATCGGCAATATTGATGACAATGACTAAGTATAACGAATATGGTTTAAGAATAAGAATGGGAAAGGTATAGGTGAAGGACCGAGGAATAATAAAATAAATTAATGAATGAATAAAAGCGTTTTCTCCATTGTAACTGATTCTATATCTAACCACTAACTTCACTTATCACGTGGACTTCATCTAAGTGGTTGAAATCTACCAACCCGACCCTATTCATTAGTCAATAATTCCATAGACTCACATTTTTGTTTAATCACTAAAATTACTCTTACTGTGGGCAGCAGCGCTGATCGAAGTGGAGTGTGGTTCATTGTACAAAACCTATTGCAATCACATCAGTCAATAAAGATTAACATCTTCCTAAAGCTTTACTTCACGAATGAATTAATTTCAAATGTAGTTGAAATCTAAACAAGAGAAATACAGGTGATTTTGGTGAAGGTGTAAAATGAATATACAACTGTACCACTGAGACCAATTTCGTATCATATCACTAAATAAATACGATCATTAACTGCAAGTATTATGTGAACTGCAATCGGGAGGTCCGCATCTGGTCGCACGGCATGTTGAAGTAGTCGATGACTTTATGAATTAAATCTATGTGTTGTTCTACATCTATATCTACATCTTTAGCGTTATCTGATAATGATTATTTGTTTCTAGCCAGTGAGAAACATATATCTACACTGCATTCTGAAAGTGCCATCATGTTTATCACCTTTACTTGATTGTAAAATAACCTAAAATACATATTACGAAATGCCATCAATTATTCTTGAAGACCTTACAGAAACCAAGAAGTTTAAAACAAGTTTAGCTAATAAGTAAGTTCAGTGAGGTGAAGCATATATATATATATTCAGGCTCTCCAATGTTGATGACCGACAGAATACATACCATCGTTAACCTTCGTTTTCAGAGCCTCAAGAACAAATGAAAAGTATTTTATTTCTACATAAGAACTAATCTATCGGCTGGCCTACAATAATGTTATCAACTAATATAATCAAAAATGAGAGGAAAATTGTACCAGTGCGTAAATTTTATTGAAGTAAAATATATAGAATATAATCAGCATTGACGATTAAGGTTCTCAAGTGAGTGTTTACTGTCATTTAGCTCTATACAAAATCAGCCATGGACTAAGTAACTTCAGTCCATCACTGAATCAGAACTTTGTACTGTGATAAGATTGGTTAGTCGGTTTACGAGTAATATAGTTGATTCCCATAGAGGTTGGTTTATGTAGATGACAAAATGAATTCCTGAAAATTATTTAATTTGCCTTACCTCAATGGTTACACAATCATCTGTTTCCATATTTTTAGCAGATTTTAGATTGACGACTAATCCTTGTAACTTTTCTGAGAAGTAGATTAAACGTCGTTTGAAATTATGACCGCGAGTAAGTTTCTTCATAAGAATTTCACGCCAACGAGATAACGCAGATAGTAAATTTAAAGTATTGGAGTTATCTACTTTCAGATGCTCAACGGTTTTCAATAAGCTATTATTAGCTTCCAGCTCTTGGTCATTGGGAATTGACAATCTTATAATCTGATTGAATGAAATAGAAAAGAATAAAAAGGTTAGATTAATATAGAATACTCGTAGAGATTTTCGAATTTTGTAATTTACATAAAATGATTGTAGTTAGATAACTGTTAAAACTCAGGAACAGCTGTTTCATCCTGATTAATAAGTCTTTAGTAGTGTACATCAATAACACTGCAAGAGATAGAGCCTAGAACCATCAGGCCTCTAAGTAAGGATTTAGTTACTAAACTACAGAGTCAGGGTAGTCGATGCTCAATGTTGAAGATTACCTTGATAACACCTATTATTAAGGTCCCTACTACTAACAAGTGAAGTCCGAATATTAATTCTTCTTCAACCGACAATAGGTGTTTACAATGTTTGTAGTATGTTATTGAGATCCACCTACTAACGATGCAAATTTTACAACTCCAGATTTACAGGTACTAAAATGATTCAAAAATCCAGAGTTAATATTTCCGAAAAATCATTTTTATAACTGATTGCAATCAAATTTTTAGAAATAATGAATTTTTCAGGTAATAAACAACCGGCCTACTTAAATCAGTCTAACTACCTCAACAATACATCACAGTCTGTTGAACATGCTTTTCTATTACTGATGGATTCTGAATATTCACTTATGAATTCATACAACATACTATAAATAATAATATTATCTAATGAATTGATAAATCGACTGTAAAGTTCATTGCAATGAAGTAGAATGATGTCTTCATCAGGAAAATTTCTGATATGCCGGGCACCTAACGAAGATTGACTATCTTCGAGAACTATGCTTTAGAACATTACTTCAATTATTGTAACTGTGGACAGTGTAAGCATTTCATTCCTAAGACTGTTAAGTTCCCCTTGCCCGGTTCTCTTGTTTAGTATATTTACTCTTAGTATATTGTTTATTACTATTAACTGCGGTTACTTAATTGTGTACACCCTATCCCCATTCACTGCCACTCTTCCCTTTGTTTTGCATCAATGTTAAATTTGTGATTAGTTTACCGTGTGGTCTGGTTTTATGTATATATAAAGGCATGATTAAAATATAATGCGATCTCGGTTCTCAGATCTCCCTCTCTCCGTTTTCCGGTTCCCAATTCTGGTTCATCTATTGTCGGCCTGGGGGGTGAGTGGGCTTAGGTCAGATGCGCATTATCAACTAGGCATATCTCATTGGTGTTCGCTACAACCAACCAATATCTCCATCCTCTCTTTCTTCCTCACGTCATAACAATTTCATTTATTAAATTCGTTTCAGATGACAGAAGAATTTTCAACAATCATATTATATCAACGATATCACCAAGATGCCTACTTATAAAAGATTTAATTCATGGTTTCACATGAGTTTGAAATGGGAATGTAGGAGGATTTTTTCTACGTATGATGGTTATCGCTTGAAGACAAGTGACTGAAGAGGATTATTCATTTCATCAAATTACTTTTACTGTTTAACTATAAATCTATTTTGCATACATAACAAATAAGACTGAATTCATTTGAAAAACTATATTAGGTTGTTATTCTTTCTTTTAAGTGAATTAACTGTCATTAGTTGTGATATAATAATGAGGATATCAAAGATAAATTTAGGTCAATAACGTTTTGTATATATTCAAATATTGTTATACTCGTACACATGTCATCCTTTTATATAAAGGCGAGGAAATCGGAAATGATAGTCTATCAAGTCTGTCCTACTCGTAATTAGGACCATTACGGATACGTCAAGTATTCGGTAAATATGACATCTGTTTCGATTAAATTGTAAGCTATTAACATACTTATTAACGATTGTCATAAGTCTTTTCCTTTCACAATTATTGTAACTGGCTTATCATCATATTTTACTGAACCTTGTACACTGCACCCTTAATTCAGTCTTTATTGTAGTTTGTATTTACTGTTACTAATTGGTCCAGAATATGATATAGAAAAGCCATTGCTTTTACTCAATAAATGACACGGCCTTAACTCTTATTAACCAGTGTTTGTTATTTCTATCTGTACCTCTTTGTAAGGTTTTGTTGACTAAGGCATCATGTAAACCAATCATTATTTTCAAGTCTATCAGGTCTTAGTTATTGCAGAAGTACATTTAACTTGTATCTCACCTCGCCACGGTAGCTGTGAGGTCATTTCAAAAGTTATAGTTGTAACCAAATGATATACTTCAAAATAGTGTCAATTAATATTTGAATGTTGACCAGCTGGCGGGGGACAGGGGAAGAAGTACAGTAAGGAGGTTAGGTTTTATGGAATGTATCTAAGCTGCTCTAATTTATTTGGCCAAGAGTGTCTTAATCCTAGTTCATGGGAATTCTTATTGTTTTTCAATCACTTGATAACAGTTTGGATAAACAGAATCATTAGTATACAAAATGATTTAATAAGTCAAACTAAAAGGTGTATTCGAGTTATATAAATAGTATGAAGGCGTCGAATGATTATTTTATTTTATTAAAGTTGAATGATACTTAGCACAGTATTTACACTTCCTCCAATGTAGGACATGTCAGCTGGATGTATAGCTATCTCAGTATCCTAGTTTATCTACTTTAGATGCCAAAATCCAACACTAGTACAGAATTTGTGGTAACGCTGAGAGGGAATCTGCTCAGGATGAACATTGGTTAATTACAGTCGTTAACATTAACAATGCTAAGAGACATATCCTTACAAATAGATCATTACATACCCATGAATATTACATAATTCTATCAGGAATAGACATCTGATTATTAAAAATCATTTCATAAAAATTGTAACTCATTTACCAAAACAAACTTTATGTGATCTACTTTAAACAATACTGTTAATGTGCATATTACTATCCGACTTATCTCGTAAAAGTGGATCAAGTGAAGTTCGAGTTTACTACCAACTAGTTGCAAGGTTAACACTATAAACGATTTGTCATCGTTATTGCAATAGTCCTAAAAAAAGATTGCGGTGAAGTTCTGTTTAGAAAATTCTTGAACTTCGAAGAAAACAGTTGCAAATGACAACAGTAACTTGCTGCTTAGAATCGATAACAGTTTTAGTGCTATATTGCTATGATTTAAGCATCTTATTCAGTCACAATATATGTGCCTTCTAAAAACTTTTGATATAGTCAGCCATACTAAATCAAGAAGCCCAAGGATGCTTAGGAAACTTTTGTCACACATCTAATAACCATGCACACTCAAATCTGGCCTATATTAACATAATACTTGAGTGATGCAAATAAAAATATATGGCCATTGACCTTAAATAGATCTTCGTCTAGTCACGGTGACATGCAAGATCCTGAATTTTTCACTTCTATAGAGCCTCAAAACAACTTGTGATTCCTCCAGAATTTTCTGGCTTGCCTTTCACATAGTAAATTGTTTAAAGCTGAAAATAAAGAAGTGTTAATGCTTCACTCAACAGCAAATACTAGATTTTCGTGTTCACACCGATACGTCATTTGTAAACCGGAATGATATCCAGTGAATTCATGAGAGATTGGTCTATCAAACATGTGTTTCAAGGTTAAAACGTACGCTTAAGATGAATATTACTGATATGAATAAATTACTAAAAGTCAATGCCTAATGGTTCTTAATTGGTTCGAGATTCCACCGACTACTAACTTATAAATAAATCTATAGAATACTAGCACAAAGGGAGTTTGTGTTTACTGATAAAGTTTTCTGATCATCACAACGGTCTTTTCACTTCATATAACAAGTAATTGAAGGAGTTATCAAACATTAGTGCATCTTAGACTGAATCAGAGATGGCAGACCACATCACTTAACACTATGTTCTTGGTATTTTCTAAATGATAAAAAACGTTGATTATATAAGAAATTTACAGGAAAAAAACGTCTGAAAGTTAAACTACTCACATTTCGTAGATGTAGATGATAAACATCAACTTTCTGAATGCACATTTTGATCCGATCACTTAGATTATTTATAGATTCCAAAAGTAAATAATCAATGCAACCGTATTGATTAGAAAATTCTCTAAATAGATTATTCACTGCAACTTCATCAATACATAATAAAGTTTTTTGTATTGTTTTATATAAACACTGACCACATTGATAGTTATCAAATAGTTGTATTGTAGGATAACTATGGATAGCTTCAACAAGTTTAGGACGTGTAGTTAATATCCATTGTAAAAGTGCTGGATTATAAACAGATGACTCTTTGGGAGTGTTAATTGTACCAGTGATTTTGACAATATTCTGCCATGTCTCATACAAGTTGAATAATACCTACAGGAAGTAATAAAGAGTTTATACATAATAGAAGGGTAAATACGTATACAAGAAACACGTTGAACTGTTAAAGAATCCTAAACTGTTGTAAAACGGTTAGGTAGCCATGCTCAAATTAAAAATATAATCGACTAATAACTTTAGTCAGAATAATTTCTCAAAACAAATGATATATAGGTTCGCATGTTCTAAGCCTAATAAAATAAGACTCACTGCCATTAATTGATTGATGCTTATCATGTAAGTTTAATCAGTTAGTCCTAGACAATGTAGGACAAAGTCCAGGTGCGTATAGGTCTAAGTTGCCAAACGACCTATAGAACACCGAAATTAAATTTATATGAATAGAAAAGCAACAGAATGCAACAGGAAAAATAAAGCGGACGCATGAACGGAAGAATAACGAAACTTAAGAAGTAGAAAAAGATAAGCCATTGTAACAGTTCCTGAGGCATGTCATTCAATGTCACCAGCCACTCATCGCTATTACCACGCGTATCACAACCAGGTAGTCGGCATCTGTCAGCTTGGGTTAGACCGGTAGAAAAGACTTCATGAACTGCTGCCATGGATTGGTTTGGTCGCTTCTACATTTTTAACAACCTCTAGGTGGTCGAACATACGCGTCACATGCCTTAACCACCTCAGTCGATGAATATTTACAATTTCATCCACTGACTTGCTAGCACTCTCTGTTTAACATCACTATTGATTACTTGACCATTCGATAATATACAGCCGATACCTCGAAGTCTTCTGTAAACAAAATTATGAAGACTACGTATATCTTCTATTTTCGTGTCCCATGTTTCGCATCTAGAGCAAAAGGTTGGGCAGTAAACTCGGCATTTCGTTGAGAGACGAGTGTGACACATACACCAAAAAGTGGTGAAATTTGGTGTAAGCCAAACGTCCTTTTGTGAGTTCAGACTGGAATTTAGTCAGACACCTACATACACGTGCAGATGTAACTTCCGATATAAATGAAATGGTCAACTCATTCGACTACTTTGCTCCATGTGACTAGTCTAGAGGATGATGTTGTCCAATCCTGAAGTAAAATTATGCATTTAGGGGGGGGGGGAAGAAACGCATTCCAAAATATGCTCCCATTGTTACTTCAAGTATTCAAGAGATCTCATATATTGTCTTCATGCAAGTTAACTACAGTCATCAAACACAGGATAATCTTTTAGCGTTGACTTAATCTTAGCTTTGAACTATACTTTAAATATGATGGTTGTGATACTATCCAGTTAATAAAACCAAAACTAGGTGTAAACAATTTTTAAAGCTAGAACCTAATGAATGAAAGTTGAACTCTATACCTCTTTATCCTATCACTTAAAATCTATACCATATCATATTAGTAAATAAAAGATACATCTACCTAATAAACTTACAATCAAATGTATAAAGAATAAAAATTGTTTTTCTAATTCTAATGTATTTTGTTGTAATTTATCAATTTGTAATTTTTTCTTCCAACGTTCATTGAAACTTTTACTACCTGGTATATCAAATTCATTGAATAATTGTAAATCATTTAATGTTGAATCAGTTGTAAGTTGATTACATAAACATTTTGTAAATCCATTCTGTAAATATTTCATACATTGATTATAAATATGCATCCATAGTTTATCTAATTTAGAATCATTTACAAGTATCTATAAAATAGAAAATACATGGTGATTATGTCAATTATAATAATATTTTGATAAATTGATGAGTAATTAAAATCATCACAAAATGATATCTGTTGGGGTATTATTAGAAATCAAAGAGCATTTCATCCATGTGAGTAAAACACCTTAGAGATGGGCACCGACCATCGTATGATCTTTAAACGTCGAGGATAAATTTAAGCAATAGGTTAGATTGTAATCGTACACGTTTGTAACATTAGTCAATTCTTGACATGCCTCAATGATTTTATTCAATTTAGAATTGTTTCAGCTACATGAAACAACTGTCTTATTCTAACTACGGTCGATTCATAATGAATATCTATACAAAACAGCATTTCATTTAAAATGAATGAACTATTTTAATTGAGACGGAATCTGGGATGTTCATTGCTAATGAGTCCCACATTAAAAAGTAAGAGCTACCCAGTGCTCTCCCTGGTTTACATTATTAACCTGACAACATCAGTCTGTGACATATCTAATCAACTAAAATAAAGGATGAATAATTTGTTGATTTTCTTCTGAGAAATAGATTTCATTAATTAAAAAGTCAATGAAATACAGATAGTGATTAGTAAATATTTCATTCTAGCTTATAATTACTAACAATATACACTGATGACCAACATTAGACAAATCACAAGTTCCATGTTTTGTTAAATAGCTTGACAATCATTTAATATTATTGACATATAATTGTTTTAATCTTGGATATGAATGCTTGTACATGCTAGGATTGTTGTCTAATAAAGCTTCAGGAAATCTGCTTTGAAGCATATCATTATTGGTTCAATAAATTTAGTTAAATGAACCCGTCACGGGTTGATGTAGGTAGGATACTACTGAAAACCAAGAGGGCTGTTTTCTCCTAGAATAGGACTCCCCACCAGTAAGCTCCCTAGCCTTCGCCTCAAGGGCATTAGATTTGCTAACGCTTAACTAGTTGCAGCATTGGGCTAGCATCAAAAGATAGGATTCCAACCCCAAATCGATTCCAAAAATGCTATTTAACTGAATGATCTATAGAGAATTATTCACTAGATTACTAAATAGTCTTTAAAAGAAACTACTCGAAGTTGCAATAAACTATCGCAATAATATTTGAACTGTTTCGATGATCCAATATAGACCTAATTTTACAACTTTTATAGACAGTTTTCAAATTTTTAATTTTTTTAAAGAATTAATAAGTTTATACATTAGGAGGTGGAAATAAATGGTCTGTATATAAATGGTGAGAACAAACATCAAATGAACTAGGATGGATTCAAGGTAATTCATGCAAATAGTGTCGTTCTCGTTCTATCCATATTCTTATGTGGGATAAATTCACTGTATAGGATTATTATACCAGGGAGTTTGCATTTTTATGAAAATGAAAGCATTCAGCAATTGGTGCCAGTCTCTTCATATATATATATATATATATATATATATATATATATATATATATAAGCTTTAAGATGCACTATCAAAGCGCTAATGAGGCAAGTAAAGTCAGAACACTGTATTGCAAAATTAATTTACTTCTAACTATCTTGCTTAACAGTATTGTACACATTGTTAAATATCAATAGTTTTACATCACAGACTGAATTCAATTAGACAATCATTGATAACCAAGAAAAACTGGACAGTTGTCTCTTCGTAGTGTAAGACTCCTCAACAGTGCATATCTACATCGAATACTATACCAAATAAATATAGACCAAAATGAGAGATCTTAAATTTTAAATCATTGAGGTATCATCGAATAATTTCGTTTTCTAAGTTCAGCCACTTCATGATACTACTGAGCTATTAGTCATATTCATTAGTGATATTTAATAGACATTCATTTAGTTTTTTTATTATATATATCGGATATCACTTATAATAACTTAACATTCTACTTTAATTGTGTTAGAACGATATGAATAGTGGAAATTCTCTTCTTAACAAAATTTTGTTTATACTCAACGTAATCATGAACCTAAATCAAGCTTCAACAAACATCACTTAAATTGTGATTTAGTAAACATTTTATTGTAATACATCGCATATGTGTCAGTATAAAAACTGGAGAGAAGTGTATATGAAGACACTTATATATATATATATATATATATATATCTGTTGGTCGATAATTATTCTGTCACCAGATTAGTTCTTAGTGCTACTAATCGTATACTGTCGATCAAGTTATAATGTGGTCACTAAACTTAATAACTCGATATTGCATGAACTAAGTTTTGATGTTCGGAGTGGACATTGAGCCCTGGTGTCATGCTAGATAATATGAGTCAGTAAGGTGTATATAAAATTATGCAAGAAATGATAATACATATTAGATTAGAACCCATAGATTGAGGCCCCATTAGTTCATTTAATATATCTAAGATGTGAAACTGAGTAGAGAGTTCGAATCCAACAGGAATTATCATTTTCATCAAAATTGTAGGCACGCTTTGTTGACGAGTGACAACTAGCATGAGGTCTAATTCAAGCAGTGTCTCTTGCAGAGTACCTCCAGCCACATAACTTACATCTACTGAATTAAAATAGTGTTTATTTTGAACCCTTCAAACTTTTCAAACAATATTATATATTTCTCAGTTTCCCACAACCAGAAGAAGAATAGTTGACTGTTCATATCCTCATTATTTGTTAGTAAGTGTAAAAGAAAAAAGGAAAGCCAAAATGGAATACATATTTCAGGCTTTTGTTATCTTACGTATTGTCCAAGTATTTAAATAATAATCAGAATTCACATGGAATAGAATGTGACACTATCAAAATAATACAGTTGGCTAGCTTGGCAATAGGCAGGATAATCAAAGCCACACTTGATTACATTGCTTCCTATAACTCATATTGGTTTTAGATATCTGGCAGGTTGTTCAGTGCCACAAATGTTATTAGCGATCACTCTAACGAATAATTCAGACTCTCTTGACTTGTAATTAGTTAGCTTAGTAATATGCCAGATAACAGAAGTCATATCAGGGGAGATTTTATAATTTTATCATAAGAACCAGTAAACCAATTATTAAATTTTAATAGTATTTTAATCAAAAGTATTATATAAATATATTAACTATTAATTCGTCTTATTCCGTTCCCATGTTATGAATGTTTCTCCTGATATTGACTACCCAGTGTTTGTACCAAGTTAGCATAGCACGTGATTTGTTATTTTGTTTGCTTAGAGGTCAGAAATATTTAGAACATATTGAGTATGTTTCGGGAATAAACACAACTTACTGGGTGAACTTTGGATTTTCGTTACCCGGTATGTAGTTGAGCCCTTCTTGAATAGCCTAGATGTTTTCGTCGTTTGAAAATAATTAGAACCAGAATTCAAGCATTTTTACTCAAAGGAATCAAATGGTTTAATTATTTTCCTCGTAATCAAAGGACTCCTGTTGGTTCTTAACAGTAGGGAGCAGGGCTTTGACTATCCGACATGTTCCTGAGCCTTTTGATTGAACTGAGTCAAAATGTTTGAATTCTAATTCTAATGAATTCCAATTGTATTTAAATTACATGGGAACTTATTCAAAGCAGACGGTGGGACTAGGGTGTTCGTGCGTTGCGAATTGCCCAGATCTTATTTGATAATTTGGAAGTTAGTAATTGGTCAAGTGAAGGCCACTGGTGTTAGCCAAACCATGAACACAACATGACTTTAAGATAAGATAAAGCACATAATTTAGGCATAATTCAGCACTACATAAATGAAATAAAAATCAATAGAACAATAAGTTGGAGTGTATTTTAAGCCTTGTGAGTGATCAACATAGACATCATTTTATTACTAAAAAATATAACATGATTTATGACTCTTCTATACTACTGAATTACTGTTTACAATCAATAAGTGATTTCTGATTAATAAAACCGTAGTGTTGGGTAAAGTATAATATATTGTACTGATACATTTTGTGCCATATAACTGCTGCCCCAACCGCGCATACATAGTCAAAGTAATAAAAGTATAATAATGTTAATAGTTAGGCCTCATCATCAAATTGATTTGGTATATACAAAATCAGTCTAGTAAATCATACTTCAAATTTCATCTGCAGATAATTGAAATTGATGGTAGGTGGCCATGCATAACGTAAAACCTGAAACATATTCATATCGGTTCAATTTACCGCAGTATATCAGCCCAATATTGATGGATATCAAAGTAGCAGAATCTATAATAACATCCGTGCTAGTAGAAAAATAATTAAATATAAAGAATAGAGTCTGAGAAAAAAGAATTAGTTCATGAGAATTTATCACCTCACCAACTGTTTTATAATTTTCCGCTGGTAACCTGCTCTTAACCTCATTGCTACTCACTTGATGGTCCCAACGAACGCCAGCGACGTTTTGGTGACATCTCTGACCAAATACCAATAGATAGTGAAGGTCATCTATAATTTTACGGCGTTCATTCAATAAAACAGAATGAACCGCTGAATAATACACTGGTCTTTTAATTTTGTAAACTTGTATCACTTCCAAGCCATAGGTAACGTTAGTTAGAGCCTTTCGAATCCGTGTTTCACTTTCTTTAGACGCTAACCCAGCAAAGCTGATCATACTTCAAGATAAGCGAAATAGCCAATAAGCTGAACTTCCTTACTCCCCACCTTTAGTTCAGGTGTTAACACAAACCGGTCATATAACAATAATCTGCACTTATAGAGAAGGGAAGATATCGCAAACATATTGATGAAGGAGACCGTAGGTCTCAGTATTTGTCAGGATCATCGTCACCCACGTACTTTGAGTTGATACATGGGCCTCGTAGTAGAAAATCAAACCACAGAATTCCAGAAATCATTTCTTAGAGCAGTGAGTTTGTTATTGAATTAAACAAAAATGGGCTAGTGAACATCTTTGACGAATAATGCATAAGATTTCGAGTTTAGATGACATTTTGCCACAAGCTTTTACTCAACCAATTGTGTTCATACAGTGAGTCTTCTGGTACACACTTTTCAGTTATAGACAGTAATATATAAATATGGCTTTGAAGTCACGAAATGCTATTCTTTTCGAGATTAGGTGATTGGAAGTAGTTAGTAGGAAACTTTGCTTGCTTCAAATTCTGCGTTGGCTGGCACTCATCAGTGAGGTGTGCCTGAAATCCTGAGGGGCGCTGGTTCCTCTACGACATTCAAACCCTTTCTTGTGGACTACTTCTAACCACTTAACATGAGAATATAATACACATGATTTTGATTCTCGAAGGCTAATGATTACAGTACAGCTTAATTGCTGGAATTGGGTCAGCAACATTTAATACTCGACAAAATTGACACCGGTTATAACTCACTAATCAATCAATCAGTCAATAACTGAAACTGTTACAATGACGTAAAGCTTTTGTTGTACGGACGTTACAGTATGCAATAAAATAACATATTACTGGGTGCAGTGGGGACTGATTAATTTGAAGCTTCATATCATGAACAAGCGTTGACTTAAATTTAACAGTCTCCACAACATACATTAACAATCACCATGCGCCGACTAGTGACTACTTTTAGATACGCAGTGGCAGTTAGTGAAGTCAAGTAATGCATTTTTTGTTCGAGTTAAGGTTAAGACCATGATTGTCTCATTTCTTGATTCTGTTGTAGATGCGAACTAGTGACGGGATTTATACTGGAATGGAACATATGTTCACTATTTTCTGCGTCTTGATAGTTGCCTGACCGAAATCAGACTATGGTATAAACATTCAAAAAACAAAAATATATTTCTAAATTTACTGACTGGTATATTAAGAAGATTCAATTCTATGTTTACAGGTCATCGGTGTTTATCATAACAAATGACAAGGTGGCTTAAGCTACTCATTATTTATGCTAATTACAATATGTATTTATCATTAGCTTATAACCTAATCATAATATTAACTACTGTAAAACACAAAGGTAATAAGTTTGACGATTTGTTAATTTCCATCCTCATCTATTCTTTAAATAAAGATAACAGAACATGCTCGATATAAACTCATTACAATATCATATTTACCACATGTAAATGTACCCTGGAAGCAACGGTGAATGGTTTGAAACTGAACAGCCTATAGAGAAAGATAACCGAAAACTGATGTATAAATAAGATATCATTCATGGGCTTGAATGCATGTTACTAAACTACATTGAAATGACGAAGTGACAAACAGTTAATAGGGTAGTTTGTATCTAAAAGTTCTTGACACATAGTTAGTGAAGACGATGTACGGAAGGTGGAAGGAAATAAATAAATGAACACAATATGATAACTGCAAAACAAAATATGTCTCGACTTCCTGAAAATATCGATTGAGTCAGTTGTGGTTAAGGGCGAGATGCGGGAAGGGGAGTGTTACAGATTTCTTATGAACACATAAACAAGGGTGATGTGTTCGATTTCCTATGGATTATTTAGTAGATACTGGTCATGTGGCAGATATAATGAAATCATTTTAACTAACATGACCTATATCATCAAAGTTTCCTACTGGGGTCTATATCTGTTTATTACACATAACAGAAGCTGTGGGAATTTCAACTAGCCAACCTAGTCTATGTGTTCACAAAAAATTTGTAACATTCCCACATCTCTTCATTGATCATACCTGACGTAGTAAATATTTTCGTGAAGTTAACACATCTTTTTTGTGTTTGTTTTATTTTAGTTATATTTTTCCTCACTACTTTCGTACACTGTCATCCCTACCTGTGTAACTGGAACTTTTATTCACGTACCATTACGTACTCATGTTCCTTTCAATAACTATTATTTTTGGTTGGATTATGGTGGTATAGTGGAGACAGTTATTAACGCTGAAGGCTGGGAAGCAATGGATATCTATTTCGTCCTAATATAGGAGGGGGCTCTTCAGCAGTTCACACCTATTTAATCAGTTCACACGTTAATGTAACTAATAAAAGTTTGAATCGGTTAATAGAAAAACATATATAACTTCTTAGGATAAACTTGTATATTCCCGTTGATTTGTTATAGGCTGAGACTGGTCAGTCATTGTTACTATATGTGCATCCTGATCGGATTGCCTCGATACAGCGAATTTCTCACAAGTATTATATAAGTTGGATTGTGATTGGCAAGTGGAATCCAGGATGCGCATTTCGTCTTATTTGGGACTCATCGGTTGGATGTATCTGCATCCCACACTGGGATTCGAACTCAACTTCATTCTATAACAAATCAACAGGAATATACAAATTTATCCTAATACTAATGTGCCCGTTGCACAAGTATGACTGTGTGGACTCAGTAGTCTAATGGTGAACGCGGTGGCGTTCGACACGAAACGGACTGAGTTCGGATCCCAGTGTGAACATCAACATTGGGATGCAGGTACATCCAACCGATGAGTCCCAAATAGGACGAAATGCGCATCCTGGATTCCACTTGCCAGTCACAATCCAACTTATATAATATATAACTTCTTTCTAATCATTGGCTACAATGCAGTAATCAAATAAATCATGATTTAATATAACTTACTTTTCTAGTAGGCAATTGAATTTCAAATAAATCATACATAATTTGTTCAATCATCATTAAAGTAAGATGATCACCATATACAAGACGTGATTGAATTTCAAGTAGACGATTATTAATTATCTGTTGTAAAACATTACACTGACATGTTATATGTTCAATTGAGAATGTTGACGTAGAATTTATCATTGATATTCCTTGTAATGTAGATGATGATGATGATGATGTCAATTGACGAATTTCTTCTAAAAATACATTTGGATAATTAGCATCTAATAGTTCCATAGAATGTTCCAGCTTATTTTTATGTAGATCATTATCATTAAGATTATTGTATTTTTCATTATTTGTTATAATCATATTAATTGAAAACTTATTTTTGATATGATTATTATAGAATTTTGATAAATTCATATATTTATGATTAATTTTTAATGTTGAATTTTGACAAATCACTTTAAATGATTTTTCATATTCTTTATGTTGTGATGTAATACATACCGAAGGATATGTAGAGATGTTGATTGGAGTCCATGAATAATTTTTTGGATAAGGAAATGGTAATGGCCAAATATACTGAAAGATAAAAACCGACAAGTAATTTAGAGTTGAAAAGAAAAATAATAATAAAAGTTTGATATAAGTAAAGTACATCATATAGACGATTCAGTGGAATAAATAATACAATTATAGCTTCAAAGAAGAGGTTTTTATTGTTTTATATCGTACTTGTTAGGACTTTACTGTAGGAGATAGAAATCTGTGGAGTAAAATGTGGTGTACATTTTTTAGGGTTGACAACTTCTAACCCCACCCTCCGTTTGTGAGAAAACATCAATACTGTTATGCTGGTTATGCGACGGGAACACCTTACTACCATCATATCTCTGTATAGTCGGTAGGACGACTGTTCCCTCGGATCTCATATTTGCTGAGTCTAGTCTCACAACTCTTCAGCTGACCTGCTTGCCGTGGTATGACCATGAGGAATGGTTGTTCCAGCCAGTATAGCCCAACTGAGTCATCACAATTGGCAAGCCCGACAACCACATCAACATAGCACCACAGTCAGGATAGCATTAAAAGAGTATGTGGAATTCAATGAAATATTCTGATAAATCTTATTTATTTTAAAGTATAAACACTTTAAGAGATCAACCTCAACACAGTTAGTATTAAGTTATTCAGAGATATTCCAGACAGTTCACATCAGACTGAACTATAAGGACGAGAACTCAAGAAAAGTTTGATATTTTAAGGAATTAAGAAAGTGATAAAATAACTGTTTATATAACAAACTGATATTAGGAATGCAATAAGAATAACAGAATAAATGAGTAAATAACCAATAAGTTAACAGTATAGAACATTGCAGTAGTAGAAAGTAAGCTTTGATGAGGCCTTGTTTACTCGTCTAAATTATGATTTATTAATGAAAGAAATAAAATTGAAACTATCTTAGCAACCGATATCATTCAAAGAACTATGAATTAATTTCATACACTTATTATTTTCATTATTTATTAGTATAATTTCGAGTTCCTAATATGTGTCCGCTATTCTGTGTCTAAATTATGTTTTCATTTGTTTATGGATGAAAATATCGACTACAATCGTTCCAGAGGTTACTAATAACTCTCGAATAGAAGCTGTTAATCCAAAAGGAAATATAAACATTGATGTAAGTTGGACAAATCAACTATTAGGAAAATGGTATTAAAGCATGTTGCTAGTTAAAAATCCTTTTACAATGAACGTAAAGATTCAATGCCGTCAATTGATATATGAAAGACCTTAACAAACGTAAATACTACAGAAAATAAAGTTGAAGAGTGCATTTGTCTTCTATAACTGTATACCAATTAACTTTGATAGCATGAAAACTTAAGTTACATTTCAAGCGGAATTCACCAGTACTTATATGTACAAAATAAAAATTCTAACTAAGCGAATAGGAATAAAAGAATATCAAAGATAATGAGGAAATGTAATTTCATTCATAACACCCGGGATATATGAATTAATATTAATATCATCAGGGTAGGTCTAATGCTTAACAGCACTACTCACATGAAAAACCAACATGATTATAAAATGTATTACGCTTCATTAATGGATAATTCGCATTTTTGGGTTTGTCATATGACTACTAATATGTCAACTACATACCACTAATAAAATATCCATATTTTTTATTGAGCATTTAAAAATAAATTATAAAATTGACACTATTAAAGTAATATGGAAACTATATTCATAACTAGTCTATACCGATCGAATAGATGGAAATATTCAAGGAATTTTAGATTAAAGTGAAAGTATACACTTAAAATGAATGTATTTAAAGTAGGCTCTAATTATCTCTTTAATCTAACTAACTAATTCAGAATACACGGTACCATCAAAAGTAACTAAGATACTCAAATTTACTGTATAGTACTGAGGAACATACCTAATATCAACAGTTGATTAAGATTTAGAATATTTCTCACTGGGATGAATTTAACCTATGAAGTTGAGCCAGTTAGATTAAAGATATAGCAGTCTGACTGTCTACCGAATCGCTACGTAATTTAGTGCTAATAGAACGTTCGGTCGCATCGAGAAAACACTTATCTAAGACAGAAGGAATAATAAAAAGAAAAATGTGAAGAGAAGGAAACATGGAAATTAGTTTGTTTTCATAATATGAGATAGATATCGTTATTACAGAAATTTTGAGGATGTTCTCCGCTCTCAAATTCTTCCTATCATCAAGATATATTTCCAACTGGAAAAAATCATGTGACAACTTGAAAGTGTAAAAACCCCTTAGTATATTTAAATGTCATCATGGAATGATTGTTCACATGCATCATTCCACTGAAGTTATTCAGACGCAATACGGATACCTAAATGTATACAAGAAGAACTGTCTAAAGCTACACAAATGTTTAGGAAATATGTCAGAATTTTATAATAGTGTAGGCTATAACAAACCGTGATACATTTATAATTCATGCAAATATTGTATATAGTTTTTAAGTTTCTCTATTGTTATGAACTGTTCATTCTTATCAATTTTATATTTGATTGGTTGCTGTTTAAATCATTTACTCGGTTACTGAAGTTCGTCTCTACAGTATGAATGTTTATCCTTATTGAAATTTAGCCTTGCATGATATTGTTCTGGAATCATAGTTTCCATCATGGTAGTTAGTCATGATATAAATATTATTAGAGATTTCCATTGAATATTATAAAGCCACGACTCAACCTTTAAATGTAACTCGTGTCACTGATACACATTCACATAATCAACGACATATAAACAAGCATAAACAAGAATATTTATTGCATTACTGCATTCATCATTGAAATAAATTTTTCGATTAAAGAAATAAAAGGTAGGAAAACAAATCAATTGTATTATTTTACTATCCTAAACAGGTCTGAAAAGAAAAAAACAACTCTCTATTCAGGCTCATTTTCATTTATTATGTCAAAACATATATTATATTCTATGTTATTGGTCAATTGTATGTTGTTTATCTGACCTATAATACATTTAATGGTGACTAGTTGCTAAACTATTTGTTACTAAAGAAAACAAATAAACAAGACTACTTAGGAAGTTTATTATTATAACTAATTTTTGATCAATAATTTAAAGACATGATGAAGAAAGAAAAGTGGTGAAATAAATAAATGATATTTAATCTACTAGATGTACATATCTTAATCACTTCAATCAATTAAGATTTTCTGCTTCACTAACTGACTTTTCATCTTAGCCTAATCTACTAAGTCTAAAACTTCGCTATCGGTCTCAACATACACAAGCACACACACACACACAAACACCTATGACCAAATACTAGTCTATATTCGAATATCCTCTATTTCTAAAGTTCACATGTCATAGCGACAAAATAAAACAGAGTGAAGTGCTGTTTAGTGTTAATTATATGGTTAATAATTTAAAGATCCTTAGATAATAATGAAAAGTCAAGAATATTCGCGCGAATTATTGCTTTCGATAAATTCTTCTCCAGGCTTTAGAAATCCATACGCTATCAGTTTTACAGTTAGATTATGTAATAGGGTAAGCGTTGTGACTGAATATGTCAAAGTCAATGGCTGAATTCAGCCCATTACGTGTTAATTTGATGTTTAAATACTTAAAGATTGTCTTGAACAAATACGCAAGGTTGCATGACAATACACTAAACAGGTCATTTAATATTACCAAGATTGAGTATGTCGTGTTGATAGGTGATGATGGTGATACTTATTCAATAATGTCAAAGTGGTTGGGATAAAATTGTGGTGATAGTAGTAACGACAATGCAATTAGTAATATATTAAAGTTATCGTACACTACTGATGAGCAGAAAATAAAATAAATTTGTAATAACTTCGTGATAAAAAAGTGCGAATATTTTGTGATGATCAAGGAAAGGGAAGAAACGAGACTAAAGGGAAGAAAGATAACCGAAAAACATCTTAGTGACAAGGCCATATTTTGGGCCATGGTAAACAACGAGGTTGAATATTTTTTTCTCAGTATACATAAGTTCGGTTTCTTTGGGTTGATGCCTTATGCTTTCGCTGTGTAAAGAAGTCACCTTTAATCAAATTATTTTGTACTCTGCATACAGTCAAAAAGGATTCATCAGTCCTCACTCTGTGGTCATAGTCCATTAGGTGGCTAAGAAGCAGTAAATTTCGCTTAACCATTTGATAACCAAATCGCAATGTGTTCGCATGCTCTCATGTATCAGGACCTTTGAGTACAGTCTATGTGACTGGCTCCACTGAAGCAGTTAAATGCATAAATGTACATAGGTAAGCCATTCTTATTATCTTATCCTTGATTTACTGTATTAGTAGTGGCTTAGTCGATAAGTTGATATGTAACTTGACAGCGTTGAATATACTTCTAATAGATCTGTCTAATGTTCCTGTTAAGAGGTTACCTGCTATGTCGCCTTTAAAGGCTAGTCGTGTAGAGAGTGTATTTTTGTCCCGACTGTATCTTCTGCAATCTTAGTTTTCTTTTTTACCATGAATCTATCAGATATCCGTTATTCGCTAATGTCCATTTTTTCTTCTATGATGTCATCCTAGCAAATACGTCGGATCCGATTACTTAAGCATCTTACAAGATTTATTTTATATTGTAAAGGTGTAAAGTTATAAATGTGTATCTATTTTCCTGTCCATGTTTGTTTTTTTAAACAGATTCCTTCGTATACACCCGTCTAGTCTTCTCTAGTCAGAAAAATGATACTTCGATTACACTATGAGTGAAGTTGACAGTTTATACAATGAAATTCACTGTGAATACTCTATTGATCTGCATATGAAAAAACTGACAAAATTAGAAGTTTATGTATAAATATCTTTTCAGATATGAACAAATGATGCCTCAACCTGAAGTCTATCAACTATCATAATTGATTAAGAACATTCGATTTGATCAGAACTTTCAATGCATTACAAGTTGATCTTCGTTTAATTAATTAATTAATATGAGATTTATTTCACTGAACTGTAAAATATACTTTTTAATACTTCTTCGTGTAGGAGTCACCTTAAATGAATTACGTTCATTTAAACCCTACACATAGCAAAAGTTTAAATTGTTGGATGCCTTCTTTATCCCTACTTCACCACAACCAGTCAACTAATTGTTTTAATAACAAAATCATTTATTAGGATAAACTTGTATATTCCCGTTGATTTGTTATAGACTGAGACTGGTCAGTCATTGTTGCTATATGTGCATCCTGAGCGGATTGCCTCGATCTAGTGAATTTTTCACAAGTATTATATAAGTTGGATTGTGACTGGCAAGTGGAATCCAGGATGCACGTTTCGTCCTATTTGGGACTCAGCGGTTGGATGTACCTGCATCCCACACTGGGATTCGAACTCAACTTCAGTCTATAACAAATCAACGGGAATATACAAATTTATCCTAATACCAATGTGCCCGTTGCACAAGTGTGACTGTGTGGACTCAGTAATCTAGTGGTGAACGCAGTGGCGTTCGACACGAAACGGACTGAGTTCGAATCCCACTGTGTACATCAACATTGGGATGCAGGTACATCCAACCGATGAGTCCGAAATAGGACGAAACTCGAGTTCTGGATTCCACTTGCCAGTCACAATCCAACTTATTTAAATCATTTATATAGACAAAATAATATCCGAATGGGAAAAAGGCAAGTTTCATGAGATGATTTGACTGTCTCAATAGTTTTTGGAGTTATATATTAACATTAATCGTTAAAATTTGAAAGTAATCGTCTGACAAATATGACTTATGGTTCCAACGAACGGAACGTAAAGAAACGTAATCATTACAAAATAAGCCAATCATAAAAAGTCGAGAATAAAGAACTTATTTCCATATCAAAACAAATGAAATTATGATATTTTATGTGGATTAATGACATCAATAAATTGCTATAGACATCAAATGGAGATAGCGGAACGGGAATTTTAATGGCTGTCGCACAATCTATGTCCGTGTTACGGACCTAATTCTAGAATAATCTTAACATATTCCTAACCCGAAAATTATCAACCCACCCCACTCATCAACCTTTGAGACGAAATACCAGTCCATCTTATAATACTGGCCATTTATGAACGGTTATTTCAGTTGTATGTTTACAAATAAGTATCTTATGAGATAATCCGATATCTCGTAAATGCCCTACAATTCTGTCAAGATGTAAATTACGCATCAAACGGTCGAATGTGACAGCATCATCTGTAAGGACTTTCATCTTCAGTTAAATAATACTTAATGACTCTGCAAACAATGACATTGACCCCACTATGATTAGTGACATATTAAATAATTTTTTACATAAAACCATTTTCAATTTCAGTTCGATAAGGCAAAATCTTAATTAGTTACTTATTTCAAGCAGTAAGTAGTAGATACGTGTTTGTGTTAAAAAATAAATCATCACCAAAAGGTGTGTGAATTATTCAACATAATTAACATAATGAAAATAAAGTACGCAAGTAAAATGCTATTCAAGATAGATGAAATCATATGTCATAATGTAGCAATAAAGTTCATGTATTTCATGCATTCGTTGCCATTTGTAAATTTAAATAAAGAACAAAATGAGGTAATTTTTTGTGTGAAAATATTAAGTTTGAATGTTTGTATTCGCCATAGATTGATGTTAGTTGGGTACCACTGAAAACCAGGAAGTATTGGATAGCTGTTTTGTTCTAGTATGGGACTTCTCAGAGTTCACACTTTTAATTAGATCAGAGAATTGAACTCACAGCCTACAGGTAGCAGGGTAAACCCTTACCCATCTGATCCACTATGTCGGTGTCCACTAGTAGAATTTCCACTTTCATTAATTAGTGACACACAGCGATGAGCATCGATTACCATTGGTGATAACTATCACATTCCAAGTTTATGTAAGTTCCACCAAACACATCTTCACAATAGAACTACAAGAATATTCTAAAGATAATCATTAATGAGCTAATCATATTAGTTGACTTAAGTAAGCATCTATTTAGAATGTTATAGAATTTTTGTTTGTTCATCTCACTATATCGCAAATTGATGGGATTAGACATTTTTTCATTGGAACCTTCTTGCTGGCCTAATGGTTCAGATAGCTAAACGTTCGCCATGAAGATGCCAACCAGATTAGTTTACACTAGCTAACATGATTCAAATCAATAGCCACTGACTCTATGAACAAATGCTTAGTTTTGGTTTGACCAATTATAGCTCTTAATCAATCTTCATCTATTCCAAAACTGCATTACTTATAGAGGTATTCAATAGTTTGGTATAAGTAGAACTTGTTTCCAATCATCTTCATTTATAGAATTCTACTATTTACTGTGTTCTTTCAACACTGACAATTTGACTATATACAAATATAAGTCATTACAAGATTGAGAGAAAAAGTAGTAACTAGATATATGTACAAATAGAAAATGAATAAAATATATTGAAAAAAAAATATTACAATTGAACTTCATCATTAGTATCAGTCGTAAGATTATTTAGAATTAACAAAATAAAATTGTACTACTAATAGTAGTATTAATATTGTTCTTACTACTTAATACATATAAGTGGGTGAGTAAATAGGTTTTTTTGAAACTTTGGAATTCAATAACATGGAATAAATAATAGTTCTAATGTACAAAAAGATATAAATTTTTGAAAATTTTTTTTAATATTATCATTTAACTAAATAAGTTTCCAGTTAACTTCATGATATGACATGATAAATTCTCAAATGTTGTTTCATATCATACGAAGTTGTTCTACAAGAATGTATTGCTTTGAATAAATTGTAAAGTAAACAAGTTAAAGTGTTCAAAGTCTCAGTTGAGAAAAATTGATATCAATGGTAGGTAAAGAAATGTAATGATAGAGGTATTCTTAGTAAAATAAATTAAGAATACAACTAAAAATAACTTATTACGAGATTAAGGCAAATAGATTGTGATTATTATCAATCAGTCAGTTACAATGTAGAACTTGGTACATGCGTACATCATTTCAAGTTGCTACACAAATAGAGATTGAATTGTTTGGATCAAATCCCAGAGTAGTGGAGGTAGCAACAGAGTCAGTATTAATGGAGAGAGTTAGAGACCAAAGGTAACATATAAGAAAATATAATCCAGAAAAAAGAAAATTACGCTGAACTCAGAAGCTTAGAATATGGAGGAAGGAAAGGAATGCATACACCTGCGCCACTTCGAACGATTTTAGCCCATGTCATGAAAAGTTTCTAATAATTGGTTACGGTCATCACTCTGACCCCAACCAGGTAATCTGCACTTATTAGCATGGCTCAGTACAGTTGTTTATGACTTCATGGACTGTTATTATTTTGTGGTTTGGCCACCCCTAGCTTTCTTTCAGCCTACACCAGACGGCATTGCTTTATGATTATAGTTTCATATAGGATAAACTTATAGAGCCTTTATATTAGTAATAAAAACTGACATCATAATAAATTGGCTGAAGTTGGAAGTGGTAATCAATGGAGACTGTCTACGTAGTTTAAAGGTTAAATGTTCTTCACGAAGATTCAAGTGAAGAAATATGTTCTCACTCCTTAGAAGTCCTGTACTAAGACAAGTAAACTGTTCGGCAATTTCGAGTGTCTTTTTAATCCAGATAAATTCATAACAGTGAATACAACTTATAGAACTATTACACTTTCTGAGGAGTGGGCGTTTTCTTGACATCGTAAGGTTGAGATAATTATCACAATGCATTCTGTACTTCTCTGCGATTATATGTTAACTGCTGATTAGTCAGCGGAAATTTTAATAAAATATCACAGCTTCTAAGAACTTAGACAGATAAAATGGATTTAATTCACAGAAAAGTTTATAACCGTAACAGAAGGAACCGCCTTGATAGGTAGCGAAAATGTAGAAACTTTTCTGTTCTCTTCTTAGCTTTACACAGGTGAATTGAGTTATAATTTATTTAATCCTATCATCTGTGCATATACTGAGCCTCGTAACTCGCTTAAATCTTTGGAATGGTATAGACTCTTTCTTACAAAATCTTACATATATGTTACCGTATCAATATGAAATTTTGCACATTTTGGTCTTACGCTTCATATCAGTTCAGTACCACAAACAATCAGTCATAAGTAACATAGGACATGGAACATAGGTGAGTCAATTCAAATTGCTACACGGTATCAGAACATAGAAGTGAAATTGTAGAGTCGAATACCATAGTATTAGAATTCGTAGTGTCGGCGGTAGTAAGAACGACTAAGGATAACTCTACAAGAAATAGTGAATTTGGTGATTAAAGAGCATATAGTAATTTTAAACCATGGGCTCCAAAGCAAAATAAAGAGTAAATATATTTTGAGCCAGTGAAACCAAATCTAACCCATTACATTTTCAAACTAACTCATTGTATGAAGCGTTACAATATTGTAATCTGATTTATCTTGGTTGTCATGTATACGATGCCTAACCTCAGCTCTGGTTATCGGGTGGTCTCAACATACATTTACAATCTTTCAAAGAAACTTATAAATAAAAACTTACGTCCTCGGAATTCTGTAATCTTCGGAGGTAACGTTTCATATTCATAAAACTAAGAGTCACTGAATGTGTGTTTCATCCTAGTATTGGAATAATAAACAATAGACATCCACAACCCTACCTGACTGTCATCGGTGATCTTGGTACAATCAGTCAGTTATTATTAATCTCTTTAATTAGTGAAGCTATCTATTTTCAACGAACTCACTCTTATGCTTTTTAATAGTATACATACGGGTGGCTACATTTTTCAGTTTATTGATGTAATAAATAAAGTAGATGTTATAAACAAGAAAACGGCATCCCTAGATATCAACTAACTTGTTAGAAGGGTATAGCTAACGACAGTTGTATGTTTTATTTACAATAGTATCGACGCAAATTAAGTATATATTAGAATCGCTACGTTTTATTTAAACGAACTTACTTTGTGAGGAACTTTAAAAGTACAATTTCACTGAAATGATGAGGTATATAGATAGTTAAATGGGACAGTAATAGTTTCTTCTCTCGAGCTCTTACTAATCAACTTCAGTGTGGCCATCACAAGAGTTAGTATTCTAAGGAAGACAGCCAATAAACTATTACCGCAAAGAGCTAATAAAATTCCGATACTCATGATATCCTCGAATACTTTAATACTTGCCAACAGTTACTATAGATCACAACAGGACAAGAACGTGGTTGATTGTCATCATCCCGCAACATTTTACTTACTTGAAGAAGTAGTAGATCTCTGCTAAACCAAGTTAAAAGAAACGTATATGAAACAGATAACAGACTATCTTTCATAGCTGGATTCAAATAATGAGAAATTGTAACTTGATCCACTTTTAATTTTCACAATACATTAAGATCTATTCTTCAGATTGCTTAGATAAGGATTTAATCCTTCTATAATACATCATCTAAAATCCATCTATATGCCTTACCAAAAAATAATGAAGGAGAAGCGGTTCTCAAAGACGAGATATACTGCCCCGGAACAAGCTTTATATATATTAGTATTGAATTCAAAGGCGATATTGCGAGTGGTATTGTTAAAGACCATCTGGAGAGATTAATTAGAGCATCACCAATGAACAAAATAGATCAATAAAGTTTTTATTGTTCAACACAGTGGATGCAATACATTCAGCCTCAGATTTACTGTTTGACATAATTTATAAAACCCAGTCAAATACATCAGGAGGGTTACGTCTTAATCTAACCATAACTTGAATTGTGTATATAAAAGTGTCAGTGTGAGGCAGTTACACACCAATGGTAAGGATGAGGTCATGCAAACGTATAACAAATTGACTGAATTAGAAATATCAACCGATAGAAGCCGACTCAGTTGTCTAATGATAAAGCGTTCGCTACAGAGCCACAGGGTTCTGGGTCCGGACCCCCTATGGATTCGTGGATGCGCACTGTCGAAAAGTCCCGCATTGGGGCGAAACAGCCGTCCATTGATTCCAGGTAATGAATGGTTGTCTAATTAAGACCGATTTCGTGATGTCAATATTGACAGTCAACTATCTCCACAACACCCAATTATAAAAGTAATTTGTTGGATGCCTTTCTTTACAGTGACCTTAGTTTATCTAATTTGTTTATTTGGACTTTTAGTTTTCTGTACATCACATACCTACTTCTAATCTTACTATTCACTTTCACTAATGTAATTACCACAACAATAATTATTATTATTACCACTATTATCATGTAACAATAACTCAGTATCCAGATTTCTGGATTCCCATTCACATCAAAGATATCTAACGTCAATCGTAGTTACTGTGTGTCTAGACGCTCTTCGTGTTACACAAATTCCCTCTTTCAATTACTAACCGACTATTTGCAAATAAGTTGTCATATTTTCATATAACAACTAATTAAATTCTAGTAAATGTTGACTAATATATAACTTATCATATATGTGTATGTTTGTTAATGGATGCACCCCCATTGTATCACTGGGATGAAATAAAAACAATCCAATGAGGGAAATTTTCTCTTAGGTGATATCATTTACTATAGCTGGACAATCGAATATATCTTGAGATTTTTCCATAAGATATATATCCACTGAAAAAGTAGGAGATTGCATAATCATGTATTTAGAAACTACATACATTAAAAGAATTATAAGTTACGTAACTGTTTAAATGATTAAGAAATGTCCTGAGATGATAATAATTTACAAGTGGGAAAAAATGTGAGATAATTGACTACTAGATTGAAAATGAAGTTTGATAGTAATTGATCACTAAGTATGAGAGATTAATAAAAACAATAAAACAAACCAAAATCTAATAATGATAAATAAATAAAAGAAGTGCTGGGGTTAAGTTAGGAGCATCATTAGCTGTTTATGAATGCAAAGATCAGGCTAGAACTATTGGGTTGATAATGCTTTAGGATTGGATAAGTTATTTGTTCCCAATTGTTTTACAACATAGATAATGTTGAATAATGGTTCCTAGGTAGTTACACCAGGAGAGTTAATCATGTGCTCTTGTATTGAGTTGGAGATCAACCTACAGTAACCTATTAGGAGCCAAACCGGATAATGTTTTGAGATGCATTGAGAAAACGCGTACATTATGTGGTCAACATATCAAGCCTCATAGGAGTAAGTTAACTTATAGATGTGCATGGATATGGCTAAAAACGGGAGTTAATCCCTAACACATCCACGAATCTTAGATCAGCAAGAGAAAACAGTGCTACACTTTGTAGCGTAGAACTTCTTCCTTAGAAATTTTGAAATCCTGTTTTCAAAATCACCGTTGCCTTATCTCTTTTAAGCTCGATACTCATAAAAAGCATCTTCTTTGATAAGATAGGATGCTTTTCAGTGATACAGATTTTGTTTGTCGTCACTATAAATGAACAATGTAGGACATCCGTTTTTTATGGGTATTTGTCGTTTTTTGGTTAGTTCCTTGTTAGTACTGCCATAGTTGTATATCTGTTATGTTGGGCGATTAAAGAAGAATAACAAACTTGCAGAACTATGCGTTATAAGACTATTTCAATTATTTTAGTTGTTTGTAATGTAAGTAATTTATTTCTATCATCATTATGTCCCTTGTATCCTATCCTCGTGTTTAGTACGTTTATTGTTAGCATATCATTCCCCATTTATGAACTACAGTTAATTGATTGTGTACACGTTAACTTTAATCACTCCCACTGCTTTGTATTAATATTAAATTTCTGACTGGCTGATTGTGTGGTCTAATTTTTCCATATATAAAGGAATAGATGAAATATGATTTGTCTGGTTGACTTATCGGCTTGTGTTCTTCCTATTCTGGTCTGGGCATCGGGCAGACATACAGTGACCTACTAGGTATTCTCATTGGTTTACATTGATATTGTAACCTAATGTGTACAAAAACATATCCATTAATTGGTTGTACACATCAGTCAATAACAGTTTTTGTTGTCATAACAATATTCCTTTTATCTACCTGTGAAAATTTATATACTACTCATTAATTGTTAACTTTCTGTAGACATTTATCAAAAACGCATATCTTATAAGCTTTATATATACAATTGTACAGTTAAATAATCAATTCATTGAAAAAAAAGAATATGATACTTTCATTGAGTACATTATTGTTCAATTAGGATGGTTATTATTGTGAAGATTGATTATTTATTTGATTAAATATGTCACAAATTGATGACCCAGTAGTGCAGATGGTTAGGCATTCACCGTCAACCTAAAACCCATGATGCAGAATCTCAGGAGTTCTACACTAGAATGAAACAGTTGTCTACCGTTCTCTGGTTTTCAATAATACCTTATCAACATTAATTTATAACATATTCAATTGAATACATTATTACTAACCTTTTTTATCCAATTTAACCATGTTTGTTTTATTTCTTCCAATTGATTTAATTGACATAAAAATATTTCATTTATTTTATTCTTATATATATCAATATTAAATTGTTGAAATAAATAATTTAACCATAATTTAAAATATCCATAATCAACAATTAATTGATTATTTAATTCATCAAAATTATTCCATGCATATAACCAATTAATTTGATCTATATAATAATATAATTCATTGAATTCCATTATTTCATTTATTCTTGTTATTATTATACAATTTAAATTATTATTTGGTAATTCATTATGTTTAGTTGTTTTAAGTTTATCATCTTGTAAAATTGTATAATAAAAATTTTTCAATTTATTATATAAATGTTGACATTTTATTGAAATTTTTATTAATTTTGAATTTATATCATATTCATATAATTTAATTGATAATGATTTCATTTGTAATTTAATTGTTTCTAAACTAAATTGAATTGATTCTATAAAAGATTGTTTTTGTTTTAACATATTCATCTGTATAAAAATATGAAAAAAAAAACAAACAAACAAACAAAACAAACAATGAATACAAAAAAAAAAAATAAATAATGTGAGTTCTAACTATCAAGCTAGAAAAAAATTCATTTCTATATTTAAGTTGGATTGTGACTGGCAAGCGGAATCCAGAAGGTACATCCAGCCGATGAGTCCCAAATAGGATCAAACGCGCGCGGTATATCGAGGTAATCCGCTCAAGATGCACATATGGCAACAGAGACTGACCAGTTTCAGTTCATTACAAATCAAACGGGAAAAAATAAAAACTTATCCTAATTACAAAATTCATTTCTGCTTATCATTAACATGTATTGCTCATGAACTGAGTATAGTCAGGATTTGTTACTGAATTCAATAATTGGATGTTTATTCGGCTGATAAGTCCTAAAAAGGACGAAAAGCGCGTCTTAAATTCCACTTGCCAATCCCACTTCAACTTAAACATAAACAGTGATTTTTTTTGTATAACTGATTATCTGTACAAATTCATACACTATGAATTAATACGGCAGGAGGTGTTTAACAAAACTATTACAAAATTATAACAGTTTTTGTTCGACTAGTTACAAATGTGGTATAGTAGAAACATTATTTCATGGAATTAAAATAATATGGTCAAATGATAAAATTGATAAAGAATTTACAATTAAGTTAATTGTAAACAGAGAATACTCGAAAAAATCTATGAAGAAATACTGTAAAGCACATCCTTTAACTATGAAATGAAAGCCTGTCTTTATATGATTCCCAATTAATAAAGATAAGCTTTCCAAAAGAATTAATGAAGGAATTACAATTGAAATGGGGTGAACTTATTCTGTGGCTCAACTGGCTTCCTTGTATAATACCAGACACTTATTAAACCACTTGAAAGTGGTATGCACCAATTCACATGTACTTGTAGTAATAAATATATAGAATGCACTGATTGAAAGGCTTCTATTACGTTTTTTGCGCATGTTCTTAGGAGCATGTATCTGAAAGCAATCAACGTCCTCACAAGTGCTATCTTTAAGCATCGTTTTCACAGTTGACCTAATATAAATCTTCCAGAAGGATTCGAAATTGTTAGTAAACAAGCAGCACAAATATTCTTGCGTTTTGCAAATATAGTCACTATCACAAGTTTCCAACCTGATGTTTGTGTATAAAAGAATAGCGCAACCAGCCTTTTATTACTGTGGTGAATATAATAATTATCTCGTACGCGATCAGCTACATATTTAAATATTAAAATAACTTTTGTTCAAAATACATCAAATGATTGTGCAATCATCTATTTCAATATTATAATGATTGTGTTATACTTTCCTTATTTAACTTTATAGAGATTACGTTAACCACATCACCCCCCCCCCCAAGTTATTAACTGTATCCACGTGCATCTTATTACTAATTTACAGTATATAAATACACGTCAATTGTATTTTTACTCTAATTATTATGACATTTCTTACAAACATTTTCCTCAGTCTCAAATGTATCAGACGTCTGATTCTACAGAATCCCTTGTAATTTCAAACTACTTGTGGTTGATGATTAGAATCTTTAAAATAATATGAATTCATTCTATTTTGCAAATCGTGATCTTATTGCAATAATTAGCTTTATTAAGGAATTTGATTGCATAAAATCGAAATTAAATACTTACTGTATGAGGGTCTCGCCGACATGTATTTACAAGAGCGTAACTTGTGACAAGCAGGATCCGCTTTTAATTATTCTGAACAACCTAACATGATATTGTAGTCTTATTTGATGATTTATTGTCTAAAGATAAACACTCATCAAATCACTCTCTAACAAATTCGAAACCAAAATCTTTATTTCAGTGGTATGGTATGGCTTAATCTCCTTGGTTAATAAGATATCTTTAATGAAATGACATTACAATAAGATTATGACTGTTAATGTCATTGATAGAAGCCGCTTTAATTTCAACTTTTAATACAAACATTTGATACAAACTACAACTGGAGGTCGATAAACTTAAGTAAATTCCTTCTTCTAGATCTAAGTTATCTTTAAGATCTCCCTATTAGTTATCAATTACGTTCCTTACATTATTCAAATTATGAGTAAACTAATCGTGCTGAGATCAAATTTTATTTTAGCATCTTCAAATTGTTTCATTAATTCAAATAGAATTAAAAACTTTAAGAGATTAAAACTATAACAATCATAATAGACAGTTTTAATTAATGATATAATTACAATGTCATGTCATTGTACACAGTGAATGTAAGAACATATGACAATTTTATTATATACTTTTACGTAGTTAAAAAATATAGTTTATATGTAAGAATAAATTATGAGACTACTTATAACCTACTTTTATTTACTATATACACATTCTTTATAAATGAATCATTAATGAATTCTACTGTATATGACTCGACAATAAAACCACTACTATTAATATCATGTGTCTTTCAGTTACTTCAAGAAAACCTGTCTCTCAGAAATGTAGTCAACCTTGGAGGTAATAGCACCCTATACCCTCTTTAATAATAATTGAAGTCGCCTCATTTATAATCACGTTTCTTCTGTTCTCACTATCATTGCTTTTTCAATGGATTTATCTTTTGCCGTACTTTGCAGTATGACAGATAAGGATTCATGTTCATGTAGTGTTATTTCTAATCTCATGAAGTTATAATCCAAACTATATGTTGGAGTATTCAAATTTAAGATAAAATAGAAAATAAATTTGTGTCATCGACTTTTAGGGTGTTCCCGGAATAAACCAAGTTACATCATTTACTTGACGATACGCATTCAGTTTGGTGAATTAATGGCTTGATTTACTGTTCATGTAGCTGGTGACCGATACCTCTCATGATCTGAGTGGCATAAGCAAAGAGTTATGTTTTATGGTAGACCAGGCTTTTTGTAGTCTGGACCCTAACGGACGATCTGTTGCGTGCTATTCGATCAACCAAGATAGTAGAACAAGACAACAGACTACAGAACTATATAATTAAGTGATGACTCTGTTCGTGATGGCTGGTGCAGTATATGTAAAATTTTGTACTCAAAAATGCAGTCACAATATATAACAGTGAAAAATTTACATTAGTATTGGTAGTAGTATCGTATTGTAACAGAAACGCCAGCAAGTAAGCAAACAGTTAAACCATTAACATATCTGATATGCCGGGCACTTAAGAGGATTGATTACCTTCGAGAACTGTTTCATAATTTTTCGTTGTATTCAAGGTGAACATTTTATTTCTATTATCATTCAGTTCCCCCTGCCCTATCTTCCCATTTGACACTTTAACTGTCAGTATATCATTTCTAATTGATGAACTATGGCTAATCGATTGTGTATACGTACTCCAGTTTACATTCACTAATGCTGCTATTTTGTATTAATGTTAGATTTCCAATTGGTGTGCTGTGTCGTCAAGTTTTATGTATGTATAAGTGAATGTGTGAAATACAATATGATTCTTTCTGGTTGGTCTATCGTCTTGTTCTTCTATCTCCGGCTTGGGAGTGAGTGGGTATAGGGCAGCAGTGTATTCATCGACTAGGCACACCCTATTGACGTTTCGCTCAACCGAACAATTTATTTTTGCGCCATAACAATATCATTGTATGTCAAAATGCTAATGTCATAGAAACAGATAGGCATCAAAAGTGAAAATAGGAAGGCGAATGATGTGGTCAGTGTAGCAAAGGAATAAGTGAACATATGTAATAACATCTTTAGAGCTTATAGGAGTACACAATAATCAAATGAATAACGATACAATTACAATAGTCATAGAAAATCACCACAAGAACCACTCATCTATTCTCCATACACTTCTAATAACGAAAATTATGAACTTTCTGATCTTGAAATAGCTAAATGTTCAGACTTAGTATAACTTTCTGATTGATCATCACTTCAGCCAGGAGCTTTAAATGGAATCAATTGATGTAGTTTGACGTTGCATACAAATACACAAAATACAGATAACATCAAGAAACTACAGTAAAGCCGATATCTGAAGTTAACAGTTGAGCTTGACAGACTAGCTCCCAGAACTACTAGTGAATGTTTAGTAGATCGTTGAAGATATAGAAATTATGAAATAAAATTTGCGCCCAACTTAAAAATAACAACTTACTGCTTCAGAACGTAATTCATAAGCGGATAATGT
Organism: Schistosoma mekongi; assembly: GCA_034768735.1. Lineage (NCBI taxonomy): Eukaryota > Metazoa > Platyhelminthes > Trematoda > Strigeidida > Schistosomatidae > Schistosoma > Schistosoma mekongi. Next base: position 83,388,632 of record CM068306.1, on the reverse strand, counting down.
TCTCAATGGATATCTTTCAGATTCAACAACTCCGCCAGCACGAATAACACGTTCCACTGATTGATATATAATAAAATAACCATAACTCCATGTAGTTAACATTCGAAGCATCTCCTTCACAGCATTTAAATCATGTGGATTTAAATTAGAAAGGCTTATTTTATGTATAACATTCAACGATTGATTACATAGTAGATAATTACGTTCACATAAATTGCGTAAATGCTTTAAATCTTGTAAAATTACACGTAATTTATCAGATGGATGTGTAAAATATAATGTACTATCGGTTACTTCTAAGGAAAATATACGATGCTCATCAGGAAGAGAATGCAGACTATATTCTAATTGTTTTAAAAGTAATGGTATATAACTTTGATGAATAGCATCACTTTTGTTTGACTCGGATTCATCTACGCATGACAACATGATGGACTTTTGAAAGTACACATTTAAATAATGTTTTAAATTATTCAATGTTTTATTGAAACGTGTACTATACAAACAGGATTTCTCCAGTTGTATATTACATTTCTCTTGAATTATATCTGAATCACATAATAAAGACCAAAGGATAGCAAAGGAAACTTCATCCTGCGATGATTTATCTAATGGTTGGTGTTGTTTAGAATGTTGATGACTATGTGGAGATGAAGGCGTTGAATTAGAAAATTGATTTTGAAGCCTAAACATAAAAAATCAATTTGAAAAATATTATTATTATTATTAATGTAATTATGATCTATTAATTTGAAGTAAACTACTAAAATCACTAAGGTCAACAATTAAAGTTATTCCAGAAAGCACATTATCTGGCCTAGATAGTTTAGTTGTGATGCAAATGTATTGACTGATCATGTTGTTTAGACAGTAAGTTCCTACATTCTTTCGTACATATATTTACAACATTCATTCGTGTCGAATTATATTATCGTGCTAAGGTGGTATTGCAACTTGAACCTACGAATATAAGAGTCAGATTCTACATTGTTCATAACTGATTGACTAAAGCTTTCATTGCCTCCTTAGCCAGCTTTAACAGTACGTATTTTAAACTGAAGTAAGCTTTTTCCACATAAGTGACTGATAACCTTTTCTGTTCACAAGGTATTCGATCGATCGTTGTTTACAAATATGTGCGTGCATATTTATTTGGAATATCATCTTTGGCATAATCTTCGACTTCTTAGTCGTCTATCATACTGCCTTATTGGATGATAGATTATATGCATTTTGAAATGCTTACCGACTGATTACTGATTTGGGTGCTATGTTTTCAAATACTCTCTGATGTGTTTAGTATTGCTTCTACCCAGTTTAGTTCAGGCTCATAACTGTTCAAGCGTTGACATAAGTGCATATGTAGCAGAGCGTTTAAGATCAAGGTACTGTTGGTTTGAGTGTGAATAGAGAAAGTGGCCGCATTGTCTAAGGCAGTATTTCTCGTATTTATTACTAATTATTCTTGTTTGTCCTTATTTTGCCTAAGTTCTTAAATTGTATAATATATATCGTACGGATTTTGTAGGTATTCAGGCCGCAGCTATTCCTAGAGGCCTTAATAGTTTGTACACTATAAAGTGGTTGAGATCTTTAATAAAACTATATGTATGACATATCTATAATGATAAACATAAAAATGCAAAATTAATCGTCACTAGAATCATAGGAGGTTACGATAATGCTAACCGTTTATAACAAAACACCTTAAAAGGATATGTACAACAAAATCAACGTGGTATTTATAATTTCTAAGTATTTTCAAAACCTTTATTTCTATGACAACTTCAATTGATGTTACATTATATTTTTCGTTTGCACTGGCATAAATCAACAACCTAACTAAATTGACATGGTTTGTGAAGGTTAGTATTTTTAGTTGATTGAATATGTCACGGATTGTTGTTGGTAAAGTACCATTGGAAACCAGGGAGCACTGGACAGCTGTTTCTCCCTAGTATGGGACTTGTCAGTAGTACGCACCCTGGATTTTGTCCCAAGCACTTCACGTTAACGAATACCTAATCCTCTGCTCCAGTGGATCAGCCAGCATTCAAGATACAGAAGAATATATAATGTTGTACAAAATCATTGTATTTGGCTTGTATTACGTAGGGGACTAAATAAAATGATTTACATTACAAGTCACCGGTTGACTGATATAAGAGTTTAACATTAATAGACCTTACGATTAGTTAACATAGTTTCTCATATTCGATTTTTAACATTGCGAATCCTTGTTCTCAAGAACTCAAATAGAATGACAGTGGTCAGTTTCCCTTATTTCTTTGTCATTTGGAAAATTGAGAGTTCATAGCTATACACAGAATATATTTTTCGATGAAGAGATGTCACGTATTAATACCAATCACAACCATTTATGGATAAATCTGGGTGGCAGATGACCATTAGTTAAACTTAACTTAATCTATTGTTTAAGTTGGATTGTGACTGACAAGTGAAATACAGGAAACACGTTTCGTCCTACTTGGAGCTCATCAACTGGATGTACCTGCATCCCAGTGTTCATGCTCACAATAGAATTCAAACTTAGTTCGTTTTATGCCAAACAACACTACATTCACCATTAGATTACTGAGTTCAGAATGTCACACTTGACTTGTACAACCGGTATATGTAGTTAGGATGAATTCGTATCTTCCCATGGCACGAAGCTAACTGAATTCAAATCCTAGTGTGAGCATGAATACTGGGATGCAGGTACATCCAGCCGACGAGTCCAAAATAGGATGAAATGCGCTTCCTGGATTCCGCTTGTCAACCACAATACAATTAAAACAATGCCTGTGATCGATCGGTATATTGAGGCAATCATGTTAGGATGTACATATAGCAACAGAGACCGACCTGTTTCAGTCCATGATAAATCAACAGGAAGAACCAAATACGTCACAATTAATTAAACTTAGTAAACACAAATATGTTCCCAATAATGGCTGACTTCGAGAATAAAAATAAGAACCTAAACACTGTAGAGTTGAGTTATGTAGCGAGTGAGTCAGTTATAAATGATGATAACAACTGAAGTTAGGATGTGGATCACTCAATTTCGATTTCAAATGAAGTCATTAACAAGCACTGCAAAAGATTATTATATTACAACGAAACATCTACTCATCGTAATTTCACTGTCAATGGTCCCTCAGCTGATATCAACCTATTATAAAAATTTACATGAGGAGAATTGACAATTGAGACGGAAGAAACTTTCATTAAACTTTCCGCTGTACGTAGTTTTGTTTTTGTCGTTGTTTTGAAATACATTATGAATAGAAGTGAAATAAGACTAGGTTCTGCTACATCTGTTTGTTGTATCATCAAAGTTTCTATACAATATAACGTCAATATGTACCTATGTCAAAAATATTCATTTCGTTTATATTAAATCAGATTGCATCTAACTATTGCAAGAAAGCAAGTGAAATTTTAAGGACTAGGGATTATCCGCAACGATTTTACAATTCACTGTGTTGTAACCGCCATTTTCAGTCATGTTTCTATTTATTTAGTGGGAGAGAATATAAAGGCATACTTTCCACTATGTGCTTCATTTCAATATGAGACTTTCGTAATATCTGTGTTTTAGTTATTCAGTGTCTAGAGCTTCGCTACATTGGTTTGCTCGGATTCAACGATTATATATGATTCTGGATGCTTCAGTTGATACTTTAACGAGTATTACAATATTGTGTTCGATATTTACAAAATTAATTCAATAGAAACATAACTAGAAGTTCTAGATGAATGGTAAATACATAGCGTAGACATTTAACCTCATTAATTTATAATTATTTTTTTAATATTTAAAACATTATTTGATATATTCAACGATTTCATGCATAACTTTGATTAATATTTCATACGTGTAACGCTACTAACAACATTTCACCTTGATCTAAGTCATCTATGAAAAACAACGTGTCATTTAGAATAACCAAAAAAATTAAATTGGTCTTTGTACAGGTTGCAGTGGAGCACATAGACACTAAAATCTGAACAGCTTCTTAGTCTTCAAAACTCTTCCATTTGTGCACCTCAAACAGAAAGCTAAATGATGGAGAGTATGAAGGCACTTTTATATTCAAGACTACTTCACTTACATTAAACTCGCATATTTATACGCTTATGCGTGATCTCGAAATTCTAGAAATTTACAGAAACATACTAAAATTGATAATAAATTAAGTAATCAGTCAATTAAGATACGATAGAGAATTTATCAATCTCCTGAAAGTTTCTAAAAAATCTTGGTTGTCTAAAGTATTTTCAGCATTTTTTCCTAAAATTCAGTTACAAATCAACCTTTAGAAGCCAGAAACTATATCATTCAACTATATGTGAATTAAACTTTATAAATCATCACTTAATGATTAAAAGAACTTTCAAAATCATTATCGCTGACAAGTCAACACAAACACGTCGTTTTATTCAGACAGCTCTGAGAATATTATGGAATTAATTGAGGGATGGTATCCAGCTAAATTAGCAACCAATAGACACATCAATAAAACTTCAGTCTATCAATGCACACGAAAGAGGTCTTCTAATCGCATAGACAAATTTCAGCAGAACAAAGTCAACGGTAACACAATGAACGCATAAGGAAAATAGAACTTAAATGAACAACTAATTGAATATACGATCATCAGAATGAAATGATTTAATACTCCTCAAACTACCTTGCATGTGTTGTTGAGTCATTTATATTAGTTGTCACACAATAACTTGGTTGACTGAATTAGATTAGCACTAAATTACTACTAAAATATGATATTAATCACTATTCAGGAAGCAATCAATGTAAATAGCTCAATCTTTCAGGGCATCAATAACAGCCTAATAAAGCTTAATGTTCAACGACTCTAGAATATGAAGTTGATTGATATCTATCTGAATCAAACAATACACATCTATTCTTTTAGATTGTTCATTGTTATGTATTGAAAAAATAAATACTCTGTGCCCTTAATAATTGCCAATCGGAATACAGACACGTCAGACCCACGACTACCAACCCCCAAAGCCGGAATAGAGAAGACAGCAGCTACGAGCCAACCAGATACAATCAATCCAGTCCAATTGCCGGTCATATTGTATTTTAATCATGCCTTTATATATACACAAATTCAGACCGCACAGCAAACCAATTAAGGATTTTACATTGATACAAAACAGAAGAGATTGTGGCAGTTAATAAGGGTAACTTGTACACAACTAATTAACCGTAGTCCATAATGAGAGACAATACAATAACAGCAATATATACTAAACGAGAGGACAGAGTAAGAGAAACATAACAATAATAAAAATGTAATGTTTACATTACACACGACCAGAATAAATGAATTAATCCTTTAAAATACAGTTCTAGAAGTTCTTTCACTCTTCTTTAATGGTCCGACATAACAATCATACTCTTTAAATTCATCATTCTCTACACATTATCTTCAACTATCTTGTATCAAATTATAATATATTACATTACGTAATAATTTAATAGATTAATTATGATTGAAAAATCTACAAATCTACATATATTAAAGTTAATTAAGTGTATAACATTCCATTGAATAATGTATTATAATGCATATTTTATACACTTTATAATGATTAGATACCTAATAGAAAGTATTTATTAATTGAATTTACAGGTGGTAGAGTACATAAATAATTTTATATTTTTTTTTATTTTATCAACTTTCTTGTTTTTATTCTTTGATGATTTATCACATGGTTTTTTTGTTACAAATAAGATTAAACCCCGGAGATTAACATGTTTATTTTTTTTTTTGAATAAATTAAAGTTTAATGAAATTTTAATGTTAAATTAAAAAGGAAAATAGAATGGGATTAGATTATTCTTTAATTATTTAGTCGTTAAGAATAAATAACTTTCATAGGTTAATGATACGTCGTGATTAAAGACATCTTTGAAATATCCATCGAATTTAATGGGATCACTGGAAAAGAAATAATGAAGTCAAATGTTGTAGGCATTTAATAGTCAGTTGATCAGGCTGTGAAGTGGTTGGGACACGTATTACGTATAGTGAACCATCTCGATGAGCGATTCTAACTGGTATATGGGTAGTATGAAAGTGAGAGGTGGCCAAACCAAAACTTGGAATCAGTCTATTAAGTCACTGACTGTATTCTGTATCATATTGGTTAATGCAGTCTATATAAGTAGAGCCCTCGCAAATGTAGTAATCACCGGGTGGAGACTGTGTATGACGTAGATCAGAATCGGTCTCAGTAGTACAGAGGCATTCACCCATTGTGCTCCCCTAAATAGCCAGCAAAAAATTATTTCGTACTTTTCTGTCTACGAACTGATTCCTTCTCTTTTGGCAGTAACCTATATATCCACTTATTTTTATTATTATTATCATTGAAGTGACTACTGCTCCTACAAATTTGAAGTTGATCTTACTGTGTTGCTGAGGTGTGGCAACTTGGACAGATGAACAGACGTGACAGGTTATGTGATATACAAATATACATACATACATTTACTAGTAACATGAAAGATGTCATATGCATCTAATCCTTAAAGACGATGTCATGAATCAGAGGAAATAGTTGTAGTAATCACTTACAAGTAACTAAAAAATCAGTTGGAATTAGTTCATTTTTTTCGTTTTTCATTTGTAATTATCTTATAACCTTTAGTTGGTTGGATTTGTTTAGAAAATCATTCAAAACTAGGAAACAGTGGACAATTATTTTGTTATTGTGTGAGAATCATACACAGTGGGCACCAAAGTTACTATCTACGGCCCCCCCCCGAGCTTATAGGTAATATGGAATTTATTAACCAATGACATTGAATGAGGCTGACTAAAGTTAGAAATATTAACCACTATGTGCTAAAGCGGTGATTATGTACGAGGCCTGGAAATCGTGAAGTCGATCGCTAGTAAGATATTTTCTCAAACTGCTGGGTAGTCCTATACTAGCTGTACTTCCTGATTTTCAATGGTTTTCTAATTCGGATCGGTTCATGATACCGAATTCAAACTTCGTTGTTTTTCAACTAATCATCTGAAGAATAAGTACCAGATGGAATAGTTACACTTCTGGTTGTGACACTCATTTGGTGCTACCACTAGAGTTGTCTATTTACCAGGTGCTTATTTTAAAGCAGAATTCACAAGTCAGTAGAATAACATCAAAGAGTAGTCGGTTAAATGATTAGGTTTGAAGCTCACTCCATTACTTGAGGTCTTGAAGCCAATTAAATCACTTATTCAGTATTAGAGTATTTCATTTCCACCAGAGGCAACCTACTTAAATAACTACCTAATTTCAGTACCTGACGTCTTCTTTCCATCTCTTCCTTATTTGAAAAAAAATCACCACGAAGTGAGTGCGGCAAGTAGTATTCCTTGGGAAAGGATGCAGACGGGCGATCAAAAAAGGTGATAGTGGAATAGTAACACACAGAAACCTTCAGTCACAAGAGCTACAGCATGTGAGTGATACTGGCGAATTCCGAGCATTTAACATCAACTGGTATCGTAATGTTCACAAAATATTTGTATCAATGAAACACCAATTACTTCTGTAAAACAGGTAGGAGTCCATATATGACTCGATTTTTGTTGAACACAGTGATGAGTTATATATGTTTAGATAAGTGAGTGGATGCCAGAGATGACGTGGCAGATGAGATCATTCTACATTCAGAGAAATCCAGAGGGCGTTAAGACAATTAAAGACACCCTTGCAGCCGTCGATACTATAGCTCGCAAGTAAATGGTTGAATATAGGAGGTTTCGCTGGGACAAATCCATTTATATGCTTCTGAAGAATAACCTAATCGAGCGACAAACGTATGGCAATTCTCTGTTCTCGATAATCCTTTATTTAGTGGGTTTACTCAAACCCGTTTGCAGCACTGTACAGATAATGCCGTTCTAAGAATGCAATACTGAGTACGCTAATAATGATTTATTAGATGACACACTTTCGAAACATAGACTTCAATACTCTGCATGTGTTTTAAGAATGCAGTTCTAACAACGTTCACATCCAGCAAAATTCGCCAAAGCTAGGACTTCATATAGACAGTGAAGAGATGGGTAGTTTATGAAAAATGCTATGAAGCGGAATCTTGTATGAATTAGCATTTTTCGGTCCACAATGACTCCAAGGTTAAAGTTCTATAGATTGCTCAAATAAGTGCCTCAAGACACTGTCAGAAACACCACATATTCCAAGTCAGTAATTGTCCTGTTGCAAATTTTACCGTGTTCCTCTGCAGAATATCTTTAGTAAACAGACCAAAATATTCATAACTTTCTGGAAACTAATTCAGAAGTCTCACACTTTATAAAATAGCTGTTTGGTGTTATCCGACTTTCAAAGATTTACTAAACACAGATTAACTTACATCGTAAAGTGATGGAAGTAGGTAAACCATTAAAAGCCAGGAAGTACTGAACAACCTCTGTCTCTCTCCTTAATTTGCAATGTCTCAACAAAGCATACTAAAAATTCGAAATTAGGACCTTACTGTCGCATAACAAGCCATGTATTCTCACCCAAGTAGACTGGATTCCAATCAACCAGTCTCTTAGCTATAAACCATCATGAAATGTAAACATTCGTGACCATTAGACATTACCTACTTTGCACTCTTGTTTATATTCATCACAGAATGATCCTGCTTAGGTACCACTGAAAATGTTAACGACATACTAAAATCTTAAATGACTACCGCCATTGTAATATAAACAAAATTTTGAACTTCAGTTTTTTAAGGCCAATATTACAATGATGTTAAATCAATGTACTGATTGACTTTATGTAATTAATAAATTAAGACAGAGAAAAACATTTAACTAAAAACGATTGATTGTGGAGGGGGGGATACAAAATCTGCCAAACTGTCCGGTTTCACAATAACATAGAAGTATAGATTGGAATGGATTAGCAAATTGACTCTAACTCTAGTTAGACATAACAAGGTCAAATAATGGTGAATGCTTCAATTAGGTGAATAGTGTGTGCGAAACATCATCATTTCGACTATTTTGTTCTATTGAATAGACTATGAATGCAATAGTAAAGAAGATTCAGAGCTCAAGACTATAGTTTTAGACAGGCAATTTATTTCTCTCCAACGATACAGTGGGCTTTTTTGGCCGTTTTAAACATATCTTAAACTGATTTTTAGCTATGTAAATGTGATTTTTGCCTAATTGTTTGATACTTCTGATCTAATTCAATATGTTGTTTGACCTAAGTACCAAGCTTATCAAAATTCTATAGCCTTGTTTTTTATATTTTTGCTGACTGAAATCCCAACGTTTTCCCAACTAACTATTTACATGTATCGATATGAGAGAGGCTATATCGTGACTTTTGGAAGACTAACTGATGTTGATGAAGAAGTCACCGGGTTTGTCTGGTACAATACTCTGCACAGTTAGAGTAATTTATTTTGAAGATGATATTCGGTTTGTCATCTTTTATTAATCTGTCTTTTTGGATTGCATAAAATTTATCGCTGGCTTGAGAGTGACACCCTCCCCAATAGCCATATGAGTTTGTTTGAAATCCCTGATATATTCTTCATATGTGTCAGAACAATCCACTTTTATGGATTTTCAATTTTGTGCTGGTTTGTCATCTTGGATGACAGTTTCTGACGAAGTTTTGTGAACAGCCGTTTTTTTTAGAAAACAATCATTAGATATTTTACTTGTGGTAGGTATGTTTCGGTTAGTAGAGTTTGTATGTAGTTAATTGTGTGACTTATTGGATCATTCTTATTACAATTTATAATCTGGGCTGTGCAAGTTGATTTTTAATTAAAGTTTTAATGATCAACATACCTAATAATGGTAGTTTGCTATTTGATTCCTTTTCCAGTTTAGATCGCATGTCTTTACAAGTGTTGTTGATGACAAGGGTGTTGTCCACATACAGAATCAGCATATTTGTCTCGATCTTTGGCAAAAGTGTGGTATTACAGTTGGTTCTATTTCATTCTGAGTTTTTCCGTTCATCCCCGATGTACTAAGTAAAGGCTTGAGTACAGTAAAAGATTCTAGTTACCACGCGTTTCCTGTGTTGTGGTCCACTTCTTTTATTGAAGACATTCTTTTACTTTCGCCAAGGGTTTTTTTGACAAGTGAACTATACAGCTGTTGGTAGTTTCTTTTGTTAATTGTTTTATGATTCTAAAATGCCTTTATTGTCTGTCTAGTCTGTTTGACTTTTGAGTCGCAGCTGTTATAGACTTCAATATTGTGGTGTGAACGATCTTTCCAACTTTTTCTTTTAATCATCAGTGACGTATTGATATTTACGGATCATATAATGTATACCTGTGATCATTAGTTGTACTGCTAGCCACAATATGACGAACTGATTGGTCAGAAATGACTGTGATCTGATTGTACTCACTCATTTAAGGATTGTAAAGGTTATGGCTGTATACTTCTGAGGTACCTCATACTAGAGCAAAATACGTATCCCCTGGATTCTAAGATTAGAGGGTGACTAACTGAAGTCACTCCACGTTGTGAAGTTTCAAAATAAGAAACCGCCACAACAACCAGTAATAAAAATGCAGTTATTTGGTATCATTATAACTCATGTCAAATAGTTAAGAATTACGGGACATCATAAATACATGAACATTAATTAATTAATCTGGAGACGATAACTCAATGAGAAAAAAACGTTCCCTCCTTCAAACTTAATGTATCTACTAATCACATACAATAACAAGTTATAATTGACTTTTTAGGCGTTTTTAATGGGTTCTAGTCTCATAGTGGATGTCAACAGTGGAATGATAGTATGTCTAACTAACAAGTCCCAATAGACGCCATACATAACCTGCATTCAGCTAGTAGTTATATTCCAACTATAATAAAGTCATATATTTAAATAGTATTATTGAGGTAATCCTCTTAAGATACTCATATGCGAACAGAGACTTATTAAACGTAGCTCATGATATCAACAACCAGTGGATTTAAACACTTAATATATACAAATTAAACATAGTTTATTTTTATAACGATGAACTTTAATTAGTAGTTAATGCGAACAAGTATCAACACATATGGTGAATTATAAGGAACTAATTAAAGTTAAGAATACTTTACAAGTTATTACACCATCGAAATCAAGGCATTTTAAATCATTAAGTGTATAAACTGAAACTTCATTGTCACAAATGAAAAACAATAAACCAATAAGATATTGACAAAAAGATTCCCAGAATGATCTGAACTCTTATTTTAGCTATTAAGCAAGATCTTAAAACAACTAATAGACAACAGTTATTACAGTTAACTCATACTTCATAGGGTAATTACGATTAGCCACTTCAAATTTAAATGTAAAAAGTTGTTTCAGACCTATGTTGCATTTAAGCATAAACAATTGAGTAGTGATGAAACAGTTGATAATATTAATCACTTCATTTATCATGAAACTCCTTGTATGTTTGTTTTTGACAGAATCTCTGTACGAACCCAGAAAGCTTACTTATGCTACTAGTGGTATTAAAACAATGTTTATAAACCAAAGACCCAGTACGCTGAACAGTAGTTCTCTGATTTACTGTGAAATGTAACCCTTGAAGGCAGTGAACATTTGTAAGTTGTTGACATTTGATAATAGGTGTTCATGAAGCATTGTACGTGTTTGCCGAGACGACCGACTGAGGAACAATAAGGTTAGGTACAAGACATTAGGAAACAGTGGCAAATCAACTGATGATTTTGTTAATTCCCAGTCGATACAAGTGGTCACGACATAAATTAGGTAGGCCAAGCAACAGAAGTCTTTAACGTGCTAGTCAACAGTTTGGTGAGACTAAGTCAAAGCGTGACATCAGTCCGTCGACTAATTGATTAAGTTATATTAATAAACACGAACTGTTTGCTTAGAGTTAGCGTGATAGCCGATATTAGTAGCTGGAGATGTTAGGTGACAGGGTTTAGACTATGTACTTCTATGTATCCTAGGCTTCAAAATTTTCCTTTGTGAATTCATTTCAAATCACCCTCGCTATGTTAAGTCTTTTTATTATTAATGATATTACTACCACATCTACTATTTTTGTATTCCTAGTGACTTACTGATGTGATATAGCAACTCAAACTAATTCATGTACATGACGTGTTCTACATTACTTATGACTAACTGACAGATGTATTTTGATTTGACTATCTCAGTACCCACTGCAACCGTAATAAAGGCTCAATTTTGTTAAAAATCTTTGAAACAATCTAAGATACTAGCTTCACTAATCAATTAATAAATGTTTATTTCAGATAACGTGAAACGAGAAATATTGGATATAACCTAATACGCCCTTAATCAGGTCATGGTGTACAATACAGCCTCAACGTCATTGTTAAAACCCATGATGCGGATAAAAACAAACATAGGGACAAAGTAAGAGAGAAGTAAACTTATATATATAAAGTGATGGAAAACAGAAACATTCCTGCTACTCACATTTCAGATTCATGAATGTAATCTGTAACATAATCACACCAATCATTAATTATTTGAATTTGTACATTATCATGAAACTGTTGTATTTTCTCGGTCCATCGATTGATTACTAATCGATACATCTCTTGCAAACGATATATCCATGCTTCCAACCAATCACTGATACCGATATCTTCAGTTTTATGAAAGTAGTCATTTATTAAATTATTGATTACAGCTAATTCAATCCAAATTTCATGACTTAAATGATGTATAACAAATTCAAATTGAGATAGTTCTAATTCTGTCCATTTATGTGGTTGGGAAACATCTACTAATCGATTAAATAGTTCTAGAAAACAAGGAAATGAATAGAAAATTTAAGAATAATGATTAGCAGTTGGAAGTGTCTAGGAAAGTGTAAGTTTTCAGAACCTTTTACTGGTTCAAGAACATGCACTAGTTTTTCTACCATGAGGTGTATGCAGCATTCACGTTTGAAGAATGTGATCAAAGTATGGCTATACTGACATAAATGATGATCCACATAACAAGTCGACTGTGGGTAAATAACCACTGAATATTCAAGAAGGATTGGACATCTACTTCATACAAGTATAAAACACCTCAGTAGTGATCATCTGTAACCTCGGTAGAGATCAGACCTAAAATCTTCAGGCTTTGTAACTATGGCTTAACCTTTAGACCACTGATATGGCGTCTAATGATTTATATTTCTAATAAGTTTACTTTTGTTTTAAAGATTCTACTATAAACTGATTAAAAGTTGACGAATATTTTAAGACGAATTCGTACTGCCGACTGAACGAAGAAAATAATGGCAGTAAAATGATTAGCTTCAGCGCTCAGAGTTCACATATTATTGTCCATTACCATTTCCTGCTGATACCACCACTGTTGTAGTTTACTTACTTTCATTAGTATCAATATAAATTGAAGGGCGGGTAAATAAACACAGAAGATTTGAATATGGCTATTCACCAAGCATTACTCCATTATATGACAATCAGTATTATTCATCTTACGAGTATTCTGTAATTTATGGATCACTTTTGTTTTAGAACATTCAAGATACCACTTGGTCTGGATTCTAGTTAAAGTTCTAATGCGTACGACTGAATTAAAAGTTCCTGTAAAAATTCACAAGTATTATATCTTGTGTTGATCCCTGTAAAGTGTTTATTTTTATAACTAATAATAAAGCTTCCGAAGATATTTAGAATGCGACAAATCAAAAGCTGGGTTTTTCGTCACAAAATTACAGAGTAAATATGCAGCAATATCAGCAGTTGGTTCTGGAATACAGTCGGATGGGATGAGTCAAGAAGTATAATGATTTGAGAGATACCAATGATTTTTGAACGGATGTGTCGATAAGAGTAGAAATTTTTAGCAAATTTGTTGATCACCACCGCAATATTGTCTCAAGTGCCGTTTTCAGGCTTCAGCTAGGTGTTTGTACTTAAATAGATGCATTAAACAAGCAGCCATACAATGCCTTTCCTATAAATTTTATCTGGAGATGTTGAAATCAATTATACATCCAAAAGAACTAGTCGAATAGCTCATGAATTTTGAAAACGACTTATCTCCCGTGGAAGTCTTGAAGCCCATTCAATGTGATTTAGAAACAATGAAACAGACTTTTAGTAATTTTACGTAGATGTCTTTAGAATAAACTGATTTACTAGAATAAATAGTATGAAAGTTGGACAGCATGGCGTTAAAGCAACAGATTTCAAAATCTAAATGACCACCACCATCGAAATTGTTCTATCAACTAATACTGAGGCCAAATAAAGTGTGCGCTAACTTTGGCGAGACAAAAAGACAAACAATTAGTCTGAAAACCTTAGACATGTTTTGATTGTTAAGAGCCTGAAATTTCCTAGAAACATTGAAAATCTTCTTGTATCTCTCGCAAAATAAACTTGTTTGACTAACACAGCATCTAGAATCTTATGAGTTGTAGACGCTTAAAACTTAACAGTAGCACTATTTGATCTTGTTTATTGATACTGAGTATTTCAGTTGTGTCAAAGTAATCATCTAATGTGATGAATACTTCTGATACTTGCTAGGAATGCTAGATTACACCAGTCGTGTTTACTTTCGTCGCACATGTTATATTTCAACTAAACGTTTATAAGAATACTAAATAAAAGTAATTTTTTCTAAGGGCTGGTTCTAATATGTTGTTTGTATTCTTCATCAACTGATCAGCTATGAGTACCTTTTAAAACCAATGAGCGCTAGAGATCTGTTCTGTCTTTGGATGATTTATTCAGATGACTGGGTGTTATAAACTACAGACATCATGTAAAAGCTTTAATAAAGTGTTCGTAACAATTTATCAATTAATTTTCAATTTCGAAATTATTTTTCCTGAAACAAACTATAATAATAATAATACATATCATGTAAACAAACCTATTAAAAAATTAGATAGATCCCATAATCCACCAGGTCGTCGAATAATCTGTTTTAAAAATCCAAGACATGTATATTGTTTAAATGCACGCGATGAAATTAATCGCATTTGGTTAATTGATTCTTGCCATAATTTTTGTTGTTCAATCGATTTTATTACAGGAGGATGACCGGATGATGATGTTAATAGAATTATTTGAAGAAAGTCTGCCAGAACACTTAATTCGTTGAAATTCGTCTAGTAACAAGAAAAACAAATTAATGCAAAAATTTAAAAGCTAATAAGTAACTAATAGCGTCTGACCTTATTAAGGAAACAACGGTGGACAGTGTACTTCGGCGATCTCGAGTTTATGTAAGTATCACTTATCACAATCGGCGATGGTTGTGTGATATCGAAAAGTGACTAAAGTTAGAAATTTAAAACTGATGTATGAAGTCACAACGTGGCCTGAAAGTTGTAAGTTCATCCTCTAGTGGGCTCATGTAAGCGCACACTGCTAAAAAGTTCCACATTTAGTTAAAAAAACTTTTCGTTAATTCCTAGTACTGCTTAAATTTCTGACCCAACTCTAGCCATGGTGTGAAGCTTCAAATAGTGAAACATCATAGAAACTATATCCAAATTGTATACAATTATTACTAATAGGGGTTCATAATTTCCTGTCGTTATGGTTATCGTTATTCAGCACTAAACTGAATAAATCACCTTGAGCAGATGCTTTGATACTTATTTTATTTATCAGTTGATTGTATTTTGAATAGTGGCTAGATTGGTTAACGTAATACCGTTTAAAGCAACAAGGACAAAGAATATCAACACTGAGATGTGGTTGCTTTAGATAGTTGTAAGTGGCCAGCAGAATATACTGTACCTAGGTTCACTACTAGTTAACACTCATAAGACATAACTACCAACATAGGGAAATCAGTGTTACCTGTGGCATTCGGACTAGCATCATGGAAATTCATAGTTTGTGATATTATCACTGGTCTGTTCAAGCCAAACTCGACCTCCCATTGGATGGGATTCGATCAGAATTGAAGACTGAAACAACACGGTGCCGGTCTTAAGAGTTGCTTTAAATTGGTTTCAACCACTTAAAAGCAGATATACATCGATTTAATTTTAGGGTTGTCAGTAGGAAATCCCGGACCTAGGTTTTACAGTCTGTGACCGTCGCTACTGAGTGACCGGGAGGTCGAGTCTGCCGGGGAAATTAAGTTTCCTTAAAAATTTCGGATATGCCTCACCGGCGAATGTTAAATAGCACAAAACCTAGGTCCAGGGTTTCCTACCAACTGTACCCAAATCGCCTTCCATCTCTACCTAGTTTCAGTGACGTCGAGTCACTATACCAAGTGGTAACATTACAACTCCATCGACAGAATCCGATCAGCACCACAAAGGGCTCAATAAACAACAAATCAATGATTACACAAAGATCATCTAGTGTATACAGAGGTCTATTCATAACATAGCGGACATGTAAATTTACTATTCTATGTAGAATAGCAACAGTGTTAACAACTATTGTTTCAAACATTATGAATGTTAACCAGAATGTTTAAAACATACCTATCAGACATTGAGTCACTCACATTGAATGTTTAATAATTAGCCAATAAATAAAGATTTCATGTTTTTCGTCGAATAGCTCGTTCGGTTTTGAAGAAAATCAGTTTAACGAAACCTAATATCACCATCCCGATTGTATTTGCTAACTTGGATAAGATGTCCGGTTTACATATTATGATAGTACAGTGGGATTATTTTTGTTCCTACTATGCCAAACAGGTTCGTTGAAAAGCAGTAAAAATTAAGGTATCGAACTCTAAGTCGGAGGGTGAAGTCGAACTGCAGAGTCACAAATATGACTGATCTCAAGCACTTATTGTTTGAGCTCTGTGGTTGTATTCTTAGGTCATCAAGATGACTATTAACTAAGTCTTGTCTTCAAACCCCTGAAAAACATCAACCTTTCAAAGTGCTAACAACCAAGAATTGACATCTATTCTCATACATTCAACGGCAATAATTGTGTAGCAGTACTAACTTTGATGCATAACGTCGACTTGCATTCCAATGTAAACTGTTAACAGCTACAATAACATTTTTGACTTAACTCCACCAATCACTTTAGTCAGAACTATTCAATGTGTTGTTGTGTTAAGTACAAGAGAAGATACTTCAGACAATTTCCTTTACAGATGGCTGATCCAAAGTCTTTCATTGACTATGCTTGTATCAATCATTCATTTTCTACTAAGCATCAGCTCAATGAGAGTGTTCTAATGGAGTAGAATTGTTTAAATCAGTAAACAATACTGCATAGTATAAATAAGTAATCAGTAGGTAATTGGCAAACTGTCTCCCCCATACTTAGTTATAATCTGATTGTTGCTGGAGAACCATTCAATCTATATAAATAAAATACTCTCATTAATTCATCATTATGTTGATAGTCCAACTAAACTTTCACAGTAACAGCAAAGCATGTAAAAGAGTTTTCACCTCATACTAACTATACACTAAATAGGAAAAAAATAACACAGTTTAAACTAACCTGTAAAATTTCACGTTCTTTGTCAATATTTTCTAATTGTTCTTGTTGCCAGTTTGTATTGAATAAATTACTGTTATCCAACAATGATAAATGCATAGTAGGGTATTTGATAGAATGCCTAGTAGCATTGAGATCAATAATATCGTTTGTAACGGATGATTTTGGTGATTGTGTTGCATTATTGACAGTAATAAAACATTTCACTTCATTTAAATATGTATTAAGACATGATAAATACAAGTGATTAAATTTATAAAATTGTTCCCATCTGTCATCATCGTCTATATCGTCAATCGTAGGGAGTAATGATTTCTGTATCTTGTCTACTTTATCTTTTTTCTCATATGCAATGAAATTGTTTAAAGTAGGTAACTGTATATCCGATGTATTCATGTGTGTAGTCATTTTCAAACGACATAGTCATAGATGCAGTAAGAAAACATGAAAAACAGAACATAATTATAGATTTTTGTCAATAATATAAAATTTTATGTATCAATAAGCAATATATTCGTTGGGGTTTTTGAAAGAAATAATGTGTAAGAATTTCAACTACTAAATCTCCAGTTTGAACCCCACTTTACCTACTTTGGTATAAGCAGCTGGATTGTATCATCTGTCAACGAAACCAAGCACCTTAATATGTAACTGATAAGTGATAGATGTGACAGATAATAAATGTGACAACATATACTGATGCTGCATTGTTGATAAATATTCAACAACCGAAAATATTCAGTGAAGCCGACTGAGCAGTTTATGAGGAGTAGTATAATTTAATAATGAATCCTGTAATGGATTGGCATCAACTGGATAATAATAAAGGGCTGCGACAGATATGAAGGACGGTATTAATTAACAGTCTAAAATTGACCGAAATATGAATCGCTTAATTATATGCCTGCCATGTGACCTTGATGTCCTAGTTTTAATCCCTAGAAGGGTTCTTTATGTTCACAAGATGATAACTACTCTCCGAATCAGATGGAACAGCTAGCCAGTTCATCTTGGTTTTCAAGATGTCTCGAGCTGGTGGTAGTATTTAAATCAACTATTTATTTTTAAAATAGTCATTAAATGAATTAATATTCGGCATGTTAGGTAACTTCTCCCAATTTTCGTCTAAAATAAGTCATATTTATTGCAAACATAGACATTTTACATTAGTGTACTTATTTGCTGAATGTGTTTGCAAAATTTAAGTTCCAAATTATATTTTATCACAACCTAAAAATTTGTATTTAATACATTAATAATACATCCATCCAGCTTTTTCCGCGACAACATATCCACCGTTTATGAAATGACATAAGTTCTCCTGTAGAAACGTTAGTAAGTTGTTGCCAGAACTAAGGGTCATCATTTATATCCTTAATGGGAAAGTGGTTGAGAACTTCTACTTCAATAGTAAACAGGTATTTAGTAGTTCCTGATTTTTACTAGTTGGTTAACTAATATTCGTCCATGATATGGATTCTTCTGTTACCTTAATCATCATGATAGTTTTCATTGTATAATACCATCAGTTGTAAAATCATGTTAATAGTTTCATTCCTACATGAAATCATCTGTTTATATCATTAGAGAGTGAAAACATCTTATGTCAATTGTTTTTGGCTTTCAATGTTTTCATTCGGTTGATAATAACCCCTGGTAAAAACTAAACTTTAAATTAAGTAAATCTTTATAAACCACACGTGAATATTTGATTGTATTTCTATCAATACATAAAATCCTCTTCGTTTATACTTCAATTTACCTACAAGTAACACATAAATGTGAAATAAGCTAGAGAAATAGTCACAGATTTTACAAAAAAATAAACCATGTATCCATACATTTAAACACATAAATATACATGTATTATAGATATACATAACTCGAATATTCTGATATCATGGTGTAAAATTTATGCAAAATCAATACTTATGTCCTATAGATATGACTAATATACATATACACTAGGTCATTATACAAAACGAATTTAGTTTATATGTGTGCAGGCTACAATGTTTCATGAAACTGCACAATTAATGAAAGAATGGTAAGAGAAAGAGATAACCGGGGGGGGGGGTTAATGCAGTTGTAAAATATTAAAGTTCATATGACTAAAACAAGGATAACATATACAATGAACAAGTAATGGACACTGAAATCAATTAGTTGTGTCACAGTATGTGTTAAAATAGATGTTAGAAATGTATAAGGTATTTCTGTAGCTCCAGTTATTTGGCATGTTTTTAAGATATTCAAATGTATTGAGTCTACGAGTAGATGAACTCGCATGAATTCTAACAACATCTGAACCACTTAGGTATATGAAAGATAATTTGAGTCCATCTCATAGAAATTTGGTCATCAGAATGCCACCTTCAATAAAAATTGCTTCACAGTGACCACCACGCAGTGTAAAATTAGGCTTCTATATTTCAGTAAAGAAGCATATTACACTGGAGTTAAAACTATTATTAAGGGTTATGTGAATTATTCACACCAATAAAAGTGTATAACCACATTCGAGTAACCTTGGAATGTAAGAGATACCATTAGTTATCATGTGTTAAACGATAGTAGCATTACCGTAATCTATTCACCTGTTTATTAAATTGCGTTAAAGTCACTTTTCAATGAATATACAGTTTAAATATGTTAAAATACTAGGAAAATAAAACTTATAATAAGCTTTATCTTATTCTACTTGAGCAAAGTCGTAAAGTACAGTACAGAAACGAGTAAACAAGGTGCTTAAATATTCAGGTCTATGAATTTGCTGATAGGTTAGGACTTAAAGTTTCAATAAGGGTTATAACCTGACTGGCAGAGAAAATAGTATTTACGAATAATTGTATTGCTATTTAGTAATAGGTTTCAGCATCGTTAATGAAATAAGGCTAATTATATTATGCCTTTTTATTAAAACCTTCATTCAGTTGATATATATATATATATATATATATATATATATATATATATATATAATTTCTGGAACCACTGTAGTATATATTTAACCATGGATAAATACCTGGCGTTTAGTAAAGATTTTCGCGGGGGCAGCCATGTTGTAATAAACCCTCATTTTGAATTCTTCGAAAATTAACTCACATAGATGAGTTTCTTTATCATCGTTCCTGTGATTGAACAGCGACAACATGACTATAAAACTATGATTTCATTCATTTGCCATGTAAATTATTTATCTCTTGTAACGTAATTGATTTTTTCATCATATACGATTCCGTCATATATGCTATAGTCTCAATAGCGTAAAGTGATTAGTGAATTGGGACAATGATTATCCCATTCCTAATTAAGCTCAGCCATTTTAATTATCGAATTTTCTCATTTCTATAATTTACTCTAGCCAGTCTCATGGCTATGTTTGGCCTACGTTATCATAATTCAACTTAAATACATAACATCAAGAAAACACAACACGATATTTGATTCAGGATCGTTGATATATTTTATATTGACAAAATGAATTACTGCTACTATAAAAGACTTAGATTTTAAATCAATGAGGATATTTACATTAGGGAGGCTCTATATTTTGAAAATACGCAGAAGCAATTAGAATGAATTTGCATCTTCCCTATGATTTATCATGGACTGAAACAGGTCGGTCTCTGTTGCTATATGTGCGTCCTAACATGATTGCCTCATTATAGCGATCGATCACAGGCATTGTTTTAATTGTATTGTGGTTGGCAAGCGGAATCCAGGAAGCGCATTTCATCCTATTTTGGACTCGTCGGCTGGATGTACCTGCATCCCAGTATTCATGCTCACACTAGGATTTGAATTCAGTTAGCTTCGTGCCATGGGAAGATACAAATTCATCCTAACTACATATACCGGTTGTACAAGTCAAGTGTGACATTCTGAACTCATCAGTCTAATGGTGAACGTAGTGTTGTTTGGCATAAAACGAACTGAGTTTGAATTCTATTGTGAGCATGAACACTGGGATGCAGGTACATCCAGTTGATGAGCTCCAAGTAGGACGAAACGTGTTTCCTGTATTTCACTTGTCAGTCACAATCCAACTCAAACAATATCTAGAAGTATTACTTACAACCTTACATAATCTTATTAGTGTTCTTATGATAAATAGAAAAGACTCCGTCTATATCAAGTTATAGTAATGTATCTAGCCATAGTTACACACAATCACCACTATTATTTATAAATATTTAGACGCTTTGGAAATTGTATACTTAATTGAAATAAAAACTAATCGATTCATTTTGATCACCAAGCCATAAATTACTTGAAATTATTAAATAATCCACTTAAGAGAACATAATTACGAAACTGTAAATTAATTTTATATTTATTCATTATAACAATGTAATCTTGTGATGTAATGAGCTGTGTTTACATACAAAGTTATTGATTAGTTAACATAAAGTTGAAATCAGTTTGTTTTACTTGAAATCTGACTATTATTCAGCATATATACAAAGATTTGGATTTAATTTTGATGCTATTGAGATAGCTTTCAGAAATTCTGAAGAAACTTCAAGAAGTATAGAAAGAGTTGAAAACACTCTATCCAATCACTATTCAGTAGAATTTCTAAAAATATCGTCCGATTTGTCAACTGTGAGACTACGTGCTCATAGATTGAATAAATTATAATGGTGATATTTAGTCAACTTGAAACTAAGAATACACATGACATTTTTTAAATACATATTTGCCATTTACTAAAGTAAGATCTCATGTCACGTCTTTTGTCTTTTGATCTGAGACCATGGTAACGGAGAGGGGCGAGTTAAAGATAAACATTAGATAAAACAATCAAGAGAATTGACAGAGACTAGTATACATTCTATCAGAGAATCTATCATTTACCAAATATAATTAATGATATAATAATATTCTTGAATATTTTCTCATTAAATGTTATATTCACCCAATAAACTATATTATTCATTCAAACACCTGGTTATCTTCATAAACTTTGGGGGAAAAAAAGGATAAGTGTCAAAGCAGAATAACATTAACCGAAAGTAAATCTGATTTTTCTCAATTCATCTAATATGTGTATGCGAAGCTACTTATTTCGGACACATAATAAAACAAGCCAGCCATCATCCTTTTTGGTTAGCTGAGAAACATTAAAAGTGAATAAGATTTATATATCTTTCTAGATAATTCATACAGGTTGTCAACTGGAATTCTTACCTGGAGCCATCCTACATATATATTCATAAGAAATTCGCTCTCTCAGTCAAAATTTACTCTCCTAATTGACTATGTAACTGGGATAATAATCCTCGTAAATTAATCAGAGAGCTACGTCGATCTCATTTGAATGATCCCATTTTAAGGATAAGTTCTAAATTTGCTCTTATTTTGTTGACTTTATATTAGATTCCAAATAAGGTTTACAGTATTCATTGAAAATGATGAGTTTGTTAATCAATCATGCTACTCTAAACAACACTACGTATCGTTTCACGTTTAACTAAATTCCATGTAACTGAGATTAAGTATGAATGATACAATAGTTGGAAGACACTTGAAATCGTTTACAATATACTTGTTTAATAGTAATAAGTCAAAGTGAACTAAAAATATCGTTACTTAAATCATAGACTGATTGAAACTACATAACTGCTAAAGAACAGGAACCACTGGACATCGGTTTTGTTCTAGTTTGAGAAACTTCATCTGTAGGTATCCATGACTCCACAACAGATTAGCCTAAGGATACTCAGGCCTAACTATTAGACCACTCTCGGTCAAGCATTATATAGAACATGGCAATTATGTATATCAGTCAACGTTGAGGTACCCCATTAACATTAAAAGATGCGTACTAAAGTGCTAGAAGTAGCAATTACATCACTAATGGTCAAAAATTTTTAACATACAAAATATAACTTTAGTAGGAGTAATTAATTCGTAAAAAGAGAGATATATGAAAATTTTAAAGCTCAGATTTAAAGGAAACACTAGAAGTGAATGCACCTGTATCATTCCGATTGATTCTGAACCACGTCGCTTAAAGCCTCCAGCTATTAGTTGTGATAACCACAGTGACCGAAACTAGGTGGTATATATCTACCAACACAGCATAGATTATCAAATTTATGGACTGGGGTTGCATTTTGATTTTGCTGACCATATTTTCCTTCTGTCCTACTCCAATGCTAGTCGTCACCCTACATTGTGATATACGTACATACGTACGTATTTGTGCACATTCTGAACACGTAGGCTATAAGTAATTAACTATAAATGTTTTCCAGGTTACGTTCACGTACATCATCACAACCAGGTGAGCAACATTAGGGTTTCCGATGTTGTAATTCATTATCGGAATATGTATAATTTGTAACGATTCACTCCACACCTTGACTTACAATTATGCCTAAAGTAAAAAGTATATGAAAGAAAACTAGAAGCTGTCAACCTATAATACGGCATCAGAATGCAAATCTGCTAACTGTTGGTTTGATCGATGTTGGTAGATGCGGTCTCATTACTTATAACAAAATCATGGCTAATATATAGAGATAAGTTACCGATTAATGTCAATCACAGTAACACACATAACTATCTACTTTTCGATTAGATCCTGAAGTTTATGAGAATGTCTACGGTACACCGTGTAACTCAAAGCATTCGACATTCTAAAACCAAAAAAAGACATCATTCCAAAACATTATAACGTTACAGCGTAAACACAGCAACATGGTGAATGTTTTCCACCTCCTGTTTATTATCTAACTTATCATCTCATTACCTTCAACCAATACTATTTAATTAATACTAGATTACTAATTCGTTACATATATATATATATATATATATATGCATATATATATATATATATATATATATATATATATATATATATTGAGAAGTCGAATACTCTGCCAAATACTTTGAAATCTCTTATTACACACTAAGTTTTAGAAGCTGTATTTATATACATAACATTATTTACTGTGCAAATACCAAATGATTATGACGTCTTATTATAATTAGGTATACTGTAATAAAATAAGTTCTACAAACTTTTATTTACTTGTATCTATACCAGTAAAAGTAAACACTCAACTGACAACCAGTAATAATCTTTAAGCATAGAACAATACGGAAAATAGGTATTAAATAATTCTATGGTGTTTTCCTCCTCCACCTCCTCATTTCATATTTTATGTTTTACATTTCTAAATTTCTAAAAAAAAGCATCTTGCTATTAATAAACTTATTTACAGAAAAATAAACACTGTTATAATGCATGATATTATACTAAAAGAAAAACAAAAAACAATTTGGCATACTCTAAACACTCTTAGTGATGTATGTGATAATCGGGAGGTTGATATTCGTATGTGTGTAGGTGTGTGTGTGTGTAGGTATGTACTTTTGAGATGATTACATAATTAACTACTCAAATAACCTACACTCATTATCATATCAGATCTATTATTATTATTATTATTATTGTGATTATTTTCTTTAATGTTTATTAGCATATATACAATTTTTGTGCATGTATACATTATACATGTATCTGAGTAGTTTGTCTGTCTGATTATGTGTTTGTGTTTAATGTATTTGGCACAATACATGAAATTTTTTTTAATTACCATTTGTTTGTAAAAATGCACAAATATGCATAGAACCTATTTTTGTTAAAAATATAGTAACAATATTGAAAAAAAAAAACTCGTTGAAAGCATATGAGCAGGTCATTTAGAACGAAGCTACCTACTATCGAGTAGATTTGACTCTGTAGACCAAAAGGTTATATGGCAATGTCTATGACTGAAACACGTATCTCAGAAGTACAATAACTTTGTGAAGGCTCTTTATTCGAACACAATTAGTCGGGTAAGAGAGTATGGTTAACTCTCATCTGAACTTATCACTTCAAGTGGCATACTTCAATGCTTCCCGCCTTCCCCATTTTTACATAATTTCCCAATGGATTTACTAATTTAAATAATGATCTAATAGTCAGAATTTTCACGAATGGCTTTACTACCAGAAGGTACACCAATTAACTTAAAACATGCAGATGACATAGTCCCGCTTGGTGAAGACGTCGATAAAGTAAAACCTTATGATAGTATTGAACAACAGTGAAAGCATGTTTGAGATGAATTCCCAACCTTCTTATTTAGTTGTGAACTGTTACCTCAGAACTGGTCAGCGTCAACACTTGAACTAATGGTAGGGAGAAAAGTGATTGATCTCGTTAACCGCTCCACTTATCTTGGAAGTTTGACCAGCCATGATGGATTGGTGTCTGAGGAAATCTCGGTACAGATACATAAAGCTCGTTTGAATTTTGCCGACATACATCGCCTACGGCTTGAGCAATATATTTATCTCCCAACGAAAGAACGAGTATACTACGCAGCAGTCCGTTCTGTCGAACTTTATGGATCTCAAACATGACCACTATAAGTAGATGACATATGTAGATTATAGGTATTCGATCCCCAGTGTCTTCGAAACATATCCCACGTTTCCTGGGATAATCGAGTGAATAATAATAAAGTTAAACGCTGTGTTAGAGAAAGACAGCAAATCAATCAATAAGATTATGAATCTACATCAGCTGAGGTGGTTGAGTTACGTGTTACATATACCAGACCACCGCCTATCTCCAGGCGCTATTCTAACTGATATATAATTAGGACGGATGAAAGTTAGACGGCCAAACCAAAAATTGAAATCAGTCCATTATGCTACTGACTGCTATTCTGAATGATATTGGTTAATGCAGTCTACATAAGTGGAGTCCTCGAAAATGTAGTAGTCAGTGGGTGGAGACTGTGAGTGACGTGGCTCAGAAACAGTCTCAGTGGTGCAGATGCATTCCTCCCTGAAACCTCCTGCACAAAATTATTTCATACTTTTCTTTCCAAGAATTAATTCCTTCTCCCTTGACCATGTTCTATATACCCACTCATTTTATTATTATTACTATTGAAGTGACTACTGCTTCTACCAATTTGCGTTGATCACACTGTATTGCTCAGATGTGGCAACTTGGAGGATTGTACCCATGTGCCAAGTTACATGTTGCACATGCAGAACCAGTAAGATAAATCGATTGACGCTGGAATAACAGGAAGTGACAAATTTGCCGATGACAGCTATCTTGGCTTTTATACAAAACTGTGCACTAGGAACCGGCTTTAGACAACTACCTAGATGGATGATTCACATAGGTGTGGAACTCCACATCAGTACTCATTCATGACTCTTCCCAGAGATTCAACTGACAATATTAGGTTGTCAGACAACTGAGTTAGAACAAAGTGGTCTATATTTCAAACTTCCAATTAAATACCGACTTAGCAACGTAAAGTTTAAGTGATCATAATGAAGCCAGGATCTCGTCTCTAAAGAAGGTCATGGATACATATTACTAGGGAGTCCATACTAAGATTGGACAGCCGTTCAATTCTCCTTGGTTTTCAATAGTTGTCTATTTAAATTCACCAACACCCAGTAATAATAGTAACTAAAATTTGATATAAAGTATAAGAGTAGAATTTACGTTAGCGATAGTGAGTATTTTCATAAAGCCATATCGTTTAGTCAGCTTAAGTAGTGAGGGATATGTTATGCAATCCAAGACTGGTTATCTTATCTACGCCTGGTTGGTGTAACAGTGCGTTTAAAGAAAGTCAAATTATTACATGTAATCACTCCATGAACTGATTGGCCGTTTGACTGTAGTATTTGGTGATAGGAATACTCGAAACAGCCATAATCATTTGTTATAAGTGGTTAGTGACAATAAACTTGTAGCAATAGTGCAGTTCAATTCATTTCTTTATATTCCACTAAATCTTGAATTCAATGTTGCTGCATACTTTCTGAACTATAATTACTTTATTGCTTTTTATGCCTAATAGATGCTGATAAACCTTATGATAGTTTTTATATTGTTTATCGGTCACATAGTTACGAACAAAATGGTACTTCACTATGATAGTAGTAGGATTTATTTTGGAAAATGTTTAATCAGTGCAAGTTCTTGACGATAATGAGAAGTGAGAAGCTGATTGACATTAATAAGCTGTAATAAAAAAAAAACTACATTACACAACACAATGCACATACATATATCAGCTAGTGTTCCAAAATAAGCTTATATTTCTGAGGTATGTATACAAATAGCCTGTTGACGATCTATAGTTCCCTATCAATCATGATTGTTTACCAAATAACTTATTGTCATTATTATTGAGTTGTTTACAAAGTTCATATTCATGTATCTAAATTCAAGCCAAACTACTCTATTGTCCAAATCGTAGTAAACTCTATGGTTTAAACTTTTGACTTTGTGTTTAAAAGTTAGACGCCCTAACCAATAACCCACTACTCCACCCAAATAACTTCCAATAATTCTATATTCATGTAAATAGTTTCTTAATTGAATAACAGTAGACTAACTATACTACAGTCGTCATATAATGTTTTCGGTAACATACAAGATCTAGTAGTTACATTTTGTAATTATCTCAGATCAATAAAAATATTACGTACATGCAAATAAAACAAATTTGTGGTGTCAAATGAAATAGGGATTTAATACTAAGAATTATTCATACCTTTTTACTTTTCTGCACCAGATCAGCAATAGGGAGGGGAAGTTCACTCAATGTCTGGAGAATTTTTTCAGACAGATCGTTTATGTTATTTTGTGACGACTGAAATGAGACAAAATGAAATAAAAGTTACCAGAAGTAAATATGTAATTGGGTGGGTGAGTGATCGAAATAATTATGGCAAACTCTGTAATGGAGTGAGATTTTTACCATTACTGAAAAGGAACTTTTATTTTTTAATATTACTGTTAGTTTATAATCAGAAATTTATCAAAGTCTCTGGAAATAATTGAGTATGCTGTGATTACACCCTATTAAGTTTACTATTGCCAAATGTTGACTAACAGTACAAATGTAAACAAAATAGCATAGACAGGCAATACACTACAATACAAAAATCCCCAGGCAACAAATTTAATCCTGAAATCGAAATCACAATCCGCAACATTAATCAGTCCCATTCACGATTAAAGCTTTATCATTATGACTTTCATGATGATAGCGGTAGAATGCGACGATTGAGCTGTAACTTAGCGGGTTGCAATCATCAGTTTCAAATAATCCTTCGTATGTCATTTATTAGGTATCCGCCTTACGGGTGAACTGAATGATTCCATAGATTCACTTCGATGCTAATCTGAAGTTGGTTGGCTAATATCTCTAACCAGAATTTAGACGAATTTTCAAAAGTTCGCTGAAAACTGTTTATTGGTGGTGTTCAACCATGCCAAGGATGTTAATAATTTCCTATGTCAATAAATAGTTGTCCTTTGCAACTATAAATCGGTTGAAATTGTAAATCTGGTTCACTGTTCCCAAGGTACCATTCCTCTACTTATGACCATAGAATCCTTTTACGCACACTTCTGAAGAGCCCCTTAAAATGTAGAACAGCTATCTAATGTCTAAGGATATCAACCTATGATTTAAATATACAATCAAAGTACACAACTTATTCGAAGCATATTTCAGTACACTTGGTGGTAGCATGTAGCATGTTGGATAATGAAACTAATTAACAATTAAGTTTAGTACATTGAATTTTGAACAATTAAAATGAAACTTTAGAATCTGTGAACAAAAGTAAAAGTATTGTAAACAATATAAAAGGTAATCTGAGATTATGGTAACATGTATAATACATTCGATTAGTCGTTTACAGATTGAACATTTTCATTATAAATTAACAACACTAAAATGACCATTTCATACCAAATATCTACTGAATAGCTGTGTAATTGTTAGATGGGTTTAACTGAATGTACGCATTTGAGAAAAGTTTAAGATTTAACCTAATACTGAAGAACAATGTTGACTAAGGTAGAAAAATTCATTATAATACTATTTTTATTCTCTAAAGTATTTGATTAAAAATTATGAAGTTAAAACAAACCAACTGATTTATTTGGCTATATTAGTGATTGATATGAATTTTAATTTGGAATAATATCGATCTACCTGGAAATCACCAGTGGTTTTCAGTAGTACATATGGTGAAATAAATTAAATTTTACTTACTCTCTAAGTCCCAAGCATTGATTTGACTTGATTTGATGGATATCATTTAGTCATACAAATTACAATCATACTTATAAATAGTTTTGTTTAGATTTTTAAGATACTCAGGATCCGTTGTCCAGGCACCATCAACAATAACATACTATGTCAGAGAATAAACTAACTTACAGCTGACGAATAAATTAGAATAAATCACCTAACTACGTCACAAGACAAGCACTAAAACAGAATCCCCAAGTCCGAGGGAAAAGTGGAAGACCAAAGAATACATTACACGGAAACTAGGAGACAGAGATAGAAGAAAATATTAGGACTTGAAGAGAGCTGGAAAGGAGAGCGTAGGACAAAGTTGGTCGGAGAATGCTGGTGGGCAGCCTATGCTCAACGAGGAGTAAGAGGCATTAATTGGTTGATTTGTTTAGATTGTTGAATTTTGTAATCTCCTTGATGGACTGACCTCAATTAGACAGTCGATGAATACTAGGAAGCAGTGAATAGCCATTTATTTCTACTACGGAACTAATTAGCAGTAGGCATCCACAACTGCACCATGGGATGGAATCCAGAACCTTCAGGTTTCTCTATAAGCGCCCTTAGAAGGCCGAAACAACCGACCGACACTCCTTGGTTTATAGTAGCACCCAACTTATATCACTGGGTGACAAATAACCAAATTAAATACCAATCCCTATAAAACCACCTCACTCTGTCAAATGATTCATTTAAATAACTTCTATCCTGATTAGTTAATACCTGGATAATATATCACAAGGTCAGTTTACATTCATTGAGGGCCATTGTGAATATTAATTCATCAGCAAGTTTTTATGGCAATCCTAAGGACTAGCAGACTCTCTATGGTTCGAAACCACGTACCCGAGTGTTACAACTCTATGGATTGAGAGTTAGGCCATCTACATATCGACTGCTTGTTCACATGACTGGTATTTCCACAGAGATAAATCAGTGAGTGGTGATTACTGTCGATTAATATCATGATTAATGTCATATCGTAACTACATTGATATTATGAAATTCTATTACTACTGATGAACACATATACCAGATAAACAAAAAGTAAATCGATTCAATTTCAGAAAAAAGACAGTTGCAAATATTTTCTTCTGAAGAAAAAAGTCAATAAATATAACTTTTAACCTTAAATGAAATGAATGTAAAATGGAAGGATGGGTGGTATAGGAACTCACATGGAACAATTGTCTTTCCGATTTCAATTCATCAGTAAATGAACTATTGACTACCAGCTAGAATAAATCATACAGATAAAGAGAACAATAATAATAGACAGATAAATATAATAAAAGGCATGTTAATTCATATGACATATAATTGATAATCAAAGTGAAATATCAACATGAACATTCATATTAATAAGTAGAAGGGAACTTTAGAAAATATTCTTTTCTAACCTGAGGATAATGCATAGTTTGAATATTTAATGGGAAAAATAACTTAAACTTAAGCGTCACTAGAAATGTAAGTGTAATCAATATTTTCTAGATGTCTAAATTGTGTAATGACTATTGCATAGAAGAGTTTTAATGTTCATGTCATTTACTTGAGATGAATCACATACTGCTTTAAAATAAACAATTTAATTTGTCATAAAATCACTGTAGTTTTTTTAAATACTTTTGACTGTACTTCATAATTTCGTTATCAGAACGGTAGCATTGTTTGAGATATTGGTTTTCTGAAAAAAGTCTCATTAATGTCACTCTGAATATTGTTATAAGTACATCATCTCGATTCAATATTATATTTATTGCTTTTGAACTAATAGCTATCCTACTGACATCAAAATCTTTGTTGTCATGTTAATGAGAGAATGGGAGACAGCTAATGAACCTTAAAAGCCAAACTACACTCAGTTAGTATTTGACCTAGTAGTCTTCGAATTACACATTTGACAATCACTCAACTACGTTATAAAATCTGAGTTAGAGTTAGTCATTTTTCCGTTAGATATTTGACAACATTCCACCACCACTGCCAGTAATAGGTAGAGATGGTAGTAGCCTTAATATGTGTTCTAGAACCATGGCTCTGTAATATCGCCAATGGATTGAGATTAGAAAAATGAACTATTAGGTTCCAATCTAGTGGTCTAAATTCCATGCTCTCATCTTTGAGGCTCGAGGGTTTTAAGTTCTACATCATGTATGGTTGTTGATGGGAACTTTTATGAAATTTCATACAAAAATAGAACAATGCTTCATAATTTTTTAATGTTTGGCAGTTTATGATTTGAAGCTTTAAATTTAGCAATCCTTGTAACACCTTATAATATAAACACCTTTAGTGTTAAAATTAATTTCGCTTTACCAGAAACCTCTCACTTTACTCTTATAGAATACTCATATATTAATCTATAATTAATTGTATGAAGATTCTCTTAGATTCTTCCACTTATAAGTTGAGGTTAACTACAGTATACCTAATGTTCAGTAAGTGTGTAGTATTCACTACTTCCAACCACTTTACTGTTGATATAGTGTGTGAGTACAGCCTAACAGGGTGTAACTTTTGAGAGTTACCTCAACCAACTGATATGAACGTTTAAGAGAAACACAGGCAGATATGTCGGATAAAAATCACAGATAATGATAACAGTTAGGTCACTTATTAAACTCGCTGATGAGGATTACACTTCTAAATAGACTAGTCACTTATTTTATTTAACTGTAAAATAACCAGTCGTGCTACATACAACACACTTATTGTATACTGAAAATGTTGCGAGTAAACTCAACCCACTTATAATAATGGTTTTTAGATCTACTTCCATCGTATTTAGTGTCCCGGTAATTTTCAGTAAAAGAAACCTAAATTAGGCATATTTTTTCTGTTAATTAATAATAATTTTTTTATTTAGAATTGACAGTAGTTAACAATGGAACTTTGAGATTACGAATTCCTTAAATATGGAACTCGTTAGCTGGATACGCCTGTATTCAAGTATTGTTGTTCATACTGAATCAATGATTT
This sequence comes from Schistosoma mekongi, assembly GCA_034768735.1. Classification (NCBI taxonomy): domain Eukaryota; kingdom Metazoa; phylum Platyhelminthes; class Trematoda; order Strigeidida; family Schistosomatidae; genus Schistosoma; species Schistosoma mekongi. The sequence continues at coordinate 83,356,006 of CM068306.1, read as the reverse complement.
TAAACAATACACTACATCTTATATAAACATCATATATAGATAATTTCATTTAAAAACAAATGGTACAAATATTTCACTAATGTTAATTAATGATAATGGTTACATTTTGGAAATTCATGCTGTGTTGTATACTTGTTAACTATTACAACAAAAGTTTTAATTGGTTTAAAAAGCAAACAAAGGGATTTTAAATTTTGATTATATTTGATTTCGTAAAGGACAGACACATTAAAAAGGCAACATAAAGCCAACCTTGAAACAACTAGTAATGCATTGTTTGTAAAATCGATACCTCAAACGCTGGTAGTTGTCCACTTGATGGAAATTAGACAATTAGTCAACTAATCAAACACAAACTAGCCAACTAATTACCATGTATCTACTGTACTCTCTTACTGAAAGGTTGAATAATTTGAAGTTTGTGTAATAGGCATACTTTTACGACAATTACTACAATTTTTGATAATTTATTCGAAGCTGTGGGAGATCAAGTGGAAGCTCTAATAATTTGTACCGATCACCAAGACATATATTCGGTTATAATGTTCCTAGTGGGATTCGAATCAATATCATCCAGTGTCACGACCATATATGCCACTATTGAGCTATTTTATATCGATTTAATTTATTCTTAGAATTCATAAATACCTAATCCTAGAAAAAGCTTTTTGAGTCTTTAACATGAACAGTCTGAAAACCCAAACCTTTACATAAACGGAACAAGTTAAATAAGTTGGTAGCAATCTGGATTAATGGACGCGATGAATAATCCTCTTGGTTTAAATCCTAATATTAACATCGACACTTAAATGTATCCATCTATGATAATTCCCAAATTGGATGAAAATTTCTCCAGAATTTCAGTACTAGTCACAATCCAGCCCCATCGATTTTTCAAAACTTCAAATAATTAAGTAATCGTTCGTGACTATCCTGCAAAAGCTACATTCACTGAGGTTCTAACTTAAAACCATAGTATATAAGGTAAATAACTAACGAGAAGTCAATCTCAATGTAGCATGTTGAGTTGAAAATACCAACTCTTAAGTACCAACTGAAAGGTGGCATCGTGTCAATTAAAACGTGATCGGCATAGAATATAAGAGATGTTTAAAGTTTACTACCGAAGTAATTATTCACTAACAAAGTGAGATGACTAAACGACTTACTACCAACTTAACACAAAGATTAGACCACACAACTGTTGATCTCAACAATCTTAATAACTACATTTATTCATTCTTATCAAGAATAATTTACACAACAATACTATTGATTCCACTGGATGAAATATTTATTTTTCTAGTAAAAAATCACATATGAAGGTGCCAGCCAAAATATTCATTAAAAAAATATACCCAGTGACTAATGTATAGATCAATAGTCTAACATTTATAATCATTATAAACTGATAATATATATTGTACAAATATATGCATAATTACTTCCTTAGACAAAGAATACCGACAAACAGTACAAACTTAATCATATGTTATAAAGGAGAAGAAACTGTTTGATAGAAAATAAGATGTAAACTCACCATAATGACAGTATAAAAGAAACAAACAATTCTAACAAACATTAGACAATTTTATTGGTTTCAGATTAGTAGTATTTAAAAGACTTAACCATGAGCTATTATAATATGAACGAATGAATAACGAATGAAACATTGGTGATAGGTATTTATATACAATACGGAAATGTACTGAACAGATAGGTTCTAGTAAGTTTAAATGTTACGGTTATGTGAAAACTGGGTTACTATGCAAAAAACACTAGATAACTATTTTATCTTAGCAACAGATTTCATAACAAGTCATCCTACCCCATCTCACCATGACACCATCATGAATCAAACATCGGGCTTACACGTTACGGTAGTGTTAGATTATCGGGTTAATATGCAAATGTCAAATTTTCTAGATGCAATCAGTCCACAGTATGGCGTGATGATTGTTTTGTTCTGGACAATTCTGAAACCCATCAAAAAAACTTCCGTCCCCACTAAACTAATCATTAGAATTTTAATGTAGGGATTCTGTGGAAATTGATTCGTTTCTTAGTGGATATTAGAGACATACGACTGTAAAGAAGTCCGACGATAAGATGAAATAGATGCCCAATTTTTTATCTATAACGTATACCAATTAGGATGAGTTTAAGGTAGAGGCCTACTTTAGTAATTCGACCATTGACAACATTTACGGAGGACTCATAGTGTTTCTGAAGGATTTTAGAGATGTCTGTGTAACTAGTAAATTTTCGAAAAGGTAATTAACGACAGGAGTATTTAAAGAAGATTAAGACGTTTAGTTTACTAATGGAAATATCAAATAGTAGTTTGTCAGATTTGTTCAAAGGCATATATTATAGTTGTTGAAAATAATGTAGCAAGCTATAAATTGCTGCACTGAACCAACTACTTAACATGTAATCACCTTCGAGTCAAATTTAACGTAGAAACTGTGTTGCATCTAACGATAGTACAACTGTTCACTACTACATAAGATAGACACAGAGAATACATCAGTTCCTTCCTGACTGTATATAAATCTTACTAGTAGGAGATATAGTTTAAGCAGAATTTCACACCGACTTCTCCCAATCACCCAACATTAAAGCAAAGTCCACTAGTTATCAGGTCATTTAAACTAGTGATTACATCGCAACATAATCGGGAGAAAATAGGCTCTGTTTTAATGATTATTGTAAACATTTCAGTCCTGAACATTAATCAAAACTTGAACAACTCATTGGTGATTTCCTAACTAACTAGTCATATATTATATATAATATGAGTTCATTTCCATTTGATATTGGCGAAAAGTAGAATCGAAGAAACTACACAAAATTGTACTACAACTGATATCACAAATTGATCAAAGTGGGAATTCTACGAGTGGACACAGACTGGCCAAGTGGTAGTTAGACGTTCTCTGTGAGACCTGAAAGGTCTGGGTTAGATTCTCTGGAGTAGTCGAGTGTGTGTACCTCGGACGAGTCTGGTACAAGGACAAAACAGCTATCCAGTGGTCCCTGGTTTTCACTAGTACCCAACCAACATAAATCTGTGAGGAACACAAACAACTAAACTTAACTGTTATTAGCTTGAAAAACAACCATATAGTTTCCATTCACTAAACTCTAATAAAACGTATTCACTTACCTTACATAAGTCTTCAAAATTCGCAACGGTGCTTTCTTCAACAGATGATATAGGCTTATCAAGAACTAAGCATATCTTATTTGAAATTAGTTTTTTAAAACTATACATTTGTTTTTTCAAAGCAGATTGAATACGTGTTATATAAAGTTTAGCCGTCTCATGTAATTCCTTAGAATAATTAGCTACACCATCATTTGATTCGTTGCCATTTGATGTATTCAACATATCGATTACCACCGGAGCTGAAATCCAAGCATCTTGTAAACGTAGTAAAGCATGTAAAGAAATTTCACATGTTTTATAAGTAGAAAGGTTTTTAGAGTTGTTTTGATAGTGTTTTTTGCCTTCATTGTCATTATTATTGTTAGTATCATCATCATCATCATCGTCAACATCATCACTAGGATTACCATCGGAATCTAAAAGACGCAGAATACCAGCTGATATGTCCAATAGACTAGATAAATCTTCTTGATTATCTTCTGAACACTGAAGTGAAAATAATGATATCAATAATGTAAAAAGTAAATAAATAAAAAAAAATTTAGTGACTATAAATGAGTAAAAATAGGTAAAGATACAATTGGTACAATTTTCCTATCGTTCTGATTACAACTACTAAGATAACTGAGCTTCCGACCGAAGACATTACAATGACAACTCATCCTACTTCAAAAATTCCCTTCAAGTACGAAGTTGAGACATCTAGAACTACACACAGAAATGGTCACGTGTGACAAGACTAATGGGATTGATGGTTATGTTTTGTCATCGTTCTAGCAGGTTGTCAAGATTACATTAAACCCAGTTTCCTAAGCAGATTCTTCAAGAAGAAGTAACTTATCGAAGTAAGAGAAACCCGGGAAATGAGAATTGGCCACATACTTTCAACAGAACTTGAGGCTATGTGATTCATGACTAAATCTCAATAACCGAGGTGGTTTTAGTAGAAATTTTAAAGGATTTGCAATTGATTATTCATAATGAAATAATGCCACCCAGAGAACAACTAAAAGCTAGGAAGAATCGCTTTTAACTCCTCATCGATAAACACTGACGACCGAACTCGAGATCAAACTCATAATCCTCAGACATCACGTTCACTACGAATGTTATTCAATTTCCGTAAAGCATAATGTCTGACTGAATACGTTGATGAGTAACTGCTTCACTCTTGAGACGGCTGTGCTCCACCGATCATTATTGCTTCTGGGATTATCAGGAGACCTATTTCATTGCTAGTCACATTACTGTATATGATTACCATCCACCAAAAAACTTCCGACGAAGATTTGTTACAGTATATTTTCAATTTTTTTCAGCTGATGTCAGTTCATAAAGAAAATTGGCACTCCATTCTCAACAATACGAGTATTTCTAACGATCGATAAAAATAAACAAACTGTATTGATTACCAAACACACAGAGAATATACTATAATTAATATGTTTATTAATCTTATTGGTACTATTAATATTCTAATATCATCTGATGTCTATTCAATAATTGTCTTATATCATCCCAAAATATCGATATTCCTTTCATACCATTTGATGGATCAACTACAAACGACCCTAATACTATGAATAACCTGTTCAGTAATCATTTTATGTGAAGTAAATACCTAAGCAACATTGGATTAGACATTATGCACGCGTTTTATTAATCACATAGAATCAGTTCTCACCATTTACTATCATATTATTAAAGCCATAAACTACCTTAAAATTTCAAGCAGTTTTAAAGTAAATTGTATAGCAACTATTTACTTTAGATATGCTAAGCCTGATATCTACTGAAACTATTTATTCTTTCACCAGAAACGGGCAACTAATTTAGTGAATGGAAAACTTCATACATGATACCTCGATTCAATTCAGAAGACATGATCAGTGTGAACAATTATAAACACGTAAATATCATTACAATTATCTCCGGAATAATTGAAAAAATAGAATATGATGAAATGTCGAATTATCTGCATTCTGAAAAACTTGTATTTAACTGCCAAGATGATTTTCTCTCGTATGACTCGTCACATTGAGTTGTTTGTCTTAGTCTTTACTAAATGAAGCTTTGGTAACCGCGATTTAGTATCATACTGTGACATATATAAAGATTTTCATTTGGTTAGTCACAAGCTTTCTTTGGGTAATATCTCTCATCACAGTTAGCTTGCATGAGTGACTAAACATTTTTCCGTCATGGAAACCAAATAGTTAAAATTTACACCTCTCTCCAACAGCTTGCAATTGATGCTATACAAGGTAATGTGTTTTAGGTCTTTTAATCTTTATGGCTTATATAAATGATATTTTCAAATGCTGTAGTATTAGTAAACCTTTTCTGTATGCCGATGACTTGAAAGTGGTTTACTCTTTTCCTCCTCATGGGCTTGCAGACAAAAACATTGGTATCAGTACTGAACTCAACAAGGTTTCATTATAATGCTAAAAAATGAAATTGATTCTAAATGTGGATTGTTATGCTTTTGAGACAAACATTTCAATTTCGATCTACTAAACGGTAATAAGTTACCCAGGATTAATTCAGCAGTTGGCTGACAATCTGCCTTTATCAGAGAAGATTACAATGTGCTACAAAGTGCTACTGGCTTCTGAGTTGCATACTACAAGGGGTTTCATGACAATGACTTTGGATTCTACTTTACATTATATATGTCTGAGCACTGCTCGAATATTGTACTTTTATTCTCAGTTATGCTTATGCTATGGATAAACTTAGGTTGGAATATGTCAAACGTCTCTTCGCACTTCGTATCCTTGGGAGTGATTATACCTTAGACTATACAATCAGATGCACTGAGTTAGGACTAGATCCTTTATAGAAACAGCAGCTCGAATTAATTCCATTGTTTTTACAAGATACTGAACAAATTAAATTTACTAATCTGATTCATTTCGCAGATCCTCCTTGTCATGGTCTCTGTAACTCAGCTTCAAACGACAAAATATCTCTACGTAAGTTCATCCTGTATATGAATTACTTTGTGAATGCGTATGGAGAGAGAGAGAGAAAGAGAGAAATAATTACTAGGATCACGAATTCGATAATAAGATTGTATACTAAGATGTATAGTTTATGCTATTTGAGTATTTTACTTGTTAGGTGAATCACACTGATATTAACATTTTATCAAACTGACAACCCAAGAAAAATAAACTTATCCAACTTCAGGTTGAATATTTGGTTAGTATGCATAATGAGCTAGTTGAGTTAGACAACCATTGAAAATAGAGGAGCACTAGAGAGAACTGGAACTCCAAAGGGGAGAATAACCATGACCCACAGACCCCTCTAACCACTAGTTATCAAATACGCAGCAATCAAGTTTAGCCACAAGTGCATGACATGCAGACCACTGAGTTATCATTAGTTGGTTTACATTTCTAATTTCAATTAATTCCCGATAGTGAGTAACAGATACACTAACCTAATATGGATTACTCGGAACAATTATGCAACGAAACAAGTTATCCAAAAGTTGCTTTATACATCACTAAATTGAGAGCCATTTAATGGTTTGATTATTCAATGTCTAATAAGTCGTTTAGAAGAATATAGACCATATTATCATGATTAACAAAAACTCATCCAAAACAGTTTATGACATTTCTAAGATGAATGGTAGTCAACAATAGCTTATACATCTATTCAAACGCTTACACCACAAAAGCACAGTAAGGTGAAATTGTCAAGAGAAATAGTATTAGCGAAAAGAATACTGATGAAGTATGTCATTCAAAAAAAAGTAACAGTTTCTTAGAATATAATGTATTGAAGAAGTTGACACTCTGAATCTAATGAAAGACAGTGCATAAATGCATCTGGAGTATTAGTACTGGTTTTTACCCATCTCAACCAACTACTGCAACCTCTGTTCTCATTCATTACAATGATTACAGTTAAGTAATCTGCATTCACCCTGTTTCGGACCAACAGTCACCGATTTAGTGATTTGATGCTGTGTTCCGTTTTGATTGTCATTAGTTTCTTTCTAATCTACTACCACTACATCCAGTATTAAAATTCAATGTAGATGGTGGTTAGAAAACAATGAAACATATGAAGTTTAACTTTGACATACCATACGAAAGTAACAAAAGTCACTAATCATTAATTTTCAACCATCTTCCAGTGTACAAGGGATTTTATTGATAGTGATTGAGAACTGAAGACAGAAAACTATGTAATATGCATAAACGAAATTCCTGATATATTAAAATCTGACAATATGTATGCATATATGAGTCCATACATGTAACCGCGCACTTAGTATTACACTCGGAAATTTACGTAGGTCAATGACAATCAAAGCATGAAATTCATGCCAAGAAAACTTTGATCACAACTGTTTTTAAACAATTTGTTCATAAACCGTTTTAAAATACTGAATTTACTTCAGAATATAAGGATGATTATTTAAGTTGAAAGAGGACCTTTATCACTGGAATGTCATTCAAAGTAATTTCAGATATCCTAAGACCTAATTATTCATAAACTAAACACCAGTCCTAGTCAATTTCACTAGGTATTGGTCATAAAAATTATGTAAGTGATAATAAATAAACAAGCCTATCAAATAAAAGTTTATTTAAGATATACAGTTTTAGGGTGAACTTGTATATTTCAATTGATTTGTTATAGATAGAAGATGGTCAGTGTCTGTCTCTATATGTGCATCCTGAGCGAATCATTCACAAGTATTATTTAAGCTGGATTGTGACTGGCAATCAGCAATCAAGGCAATCCGCTCAGGATGCACATATAGCAACAGTGATTAACCAGATTCATTTTATAACAGATCATCAGGAATATACAAATCCATCCTAATACCAATGTGCCTGTTCACAAGTATGGCTATCTGGACTCAGTAGTCTAGTGGTGAACTCGGTGGCGTTCGACACAAAACACTCTGGGTTCAAATCCAACTGTGAACATCAATAATGAGATGCTGGTACATCTAGCCGATGAGTCCCAAATAGGACGCAACGCGCGTCCTGGATTCCATTTATCAGCCACAATTCAACTTAAATAACACTCAGTTTTACTTTACACAATAACTATCTCGCTAATTATGAAAATAATGAGACTGCTATCACATTGATGAATCATAGATTAAGAAAAACATTCTGTAATAACATTTGTTCACTATTGAGTAGTCAACATTTAGACGCTAACATTCATTTACATAGTTTCCAAATCATTTTAATAGGGGGGGGTCATAAATAGCAAATCAACGCAGCAATTTGGAAGTCCATCGCTTCGAGTTGACATACGTTGGGACAACACAGAAGAAGACAAATCGAGAGGAGTTAATTTAACCCGTGTACCACATAGTTCAGTCAATATAGTCAGTGAATGTCTGCAATCTCACCAACTGATCTACACAATACTGTTCAGTTTATGTTTCTACCAGATACTTACAGTACTTTGAATATACTTATTAAGAGATTTATATAGCTTATTCCCCTTGATACAGACAGTTACAACGTAGAACTTGGTACATGCGTACATCAGCTCAAGTTGCCGTGCCTCAATTAGCAGACAGAGATTAAATTATCGGATCAAATACCAGAGTAGGGGAGGTAGTAATAGAGTTAGTATTAATGGAAGGGAATGGAGATCGGTGATACGATTTAAGAAAATATGATCCAGTAAAGAGAAAATTATGATAAGTTCAGAAACCTAGAATTTGGAGGAAGACAAGGAATGGATGCACCTGCGCCATTGCCAACGATTTTGAGCCATATCACACAATGTCTCTAGCCATTTATTACGAGCGTCACGCGGACCCCAACCAGGTAGTCTGCACCTATTAACATGGCCCAGCCCAATTGTCAATGACTTCATAGACTGGTGCTATGTTTTGTTTTGGCCGCCCCTAGCTTTCTTCCAGCCTACTCCTACACCAGACAGCATTGCTCGTCGAGGTGGGCGGTGGTCAGGCATACGTAACACATATCCTAACCACCTTAGCTGATGGAGATTTACTACTTCATCAATAGACTTACTGTATCTACCTAGTACTCTATTCCTAACCCACGTACTTCCCCTTGATACACTAAATAACTATGTAGTAGGGTACAATCAATTAGACCCAAACATTTATCCACTTGTATCTATCATTCTTAATATGACAGAGACAATAATTTGCCATATTTAATTACATATAGTAGTCATAATGATTCACACATTCCATTCAGATACTAGAATGATATATAGTAACTTACTTATTATGCAAATCAGAATTGTGATAATTCGAAATAGACAAAAATGATGGAGAGAAATTGTCTATATTTTGTCAGTACAATATAGAAAAATTGTAAACGAATAAGTATTTTAAGGAGAGAGTTAGAATTAACATAACATCACAAGTTAATTTTCTACTTTATATTATCGGCTGATTGATTTTAGTTAGACAATCACTGAAAACCAGGAAACTTCAGACAGTTATTTTATCCAGAAATTAGGATTCTTTAACAGTATATATCCATGACCTTCAAGTCACATGCCTAGTACAGACCAGACAGTTAACATATGTCAATTCACCTTTTTAACTTAATTGAATTCTAAATATTTCCCGAATAGTATATCCGTCATTTATCAGAATCTATCTCACTTCTGTAGCAGCAGAAATTCACTAGTTATTCATTGATGTAAATTACAACCTTCAAGAATCTCCACGAAAATTCTCACACTAATATCTTATTACGGTATTAGGAGTAAATATGAAATTAGTCCTCTGCCTGTTTAGCCTTCTAAGAGTTTAGTTGTTATTATTACACCAACCAGTACCTCTAGAATTGTCAGTTAGCGTTACACTACCCCAGCCATGTAATTACGAAGAAAGATGCTTATTGCTAAAAAATGAAGCCAGTAGAAATATAATAAACAAATCCATATGAACGCCTAACATTACAACAGTTTAAACAAGTTAAAGTGTCAATAAAAATAATATGCTGTTAGTCAATCGAAAGGAATGAAGAGCCCAAGATGTACATGTATCTGTTCGAGTTGTCAACATCATCATTATTAGTAAATAAAACCATTGAGCATAAAGAATATGATATGAAAAGAAAGAATTAATTCATAAAAGTAAAGGCATATTAATAATTATAAATCCAGGATCTTAGGGAAGATAAATAATAAAAGGATCTTATAAACTGCTGACAATTTTGAGTCATATCACCAAAACCTCCTAAACTATTCATCATATTCAACTATATAGTCAAAAGAAACCAGCAAATGACATGAGTTTTTGGTAGGCTTTTTAGACAACCTATCTTCTCAGTATACATACTTTTAGACGTTCTGCATATTCTAAAGAAATATTTAATGATGGAAATTCCTACATATCACTTGATGTTCATTTCTCTTAATAAATAAATGATTTATGTAGTGTTTTGCTAGAAGGACTAAAAGCACTTTAATCCACTGATACATAGAATGATCTCATGTTTCAGTATGGTTGCCATTATTTATTATCAAATTTACCCTAACTGTCATAACCATGTATTGTACGTAGACAAAACTTACAGTTGTATTTATGCCAATTAAACTTTACTTGTCTGTGTTCAATTCTCTGATTCCCTCTCAGGATTGAGACTGTGCACTGGCTGGAGAGTCTCATACTACAACGAAACGATTGTTCAGTCATTCTTGATACCTAACCAACATCAGTTTATGACGACATAAAAAACAAGTCTAGTACCAATCTCCACAAAACCACCTCATTTTAATTGAACCTTAATTAAATCGCATTTAATTGATAACGAAATATACAGCGTCAACATTCCGTTCTTATTTTTAAAAAAAAAAGAAAACGTATAACAACAGATACATTATGGTCCATATTGTTACCAGAATAAAATGTAATACACTCAAAGGTAATTTTAGTAATCATATTAAAAGAAATAATTATAGAAAGAATGAAATTCAAATGAAAGTATGTTATGAAAAAAAGAATAAAATTCACTTGAGTGACACATTATGCGTAATTCTTAACAATTGAAGAAATAGTTTAAAGCCTAAACATGCGGGAAAATAAAATTACTCTAATACTATACTGTATAAGTGAATCAATGTACAACAGAGAACCTGGAGCATATGTTCATTGGTCTAAGTTATCACATGTCAGTAGCAAAGCAAAATTAACACCAAATTGGTAGAAATAGTAATTACTTCAGTGATACTAAAAAAGAATGGATGTATAGAATGTAGTCCAAACAGAACGAGTTAGTTCGTGTAAAGAAAAATATGAAATAACTTTAAGCATGGAATTTAAGCGAGGACAAAGTGTAAATGCATCTGCACCACCGTGACTGATTCTGAGCACTTTTATTCGCAGTCTCTATCCATTGGTTACGGCATCCGAGCGGAAGCTAATCAAGTATTTTGAGTCTACCAACACGATTAAGATGAGTAGTCAGTGACTTCTTGGACTGATTCCATGTTTTAGTTTGATTGTCTCTTTTTTCTATCCTAAGCATATATTAGTCAGGATAGCGAGTCGAGATGGGCGGTAGTTTGTTATATGTAACACATGTCCAACCACCTCAGTCGATGAACATTAGCAACCTCATCAACCATCCTTCTGTACAGTAAATCATAAATGTAAATAAAAAATAAACTAAGTCTAAATTCATTATCACTTCATCGATGAATCAATCATTTATATCCATTAAAATGTAACTTGAATGAATTACATTCTAATATTAGTTGAGATTAACTGTCATGTTCTCAATATTCAATAGGTATATTGAATTTAGTACCTTCAATCATGTTTTCTCGATCATTTAGTTAGTGTGTTGCTTAGAATTCCACTGTAATTTTCATTAAACATTTCATCTTAATCTTTAACATTCGCCATAATTATGTTTTTCACCTGGTGTATATCTGACTCCATAACACTAACATGTTTATGCTAGAAAGTTAAGAAATGAAATCTTTTGTGAAAAATTACACTCTCATATATAACATTCCCTCATTAAATGGACGAACAAGTTGAATGAAAATTGTTGGATATGAAATACGCATTGAATATTAGAAAAATTGCGGGTAACCCCAAGTTTCAACTTTTTTGATTAATATAAACTTTTAATTAAATTAAACTCAGTCCAATTGATTATGTCATAACATTTGAATAGTGAAACGGAGATAAGAATCTACTTATTATAGTGTTTAGTGATTATGATTAGTATCAAATAGATCCAGCTTAATGTCATTCGATCTCCAGTGTTACTAGTATTGAATTAGGTTTGAAAAAAAACGAACTGTTAAACCCAAGGACTGACATTATCTATAAAATCATTGGCTAATGGTCGATGATATGTTAGTAAACTCATGCTATCTTGTTAAGGCGGACGTGATTATTGCAGTGAATGGTTGAATACGTTCGATGGAATGTCTCAGCATCCTTTTTAGTGGTTTACTACATAGCTGAGAATAGAAACATTTGCATTTAGTCAACATTTACCTCTAGATTCTGAGTTTTAAAATTATTTTTTAAGTTTTACTCTGTAAGTTCATTCTTTCTTGTTAAATCTTATTCTGCATACTTAATTCCTTCTACTAACAGTAACATTACTTCTTCTTATACCACTAATGATACTCATTTTGATAAGTATTGATATTATGTGAGTACTTGAATCATTGCATACGTGTTAGGTGCTAGGATGCTTATGAAAGACTGAATTATGACACCAGCCTAATTTTGTATTATTTAGATTGGATTGTGACTGGCAACCGGAATCCAGGACTCGCGTTTCGTCCTATTTGGGACTCATCGGCTGGATGTACCTGCATCCCAATGTTGATGTTCACACTGGGATTCGAACTCAGTGTCAAAAGCCACCGCGTTCACCACTAGGCTACTGTGTTCAGACATCCACACTTGTGAATGATTCGCTCAGGATGCACATATAGAGACAGAGACTGATCAGCTTCTATCTATAACAAATCAATTGGAATATACAAGTTCATCCCAGTATTAATTTTGTATTGTTGCTCTGTTGTGATTAATATGCTGCCACTCAGGTTTAAATGCTGATATGATTAAACATTAAACTGCCCACTTGTAGTTTTTATTTGCAAATTATATGATTAGTCAGTAACTGGAACAAATGATTATTCATTCATTCATTCATTCATTCATTTATTGTATTTTCCTTCATTTACTCACTGTTCGACTATAAGTGGAAGAGAGGAAAAATAACTAAAAATCAATAGGTATCTGTCATTTCAACTGTTTATCAGATTAAATGAAACTATACAAGAATCAATAATAAAAGTGACGACAATGTTGGTGTGAATAAGAGAGCAGAAGAAACAATGACATACTTATTAAAATTTATTCTTGGTCTTAAAAAGGCAAGTAAATAATAACGAAAGGCATTTATGAGTTGGATAGAAAATAAAATAATGAAATTTGAAAGACAGTAGCAGGTTTAAACAAGCTCTGTGTTATGCCGATTATGAGATGAAATCAATATAAAAGGTATATTATCTGCCCCACTATGACAATGACGATATTCATAATAAGTAGTTACTATCGATTTGTATGAAATTTATATGCTCAGTATGCTAATTCATCAGTTTCTTATAATCAGTATGTTCTCTAATGAACTATAAATTATGAATGGGCTTCAAAATGTTGAATGGAATAATACTACCTGTTATCTAAAGCAGAATACCCTATATTAAGTAACTGAAGGTGGTTGACAAGATACCCTGGATTTGGCTTTAGGACTAGTTGGGATATATCAACAAGGTGTGTCTGCGACTGTGAAGGGACTAATAATGTTTATGTGATTATAACCCAGGTGATTGAAATTCACAGTCTGTAGCGTTGCTGTTAGGGATTCAAAATCCCTAGAAATACAACTGTTCGTTTTATCAAGTTGTATTGATTCTTTGTTAACATGATTTGTAAACTTTCATCACAGTGATGTGAACACATTTGACAACATTCAATTGTGACTAACTCCTTGAGGTAATTCCTGGAGTTCTAGTGTGAAGACGTGACCGGTAGAGTTCAACCGTGTCGGGTGTGAGGCAGTAACTCACCAATGGCATAGAAGAGGTCGCGCAATCTATCACGAATTGGCTGAATTGGAAATATCAACCGTTGGGAGCCGACTCAGTGGTCCAATGGTAAAGCGTTCGCCGCGGAGCCAGAAGGTCCTGGGTTCGGTCCCCGATGGGGTCGTGGCAGCGCACTGCTGAGGAGTCCCATACTAGGACGAAACAGCTGTCCAGTGCTTCCAGGTGATCAATGGTTGTCAGATTCAGTTCAGTTCGTGATATCAAAATTGAATTAAACGGTTAACTATCTCTACAAACTCCCCTAATTATTATAAATGTTGATAATTTCAATTTGATCAATAATCACTATGATCATTTTGTATATATAAAGTAATGTGTAAAATATAATACGAATCTGATTTTGATTCCGATCCTGTCTTGGTTAGTCTATCGGCTTGTTCTTCTATCTCTGGCTTGGGACTAAGTGGGCATAGGACAAACGCGCATTATCAATTAGGCATACCTCAACAGGCGTCCCGCTCAACCGATCAACTTTTCTCACGTTATAACAGTTACCACTGAGTTAGTTGAGTCATAAAATAAGTGTCCACATTGGTTAGTCAGTGTTTTGTGATCAGTCAATCTAAATTAAACATACATATTTGCTAGTGAACTTGAATAAAAGTGAACAAAATGCAAATGTGTTAGGAACATTATAAAAATTGACTAGTGGAAGAATATTTTACTGGCAATATTAAGTGACTATAAAATGAGCACTTAAACTTTTATTTTGTTGTTAATTAATTAGTATACACTTTGAATATATACATAATTTATTACATTAAACCAACGAACACTTCAAGAGATTATTATTGGCTTACTGTTTTGGTGAAGCTTTAGTGTAAATAGGGTCTTGAGAAACCTTATAAGCACTCTACACTATGTCTTAAATAACATAAAGAACAGTTAACATATAACTTATCACTGTAGGTATAATCTACATCGGGAATAGGCATTTCATATAACTTCGATTTCATACCATATCATAGTCACTGTATAGTTGCATAACAGTCATATGTTTATCATTCTTAAGAAGTAACTATGAATAAATTTTTCTTCACTATTAATATGAAATGAATGATCTTTTATTAAATTTTGAATTTCTCAAAAATATCAAAGGTTTTTTATGTTAAATATAACTGGTTCATTAGTACAGTATATTACCAACAACTGAATGCAATAAACACAATCAGATTTTTCAACTTTTTATGGTTCAACTCATTATATAATTTGATATTTTAGTATGTAAGAGAAATGAATACAGTGTTTTGTTAACTAGTTGTCTCTTTGGTACTTCAAATAATTTCAGTTCAAATGAACAACTTAAACTATATCCATGGATATCACGTTCATACAATACGATACTGATAGGTATTTATCAGTAAATATCAGCTGTTCTACTATGAAAATCATATATTTATTGATTATGTGACATTATTTATAATTACGATTATTGACTTATTAATGATATTTGATGAAATCAACAGTACATGAAGTAGAAGTAATCACAATTACTTTTAGTAAATGCACTGATAACTGCTGTCGGATCAACCTTGGAGTCTATATATATATATATATATATATATATATATATATATATATATATATAGAGAGAGAGAGAGAGAGAGGGAGGGAGGGAGGGAGGGAGGGAGGTAGGGAGGGAGGTAGGGAGGGAGGGAGGTAGGGAGGGAAGGAGAAAAAGAAAAAGAGTGAGTGAGTGATAGTGAAAGGTAAAGCGATCAATCGGCTACATATTTTGTCGACATACGTTTAAATTGACATGTATACGTTATTAATTTAAAAAAGTATACTCATACACTCTATGATTTGAAATGTTCTGATAATGCTTTTTTGCTTAATTGAATATACAGAATAGAAGTGGCATTATGGTTCAATGATTCAACCTCATAATAGTTAAATTATCAATACATATTCATTAGAAGTAATTTAATCTGACTAGTATGAAATAAACTATCACTATTAATAACGTATTTTTTATGTTCATTAAATGAATTTTGATCATATTTTTCCTATCATTTTTACGTTCATTTAATAGATGAATGTTGTATATTACAATGTAATATTCATTAAAGGTTTTGGTTAAAGTGACAAATGTCATTTACAGCTGATTTATATAAACATTCTAGTGTATGGATTAGTCGAACATATTAAATAAAACAAACACGATTATAGTGAGAGTTAGAAAGTTGAAATGAAGTCTTTAATGCCAATTACACTCTCATATGCGACAATCACCTACTCAACTGTTGAATAAATAATCGTTTACTCTATTTCGATTTTCGAAAAAATACTTATAATAACGAAGATAACTGCATAATATGTAGGTAAAAATGATCAAGCAATATGTTAGTAGGTAAGCGACTAAGCTTTTTAACTAACAACACTTCGTATGTTAAAGCGCTGTTCTGTTTCATTTTCGTTAACCATGCAGTATGATTATCTTCTGCATAATCAAGGTAGCCCAAAGCTGAATACATAAATATAAACATGATTAACTGTTCTATAATCTTATAATCGAATGAAAACAATTAATTATCTTTATCATTCACCAATCAAACCAATTTGTTTTATTCGTATAGTAGTCATATAGAGATTGACCAACTTTCAGTCCATATAACGAAAGGATTGAACAAATGTATTCATTTGATCTGGAATTCCTGATAAAAATTTGATCTCTGATAAAGTTGTTGATTATCATTTGTGTATGATCTTATCCATCCTATTTCATAATTGGTTGACCAGTCAAAGTTATTTTGTAGTGTATATATTACAATATAATCTAACAAACTAATGATCGCGTAGTTAATTTCAGAGAAATCTGACTGAAAATGTCGAAAATTGTTTAAAATTAAACGAACCGAGATGATTTTGTGGAATTAGATAATAATTTTACTTGTTTGTATTTATCCCAGATTGATGTTGGTTGAGTACAGCTGAAAATGAGGTAGGAGTAGACAGCCAATTTGTCTTAGTAGGGGACTCATCAACATTGTACACTCATCATACCTCTAAAGAATCAAACCCAGGGTGAAGTCGTTATTTGGTGTTCCGTGGTTTTCTGTGGTACTCAGCCAACATTAATCTATGATAAATACAAACAGCTGAAACTAAATAACCCAAAAGCACACAATCAAATGGAATTTGCAATACGATGAGTTGTAGAGAAACACTTTATTTTAATAAAACAAAACAAATGAATTAAGGCTCTGTCAAGTTAAAGATGATATTGGAAGACTAAGGTTATCCATATTGTTTACAGTGTTCAGTAATGTGTTATATCAACAATCTTTAATCATTTTTTCATATGTGAATGATATATTTTAAAGGATACTTTTTATTAAAGAATTCATTTTAAGCGCCTAGATTTACTATCCCAATTATCTGTTATAACAACTTTAGCATAATGTAGCTAGACATGGTAAGTTAAAAAATATAGACGTGAACAACACCGGAGTATGATGAAATATTCAGTGATAGTAAGAATTCAATATGTAACGTACCCTGACTAATTTACTAACAGTCCTACATACAAAACACTTGATGGAGAATGAAATATTGTACATAACGTCAGCCATATCAGCAACTGTGGGTCAATCAAATTATATAATAATAATTATAGCTTATTTGAATATAAATTAATGTTATTGTGTTGTAATTACAGTCTGTCAATATAGTATCTGTACATTTGCAAGTCATTATAAGAAAAAACGGTTCGATAAATGCATATAATGTTGATTAATTAGGCAATGGGGATACAATGTAGAGTAGTCTACAAAATCAACAACGTTTATTTATAAATATCACCATTCCTTTTGGAAAAGTTAGCAACAATATGAACTTAATGGCTCAGTGGGCAGCACGTTAACATTTGAAGAAAGGAGTACTAAGTACGAGTCTCGGTGTCAGCATTAACATCGATAGAGGTAAATTCTAAACGGAATGAAAACATTATTCTGATTCCGTAGCCAATGGCTTTTCAACTCTTCGACAACTCCTGTATTAGAATTATCAACATGAATTGCATGTCTTGTGAAAGGTAAATTTAAATGTCCACATAAAACAGAGTTCTCATTTGTTGAAAGTTCTTGGGAACTCCTCGTAAAGGTCTTTATGATGCGAAATAGTAGTGAAGATTACGTGTTTAATCAATTTCCTACGAAATTTCTGTAAAATTTTTGAATGTTACTCCTATCGAAGAATTACTAATCAAAGGACATCCGTGTCGTCCTAGCATGAGACTCTTCAGGATGTTCTCTAATTTTTAGTGAGTTGTGACTAGTGGAGTTTAGGTTGGTCAGGACTGAGATAGTTATCACTGATAACAATCGATGATCGTCTCTCAATATCACAAATTGATAGAAGTGAGAATTCTACCATTAGACTCTACTACAGCAGTTCAAAAAATTAGGCTATAAGCAACCTGAGGACCATAGGTTCAATTCCCACCCCTGTGGAATCGATGGTGTGCACTTCTGAAGAGTTCTGTACTAGAACAAAACCCCTGTCTAGTGCTCTCTGATTTTAAATGGTTCTTGATCAATCTATGATGAATCCTATTAACTAAACCAGTCTTCACAAAATACCTTATTTTAGTTACTAGGCATATTAATCATAAATATCCATTTTGTATGTATATAAAACACCTCTGATAGTAATGTCACCTTTTATACTTCTATTAATTTACTAAGTATTTAAGAATCAAGAGTAGAAAACTTTAAGTTGATTAAAATATCATTGTCAAATATTATAGCAACAGACACATCATATTGTACGTTTTGGTTTTAAAATTAAAACAAAAAACCGACTAAAATATATACTTACTTTATTTTCATGATCTTTCAATTCCATAAGTTCCGACAAAATTTCAAAATAGAAGACCAATAAACGTATTGGAGACTTCACACGACAAGCATTTGGTAATGGAACACATATAGCTGATATATCATTAGTATTCTGCGTATCATTGTGATCAGTATTGTTATTTGTATTATTCATTATGATCTATTATATATATAATATAAGGTTAGATATTATGTAAGGATATTACATTTCATAGTAATGCCAAACACATTAATTGAAAAAGTGAACAAAGTTTAATTATTCAAAGTAAACATTACTAAATCATAATTGCAAATTGTGTGTTGTGGAGATTGTTGAATGTTAATTTAATATTACGAATTGGTTTGAATTAGGAAGCACCGAACAGCTGTAACATCCAATCGTGGTACTCTTCCACAGTACGCATCCATGACCACGTCAGCGACTGAAACCAGGACTCTGTCGCTCCGAAGTGAACGATTAACCATAAGACCATTAAGTCGGCTAATAAAAGTTGATACTTCTAATTCAGTTAATTCGTTATTGTTTAGTGGTAAGGCGTATCACTACTACAAAGAATCAAGTTTATCAATATAATAGACCAATCCATATTTAAATTAGTATAGTGGTGGTTAAAGTATTCGACTTTCAGTCACAAAGATTCCAATTCAGGTCTAACTACATACTCTTTAGTTTATGCAGATTGGTAGTTTCACTAACCTTCATTTATTAAGTACAGATCAAAGAGAAGTGTAGTAATTTGTATTTGTTGAGCAAAACTACCACTAAATTAAAAAAAATGTTTTTTATTTACGGAATGAAATAAGACTAATTACAAAGAATGAATAATATACAATTCTGATGAATAAACAACTGAAAAATAGGCAACTCATTTGATAAACACTAAGATGACTATTCTCATTATGTGATTAGTTACTTTCGTACTGTTTGCTATTTTACTGCAATCCCAAGATTATCGCCCTAACTATGTAAACAAAATGATTGTGATATACGCTTGATAACTTAAGTGAAAATTAAAAACCCTCCCGACAAAATTCCCTACTACCTACCTCTTCTTACGACATTCAACGGAAATAATAGTTCAGTTATCGCGTTGCAGAAATAGCTTGCAGTTGATAAAGTGTATGAGAATTGTGTTCAGGTATTAATTCAAGTATATTAATTTAATTATCACGAATTGATCTGAATTAGACAACCATCGGACATTAGGCAGCATTGAACGGCTGTTTTATCATAGTAGAAGGCTTGTCAGCGATGTACAACCACGACCTCACCAAGGATCGAATCGAGGACCCTCTGACTCCGCTGCAAGCGCTTCACCATTGGACCAACAAGTCAGCCTCCTAAGGTTGATATATCTAATTCAATCAATTCGTAATACGCCTCTCTACCTCATCCTTTGCAATCGGCGGGTAGCTGACTCACACTCAATACTGGTGAACTCCGCTGGTCATGTCTTCATACGAGAACCTCACGGAATATCACAAGAAGATAATCATAAGTAAGCTGGTATTGACTGTAATTTAGTGATGTTGAGAATATTGATTGCTAAGTTTTCTGTGAAAAGCATCTTGGCTTTCAATGGCATTCTACCAATAGTGAGTCAATAATCGCTATCGATAATTCTACCATTGGACACCTCACCAGTGAGAAATTGGGTTGGGTATTAGACAATATGAAAACCCGAAATCCCGAAACCTCTCGCCAAATCGACAGAATGTATACCAACGAGGATTCTCGTACCAAGACGAAACGGCTGTTCACTCCTCCCTGGTTTTCAATGCTACCCTACTAACATCAAGTTATGACGAGTACAATCAATTTAACTTAATATCAATATCCACAATGCCTCTATGTTGATCATACATACATACATACATAAATCCACAAAGCCATCCCAATTCAATAGCACTACATACATCACGCCAATATGAATTATCGCCATTAGTGCCCGTTTACCCCCACCACTCCCCACACACCCCACACACAAACACTCCATACTGTGTAATTTCATTTATCAGTTTCTTATTTTTGACCTCCCCCCACCCCACCCTCACATATATTGTAATTTCACTATACGATGCAGTATCTTTCGGCATCCATGTTCCACAGTCGTTTCTTAAATCAATACGATTGGTATTTATTTTACTCATCATTAGAAAGGCAAATATGTGCACCTTTGTAAATTAGCAACAATATGCATTGTAGGAAGAAGCCAATTGTTTTCTAGCTCACCCACATGAAACAATCACTAAAGTGTAGAAACAGGCAAACCAATATTACTCATTTGTGTTTGAAAATAAATTTCTGTTGGAACAGTGATAAGCTACTAACCTAACACATGAGTCTGATATTCACAGAAATCAATGTCACGGTCCATTCAATGAATCATAGCCAATAGTTATCCTACTGTAACGCTACTAGGCGATCTAGAACATTCACTATCAAGTTTTTCGGATTATTAATTGAAGTTGGCTTTGATAACAACCACACTGTCTAACTAATGAATAAATATATGAATGTCTTATCAAAGCGGTCGCTTGTTGATATTGCAAATAGCCAAATAGCATAGTCTCATTCTAATGTTAATAGCTTTCGTGATCGCTCCTTATATCTATGAAAGTGACGTCATCTTGGAAAACCTACTTCCTACTCTCTCATTAGTGTTGTTTGACAAAGTAAACTGGTTTCATTTCAAATAAACAAATTAATCGATTCAAACTAATCCATAACTAGTGGAGGTTAATTATCAACAATGATCTCGCCTTCAAACTGTCAATAATAACTTATCCCTTATTCATCCACATAGTTAAACAATAATGATACTAGAAAATTATGAAATCATCTGATTGTGCAGTAAAATCAGTGGGAAAACTATAACGAGTTAATTAGGTACAACGCATATTCTATTTATTATTTACGTATCTACCTTACACATATTCGGGTACACGAATTCGGTGTACACTGAAAAAAATGAAGGGTGGTGAAATTATGTGGACTAGGTGGAATGAGGTTTCAACTCACTATATATTGAGTGAAATTTGTATGCTTCAATCATCCAACCACTGAACCACTTCTCCACAAGCACAACTCGTACAAAGTGAACAACAAAAGAATTTACTAATGTGATATTGAAAGTCTTCATTTATATTAAGTATTTAATCTGATAAAACATGTTAAGCAATTTCAACAAAGTTCATCTTCAAATGGAGTGTAATAATGCCTATGTACAATGCTTGCATTGGAACAAATTCAGTTTCATCAAAATATGTAATGACCAGGCTGTAGCCACACAATTGGAAAATACCAATGAAATTGTAAGGTATACATCAATTGGTAAGTGCTTACAAATTCTGATTAACAGTGGTTTACTTCACCTAGACTCCACTTATCGAGAATACAAAAGAATATCAGAGATTTTTCAGTCGATTTAACAAATGATTATGCATAGGAAAATGCGCAGGTATTTCTTCACTTTGTATCTGATAATCGTTGATTTTGGTTGAAATTTTTATGACACTCGAATCTATAGTACTCATAATATGTGTAAATCCTAAATGATGGTTATAGGGAAATCTTGTTTTCGTCGTTGATTTCAGTCTAATTTTTGCTGAAAAAATGTGCATAACCTAGTAATAGAGTCATACGTTACTGAGGAGTTATTATTATTTTAGATTATTTTGCTTTTCACACTTACACTTTCAATTACTAAATGTCATGAAGAGATTCTAGCTTCACAATTGGAAAATGTCAACGAAATTGTTTGTAAAATGTAAATCAAATAGTTAACGTACTTAAATAATATTTAACAAAAGTTTCGATGTCTGCATGAACTATGCTATGGTGGAACCTGGGTACCTATACATCTTTTTTGAGTTCCACGTTTCTTGTGTATGATTTGTAAAAGCATATATGATTTAAAATGTTAAATTTTTGATAAGTGGAAAATTCATTTTCTAAAAAACTGAAGCATGATTATCCGTTGTTTACAAGACAACTATGAATGCTACCCTAGACAAATAATTCCTGCAACAAAAATATCGATTTAGACCAGATCAGAGAGTATGTGTATGTATGCGTATACAACACAAAACCTGGTATATATGAATATCTGTCCAAGTTGTCACCTTACCAATACAGCAACACGATAGAGAGTGGATATACAGAATAGTCCAGTGAGAAAGAATTAGTTCGCAAAAAGAAAGGTATGAAATAATTTTAAGCTCATAATTTAAGGAAGGACAAAGAGTGAATGGACATTCCTCACTGTGATTGATTTTGAGCCCTGTCAATCATAATCTCCATCTATTGATTACGACACTAGACTAGATCCCAATCAGGTAGTCTGCATCTACCGATACGACTCAAACCAGCAGTCAGTGACTTCATGGACTGACTCTTTGTTTTGGTTTAGACGTCTCTAACTTTCTTCTATCCTTCTTATGTATTAATCTGCATCGCACTCCCAGGTAATAATGAGTTCCACTACTGAGCAGTAGTCGCAGCAATAATATACCACTTTCACACTCACGATAAAACATTTTGCTGAAATCCGATATTTTTAAAATGATGAATGTTGTATAATATACATCCATTACTGTTGGATCCGATTTCACCAAATGAAACTATGCTACTGACATATGACTTGGTGATCTAGTATATACTTTATTTTATTATCACTCATCTGTTTATTCTGAAGTAAAATGAAATGGAAACATGGAATTTGGTAAAGACTTCAGTGAAGCTTTTTGGTATGTGCTCTGTTTTTTTTATATCCGTACATAAGTTCATCCATGATAATGTAACTAAAGTACTGTTTAATATACAAAGTCACAATCTACTTGTAATAAATAACAATATTACCTAACTTCCAAAGCTAAAGTATTTCCAAAGGTATCCATAGGTAGTTGGTGATGACTGGAATTCCACTGTACTTTAGTTAGTATCACTTACCTGAGTAAGAAAACGTATTGATCAAAGTACAAACCTGTTCTATTATTAATAGTTCAACGATCAGTGGAAATTTAGTTGGCGTGACTTTATGGAGACTCGTTGCATTCTGCAGTTTCATTCGTTGCAATCTGAACTCACCTAAAGTTCTATTAAAAACCAAGGAGTACTGAAAATCTATTTGGTCCTAACATAAAACTCCCCAATAGTACACACCAATGAGCCCAGGACCTTCAGATATCGTGTCAACAACTTAATTAGTGGATTGCTGGGATTTCATATAAGCGCTACACTATGGCAATCTGCACATAATCAACTTATAGCTATAGATAATGGTTAAATGCAATCCTAGATTTTAACAACAAGAAACCACACATCATAATACAAATAACTTCGCACCCCAAAGTGGTTAGCTGGACTCAGTAACACAATGGATAAATCGTCGGACATTTGAAGTAATAAGCATTAGGTTCAAGTGTCGATGCAAAATCATCCAAAAGATAAAATATACATCCTAGATCTTTGAAAATATTAGTTCTGTTTTAATTGTTTACTGTAACGAAACTGATTGTT
Source organism: Schistosoma mekongi (assembly GCA_034768735.1). Lineage (NCBI taxonomy): Eukaryota > Metazoa > Platyhelminthes > Trematoda > Strigeidida > Schistosomatidae > Schistosoma > Schistosoma mekongi. Next base: position 83,331,348 of record CM068306.1, on the reverse strand, counting down.
AGTGAATGGTTTACAATCATTAACTTTTGTGCATTAAAGTGATCATATTCATTTAATTTAGATACGAAGCTTTATGCTGTCATGAAACACATGTATAAGTACGAATTGCAAGTTATTTTATATTTGAAGACACAGGTTCGAACTCTATTCCGCCTACTTCAGTTTACCCGACCAAGTAGAACTATTACTAACTTTAACATTTAGATCTAAAGTCTAAATATAAAATTCCATAACTCGTCAATGAGATTAAATAAATGCCTTACTTACTCGAATTAAATAAATTCAAACTCCTGAATACCTACTGAAGTTTAAACACTCCTGTACTATCTTAAGTATGTACCTAATGAATGGGGCTTAAACCTATCTATAACTGTCCTGTGGTTTTGATTTTATAGATATCAATAAAATGTTCATTATATGATATATTTACTTAGATTAAGAACCGTTTATTGGTTTACAACAATTGGTCCTAAACTTTATATTCTACTGAAATACGTAAAATGTCGTTCATTCAAATGGATCTTTAAAGTAGTAAAATTGATTGACATTTGCCTCACAACTGAAAATTAATCATAAAGGATATACTGTAACATCGTTTGAACAATTGTGTACATTAACCAATCTATTAAAATGTATTATCTTATATACACGGTCTGGTCCACATTATCACCAGCACAATTAATTTACTAACTTCTTCATCTCATGGTACCGGAAACATTAGAAACTGGACTTCATATTGACTTGAATACATATATTGATATGACCTATCTTTAGTTATACTATTCAAGGACATTAACCCATCTGGCTTCATGTTTCGGTTTATATTGGATTCATCAACCGAATACAACTCGCATACAACTGTTAACATTCAAATTTATTATTCTTCACTTTAACTGCTCATTGCTTTACCGGTGGACATGACTTTTACGGCGGAACCAATGAGGAACGAAGGAAGCGTTTCAAGGTCACGACAGACACTTGAAGGCATCATTGCTAACAATAGAGTGTTCGAGATCTTATTAGTGATAAAAATCTCGTTTTTCGTTCGCAAACTATGGTTAAATTGTCAATGTGGCAAGGAAATGGCAGTTTTCTAAAAAACAAGGGACACGAGATGGTTGTTGATTTCGTTGTACTGATTGCTGGTGCAAAACGCCCATCCGAAAGGATTATTTTCTGCTCGTTCCAGTCTAGCATTGACACAAATCCTCTTTTTAATGAACGGATGGGTGATTGGCATTAAAGTAACGACAGCCGCTTCATTTGCGGATGTTTCTGAAAAGACGGCAATTCAGTGATATGAATATTGCCGTGAAATATGTAGCTCACTGGTATGTCGGATAGAGCATTAAACAAGGAACACTGTGAGAGGATTCGCGACAGATCGGCCACTACACTTCTTCCTCTGGTAGAAAAATACATATTACCCGGAACAATAATGTATAATGACAGTTGGAAAGCCTATTCGTACTATGGATCGCAAGGATGTTATGGAGACATCTAGATGAATATTTATATAAAATGCATCGTGATATTAAGTCTGAGAAATTTGGAAATAACTTACATAAGTTTTTAGATGACATAAAAACAATATATCCTGCATAATTTATCAATTTCGATCATAAATAATTTATTAGGAATGACAGATTTCTCATTGCATTTTGGGTTATAGTTTAGTCTTGATATTGTATGCATCTAATCTAAGAGGATAAATATTTTGTAATTTACCAAAGATTTCCGTGGGGGAGGCATACTACAAGGAGTCTGAGTTTAGAAATCTCTTTTAAATCACTAAAATTTAGAGGAAATCGTCGGTTCTGATTTAGAAGGCTTTGATTGGTTCATTCCGATTAAGACTTCCAAGGTCATTTTATAGTCGCTCAAGTTCGGCCGTAAAAGTCATGTCTACCGCTTTACCTATTGATTTATTGAATTCAGATAAACCCTTATTAATAAAAAAAAATTTTGAATGAAACATACAATTTTCCAATAAGAAATACATTATTTATCATAATTCAAACAACATACCGTATGTTGTAGTTGGTCTTTATGTTGATTTAAAGATTTTGACGGTGATATTATTAATTCTTGATCACAAATATCTTCTTCATCCTCTTCATCATTATGTAATTCAGCTAAACCATGAAGAATACTCTTACATAAATCATGTACATCATAATTACATAAATTTAATGTTGATTCATTATTATCATTAATTGAATTATCTAAAATAATCTGTGAAAGTAAATTTAATTCTCCAAATAATTGATTTAATAAATTTGTACGATTTTCATATTCTTCTGTTGGGTTTGAAAATATTGAACAAGTTGTTAATGTTCTCGGCATTATTTGTTTATTTACATCAATTAATAACATTGAAGATTGATGATTATTGACTATTTCATTAGTATCAGTCACACTATTAAATAATCTATCTGAATTTGTATAAACTACTGACTGTTCTGATTCACTTTGACTATTAGCATTATTATTATTATTATTATTATTACTATTATTATTTACATGTGATATGCTACTACTATTAATATTAACAGTTTGGGATATTTTATTTCCAGACAACCATAATGAAGATGGTTCAATTTGTTTTGAATGTATAACTTCCAATTGATCAACCTGTAAATTCAATAAATTTATTCATAATAGATTCAAAATGAAATAAATCATAAACACAATGCATAAATGTAATAACAATTTATGGAAAATCTAATCAGTTTGAATGAATAATGTTATATAACAACATGAAAATACATGTTTATAAATCGATTCAATTGTAGGCGGCAGGTGAATATTTCACGTGTATAATGTCCAATCAGAGATGAAAAGTTAATGGCCTTGGCCATAATATAATCCACTAATGTAATGAATACATAGAAATTGTTTTCCATTTAAATTCTAATAGAAATTTGGTGTGTCAATCACACGTATTGGACTATGGTACAACTTATTAGTCTGAATTACGTAGAGATACAGCTTATATTCGATTACAAGAAGGATAAATGAAAAATTTATCTACGTAAAAAAAAAAACAAATTTACGTTAAACTGATTGGTTGACTTTAAATGGGAGTTGACAAGACAGTCGAAATAATTTTAACCAATAAATTAAGAGTATAGAGGGAAAAGTGATACAAAGAAAAATAAATTTTAATTTTGAATCGAGGTGGCTTATTGAGATTGATATTAAGTATTAGTTGGTTGAATTCATTATACATTAATTTTGATAGAACGAGTTACTTGTCCAGTGTCTCACCTGCTTTTCAGTGGTACCGTACCAATATCAAACTGTAACTAAAATTTTCGCTATATTGAGCTACTAAAATTTGATTACGTAGGAATATGTGGTTGAGTTATAATGCTACAAGATTAAACAAATTATAGACCGACTAAAAAGCATTTTACAGGTTTCACAGTTTAATTGTCTAGGTATAGATTGAATACATTGGGTAATTAATGCATAAGAGTCTCAGAATGAGAAATATACACATGGATTCAGTAATTATCCAACAAACGATTAACGTACTGAAGGTCAATGTGTAATACGGTTAGTATTAAGAACGCAAGTCTAATGTGATAATTTTAAGGTTTTAACGAGAAGTTCTAAAAATATATTGCACTAGTAATCAATCATTCAATTGCTAACTTATTAGAAAGCACTTCAAGAAAGTATTTCACAAGTTTTGAAATAATTGGTCACTGTTTTATCATCAAATAGTAAAAATAACATCCGTCATTCAATGCTTGAAGTATTCTTGATATAAATCCGTAAGGAATGGTTTCCTTATTGTTTTATTGGGGCTAAATCTCAAGCATAACTTATTATTAAAGGTTCATTTAGTTATTACAGTTGTTAAAATTAATAAATACAGATCGCATTTTATGTAGTACCATTATATCCTTATAAGCTCTAGTGACTTTGCTTATAACAGAAGTTAGGGATGAAAAAATGGTTTGAAATATTTTTTTAACTGACTATACTCAACCAGAAGATTACTATCACATGCCTAAATTTAGAGGATTAGGTCTTACTTATGTTGGACTAAGCCTTGAAAAAAAACTTGATAAATTAAAGGTTGTATACATTTACCTACTCCCGGACAACGGAGGCAGTGATATTGTAAAGCTGTTTAAATGCATTAGGACCTACGTAATCTTTAAATCTCTGGCTTATCATGTTAACTTTTGTTTACTTACTATGAGTGCATTATAAAAAACGTATAAGCAATGCGCTTTACAAATTCAAAACAAAAGAGCTTCCGTGAGCACCATGACGAGTTTTCAAGATCAAGGTGCCTAAACACCAAAACTCTGTATACATCTAAGTTTTCTTACATATTTTTACGACTGATCATTGATTTTGATTTAACTGTTTTTTTTCGAAGTATAATAAGGAGCATATAGTATTCAAAATCATTATCAGCATTGGTCAGTATCGCTGTAAAGCTATTCTATTATTAGTATTAGTATTGTTAGTAACACATCACCTATAGATTTGTGTACTTGGCTTCCTACCACAATCTTTTCTTGAGAGTTAACAATATAACTAATAGCATACAGATTGGTTCGAACCTGTGACTTGGTGGCCACCTCCTTATTGCTCTTACATAAAGATTATGGCAAGAAGTCAAGTATACGAATATATATATATATATATATATATATATATATATATATATATACCTTTAATACATTGTCAAGCCATTGATTAAGTGTATAGTTGTCTAACGAACTGACATACCACTAGATTTCAAATACCAATTAAACTGGATTAAGTTTAAGATGTACGTTCCATCAGGTACGACCTACACTTCCTGAAATAAGTGAGCGGACCACAAACAAATCTTATAGCTTGTGTTTATACAATGTTTTGCTTACTTAACAATTTGATCGACAAATTATCAGATTAGGTTATCTTTCGATTTTAGACTTAAGATTACAAAAAAATAGGAGTTTTGAATACATTATTACCTATTGTATCCAAGAGGAATGATGAAACTATTCATCATGTATATTTGACCGATCCTTCATAATTCTTACATAAGATGTGAATTGGCCTGTAACGCTATTACTACATACGGCTTATGATGAGATAGCTTCAGTGCAATCATCTTAACAGGAAACATTTGAAAACATGGCTATTGAGTACTGGGAGAATTCTCTTCAATATAAGCAAAGTCTCAGTATCAATCAATTAATCATACTTCGTCTACTATCTTAATTGACTTCAAAATGATCCTGTAAAGCCAATCCTCTTGTTAGCCAATTGAAATGCAAGATGCATAAGTAAATTATTACATTTTGTCAAAACATTTTCAGAAGATTAAAACACTAGTTTACGTTAAAGTATTCGAGATCCATGAGTGATATAGCGAAGACTCTTGATTATATATATAGGCAAGTTTTACTCTGTAGCTGTTATCACTTTTCGAATTTAGGGTGAAAATCAGTAAGTCGTTCTCTATCTCACGTATACTTAATTTACCGGTAGTAAAGTACAGTTTCAATGTTATGTTTCATTCAGATAGCGTTTACACTAAAAACCTAATTGACTAAGTGATTATGTGGTTAATAAAAAAAGATCAAACTTTCCAGATAATTTATGTGATTCTAATTATATATACAGACTCTACTTTATCCAAACTATTTGTAGAACTTAAACGAAGATATTTCTAAGCCAAATTCCATCCGTCAATCAATAGACTTGAAATAAGTCATTATAGTATTGGAAAAACTTTCTGGCATAAATTTAATAATTTGTTATTAATACATTGTTTAAATGTTACACTTTAAAAATTGATTAACCAAACAATAAATGATGAAACCAAGATAAATAAATGAAGTTAACATGAACTAGATGAATTTGTTTCAATTGGTAGACAGTTTGTTATATACTGAAACATTAGTGGTTTATAAGTCATTGTTGTTTAATGAGGCAGTGGGTCAGTTTTCATTAAAGTAGGTTTAAGTTACTATAAGACAAGAGGGGAAATTCAAAAGACCCATATTGACGAAATTGAATTAAGGTTAAATGATCAACCTGTGCTTCCGTATATATAATAAATGGATTATAACTAATGACTGAAATTTTGTGTTTGGTTGATTCGCTCAGGATGACGATATAGCAAAACAGACTGATTGACTGTAGTCCTGAATGTCAACGACGGGAGATTACAAGCATTTACTAATGCCTTCATGTTTGTCAAACAATTTAATTATTATGAGGACTCACTAGCACAGTGAATAACATACTGAGTAAATAAAGAGAATGTTGTTGGATTTGAGTCTCAGTATGAATACCAAAACTGGGTAGCTGGTAAATCCATCAGGAAAGACGTAAGTAGTGTTAGCAGTTAGTCTTGGATCCTACTGCTCGACAAATAGATTATAACACATAATGTATAGTTCAAAATAGAGTAAATGGTGTCGAAGAATGATGTTCAACTTAAGATTTAGAGAAAAACGGATAGAACTGAGTATTTGAAACCAGTTACAAATATATCACACAACACCTACAATCGGAAAATGTTTATCTATGATATGACTCAAAACTCCATGTAATGAACGTCCCGGCCTTATTCATTATCCAGCTTATTCTTGTGTCAGCCAGGATTGTACTATATGGTAGGGAAAAGTCAGAACTTCAGTGTTATTATTTTACTGGTCAGTATTAATTATGACTTTACCCAAGCATTCGTATTACTAAAATAATATTAATATCAATAGTAATAATAAATGCTGTGCAACTTAACACTGTATTGTGGAAAAGTAGTAATGTAGTAACTTAGTTAGCTGTTCGTAGATAGTCAGTAAGAAAACATTATTAGCTTAAGTTTCATGCTAACAAACACTCATCATCAGGGCACATCTATAACCTTTCCTGGCGGAGGAGGGATTGAACTAACGCCACCCAGCTTCATATTCTGAGACATGACCACTGAGCTATGGTCAGAAAACTCCGATCTCGACAAAGAACTACATCGCAAAAAACTTACCAACCCATAAGTCTATTGAAGTAGCAAAGTATTTAAGAAATTGGTTATGGATTGCGTATCACAACCGTAAATTCTATAAATATAAAAGTGAATAGTACAAATTCATCCACCTAAATTAGTGAGAATTCCCTTAACATAGCCGGTATACTTCACTGACTAGTGCTTTTAAATGGATAGTGTGGCTTCTTACAATACGAAGGTTATGCATCTTCATTTAACGGTAATTTCTGCCAATTTTTTAGTAAAAGTTTGTAAAGATAGTAAAGAAAGTCTATGGATGAACTGGCTGACGTTAATTTGTAATTGAAAACTAGGGAAATAAAATACGATTTTAAATCATGAATCGACTTTGATTAGATGATCATTTAGAGCCAGGAAATACTTGACAGATATTTCAATGTAGTGTGTGTAACGATGTCCCCAATGGAAGAGTTCACAGTGAATGATTAAACCTTAGACCACGGAATCGGTATCCATCACTTGGCATTTCTAACTTCAGTCATTTAGCAGCCCGTTGCCATCGACAAATAATAGGCACACGCCTGGCATGACTGACCCACGCTGATCATGGCTCGACAGAATAGTTCTGGAATCAACTCTTTAAGCTAATCACTAATGAACTCATGTCGAAAGTTATCCTAATTTAATTTCCTGTTCAGGGTTATGCATACCTTTAGAGATTACTTGAATTGTAATGCTTCTACTGCAAAATTAAACATAGAATGATCATCTCCTACTGGCTAATTAGTTTCAACACGAGTGACCTTTAATCACTTAACGATGTGCTAGAGAATGACAAACATTATGGAGCCTCTTAACCTAGACTTTATAGATAGTGGTAGATTTTATTGTGAAATGTCCTCAGAAGAGGCGACATCAAGTGGTGAACGTCAGTGTTGCCTATTTTTATTTTAATCTATCATAGACGCTTTTCGAGATAATACTTTTTTTAATTTTTCAGAGTTTGGTCTCATAGCAGGGGATTCAAGTATTGACTTAAAATACGCTTATGATATAGATCTATTTGTTGCGGAATCTAGAAATTTGTATAGTTCGTTGATTGCTTTAATGCAACAATCCAAGGGTGTTTAAGGTGTCTTTCTGTCTCTCTAAATGCAAATTGTTTTCTCAAAAATGATTTGAGTTAACACTTAAACTGATACAAAGTGAAGTAGCTGAACTCATCAACTACTTCGTGTATTGGAAATAGCATTAGTATTGATAATCTAGTGTTTGATGAAATATCACCACAGGTTCGGAAACCCAGGGTTACTTTTCGTTGACTAGAGTCACCTGTGATTCAAGCGTGATGTTAATTTGCATACCAAGATGCAAGAATACTGCATAGCAGTCTGCTTGTTTTAATTTATGTCTGCGCAATGTGACTATTAAATGCATTGAGCATTCGACGGTTATTAGTACAATATTATCCGTGTCTCCGGAGCACTGATCGCTTATGTTGTGATAATCAAGTTAGCACTGATGAAATCAGATGCAGGGTTCTACATAAAAATGAGGATTCGAATTCCCATCAGATGAAACGTTTGCAACATGTTAAAAACATAATGCTCCTTGTTGACCAATATGTGATCAGTATTTGGGATAGGGAAAAGTTGGCAGACTCCCGGGTTTGCCAAACTATTAAAACCCTAGGTACTTTTAATGAACTGTGTTTTAGATTATGCTGACTACCTTGTTCTGACTGCCAGGATGAACTTAACCTACTCTTGGAGATTTGTATATACTTCACTAAGAAAGACTAAGCGCTCTTAGTTCTCCTCATCAAGAGAAATATTTTAACATAATCAGTATCATAAAAATGGAAGCCTATGATTACATCTCGCTTACAAATATATCATGATGAAATACTAAACCTAAATGGATAGTTTATCCGTAGTGAGTAAGCTTGAGACAAACCACTAATTTGGTAAGCAATTAAAGTTAGACGTGTGGTTGAAAAATTCGGCTTCTTAATTGAGATCTATATTTTATGAGTTCTTTGTGGTGGCTAAATATGTAAACGTAGATGTGATCCATATACAGGCGAAAAGAGATGACCAATATTTCATAGTTCTAAGTGGCTATCTAACCAAAGTTACTTTGTGATATGAAACTTCAAGTGTTAAATATCCCTCCTACTACCTTGTAGTTATTTCTGTAACAACTTCTAGCTCTAGTGAAAACTGTATCCTGTTAGATTATTCACTTAGATATTCACTTATCGACACTAAAACAACTGATTAACTTGCTACCATAATTAACACTGTAAATTGATGTTTATCTTATCTTAGATGTGTATTTAGTTCCAAAAAACAACAATGAATTTTAATTGGATGTTTTGGAAATTGTTTCATGTTAATTTGATATCACGAATTGGTCTGAATTAGACAACCATTAGACACAACCAGTGGAGTTCAACCGTGTTGGGTGTGAAGCTGTTACCCACTGATGGCAGTGGCTGAGATTGCTTAAACGTATAATGAATTGACTAAATTAAAAATATCAACCTCTGGAAGCCAACTCAGTGGCCGAGTGGTAATAAGTTTACAGAGGAACCAGAGGGTCCTGAGTTTGATCTTTGATGGAGTTGTGGATGCGCGCTCCTGAAGAGTCTCAAACTAGGACGTAATAGCTTTCCAACTTTTCATACCAACTCGTGACATTAGGTTAACAATAAATTTGTATACACTTTGATATTCTCTTCTCTCATGCTGAGTTCATCTTAAATTAGCACTTGAAGTGAAATATGTCCATCTAAACAGATAATCACACATGGAAATTCAACTTTGTTTCTTCTCTAAGTATCTGGTGCTAGAATTAGCATACCCATATTTGGTTTAAAAGTATAAACTACTTGTATATTAACAATACATAATAAAGAGCTATATATTTAGTACACGCCTATAAGCAAAGCTGCTCATCAGTTTGTAGTCGACACTTTTGAGCTGGAAGGACGTATTAAAGCATTATTAATGAGTGTGAAAAATATTTTACACTTTTCTGCTGTCAATTCCTCCAATACCCTCCTCGTTGTGGCTTGCATCTACGACGTTCATGCCACACGGTGAGTAGCAAATATTATTAGTGCCAATAGACGATGACTATTATGTATCATGACTTCGCTGAACTTAGAAATGTAAACACTTAGATGTTATATCACAAATCTCAAAAACAAACAAACTAGTAGTCCTGAAAGTCAATAATGTGCATTCCTGAGTTGACCTACACTAGATAGAAACGGCTATCTAATATTTGTTGAGTATCAGTGAATCGTAATATGTAAATTCAAATGTTTAAGATCTTTTATCAGTAAACACATCTGAATCAGTATTAACATACTTATGACTTATCAAAGATCCATTCTATGGTACTGAATAATTGTCTTTGACAAAAGTAAAATCCTTTCTGATAAAACTTAATAGTCAAGAAACTTAAAACGAGAGTTTCGTTAACATTAAAATCAATCAATTGATAACATGTAAACAAAATTAAGCTTTTTTTCTAAATTCACTGTATATTAGACCTCCATACACTTTTTATGTATTCACAAACATGACAACTATCAAAATACCTACTGCTAATTATACGTATATACACTTGACCTCAATCATTATAATAGTCTACTCTAAGAATTATTCTATTTTCCATTCAAGTAAATCATGTTTAAACATGTTACTTAACCATTATTATAATCTTTTATATCACCGTGACAACAAACAACATTTATAATATGAAAACAACTGAAAATCAATACTAGTAGTTACACTTTGTATCAGAATAATAATTGTTGATTTTTTTTTAATTTAATGAAAAACGTTTATTAATTTGTTTCTCTTAAGTACTCAGTTTCTTTATTTATATAATAACATTAAGAAAAAAGAACAATTAAATGAAGAAAGAGAAAGATCAACATTTAACTTGAGAACAATAGATTTGTTGATTGTGAAGTGGACAAATATCCATAAGTAATGAATACATAAACGATGCATAATGCTGATTTATATTAGTCAGGCCTAATCAGTAATAGTGTAATAGTGTATTACTTCAGTTCATGTTACTACAAAACATCATTACAAAGAAATAAAGTAAACAAGAGAAATTGAAAAAAAGTCGAAATAATATAGTATCAATGATAATGAGAAACTGAGCATAGAAATCACTGTTTAGTAAGACAAAATGGACACTTATGTACTATTGAAAATTGGAATTCGATATTTAAAGAAGAAAGATATATGATGAATGACACTAAGCCATAATATCCATTGTTTGTAACAATCGATCATAGTAATAGTGTAGAATCCCAACCACGCAGTCTATACCTATCAACAAGGTTCAATCTATGACTTGATGTAATATTTTAGTTTAGCCACCCTAAAAGTTTTCCCAACTTACTCCTAAGTCTAGCAATATAGTGGGCTCATGTAGGGGGTTAATTGTAAATGTGTAAAACATAATTGAAGCACTTCACTCGATGAAGATTCATAACCGTATCAACCTATTCGCTATCTTTGTTTAATTCCTTTTGCATAAGCCCCATGATATACGAATAATGATCCGAAAACATTTACTATCAAAAACCCTTGTTCTTCAATTTATATCGAACATTTTACTATAACTATTATTATTATTACTGCTACTAACACTATTCACTGTCATTTGTATGAGCGACACTAACTACTCATAACCTGTAAACATAACGAATATACAAGTGAATTGAAAATTAAAAGCACTCTATCAGCTGGTAACTAAAATCACAGTCATACTTCAGATAGGAAAAGAATGATTGTTAACAAATAATTTTTTTAATCAAGGTGGTAATATGGAGTAAAGAGTTAAATTTGCTTGGTTGTATTCGTCATAGATTAATAATGGTTGAGTCCAACTGAATACTAGGAAGAAATGGATGGCTGTTTCTTCCTAGCATTGAACTCCTCAACATTGTGTGCCTTCCAGGAAACCGAACCAAGGCCTTTAGGTCTCATAGCGAACGCTTAATTATCAATACCAGTGGGCCAGTCTGCATCCAATGGTAAAATTCTCACTTTCACCAGTTTTTGATATAGAGTGACTATCATCTATTATCACTGTTGATAACTGTCATTAATGAGATGATTATTGTAATTAAATTTAGGTGGCTATATGGAGATTGGTACTAAGTTTAGTTGTTTGCATACTACCTACCATTGGATGCCAGCACAATGATGCAGACACTTAAACATTCGTCCTGACACCTAGAGGCTCTGGGTTTGATTCCATGGTAGAATCGAGAGTGTGCATAATTGTGTTCAAAACGGTTCTTCAGTTCTCCCTCGTTTCTACTGCTATCCAATCAACATCCACCTATGACGAATACACACAATTAAAAATACATTTTTTTTATCGAATTATTTTCTTCTATTAAATAGTAAAAATGCAAACAAAACAATAAGCTTTCCTCCTACTGAGATTTAATGTAATACATTATACTAACTAGAGTAAATATATCAAAATCCACCCCTCTCAACATTTACATATATATACACGCATTTGTATATGCGTTTGCGTAAACACAAACACACATGTATACGCAAAATTGTACACACAAATACTATACATACGCACATCATGTACGCATTTACGTATATCGCTGTCACTTGAAGAAAACATTGACACAGAGAGGGAGAGAGAGATAGAGAATTCATGAATCAGCGTAATTAATAAATGTTTATTAACATAAAAATAACAGTGTTTATCAAATATATCAAGAAGGTTACCATAGTATTAAGACAATTTCCTACTAAATCATAACAACATAATTATTAAATTATACACAAATAATAATTATCAAGTTCAAAATTGGGATGGTTATTTTCGTGGAGATTGGTTATTTATTTTGATTATGTCACAGCTTGATGTTGGCAGGGTACTATTGAAAACCAGGGAGCACTGGACTCACTAGTGACTAACTCCAAGATGTTCGTGAAGCACTAATGAGAATTCGTGATTGGTGGAGTTCAGACTTGTCGGGAGTGAAACAGTTATCACCAAAGACAATGGATGATCGTCGCGCTATATATCGCAAATCGATGGAAGTGGGAATTCTACCGTTGGATGCCGACACAGTGGTGTAGATGGTTAGGCGTTTGCCGTCAACTTGATCCTCCTGGTGCGGAATCTGGGGTGCGCGCTGCTAAGGAGTTCCACACCAGGACGATACAACTGTCCAGTGCTCCCTGGTTTTCATTGGTACCCTGCCAACATCAATCTGTGACGCATTCAATCAAAATAAGTTCAAGATTGTTAACTAATGATTATTATTTAATGTAGATTGAGAGATATAAAAAAACAAATGAAATTGACAAATTATTATATTGGCTTTGATAAGTTCTAAAATCAATCATATAGGAATCATATAATGCAATACAATCATCACATAGCGACATAATCAATAAAAAAAGTGTATAAATTGAATTATCTTATGGATATCATCATATCAATTTCCTTTGAAATTATTTGGATTATAGGTTATTTAATGTTTCCAGTCTCCAACCACCAAATACTATCAAAATATAATTATTACTTTAAGACTGGCCTTCATCAATACTTGGATTTAAGATACAGTGGTGCAGTGGTTCAGAGCATCGGCTAGTTTACATATCTTGAAGTTTGATCGATTTTAGTTGGTTGGTGCTTGATAAAATCTTAGCATAGATTTAAAAAGTGTGATTTTTGCTAATTCACATCACCTATGGTGTAGGCATGAAATCTATCTACTGATCAAAAGATAATTAAGTTATACAGCAGTCTGTTCTGTTTTATTGCATGGATTCTAAACGAGACCAATACAAGCAGATGACATATGTAGGCTATTGACATTTGGCCATAGATATTTCCTAAACATCAATTATGTTTGTTGGAAACACCGGGGAAGTAATAATGAAGGTAGACTGAGGATATTAGGAAAATATGGTAAGTCAGCTGATCAGGTTATGAGGTCGTTCGAACATATATTAAGCATCCCAAATCACGATGGGATGAAGCTTGAGTGTAGCCACATCAGAACATGATATCAGTCCATTGTAGCATATCTTATATGATCACACTTTTCTTACTGTCACTTGTATAACCCATACTTCTATTAATTTCCCGTTCATTATGTAGTACTAATGAGGTATAGCAACTTGATCCGATGTAAACATGTGTCAGGTTCTACGTTGTACATTACTGACCGACTGATTGATCATGTATGCGATTCCGAGTCACTTAGACTTTTATTTGAATTGATCCATAGAACTATATCAACGGTAAGAATTAGATAACTTAGTGAAAAATCAAGTTACGTGTCATGTTCAACCCTAATCTGATGTTACAGTCGATGATGAACACTACTACTGAAAAGTTCCAAACTAACATGAAACAGTAATTTAATATGTAATGATATTAAATGATGCAGCAATTTATGGTCAGTTAGTGGTGCAAATAAAATTGGACAAATAATATTCTATGAATGCAATAGTGGAAATGATTAAATTTATCAATGAGTGACCCATTTATGAAAAACTACTTTTAAGTCTAAATGCCAACAGAAAAAGATGAATACAATCCATGGTATTAGAACCTGTGTTTCATACTCGTTGGCACGCATCAGATTAGTGTACCAGCAACACTGAAGGGGAAAAATGCTTCTCAATGGTATTTGAACACAGGTCATTCAGTTTGACACTATGAGATTTTATCATAAGACTATTTTGGCTGATACCGACCTCCTATTGAGCTGAACACTGAGAAGCAATCAGTGTCATGTTTGTCTAGTTTTGAGTGCTAATTGAATCCAATCTATCAATTTTTAGTTTAAAGCTGTACTCTAAGTGACCCGAGTCCACATGAAACCTTCCTGTTAAAACTCAAATAACATTCACTGACCATAAATTAGCTGATTACTCATTGTGCTGAATGGATTAGTAGCAACATCATGAACTATAGAAATGAGTGATATAGGTTAGAACCCCACGAAGACTGATGTCAACAATCACGAAATTTTATAAATTCAGTGTTCCCTGTCGAATACCTCTAATTACCCAACATTTAGTAAACTGTTGAATATTCTGCTAGCATACTGTAATGAAAATGATTTCATCCTAAAGTTTCTGATGAATTATTTAATTACATATGATTGTTAGTCAATATGTAGAGCTTAGATTTAAACATACATGTTTGTATTCATTTAAACAACTTAGTTTAATCTACATATCTTAATTCATATTAAGTGAAGTGGGACTTTGAATAAGAAAATTTCACCTTAAATTTATTTGCCATGTACAGTAACTATAACTAATCAATAATATTTTTGTTTAAGAATGCTAATGTTTATTGAAAAAAATAATTGATTTTAAATAGTAGGTGTAACAACAAACCATTATTGTTTACAAGACATTTGAATTATCATAAAGAGTAAATTATGATGGTTTAAGGAAAGGAGAATTACGTATGAAATGCTCAAAATAACAACTCAACACGAAGAAACAACTGATATACATTCTATAGGGTTGTAATAACAGTAATTCGTCAATAACATATGATCCTTATATTGGGTAATGATTTATTTGATAAAACTTAAACTGAAATCAACTAAGAAGGCATGACTTTTCTATAATTATTACATCGGATTTACACATCTGATGAGTACCATCGATTCGACTGCATGTTTTCTATGAGGAGATCTTTGTTTTCTGGGAAACGTCAAAAGTGTGATTGATTAAATTCTCCCTTAGAAATTTATTATAAATAAACTACTACTATGTATGAATACAGTGTTTGATATTTTCAGAAGTAATGTAATAAATACCACCATATTATTGTAATCCAATTTCATTCTAGTCACTTCATATTTATATTCTGTTTGATTGATTTACCACGTGGAATATTGATCATCAAATATCGCAAAAGTGAGCTTCCTCAGAGTAGATATTTAACTATAACCGTATTGGTAACTCGGAAACTTATCCACTTCTGAATTCATAAATTGACGAGTTGACAGTAATATGATATGAACTTAGTATAACGAATAGATATGAGGTGTAGAAGTATTGATAAGTAGGAAGGGTTTGATGGATAATTCGTTGTAATATGGGTCTGGTTAGCAGTGTACATCCTTGTATTTACTGGAGATCACGCTTACGATATTTAGGGTTCATGGCAGACATCGGATTTATATGTTATGTTGAAGTAGCTTATCACTGTTCCAACAGAAATTTATTTTCAAACACAAATGAGTAATATTGGTTTGCCTGTTTCTACACTTTAGTGATTGTTTCATGTGGGTGAGCTAGAAAACAATTGGCTTCATCCTACAATGCATATTGTTGCTAATTTACAAAGGTGCACATATTTGCCTTTCTAATGATGAGTAAAATAAATACCAATCGTATTGATTTAAGAAACGACTGTGGAACATGGATGCCGAAAGATACTGCATCGTATGGTGAAATTACAATATATATGTGAGGGTGGGGTCAAAAATAAGAAACTGATAAATGAAATTACACAGTATGGAGTGTTTGTGTGTGGGGTGTGTGTGGCGGGGTGGGGGTAAACGGGCACTAATGGCGATAATTGATATTGGCGTGATGTATGTAGTGCTATTGAATTGGGATGGCTTTGTGGATGTATGTATGTATGTATGTATGATCAACATAGAGGCATTGTGGATATTGATATTAAGTTAAATTGATTGTACTCGTCATAACTTGATGTTAGTAGGGTAGCATTGAAAACCAGGGAGGAGTGAACAGCCGTTTCGTCTTGGTACGAGAATCCTCGTTGGTATACATTCTGTCGATTTGGCGAGAGGTTTCGGGATTTTGGGTTTTCATATTGTCTAATACCCAACCCGATTTCTCACTGGTGAGGTGTCCAATCGTAGAATTCTCACTTTCATAAATTTGCTATATAGTGTCGAACATCCATTATCATTAGTGATTAGTGACAATCTCGATAAGTCTGAACACCACTAGTCACAACTTCCTACTATGACTTCGATACTAGTGAGCTGCTTATTGTAATTGAATTGAGGTGTTTATGTAGAAATTAGTGTTAAGTTAGTTTGATTGTATACGTTACCTTTGTGAAACTTTTATTGACAATTAGGAAGGACATTTCAGAAGTTCATTAGAAGAAGTTAACGAGGTTTCAAGTCGTCTTATCGAATCTTACACTGAACAGTATTTTCTGAACAATTAGAATTACTATTTGAAAATCGTTTATAAGATGACTAATGCAAGAGGTGAAAAAAACGTCGCACTAAATCTTAAGCAATTTTATAACTAAGGCAGTTCTATGTGCTTCTTCAACCTATTCGTCTTCTGTCTTGATTTTTAGTGTTAAAGCATGTTGCAGAATGCATCGATATAAAACATGCATTTTGCAACCTACTTTGTTTCAATTCCTTTTTGAATGGTGATACTGACAGGATGGACTTGCCTATCGTAATTAACCAATCAGGATATAATAGCCACAACAATCGTTCATCCACGTCATACCATACAAAGCAGGTCGTCTCAACCACAACAAAACTAAAAACAGTTAACATATAGTACGACAGACAAGTCGTATTACCAACTGTACAGAAGCGTGATGTCAGTAAGTTGTTTCCATCACACAACCAGCATAACACTGATGTTATCTTCTCATAAGAGGAGGGGGGGGTTAAGAGAGGTGAAGCTAAGGGAGGTCGAGCCTAGAAATGTACACCCCACCCCACTCAACGGATTTCTGTCACTAGCAGTAAGGCCTTAGCAGCTAAGGCGCTAACTCAGCAAATGCCACATATAAGAGAATTATGAGTGACTGATTTTAAGCAGATGTCCGTGGAGCACTGAGGTCACATTCTCGGATTTTCAATACCACCTCTAATCAAACTTTTTTCCATGTACCTCAAGTAGAAGAACCCTTTCATGATGTGTGTAATGAGGTAGTAATAACTCCCCTCATATCTATAAGAGCAGTTGAGATCATTGTATTGACGCTCAAATCCCTTCTCTTCTCAGTATTTCTTTTACTTCCAACGTTCATCTTTCTCCCACCTCTCCAACACGTGGCACAACTGCAAATGGTTCAAGTTCCTTAAAATATGCTTTAAACTCCACGCCAAAATTTTGTAATCTGTGGATACTGAATCAAATTTGTCAACATGCCTTTCAAAAGCCTTAAAATCTTTTTTATTGATGTATACTGTCCCTGAAACGAGAATTTAGAATTCTAGCATGGTCATTTACTTAGCCTCGCTTTTCATAAAGAGGAAACAGTACGATTCAATCATCGCTCATCTAGTGGGTGGCCGACAGGTAGTTCTCGTTGCTCTCCAAGTGTATAGGCAAATCACTAATTTTTCAGCAAGAACAGCACTTTATGGGTGGACTCCTGTCTACAGTCGTTTATGGGCTCTCCCTCTAGACGGCACAGTGAGAACTCGAAAAGCCAGCGACACACGCCAATACATTTTCATAACTTCTGTGCATGCCCCCCCCACTGACTACAGCTTGGATGAATTAAAAGACTAATAATTTAAGAAATTCTCTTAACTCTTTTAAAAATCTAGGAACTCAGACATTGGTCATAGCATAGTCATCTTAACAACCAAGTCTGTAGGCTAAATCAAACTGAAAAATACTTCGGGAGATTTTTCTATATCCCAATCCAACAAGCGGAATGTGGAGACCGTCTCCTACAACTATATTCAGACTGCTGTCTAGTTTTGTCACAGATATCCTACTTGAAGTAATACTATCCTCATCTAAATTTTCAGGAACTGTCCTATTACCAGGAGGTCCACCTGTCAATTTAGAATATACAGACGCTATAGTGAAGAAGCTGATCATATTTAGAGTCTATCGAATACACTGAGTAAAATTGGAAGCATATAAAGGATATGCTTTTCTCCTTCTCAATGGAAGATGTTACTTCAGAACTGATATTTGTAATCATCTAGATTGTTCATAGTGAGTGGAGCAGTTTAGTGCGTTAGCCACTTTACTTACCTCAGGTATCTCATCAACCCTAGTGGATCGGTGCCTGAATAAATATTAGTTCCGAACTAGAAAGCCCGCTTGACTTTTATCAACTTACTTTGATTTTGGAGTAGGCTAGATATCCGTCTATCAACAAAAGACCTAGTGTATTGTGTGACAGATTGCTCTATTTTAACCTATGGATGCGAAATAAGGGCTTTGAAAATAGATGACATGAGAAGGCATCTGGTCTTTGATCTCAGAAATCGTCAAAGTATCACCAGCATAGCATGTGATGATTGAATAAACCGCATTGATGTTGGACACAAAGTACTAGGAAAAGTGGCAGATCAATGACTAGGGTTGTGAACTTCCACCGATAGATGTCGTTTGGACATGTGTTAATACCACGGCCTGCCTAGTCGTCAGATGTTGGCTGGTGTAGAAGCAAGATGGTAAAACGGTAGGGGTAGTCATACTAAAACGTGGCAGCAGTTCATGAAGCTTATGACTATTAGTCTGAGCTGCGTTGACAGAAGGAGACTACCTTGTTTTAGTCTGCGTAGCAATCACGATTAGTGTCCAGAGGTACTTGTTGATATGTTCTTGAAACGGTTAAAGTTGCCTTGGTGTATTCAATCATTAGCTCTGTTATTCTTTCACACACTATCACCTTATCCCACTCTGTTGTATTATATTATTGTTCCATTTTAGTAAATTGAAACATACTGTGCTGATATACTATGTCAAGTTAAAGATATTCAAATATATGCCTGGCTCTACGCTGTCCATAACGGTCTGATTGATTTATTTGAGTTAGATTGTGGCTGGCAAGTGGCATCCAGGACGTGCGTTTTGTCCCATTTGAAACTCATCGGAAAGACTGATTGACTGTTTCAATTTCATTGTTCTTAAAGGCTATCAATAATAAAGTGGTCATTAGTATTGGCCATGCAATAATTATCAAGTGAATATCAAACCTAGATTTGATAAATTCAATTAATGATAATGCTATGTTAGTTAAAATATATGATGAAGTGCTAGGTGGACCTGGATAGTCAAGAGAAAATCTGATTTACTTAGGCTTGTGTTGGTTATTATTTATTAGATAGGCATGTCTTCAATTCTATGTTCTCACTGTAAGATTTAAACGCTACAGATTATGAATCTGATTGATGATAAAATTCATTCTGTGCCAAGAAATAGACAATTATAATATTGGTCATTATTTGATGATCAGTCAATGTATGTATGTACAATCAACATAGAACCTGGCACATGTGTGCATCGGTTCAAGTTGCCACACCACCATGGCACCACAAGATTAACACCACCACCACTAGTAGAAATCACTTCAATATAATAAAGTAATAATAGTAACAAGGAGTGTGAACATATAGAATATGGTTCAGGAAGCGTAGAAAGAAAGCTATAGAATTATTTAAAGCTCATGATTTAAGGGAGGACAATGAGTGAATACATCTGCACCATTGTGACCGATTCTGGGCCATGTCACTCAGTGTTTCTAGCCACGAGTTACGGTAATCGCGAGGACCCCATCCAGGTAGTCTGCATCTACCGACACGACTTAAACCGGCAGTCAGCGACTTCGTGGACTAATGCCATGTTTTAGTTTGGCCACCTCTAACTCTCTTCCATCCTACTCTTACATCAGCCAGCATTGCGCGTCGAGGAAGACGGTGGTTAGGCATACGCAACACATGTCCTAACCACCTCAGTCGATGAAGATTCACAACCTCATCGACAGATTTACCACATTTACCTAACACCAGTCGTCTAACCTCGTTATTACTTACTCGGTGATCCCAACTAACACGAGCGATGTTTCGTAGACATCGATGGTCAAAAACTAATAACCTTCGAGTGTCATCTACCCTTAATGGCCACGTCTCACACCCATACAGGAAGACAGAGCGAACTGTTGCGCTGTTCACTCTTCCTTTCGTTGAGAGACGAATATCTCGTCTACGCTATAGGTGACGTAAGTTGGCAAAAGCCAAACGAGCTTTTTGAATACGTACTGAGATTTCGTCAGAGACCAATCCATCAGGGCTAATCAGACTTCCAAGATAAGTGAAGTGGTCGACATGCTCAACTACTTCACTCCCTATCTTTAGTTCAGGGGTTGACGAAAACCAGTCCTGGAGCAATAGTTTGAATTTAGAGGAGGAGAAACGCATTCTGAACATGCTTGCATTGGCGCTTATTGCTGTTAAAAGTTTCGGCATCGTATCAGCGTCTTCGCCGAACAGGACTATATCGTCAGCATATTCTAAGTCAATAAGTGGATCTCCTGGTAGGAGATCAATTTCTGAAAAGTCAGACGATGAAAGTGTAATTTCCAACAGTATGTCAACTATAAAATTAAACAAAAATAGGGAAAGTGGGCAGCCTTGACGGACACCACTTGAGGTTGCGAGTTCAGTCAATTTATGTAAATGATTATTTGTTTAAATAAGTTTACTCAGTTTAGTGAGTGTAATTTCAATGAAATTAACCTCCTGAGCTAAAAATCTCCCCTATCTCAAATTACAAGTTTAATATAAAATGTCATTATCATTAATTTTTGGCTTCAAACAACCTTATTTAGATAATATTGCCTGATGATGTAGCATTCAAATAATTGTAATCTACTATTGAAATATATAATTGACCTATCAGTATTGAAGTAAAAATGAAACTGTTTAGTGAACTGAATCTTTCTATCAGTTCATAGATACAGAAAAATCGCAGTGTTTGAAGCTGTATCATTCACGATATATGGTGTGTAGGTTACCTTTTTAAGTAATTAACTCCCAGTCATATATAAAATATGCAAATTCCAGTATGCATTAATTTAAATAACTAAGCTTTACATTAGAACAGTGACAGAATTATCACAGAAAATGATTTGAAATAATAGTAGTGTTTATGACAATGATAAGAATGTGGTTGCATTCCAGAACATATGTATCGAACGTAGTATGAGAATTCTAATGAAATTTTAATGAGTACAGTAGTATCACTATGATAGACAGCATGCATATTCAATTATAGATCAGACAAACATTTAATAACTGCGTAGGTTGATACCATTTGTGGTTTTCGTTCAACTTGATCATACAAAAGCTATTACGGCTTGTCGAAATAAAAGATACTAAATAAATAATGTTTCTATGATGTAGTGCATAAAATGTCAATGTGACGGCAACACGACTAGAATGCAGGTAACATTATCAAAATTACACTTGATGATTTCAAATAAATTGATCATTGAATAGATGGAATTACGCAATATATAGTATTCCAGTTAGAAAAATAATACTTCATCTTAATGAATTGGCATAAACTTGAACTGAATCACAATCGCCTAGATACAGTGAATAAAATTAATTCATCATGTGGACTAAACAGAAATTTCTGTATAAATAAATTGAAATATTTCGTCTAGTATCAAGTATAACGATTGGAAAAGAAATCCTACAATGTTTTTCTCTGTTTGACATGAAAATAATCAGCTGATTTCTATTAATAATCTATGTTGAATTACAAAGTACATGAATTAGTTGATTTTTGTCTAATATTTATTGAATAAGATCAACTTTATAACATTCTAAGTTCAAGTTGGCACCGTGTTTTATATACACACACACAACCACATATATTGAGTTTCTTTTTGCATTATATACATTTTTCGTAGGTACTTGCACGATTACACAGAATAGTAATTCGTTTATTCATGATATTGTCTGTTTTCTTACGATAATAGTATTAATGATAATTACAATATTTGGCTTGGTGTTAATGCATACAGATAAAGTAGTTAATTAGTATGTTTGCAATTAATGCAAATCAGGTATCATTGTATTTTAACTGTTATAATACGCATATTTCATGATGGATGGCAAATCATTCAGTTTAAAATGTCCCATGAGTGTATTGTATCTCGAAATTATGATCCCTTTCCATGTAAAGAAAGTGTAATCTCCTCTAATCATTTCATTTCAAATACTAATTTCTACTAAGTTATAACTAATCGGATTTATTCCCACGTTTATTTCGGTTATAAACATTGTGAGTTAGCTCAAGTTGATATACCAAATCATTACAATAAAATGAATTGTGAAAGAGTCAAATACTATGGTCAGAGTGATAGTGAGAATGAATTATTATTTACAATAATGTTCGAGAATACAGAATGAAAAAATATGCATGAAGGTATACTACTGTCTAAATTCTAATGGAAGATAATGGGTGTATATATTTATATCACTTTGATCGGTTTTGTGGCATGCCATACAGAGTTGCCAATCATTAGTTACGATAACTATAATTATTATTTAACAATACATTTTCAAAAAAGCTTTCATATGTATTCGACGTCTAATATCAGCCTGAAACCATCATTATAAATCCAGAAGAAGTGTATGTGTGATCAGATTGTTCGAAATGTATTGCGCAAATATATCACATAGCTCTGATAAAATTCTTCTTATTGCATTATCAAAATCTAGAAGTATTCATCATTTGCCGAAAAAATACTATAAGGTTGTGAATCATCATCTAAACTGGTTGGAATGTATACGTAACCGTCGTTTACCTCGATGTCCGACATGTGCTTAGATAGTAATAGGTTGTAAGAAATAAATGATCGGCTAAATCAAAATGTGGCGTCAATCCATAAATTCATCGAATTCTAGTGTGAAACCTATTAGAAGTTGCAAAAATCTGAATTCATTCCTCCTGATCATCGTGATCAGTAGTTAGAAACATCTGGTGGCAGCTCGGAATCAACCAAAGTGACGTACGTGCAACCATTCTTCATCTTTCTCTTGATAGAGAGTTTCAATTTAAACATCTCTTTCCATTATGTGTTCTATCATCAAATTCCTATTGTTTAATCCTTTCTAGTGTCATTACTGATACGACAATTTAATCTTGTTTATTATTCATCTTTTAACTTTCATTATATCGTTCTAAGACGGTCTAGTAACTTGAGCTAACATTTTTATCAGCTTTAAAGTCATTACCAATCGACTGATATAGAAAATATGATGAAATAGTCATAATCGACTGATTGTATTCCCTAACGTAATTCATTCAAGAACTCCGTTTTTTCCACTAGTTTATCAATTGATTTTCAATTTTCTCTTGATGAAACTCAATTTGTTGATTTCTTGTTGTTAATTTTTTATAAATAAATTGACCAATCTCAAATGTGTGGGTTATTTCTATAGATGCTCTGATGGCTAGTACTAACGATCAGTATTTATACCAATCTGAAAGAAGGTTAACACTGAGAAATTACAACTGTAAAACAAGCGTGTTATGGTCTGTTGAACAAGTATTTGGGTGATGCTGGACTCAATCTAAATGTAATACCAAAACTATCTACTTAATTGAAATTAGAAATTTTAGCTGCCGTTTACTATACACCAAAATTTTCAACATATATACTTACAATGTAGTAAAATAATATATATGTGTTTTGATATTTTAGTAGTTATCCACCAATGACATTGGATGCGGTCGCATAATAGCTTGAATTAACTGAAGTTAATCCCAGGATGCTTATTCATGCCAATTGCAAACCATAAAGTCTGAAAGTTTCAGGTATGATATCTGATACGATTGTAGATACTCACTACTGAAGAGTCCCGCACTAAGACACAATAATCAAGCAGTGATGCCCAGTTTTCATTGGTTTCTTAACTACTATCAGTCTTTGGTGTAAAGTTCAACATTCAACGAACTGTAAAATAGCCTCTTAATACAAATGAATAAAGTTAAGCTTATATATGAAATAGATATTGTCAGGTATCTCGTGTTATTTTGATTTAAACCACATATAACTCTCATCTTACTTTTCAATCTTTTATGAACGTTTTTGTTTTGTAGATACGTATGTAGAAATGTCATTCAATCAGTTTGATTAATCAATATTCACTATCACATACACTAAACAACTAGTTACATACATCGATCATGAAAAAGTAAACACTTTACGTAATCAAAACAAAATCAGTTAATAATTAATAGAGAAATCTGTTGAACCAAATGAAGTAGAAAGAAAATAGTGAATGAATGCATCTGTGAAAGTCTGGCCGATTCAGAGATATCATTGGTTACGATAATCATGTAAAAAGCCAACATTCAGTATCCGTCTATAATGTTGATGGCTGTCGGTTCTAAACTATGTCGATAGGTACAGCCTACTTGAACAGGGTCCTAATAATTATCCTAATCAATGGTCGAAGAGTTATGTGATGCATCTCAGAAATGGCCACCGTGGTGAAGGGGCATTCACTGTTTAGCTTTTCTTAGAGCCTTATTAATTTGGTTTATTTGATACTTATTTTAATACATCAGACCGTCACCCCTACATTATTCAGTCAGGATATAATAGCCACAACAATCGTTCATCCACGTCATACCATACAATGCAGGTCGTCTCAACCATAACAAAACTAAAAACAGTTAACATATAGTACGACAGACAAGTCGTATTACCAACTATACAAAAGCGTGATGTCAGTAAGTTGTTTCCATCACACAACCAGCATAACACTGATGTTATCTTCTCATAAGAGGAGAGGGAGGTTAAGGGAGGTGAAGCTAAGGGAGGTCGGGCCTAGAAATGTACACCCCACCTCACTCAACGAATTTCTGTCACTAGCAGTAAGGTCTTAGCAGCTAAGGCGCTAACTCAGTAAATGCAACATATAAGAGAATTATGAGTGACTGATTTTAAGCAGATGTCCGTGGAGCACTGAGGTCACATTCTCGGATTATCAATACCACCTCTAACCAAACTTTTTTTCATGCACCTCAAGTAGAAGAACATTTCCATGGTTTGGTCAAGTGACAATCACTTTTACAGCTTCAACAGCATTTTAAATCACCATCACTATTTCTTTCTAAAATCAACTTCACTCTTCCGGAATTGTATTCACTATATTCAAGCTTACTATACGACGATTGATATCGCTACTACCTCTAATATTTAGACAATCACCTTGTTAAACAAATCGAAATAACTTGTGGGAACCATTTTTCCTTGTTGAGTATGTTAACATATTTTAATTGTGATGACTTATATTAATCAAGTTTACAGATGGTTAAACAGAATTAGTAGAATTTTCTCAATTGTGGAAAATTGTTCACTTACAAGAATACATACATAGTTTATTCAGAGTTGGATACAAATAAGTACTAATGACAAGAATATCATATAGCGACTAACTTGTATACAAACAAAGCCAATAGTTGATGAATTCGTAGATGGAAACATTCATTTAGATTATTCTTGATGCCTAGTGATCTTTATATCCTATTTTTTAAATTGACACTAAAAGTTGACAGGTTTGATGTCTGCGAATATGCAACGTCATATATTTAAATTAAGAGAGATCATAAAACATCTAAACTTAAAGAGAACAAATAATAACAGCCCTAACTAATAAACTATATTATTGATTACTTTGGGGAATTACGTGGTGTCCTATCGATAACACCACTCATTTCTCATCCAGGCAAGTTAGAAACATGAACACTGCTTCGCCTACTTCAGTTTGAACAACGCCGTGGAATAATTAGTCTTTACAAAAACAATACAACTCAAAGCTGATTACAGTAATTATGTACTTAAGAGTACAGCCATAAGAGAGTTCCATGAAAAGTTGTCAGAAACAGTTAGATAGACTGCAACTTGTAGAGACAACAATGAGAGCATGTTTGTAGACAAATTTATCGACAGATTGATGTCAATTGGTGAAATCGGCGAATAGGAAACAGTTAATACGTCTTACCTTTAAACTACTCAGTAGTTCCTATCCATAATGTAATATGACTTTGAAAAAATGAAGTTTATACTTTCGTGAGCATAATGTCATCTAGTTACTAAACTACAGTTCCATGCTGTAGAGTTTACAACATACTGAAAGAGAATAGATACGGAAAAATTCAATATTTTAATGGTTATTCTTTAGTTAACATCAGTTTTGTAATAAATAACTAATTTATTGCCTTAAATATTAATCTATGAATTAAAAATACAAAAATACTTACTGGATATATTTCAGTGTAACATTTTGAATTTAATCCATTTTGATTTTTATTTACAGATACTACTGATGAATCACAATTTATAGTAACATTATGTTTCTTGCATGTTATATAATGTGTTCCATCTGAATTCATCTCTTTGATATGATCTAAAATGAATGATTGATTGTTAAACAATTTACTTTCATTGTTAGATTTTATTTGTTCCTCTTGAAAATTTTTTTTAAATTGATCAATAAAAGCACCATTCTTATAAGCTGGTGTACCACTTTGTGTTTTAATGTATGTATATTGACAGAATTTACGTTTATCACCAACACGATAATAGTAATCTAATGAATCAAGTGAACAGATTGAATCTACATCAATAGAATTCATCATTGATTTTCTTTGATAATGATCAGGTTCAGTTATTACAGCCAGTTTAGATTTCAATCCAAAAAGGCTTAATGTCAAAGAAAAATGATTATTATGTAAATTTATAGTTTTGTTTAAATTTGATTGTTTAATTTGTGTAAAATTCTCGTGTTCTGTTTTGAGTTGACATTTATCATTGTCTATTAAGTTTATATTATTATTTCTATCCAATTGTGTTAATTGTAAAGAATGCGTAGGTGGATCCATAGTTTCATTCTTGCTTTCTGGTATTAACAAGAATACAGTCACGTTATACAGATGATTTATATTTATAGGAATAATAAAGCACCAACTGTAAGTTTCACAGCCTGGTAATGTATCATCACTGGAATTCGACGTATATGAATGACCTGATGCCCAACCAATAAATCGTAATCCAGGACCTAAATGTATTGGTTTTTGTGATATCATCAATGTTTTAGATAGATCATATATTTCACCATCTAATGGGAAGCATAATTTAAGTTTTCGATTCAAATCACTCCATATTATTTTCCAATGTCCACCATTTTCAGGTACATAACAATCAATGCATATTATCTGATTTTGATTTTGTGGAGTAAGTTGAACATCTGAAATAATGATTGATTCATTATAATGGATTAATAATAATCTAGCTAATAACTTATTTGAATGATTATTTGAGGATAGATTGTGGTTATACTTTTGATCATTATTAGTAGTAAGAACATAATTAGGAATTCGTAACCAGTAATACATTTTGATCGTGTCATCAGATGTTACAGATAATGGATCATACCACCAAAAAGAACCTGGTACACGTGAGACCAAAATACTTAAATTTGATTCCAAATTATAATCACTAGTATGATCTATTTTATTTCTACAGTTTCTTTTGATTTTCCCCATTTTCGTAGCATCTACTTAACTGTTTCATCAAAACTGAGAATAGTTAATTTAATTAAATAATTGTAAATAAGTTCATATTGAACAACACATGTAAAGTACAAGGAGTATATAACACTAACAGATAAAAATCCATCTATATTTTCACTAAGAATAATAGTCAAGTGACCAGTCGTATGTTTGGACATTGGTTAAAACAACAGTTAACCAATAAGCTCTACACCAATCATATTTTGACACGGTAAACTAGACAATGGGCTGAAATGAGAGAATATAACCAATTGTACTTGTTTATTGTTAACTGATTGGTCTAAAAAGAGTTATTATTTAGGTTAGACAAATACAATAACATTTCCTACAGGCAATCGGATTTGATTTCTTTATTATGTATGCTGTTAATGTTGAAATATTGAATATTTCCCATTATTTTATAATTGAATAAAGTTAGAACAATAATCATCATATAATGATATGAATTGACCAGTTTCACAGATTTTCTTCAGCTGTTGAATGTAGTCTATGAACAATATTAGTAGCTAGTTCAACTGATTATTTTTGCTTTATGTAACATTAATGAAGAATAGTAATATGGTAATAAGGTATTAACATCAACAGTGGAGTCCAACCATACCGAATCTGAGGCATTTATCCACCAATGATAACAAATGAAGTCGTGCAGTACATATAATAACGATTTCGAGTAACTAAAATTAGAAATGTTGTGGAAGACAATTAATCTAAGAGGTTAAAGCCATCAAAGCTATTTTATAAAGATTGTATTTATGTTCAAGGATTTCACGACTGTTTACTAATCTACGATTATTATCTTTGTAATGCTTTGGTTACTTGCTTTTATTTAAACCCCTAATTGTTGTTATAGCATTTTTCATGCATAAATTAGAACCAGTTATTTGTGGACCATTTACTCCGTTTTCCTGTTGTGAATTGATATACTTATTCTAATTGGTCTGTTGTATGGTTATTTGCATAAAACTGATCAGTATATTTAATGCAGAGGTAACTTAAACAATAAGGTGATGCCATCTACTATTATAGGTGACTAACGAATCCAACACCCATGACCAATGACTGAATACCGTTAGCATCTATAAGCTTGTCTCTACAATCCTAAGCCTGCAGGTGACGAAAACACAGGAGTGAATTTGGAGCAAACAATACAAAGCCCAATATTATATATTTCAGACAATCTTATCAGTATATGAATGACTGTTCCGATCACAATCATGGATTATTATGAAGATAATGTGAATATAGAACAAGGACATTTATGGTACGAAATCGAAGTAATAAGCACATAAATAATGAGCCCTAATTTATGACCCAAAAGTGATATAATAACAGTTAATTAGAATTGTACTGTGTCTCGGAAGTGTAATCTTGAACCAGCATATTGTCACATTGGCGACTTATCAGATGACGTATCTCCATTTTAATTTTGATGTTTACACCAGGAAACGAACTCAGTCAGTTCATATCAAATGCCACTCACTGGTATCATGATTTATAATTTGTAATCAACCTTTGTGTCAAGATGTATGTAAAAATTAGTAGTATATAAATATCCGCTTATAAATGTTTGTTGTGTGTAAGTCACTAACTTCGTTAAGAGGTAGATGTTAAAACCCAAAGACTAGAATGAGACAGTTGTATTCATTAAAAGAAGTTTCTATTTAAAACTTGATTTTGAAGAGGATTTGGCTAATGACATTCTGATGCTCTAAAATTTATTGCAATGACGTTTATCGCTTCTATTTTACATGTCAATAATCTGTAAACTTGTAACTGTAACAAATTTTCCAATGGGTAGTAATAAACTTCTCTATTTCAATTTGAGTGAATATTCTCTAGCATGAATGAGAACAAATTTAATAATATAAGACTGATTGCATGATATATTGAGGTATTTGAGAAAGATAACTAGCTTACAGAACTCATATTTAGAAGATTGTCTCATTTATTTTGAGTACATGTAAATCAATCATTATATTTCTGTTGTTGTCATGATCTCTCCATCCTAACCTCTCACTAGACTCATAAACTGTTATCATATTCAGTAATCGCATTCAGTAATAATGACTAATTAGCTATGCAACTATTTCACCAGTTCTTAACCATTCTTGTCCATCTTTTGTATCAATGTTATTCTTCTTATTGGTCCAAAATGCGGTCAGATTTGAGTGTATATATAGAATGTACTAAATATAATATGTCTGGTTTATTACCAGATCATATATCCCGTATACTTCTATCCAGTTAGGGGACTAGGACTCACGGGGCAGACTTGCATTCGTTCCAATGCAAGTTTCTGTATCCACATATCTTGATAGGCCGTATTTCACATGATACTACCGTATCACAATAAATATGAACAATTTACCTGGACTGTAGTTTACTCCGCTGAATTCGCTACAATAAGTACAGTAGTCAATAAAAGGTTTTCGTCTATTTTGTGTCCACACTAGGGAAGAATCAACTTAATTTGATCATCAAATGATTCAGCGTACACAAATGGTATGGTCGTGTATGCTGACTTGTATGACGTCCAACATTCCTTTGATGCCAGATATTCACGTCCACAGTTTACTGTAGAACATGAGTCAGGTTCATCGATCTTCTTTCTAAGTGCATTTTTGACAAGATTGAGTGACGGACTTAAAATAACCCATCCAAGGTAAACAAACATTACTAGCCAGTTAGTTAAATTTATGACGAGTATTACTGATCAAAAAGAAAAATCTTATCCATTTATTATGATACACGACAGGGAAATTTTTAGTAATGAATTGATTGAAGAAGAGAGTGATTTCCTCAGTAGAGTGTTATCTGGGAATGAACGCCTGATGTTTTTACTAAAAAACACCACTGAAAATATCGGAACAAACAGCGTTGAAGTACATATCATTACCAAGGTTAACTTTGATAATTTCAAATAAATTGAGCATTGGATGGATTGTTTATAATAAGTGATATATATTTGTAAAATTCCAATGAGTAGAAATTAAAATTTCTGACGTTTCACGGCTTAGTTCAAGTCGCTTCCTCAGAGAAATGAATTAAATTAGGCTATTCATTTCTCTGAGGAAGCGACTCGCACTAAGCCGCGAAACGTCAGAAATTTTAATTTCTACTCATTGGAATTTTACAAATATATATCACTTATTATAAGGGTTGAAGTATCTTCATTAGGGATCATCTTTCTATGAATATGGAATTTATAGGAAACCAAACTTCCGGCATATTAAAAAAGGTGTTATTTGCTGATAGACTACGATTAATATTCACTAGCAGCTGACTATTCACGGTATTCGTGAACGGTAACTCCTCTCGAAGTTGATACTTTTTGTGAAAATGCAGCATCATTCAGAATCGTATCATTGTCATTGCCTTGAACTAACACTAATTCTACTCAATTTATTTCAGTGATTGCCTACTTCAAAATGTTCTTCCTAATTCCACCACCGATTCACACTCTCCATCCCAAATTATTGATCACACATTCCCCAGCTTCAATTTTACTACTAACCGTCTCATTGAATTCTTCTAATACATTGAATTAACACTAGAAATATAAATAAATCGAATTATCTTGAAGGGTTCAAACTATGAAGAAGAAGTACGGGCTCATGCACTTCTGTTTAAGATGTCACTCAACCTTATAGAGTCGTTCACATCAATGAATTTCTTATTTTGAAAATCACTTTACACTACTTATAAGTAGGCGAAATAGGTATGTAATATTAAGGGCAATTTGGAACGTTAATGAAGACGACCACAGTTTTCAAGTGAGTGTATTAGTTCAAAACACTAGATATTCCACTTGAATAATGAATAATTCGACATGTTACATGGTGTACTATAGTCATTTTAATATAATCCTTAGATTTGTTTTACTTCAATCTTGCGGATCATGGAGATACCGTGTATCGATCATCTACATGTATTTATCAACAGTATACTAATGTGTATTCGGAGTGATAAAAGTCGACGAGTGAAGTAATCAATTAAAATGCGACTACCATGTTAGCACTTGGTAATTTATCAGGCAAAGAAAACATGCCAAAGAATTCAGGCCGAATAATTTAATAAAAATTCTCTTCAGAAATACCAAAGATGTATAATTAAGGTGTATTTGGATCTTCTCGTTGATTCGTCATGGGTTGAAATTGATCAGTGTTTGTAGCCATATTTGCATCCTGAGTAGATTGATTCGATACAATGATAGATTACTAATATTATTTGAGTTAAATTGTGGCTGGAAAGGGAAATCCAGGAAACGCATTTCGTCATATATGTGACTCGTCAAGTGGATGTGTTAGCATTCTATTTTTAATGTTCACACTGGGACTCAAACTTAGTTCGCTTCATGCCGAACGTCACTGAATTCACTACTAGATAACCACACTTGTCCTAGAGGTATATATATGTAATTATAATGTATATTGATCTTCTCGTTGATTTATCATGGACGGAACAACACTTGTAAACTATCACTATATTGAGACAGTCAGCTCTGGACTCAGTAGCCTAGTAGCGGACGCAGTGGTGTTTGGTACGAAACGAACTGAGGCTGAGACCCTCTGTAAACATCAACACTGGAATGCAGGTACATTTAGCTGACGAGTCACAAATGGTACGAAATACGCGTCCTGGGTTCTGCTAGTCAGTCACAATCCAACCCAAACGATACCAAATATATGAAATTGATCGTCAAATATAATGGTACTATGCTCCATACAAAAATATCCACTTCATGAAATTTAGTGAAAATGTACTTGCATTATATTTAAACGCATGCTAAACCTACGATTTTTACAACCAGATTGGATTAGTGCAAATAACTATTTTATTGAACACTGCGAAAATTTCGTTTAATCTACAATACTATGCTTCCGAAACGGCAGAGACATGAATTTCAGACATTGCCTATCATTCAAACCATTTAATCTTACATCGATTTATTCATATTGAATAGCATCAAGTAATGGGAAATAACTGTTACTAATTCATTTATTAAGTCAGTTATCCTACATTTGGTCAAATTTAGTATAACAACATATTAAAGGTGACATCAAAAATTCAATTTTCAAACAGAAGAAGAGTTTATTTAATAAAAACACACAGACAATGGATGAAATTATAAACTACATATTAATTGACAAATACGGATTTCACGATCCATATCCACTGTCTCAGTTTGTGTTGCAAGCTATGATGACAATTTTCAATCTATATATCATGCTTCTGTCGACTGTGTAGTAGTTGTAATAGGTGGAATAGTGAAGTTTGATTGACACTCGACCTGTTTCTTAATCTCTTCAGGTTCTCCATTGGAATCCATCAAATCCAATAGTTGAAACGGGTTATCAAGATCACTTTTGTATTCATCACCACAGTCAGTCACTGCAGACGCTTCATTAAAACAAATTACGAGTTCGTGGAGGAAATGATCGTCAACCTAAAAGACATGAAAAACAGTCATAGCATAATCACCGAAAAAATGGACACATTTCAATGATGAATTTCACTCGTTAGTTTACAGTTAACCTATACGCTCTTATACCACTATCTGATGTCGTTTTTTGGGAGAGAGGAAGTTGTTTTACAATAACATTTTGCTTAATCCCAATCGGCGTGAATAAAATGTAGAAATTAGTGATATACAAGTTGATGATTGCCTAGTTGTTACTGCTTTTGGATGAAGCACGTTTGCTGGTTATGCTAAGGAAAGTGAGAAAACTGAAATGAAATTGCTATGAAATGAATAAACATGAAATTGACGTTATATCTAATTACCAACGACGCAAAAAAATGTCTGTCTCACCCAATTATTCGCACAGATGAGTTTCACTTCTGATGAAATATTTCCATTAAGATGTCTATATATATTATGATTCTGTTTGAATGAAGTGAAGTATAGAGAATAGTAGTGAATGTAGTGGTGAGTTGAATATAAAAAGTCGTTGACAAATGAAGCTATGACTGTCTATAAACTATTGCATAACATAAAATATTGTCATTATTTTCAGTGACTTTAGTGATGCATTAAACAGCATATCATATTTATTCGTTGTAGAAGTAAGTGTAAATTGACGCTTTTCAATGTGTTTCACATCTTGAGATCAATAACACGAGACTGGAGTTTGCACATCTCTCCTCTGACGTAATGCAGTCATACCCAAATGGACGTTAAACACTCATGCTGAAATAAACAATTAACAGCTATAGGTGAATATTGATATCGAAATCTGAACAGTCTTCGAGAGAAAACATTACAGTAAATATGCTATACAACTGAATAGTGGGTTTATGAATATGACCACATCAACAATGATTTCGTGCACAATAGTCGATTAGAATAAATGGTTTTATGTTCACATGTGAAACAGGTAATCTGGAGAATCAATTCTTAGAAACATGTTAATCATACCTGATTACTGTCCATTTGAACAGATAGAGATGATTCTATCTCATTTCTAAGATAGTAAGAATAACAAAATCATGACAAACTTCAATAACATTACTACAGACACTTCAAAATACAATTGAATGTATCAGTTTATACTCGCTACATAATAGAAAACCTTAAGCTGAATGATGACACAATCAGTCGAATGTCTATTTAGTTTATGAGTATACTTTCTCTGATTAGTGCGAAACACATTGAAACGCACAAGTAGAATCGATTCATACTGTTCAGTCGAAAATTCTCTCTTATATGAAATTGACTGACGATTGATGCGTTTCGTGTTTCAACGAGTCCACCTGGTATGATTGTGAAAGATGAGATGATTCGTTGAATATCATGATCAATCCGTCGACTAATGAAACAGCCCTTATGAGATAATAATAAATAATATGATTATTTGTTACATTATTAACATACATATGGGTTGATTTTTACTTACAGACGACTTTCTATACTCTTGAAGAGATCAATGCCTTTTTGGAAATATTGGATTGGAGTCATTGCACTTCCATTGATTGTTGCACACCTTCCATAGTGAGTGATCAAAGACTCGCTAGAATTTTTGAAGGAAACAATGAAAGAAGAGAATGTGATGAGAAAGTATGAATTGGACAATGTTGTCAAAATATTCAACACTGAATGCAGTATAAATCACATCGATGTTACACTCAATAAATTATTTAGATATAACTCACTATCCAACCAGTATCATAGATATGAACATAATCCAATATGGTTTACGGTTAATTGTTATGAAATTCATATTTAAATTATTTTCATTAAACAAATATTGTTTCATCGTTATTATATGAACAAAACTTTACGAACAACAGCCAAATGAACTGAGATAGTTGTTATGTTCAACATACTATCAGTTAACATACAGAATTTCGGCTTACTAAAGCAGTCCAAAACCAGTCGCGTCAGGCCAGTATGTTGAAAGTTCTGGTACAGCTTCCTGAAAGTGGAAAAATCACTATTTGATAAATTGATAACAAAGTAACTACCAATTAATATGTGAACTGTCTATTCGCCTAATTTAGAATGATTTATTCCAACGCTGAATTTTTTCCACATATACTCGTTTCACCCTCATACACATTCTCCACTACTGACTATTTCTGTTATTTCTGAAACATCTGACATATCTAGAATGACTATCAGATGTTGGTAGATACAAAAGTATGAAATACTGATTACAAATATCATCGTCATGATAGCGTGTATATCTAATTGTGTTAGGGAATGATACACTTCTGATTACCACTAATTGTATTTTAACAAAATGCAATTGTTGACCATTAATCTTCCTACTTACCAGCTCTTCTTCATTGAAAAGAGAGCTACCTCTGCAATCTCCGTCAAGCCAGTTGATGAATGGTGCACCTCTGAAATGTATAAATCACCAATTAAGAAAAACACAATAAGAGGACATAGATAATAATTACCTTTAATTACATTTATACTACCGTTATAATAGACACATCTGACATAGTGTAAAATACTCTTTACTTATTTAGATCATCCACAGGAATCGAAATTTGCGAGATACAATATAACCGGGTTACAAATTGCCCACACGTTCTGAAGGCATATGCTACTCAGAAATGATGACGTCTGTTTTCTTAACCTCCCTTATAAATCATATCACTGACATGTTACAGAAAAATTCTGATGTGTAACATTAAGAGGACGGGAAACAGTCGTGTGATAAATTATATAATGTCAAGAGACGTCTAGAGAATCGTAGCCATTGATTTTCAGTGGATAAATCCATATTTTACTTACCTCAGTCTGGAGATGATGAATTTCTGATGTACTGGTATTGCACACTAAAATTAAACATACCGAGTATAGAAAATTAAACTCACCAATTAGGCAGTACATCTCATATAGTCAATGACTTTAATGTATTGAATGGTTCAGAAGACTCGAAACAATAAGTAACATGTATATCGTATGTCTGGTGATTCCTTCAAATTTACTAATAACGATTTTATGCAACAACTAAATTTCGCCAATCGATCTCATTGATCAGACAAAAGCATGAATGATATGATAATTAATGTCTTCCTAATGACTCCAATGCATGTGTAAATTTGATGAGTGATCAATATCGAAATATATTTGAATACATAGGAAATTATTGATAGCAATTCACAGAACCAATTCTATTGATTACCTACCTCTCTTGAATAACAATGTGTTGGTAACCAGCTTAAATGTAGTATATAAGTATTGTTACAATGAATGGTGACTAATGTGTTGACAAGAATTACGATCACGGTGAAAATTGTTACTCTGTAAAAGAAAATCAGTAGATGATTTACACCATTAACAGTCAATAGACAGAGTTAACTACGAGTGTATTTACTGAACAACACATATATGTGAACAATTAGGAATGAGAACTAAAGGAATTTTTCCTATTTTTTGTGAGACTAGATGAATGCATTATTAATTGTAATTGTTGTGGTTTCATGATAACAATCTACCGCATCATTTCAATAACATTTTATTTTACTAGATTACTATCAATGATACTTTTAATAGTTATTAGATCTAGCAAGGAAATACAAAATAATCTGACTGCAACAATTTACTCACTTCATATTTGAGATGTTCTAGTGGAAACAAGAAAGATAGCCACTTTTGAATTTGACTATTTCAGCTGAGAAGAATACGAATGTTAGAAAAATAACACATTTTTTATATCTCTGTATAAGAAATGATTAGTAGATATCCTGTCGCACACAACCAAACATCTGAATCACAGGTTGTTAATGAAAGCACAATTGAACATCAAATCAAAATAGGACTATTTCCAGTTGTTGGTTGAGAGTACTAAAGACAGATTCTGAATCACATTCAGTCATATGCGATCGTGATCATGACAAAGTTTGTACAATCACGAAGAACATACAAACAACTATGTTAAAAAAGAAAATCCTAATTCGATTTGTTATGAACTCAATATGATTTCTACTTAGGTTTTAGTGACAATCACAGAAAAAAATGTTCACATTGTAGATTTTGTAGATAATCACTTAAATACTAAACAAACAAAAGTAACTGTGTTAATAAACATCAAAATTTGCAGTGACTACTAACAAATACTATCATCGACCAGTACTCAACATTCATATAAACAGTGTAATCAATTAATTTATATACAAAATTCTCTCAATGTTTGATTGAGAAACATTAAGATGAATAACTAACACAAAATTAACATTAAACATGAAGTGCACTCGGTATATGACCAAGTTACGTTTGCTGTATTACCAGAGCAACTTCTAACGATTGAACCAACTCTTACGAATGAGAATAAATCAGAAGGCAATTAAGGATGGAAAGGAAGTTATATTTGATCGTGAATATAATGGCAGTGGAATAGCAACGTTTAGGCAGACAAACTAGAGAGAGGGTTACTTTCCACGATGCAGCGTGACGTGATCTGATGGTGATGCGTGACCGAGCGCCTTCAACTTAGTAGTGTCCGCTAAAACAAACATGTTCAGCATCAATGTCGAAACCTATGTAACTATTTATTTTGGGGATTATTTACCGCTACAAACAAATTCATTAACATGACAAACACTACTTACCTAATCGAATGTTTACAGTGACTGATTATTTACTGTACGTAGTCGTTGAAAGTATACTTTTCATGTAGAAATTCAGTCAATTTATACATGACAGAGAGAAGACAGATGAATGATGATTGGTTAATTAACTGAGGTGAAAAAAATTTCTGTCTAAAAATAACAGAAAAAATAAATAGAAATATACAATAATTAAAGTACATAAAAAACAAAATAATAGAATGTTGTCCAGATATTGTGAAGAAGTTAAATTTTCAATGTGAAAAGAAAATCAAGGTATGAATTAAGCACTAAATAAGATTCTTGAGATATACACACTATATGCAAAATATACCATCATTCTTCTATAGTATCATATGAATTTCACATTTACTTCATTAATTGAGTTCACATTTTGCCAAGAAATGAAAACGACAACAATAGTTGACCTTTCTGTTATTTTTCTGTCTCAGCCGATCTAATCACACTATCGTACGATTCTTGATCAGTATATTTTATTATAACACCTCCATAACATTTCATCTACTCACATATTATCATTGTACATTAAAACAAACAGATATGAATGAAGATTAATTCATTCTGAATTACTCCGATTGGCTTCTACGTAGTTATCAATTCGAATTAATGAATTAATTGAATAGACGAGACTCACATACATACATCGTTTAGAGTTGCAGTGTGTGTAAATAGGATTGTTGATAAAGTGAAATTGTTCATTGTAATTGGATGTTGTCGAGACTGTTGAGTTTGAATTGTATGTGATGAATTGAAGTGGATTGAATAACTATTGGGATGAAGGAAGTGGTGTTGATACTGGTCAGTTATCTCAGTATAGAATCGCTGTGCACAATGACAGCATCAGTGAGTCGAGTCCACAACCTCCATATTTCGTGGTGAAGTGTTAATTATTAGTGCACTTCACCGTCATTCGCCGATTAATACTTCCTATTTCAACAAATTAATGATATAATTATATAATGGAAATGTATTTAGATCTTTCTGTTGATTTGCTACGGACTCAGTTTGGTCAGTCTTCGTTCTAATGTGTGCATCCAGAGTTGATTGCCTCGATATAGGGATTACTCAGAAGAGTTGTTTAATTTGGATTGTGGCTGGCAAGCGTAATGTAGGACGCACGATTCGTCTTGTCTGGAACACTTCAGCTAGGTGAACGTGCATTCAATTTTGGATGTTGATAAAAAAACGAAAAAGGTTGAAGGATGTAAACTTCTGTTCCATTAACGACATGATTATAGTTTGCAGCATATTTTCCTACAAAAGATTAAACAAAACAATATGGGTCTCACCGAATCACATTACAGAGAACAAATCGACCACATATACAACAATAAGAAGTTTAGAAGTGCCATAGAAGACGTGATAAAAAGGAGACGAGATTGGAAGTTTCGCACGATGCAGCAGACAGACAAAAGCATCCAAATGGCCGAAGATACAACTTGAAGATACTCGGAATATACGAAACTCATTGGTTACAATCTGGACAGCAAAGATTATCCTCAAGAGAAATGCTTTTATACCCTAGCAACGAAGAAGAAAATGCCTCGCACAAACGTGGAGTAGCACAAATGCTGTCTCGACTAGTATGGATAGCGCTTATAAGATGGGAACTTCATAGACTCTGGATCATAACGACATTCTTCAAGACGAAGAAGGAAGGAATTACTATGTATATCATCCGGTGCTATGCACCCACCAACAACAGCCACAAAGACGACAAAGACCAATTATACACAAGGCTGCAGTCAATCATCGATAAACGCTCAACCAAGGACTTTGCCTTTCTGATGGGAGACCTAAACACCAAGGTTGGAATGGCCAACATCGGATATGAGGACATCATGAGACGACACAGACTAGGAGAAAGGAACGAAAACGATTAGAGGTTGCAAACTTCTGTCCCTTCAACCAAATGATCATAGGTGGCACCATATCCTCCCACAAACGCTTACATAAAGCTATATGGGACTCACTGGACCACATTACGGAGAACCAAGTCGACCACATTTACATCAATAAAAAGTCTAGAAGGACAATGGAAGATGTTGGAACAAGCAGTGAAGCTGATGTAGCTTCAGATCTCCATTTGGTGGTGGCTAACATGAAAGTGAGACTGAAGAAGAACTGGACAACTAGAGCGACAGTATTACAATAGTTCAACACAGCCCGTCTCCTAAATATTAACAAACTCAACGAATTCAAAATAACTGTCAACAATTAGTTCCAGTCATTTCACAATCTACCAGAAGAAGGTGGAACTAATATGGAGGACATCTAGGAAGAGATTGAGTAAACAATAACTTCAACATGTCAGGAGATTTCAGGTCACAAGGAGCAAAACCATAGTGAATGGATTTCTACTGGTACTTCGGACAATATCAAAGAAATGAGGAGGAGGAGGAGTAAGAAGATAGCAAATAATAACAGCCGGACAAGAACAGAGAAAGCCAAGTCACACACAGGATACATAGTAGACAACAAACAAGTGGAGAGAAGCATTGGGTCGGATAAACAGAAATATGTTAAGGACCTAGCAATGATGGCGGAAGAAGCTGCAAGATAAGGAGTCATGAGGCACCCATTCTATGCAGCAAAGAAGCTAGTTGAAAAATTCAGTAAGCCAGAACAGCCATTCAAAACAAGGCTAGCAAACCAATCACTGAGATGCAAGAACAACAAAACAGGTGGGTAGAACACTTTAACGAACTCTTGAATAGACCAGTCCCACTGAGCCCACCAGTCATCGAAGCAACAGCCACGGATCTCCCTATAAACACCGACACACTAAC
Organism: Schistosoma mekongi; assembly: GCA_034768735.1. NCBI lineage: Eukaryota > Metazoa > Platyhelminthes > Trematoda > Strigeidida > Schistosomatidae > Schistosoma > Schistosoma mekongi. The sequence goes on along the minus strand of CM068306.1, from coordinate 83,290,105 downwards.
AGTCAAAATATCCAACCGACCAATGAATAGTGGCAAGTCAGCAGGGACAGACAACATGCCAACTGAGGGACTGGAAACGGATATAGAAGCAACTGCAAATATACACCATATTCTCCTCGGGAAGATTTGGGAGGGAGAACAAGTTTCAGCAGACTGGAAAGAAGAGTGCCTCATCAAGATACCAAAGAGAGGAGATCTTACCAATTACGAGAAATACAGAAGCATCAATCAAATTTCACTTCCAGGATAGTCTTTAACAGAGTGTTATTAAATCGTATGAAAGATCCAGTCGATGCCGAACTCCGAGATCAACAGGCTGCATTAAATAAACACAGATCGTGTACTGGCCAAATCGCGACTCTACGGTTCATTGTTGAACAATCAATTGAATGGAATTCACCACTTTACTTCAACTTCCTCAACTACGAACAAGCATTCGACAGTGTGGGTAGGAGAACATTATGGAACATTCTTCGACATTATGGTGTACACGAAAAGACAGTCAACATCATACGGAATTTTTGCGACGGACTACACTGTAAAGTCGTACATAGAGGTCGGCTCACAGATCTATTCGTAGTGAAGATCTGTTTCAGACAAGGATACTCACTCTTGCCCTTCCTCTTTCTGCTGGTGATTGACCAGATCATGAAGACTGCATCATCTGAAGACACTCTCGGGATACAGTGGACAACATGGATGTAACTAGCAGACTTGGACTTTCCAGATGACATCACTCATCTATCACACACTACATCAGATGAAGACGGACAGTGTAACATCAGCCTCAGCATCAGTGGGCCTCAAAATTCTAAAAGGAAAAGCACAATCCTTCTACACAAAACAATGGACACTAACCTATTTGCACTTGATGGAAAAATTCTACAAGATGTATAAAACTTCACATACTTAGGCAGCATCATTGATGCACAATGAGGGTCTGATGCTAATGTGAAGAAGCAGATTGGCAAGACAAGGAGAAAATTTCTACAACTAAAAATCAAATGGAACTTAAACCAATTGTTAGACAACATTAAAGTCAAAATTTTCAATAGAAATGTGAAAACAGTTCTGTTGTATGGAGCTGAAACTAGCACGGAGAACTACGAAAAGCATCCTTCGAATGATACAAGCATTTATTAACAACTGTCTGCGTAAGATACTTCTGATCAATTGGCAATACACCATCAGCAACCAACTCCCAACTGAGGAAGAAGGTAGAAAAAGATGCTAGTGGACACACATTGAGAAAATCATCGAACTGTATCACAAGACAAGCATTAACTTGAAATCCTTAAGACAAAAAGTGAAGAGGAAGACTCAGTAACACATTACGTCAAGGATTGGAGACAAACATGGAAAGAATGAAGAGCACTTGGGAAGAGCTGAAAAGGTAAGCCCAAGACGGAGTTGGCTGGAGAATATGGTCGGCGCCATATGCTCCAAATTAGGTAACAGGTATTGATTGGTTGAAAATCGCATTCAGCGGAATAAGCTCCTAGTTACTTGTGGCAAAATTTTCATAGGCCATTATTTTAAATGTTTAGGCAGATGAAGTCGTTCAGTATGACAACGCAAGCATTAGAATAAAAATATTTCAGCTCACATAAAACGATGAAGCCAAAAATAAATAAGCTAGACGTTAAACACTAGTAGAAAAATAAATAGAAATATGCAATAATTAAAGTACATAAAAAACAAAATAATAGAATGTTGTCCAGATATTGTGAAGAAGTTAAATTTTCAATGTGAAAAGAAAATCAAGGTATGAATTAAGCACTAAATAAGATTCTTGAGATATACACACTATATGCAAAATATACCATCATTCTTCTATAGTATCATATGAATTTCACATTTACTTCATTAATTGAGTTCACATTTTGCCAAGAAATGAAAACGACAACAATAGTTGACCTTTCTGTTATTTTTCTGTCTCAGCCGATCTAATCACACTATCGTACGATTCTTGATCAGTATATTTTATTATAACACCTCCATAACATTTCATCTACTCACATATTATCATTGTACATTAAAACAAACAGATATGAATGAAGATTAATTCATTCTGAATTACTCCGATTGGCTTCTACGTAGTTATCAATTCGAATTAATGAATTAATTGAATAGACGAGACTCACATACATACATCGTTTAGAGTTGCAGTGTGTGTAAATAGGATTGTTGATAAAGTGAAATTGTTCATTGTAATTGGATGTTGTCGAGACTGTTGAGTTTGAATTGTATGTGATGAATTGAAGTGGATTGAATAACTATTGGGATGAAGGAAGTGGTGTTGATACTGGTCAGTTATCTCAGTATAGAATCGCTGTGCACAATGACAGCATCAGTGAGTCGAGTCCACAACCTCCATATTTCGTGGTGAAGTGTTAATTATTAGTGCACTTCACCGTCATTCGCCGATTAATACTTCCTATTTCAACAAATTAATGATATAATTATATAATGGAAATGTATTTAGATCTTTCTGTTGATTTGCTACGGACTCAGTTTGGTCAGTCTTCGTTCTAATGTGTGCATCCAGAGTTGATTGCCTCGATATAGGGATTACTCAGAAGAGTTGTTTAATTTGGATTGTGGCTGGCAAGCGTAATGTAGGACGCACGTTTGATCTTGTCTGGAACACTTCAGCTAGGTGAACGTGCATTCAATTTTGGATGTTGATAAAAAAACGAAAAAGGTTGAAGGATGTAAACTTCTGTTCCATTAACGACATGATTATAGTTTGCAGCATATTTTCCTACAAAAGATTAAACAAAACAATATGGGTCTCACCGAATCACATTACAGAGAACAAATCGACCACATATACAACAATAAGAAGTTTAGAAGTGCCATAGAAGACGTGATAAAAAGGAGACGAGATTGGAAGTTTCGCACGATGCAGCAGACAGACAAAAGCATCCAAATGGCCGAAGATACAACTTGAAGATACTCGGAATATACGAAACTCATTGGTTACAATCTGGACAGCAAAGATTATCCTCAAGAGAAATGCTTTTATACCCTAGCAACGAAGAAGAAAATGCCTCGCACAAACGTGGAGTAGCACAAATGCTGTCTCGACTAGTATGGATAGCGCTTATAAGATGGGAACTTCATAGACTCTGGATCATAACGACATTCTTCAAGACGAAGAAGGAAGGAATTACTATGTATATCATCCGGTGCTATGCACCCACCAACAACAGCCACAAAGACGACAAAGACCAATTATACACAAGGCTGCAGTCAATCATCGATAAACGCTCAACCAAGGACTTTGCCTTTCTGATGGAAGACCTAAACACCAAGGTTGGAATGGCCAACATCGGATATGAGGACATCATGAGACGACACAGACTAGGAGAAAGGAACGAAAACGATTAGAGGTTGCAAACTTCTGTCCCTTCAACCAAATGATCATAGGTGGCACCATATCCTCCCACAAACGCTTACATAAAGCTATATGGGATTCACTGGACCACATTACGGAGAACCAAGTCGACCACATCTGCATCAATAAAAAGTCTAGAAGGACAATGGAAGATGTTGGAACAAGCAGTGAAGCTGATGTAGCTTCAGATCTCCATTTGGTGGTGGCTAACATGAAAGTGAAACTGAAGAAGGACTGGACAACTAGAGCGACAGTATTACAATAGTTCAACACAGCCCGTCTCCTAAATATTAACAAACTCAACGAATTCAAAATAACTGTCAACAATTAGTTCCAGTCATTTCACAATCTACCAGAAGAAGGTGGAACTAATATGGAGGACATCTAGGAAGAGATTGAGTAAACAATAACTTCAACATGTCAGGAGATTTCAGGTCACAAGGAGCAAAACCATAGTGAATGGATTTCTACTGGTACTTCGGACAATATCAAAGAAATGGAGATGAGGAGGATAAGGAGGAGTAAGAAGATAGCAAATAATAACAGCCGGACAAGAACAGAGAAAGCCAAGTCACACACAGAATACATAGAAGACAACAAACAAGTGGAGAGAAGCATTGGGTCGGATAAACAGAAATATGTTAAGGACCTAGCAATGATGGCGGAAGAAGCTGCAAGATAAGGAGTCATGAGGCACCCATACGATGCAGCAAAGAAGCTAGTTGAAAAATTCAGTAAGCCAGAACAGCCATTCAAAAACAAGGCTAGCAAACCAATCACTGAGATGCAAGAACAACAAAACAGGTGGGTAGAACACTTTAACGAACTCTTGAATAGACCAGTCCCACTGAGCCCACCAGTCATCGAAGCAACAGCCACGGATCTCCCTATAAACACCGACACACTAACAGTCAAAATATCCAACCGACCAATGAATAGTGGCAAGTCAGCAGGGACAGACAACATGCCAACTGAGGGACTGGAAACGGATATAGAAGCAACTGCAAATATACTCCATATTCTCCTCAGGAAGATTTGGAGGGGGGAGAACAAGTTTCAGCAGACTGGAAAGAAGAGTGCCTCATCAGGATACCGAAGAAAGGAGATCCTACTGATTGGGAGAGCTACAGAGGCCTTTGCACAATGACAGCATCAGTGATTCGAGTCCACAACCTCCACATATCGTGCTGAAGCGTTAATTAATGGTCTTCTTCACCCTTATTCAATAAACAATATTTCCTTCATTAAAGCTATTTTATTGTTGCGTTTACAGATTTTATAACTGAAAATGTAGTTAACTGTAGGTTAGATGCTACTAATATTTGTCTCCAGTTCAACAATGAAATGATTGTCTTCACCATTCATTCTACGAAATTGAGTCATCCTTCAAATTGAAGTCATGTCATAAAGATTAAATAAACTTAATGAATTTCGTTAAATCTGTCATGCGCTATTATATAACATGAACAGTTGTTATCTGCTATTCATAATGTACAATCCTCGTTATTTCACTTATGACAACTTTCTTATTTGTTTACTCTTCATCATGTTTATCATCAAGGTAATATTCAACTCGCTTCAGATGTTGTTGAATGTTGACTTTTAAACTTCTAATTTTTCACAAAGTCATTTTTTAACTTGACAGTCATTTGTTGGGAAATAAATGCAGTATTTTTCTTTGTCTCTCAGTAAAACTTCATTGATATTGATTTTACACGAATTCAGTCACTTCAAAATTACTACATTAGTACTTTTACATTGTATTTTCGAAGTATGCATCAAGATGATGTTAAGTTTTCAAGTAGCTCGGTTAAAGATGTTTTCGACTCATTTTAATGCATACTCTATCCTAGATATGTCATACTTAACTTATTGTAATAATTAAAATTAAGATAGTAGGGAATATTTGTAGCAATGTAGGGTGATTTTAGTTTGATTAAGTTCTATGAACTAAATGACTTCCAGAATGACAATCAAAGCTCCTCAATTAAACTATCTAGATAAAAGGAAGTAATTAAACCAAAAATAATCATATTTTTAATTGATAACTGAAAATAACATTAATGTAAATATTACACACCAAAAATTGTATTACATTTAATCACATTATTTATTTCAATAATCATTACATTTCAAATACGGGTCGTATGAATATTGTCAATTATTTGAATGGATGTGGAGAAGTGATATATAGAGATGGAGTATACTAGTACACTTTACTTCTTCTTTCGTTCTTCAACTCGAATTAAAAGAAATTTAAGTAAAAACAAATTTGAATTGAATTAGAGTTGGTAAGTGAAATCCAAGATACTAACCTCGTGCTGTTTGGGACTCATCAGCTAAGTGCACCTGCATTCTAGTGTTGATGTCCCTACTAGGACTCGAATTCAGTTCGTTTCGTTCCAAACGTCATCGCATTCAGCGCTTGGCTACTAAGATCCAAATACGTCTATATTATGAATAAACAGACACTGCATAAGTGTGACCGCCTTCATTCAATAGCATAATTAGTGCTGAATGTGGTGGTGTTTAGGATGAAACGAATTGCGTTAGAGTCCAGACAGGAACATCATCACTGGGATATAGGTGCACTTAGCTGAAGAGTCCCAAATGGAGAGGAATATGCCATTTGAATTCCGCTTTCCAGCCTCAATTCAACTTAAATCATACTTGTGAGCTATTGCTGTATTGAGACAATCCACTCAAGATGTAGATATGATAACAGAGGCTAATTAACTCCAGTTCATAATAGATCAACGGGAAGATTTGGATACATTCTGATAAAAATACATATTCCAAAGTAACACTAGAAAAATGAGGCCTGTAGTAATATTTTGAAATAACTGTTGAATAAGGAGGGACCTGCAAGCATATTTAGAATTACTTGGTAAAACTATTTCATCACTATGTAGAAAGGTTAACAATTAAGTTTCTTGTTTTATTCTCTTACTTAACGATTAGTGAATTGCTTCGCCAGGCAGTAACAATTATTAATGACGGATATATTCATCGGGTTATTTGATGAAAAGTTGATTATGACAATGATTACGTTAAATAGCTGTTTAATATCCCAAATAACCCAAATGACTCCCAAATATAATCAAAATAGGGATTGTTTACTATGTCAGTATTCTATTGAGTTCTAAATCTTTAAGGCTGGTGAGGTGAACGAGATCACCATTACACTGGTGCTGCTATAATAATGAATATCAACCTGGATAGGTGTTTAGTGGCAAGAAAGTTGGAATGATTTTAGAAACAGACACTAGTGAGTGATGTTTGTATAGTGATCTTTCATACAATCGCTTACTGTTTCATTGTAAGTAGCAAGAAAAGCGGAAGTCTAATATAAATCTTTCACAATGAAGAAAATCAAATTAGATTGGGTAAAATGTATGAACTGGTCTTGTGGCTCCCAGGGAAAAATCAGCTAATGGAGCATATGCCATGACTACGACGTGATAGACTTGAAAACGATGATTGGTTGGAGTGAAGCCTGAATCAGCAAAGCCCTACCAGAGGTAAGAGTAGAAAGAACAAGCACCAACGAATAGGACTTAAAATAAAACCATTTATTAAGTAAAAGTAGTGGTTTTAATATTTCATACACACTATCGAATAGTAGTAGGAAATACAAAATACTATATAGACTGAATTAGCCTTGTTGTGTTCAGGGTTCGAGATAATAAAATCATAATACGGTTAGAATAACTCATGAAAGAAAATACATGACAATCGTTAATGAGTCTATGAAACCTTGCAATTTGGGCAATATGGAAATTATAGTTACTGAATGTTTAACGAGATGCAGTTTAGTCATAAGGGTCGTAATATCACAAAGAATAGACACAATAGATTTTAGTTTCAATATGACAGTTTGAAACATTCATCTACAGTAGACATTTTTATATCACTGTAGTGTTTATTTTAGTTTAGAAACACTGAAAAACAGCGGTATGAATGTTTTCTTGCAGTTTTCAAGCAATAGATTTGAACATGCTTCGAACTAATAATAACACATATATTATCACCCATCACCAACGATACTTCTTAATAGCTTAAATCAACTGACGTTCGTTTATTATTCTGATTGTTTATATTTGCAGCCGTCTCATTTAGCATTTAATCATAATTTCAGTGTTTTATCTGTACATATATAAATAACTATCACAACATCAAAATAACGCTGTTACACAAAAACAAAGTTCCAGGAAGTGTCTTATAACGAAATTCGTGGATGACTTAATGAGATGATTTAGAAATATAGTCCGCTTGGTTAATTACAAACCAGTATGTAGCACTAAAGAACACTCGAAAATACAAAAATAACTAAATTTAATATTAGTGTGAAAACTGACTAATCGACTTCCATCGGAAAAGATGTAAAGAAACAACTCACAACTGAGAATAAATGTGGATATACACATATGTTGTTTCACTTGAATTGTGGCTGGCAAGTGGAGTGTAGGACTCGCATTTCGTCGTATTTGGGACTTGTTAGCTGGATGCATCTACATCCCAGTGGTGGACGCGGTAGAGTTTAACACGAAAAGAACATAGTTTGAGTCCCGGTATCAACATCCAAAATTGAATGCACGTTCACCTAGCTGAAGTGTTCCAGACAAGATCAAACGTGCGTCCTACATTACGCTTGCCAGCCACAATCCAAATTAAACAACTCTCCTGAGTAATCCCTATATCGAGGCAATCAACTCTGGATGCACACATTAGAACGAAGACTGACCAAACTGAGTCCGTAGCAAATCAACAGAAAGATCTAAATACATTTCCATTATATAATTATATCATTAATTTGTTGAAATAGGAAGTATTAATCGGCGAATGACGGTGAAGTGCACTAATAATTAACACTTCACCACGAAATATGGAGGTTGTGGACTCGACTCACTGATGCTGTCATTGTGCACAGCGATTCTATACTGAGATAACTGACCAGTATCAACACCACTTCCTTCATCCCAATAGTTATTCAATCCACTTCAATTCATCACATACAATTCAAACTCAACAGTCTCGACAACATCCAATTACAATGAACAATTTCACTTTATCAACAATCCTATTTACACACACTGCAATTCTAAACGATGTATGTATGTGAGTCTCGTCTATTCAATTAATTCATTAATTCGAATTGATAACTACGTAGAAGCCAATCGGAGTAATTCAGAATGAATTAATCTTCATTCATATCTGTTTGTTTTAATGTACAATGATAATATGTGAGTAGATGAAATGTTATGGAGGTGTTATAATAAAATATACTGATCAAGAATCGTACGATAGTGTGATTAGATCGGCTGAGACAGAAAAATAACAGAAAGGTCAACTATTGTTGTCGTTTTCATTTCTTGGCAAAATGTGAACTCAATTAATGAAGTAAATGTGAAATTCATATGATACTATAGAAGAATGATGGTATATTTTGCATATAGTGTGTATATCTCAAGAATCTTATTTAGTGCTTAATTCATACCTTGATTTTCTTTTCACATTGAAAATTTAACTTCTTCACAATATCTGGACAACATTCTATTATTTTGTTTTTTATGTACTTTAATTATTGCATATTTCTATTTATTTTTCTACTAGTGTTTAACGTCTAGCTTATTTATTTTTGGCTTCATCGTTTTATGTGAGCTGAAATATTTTTATTCTAATGCTTGCGTTGTCATACTGAACGACTTCATCTGCCTAAACATTTAAAATAATGGCCTATGAAAATTTTGCCACAAGTAACTAGGAGCTTATTCCGCTGAATGCGATTTTCAACCAATCAATACCTGTTACCTAATTTGGAGCATATGGCGCCGACCATATTCTCCAGCCAACTCCGTCTTGGGCTTACCTTTTCAGCTCTTCCCAAGTGCTCTTCATTCTTTCCATGTTTGTCTCCAATCCTTGACGTAATGTGTTACTGAGTCTTCCTCTTCACTTTTTGTCTTAAGGATTTCAAGTTAATGCTTGTCTTGTGATACAGTTCGATGATTTTCTCAATGTGTGTCCACTAGCATCTTTTTCTACCTTCTTCCTCAGTTGGGAGTTGGTTGCTGATGGTGTATTGCCAATTGATCAGAAGTATCTTACGCAGACAGTTGTTAATAAATGCTTGTATCATTCGAAGGATGCTTTTCGTAGTTCTCCGTGCTAGTTTCAGCTCCATACAACAGAACTGTTTTCACATTTCTATTGAAAATTTTGACTTTAATGTTGTCTAACAATTGGTTTAAGTTCCATTTGATTTTTAGTTGTAGAAATTTTCTCCTTGTCTTGCCAATCTGCTTCTTCACATTAGCATCAGACCCTCATTGTGCATCAATGATGCTGCCTAAGTATGTGAAGTTTTATACATCTTGTAGAATTTTTCCATCAAGTGCAAATAGGTTAGTGTCCATTGTTTTGTGTAGAAGGATTGTGCTTTTCCTTTTAGAATTTTGAGGCCCACTGATGCTGAGGCTGATGTTACACTGTCCGTCTTCATCTGATGTAGTGTGTGATAGATGAGTGATGTCATCTGGAAAGTCCAAGTCTGCTAGTTACATCCATGTTGTCCACTGTATCCCGAGAGTGTCTTCAGATGATGCAGTCTTCATGATCTGGTCAATCACCAGCAGAAAGAGGAAGGGCAAGAGTGAGTATCCTTGTCTGAAACAGATCTTCACTACGAATAGATCTGTGAGCCGACCTCTATGTACGACTTTACAGTGTAGTCCGTCGCAAAAATTCCGTATGATGTTGACTGTCTTTTCGTGTACACCATAATGTCGAAGAATGTTCCATAATGTTCTCCTACCCACACTGTCGAATGCTTGTTCGTAGTTGAGGAGTTGAAGTAAAGTGGTGAATTCCATTCAATTGATTGTTCAACAATGAACCGTAGAGTCGCGATTTGGCCAGTACACGATCTGTGTTTATTTATGCAGCCTGTTGATCTCGGAGTTCGGCATCGACTGGATCTTTCATACGATTTAATAACACTAAAGACTATCCTGGAAGTGAAATTTGATTGATGCTTCTGTATTTCTCGTAATTGGTAAGATCTCCTCTCTTTGGTATCTTGATGAGGCACTCTTCTTCCAGTCTGCTGAAACTTGTTCTCCCTCCCAAATCTTCCCGAGGAGAATATGGTGTATATTTGCAGTTGCTTCTATATCCGTTCCAGTCCCTCAGTTGGCATGTTGTCTGTCCCTGCTGACTTGCCACTATTCATTGGTCGGTTGGATATTTGACTGTTAGTGTGTCGGTGTTTATAGGGAGATCCGTGGCTGTTGCTTCGATGACTGGTGGGCTCAGTGGGACTGGTCTATTCAAGAGTTCGTTAAAGTGTTCTACCCACCTGTTTTGTTGTTCTTGCATCTCAGTGATTGGTTTGCTAGCCTTGTTTTGAATGGCTGTTCTGGCTTACTGAATTTTTCAACTAGCTTCTTTGCTGCATAGAATGGGTGCCTCATGACTCCTTATCTTGCAGCTTCTTCCGCCATCATTGCTAGGTCCTTAACATATTTCTGTTTATCCGACCCAATGCTTCTCTCCACTTGTTTGTTGTCTACTATGTATCCTGTGTGTGACTTGGCTTTCTCTGTTCTTGTCCGGCTGTTATTATTTGCTATCTTCTTACTCCTCCTCCTCCTCATTTCTTTGATATTGTCCGAAGTACCAGTAGAAATCCATTCACTATGGTTTTGCTCCTTGTGACCTGAAATCTCCTGACATGTTGAAGTTATTGTTTACTCAATCTCTTCCTAGATGTCCTCCATATTAGTTCCACCTTCTTCTGGTAGATTGTGAAATGACTGGAACTAATTGTTGATAGTTATTTTGAATTCGTTGAGTTTGTTAATATTTAGGAGACGGGCTGTGTTGAACTATTGTAATACTGTCGCTCTAGTTGTCCAGTTCTTCTTCAGTCTCACTTTCATGTTAGCCACCACCAAATGGAGATCTGAAGCTACATCAGCTTCACTGCTTGTTCCAACATCTTCCATTGTCCTTCTAGACTTTTTATTGATGTAAATGTGGTCGACTTGGTTCTCCGTAATGTGGTCCAGTGAGTCCCATATAGCTTTATGTAAGCGTTTGTGGGAGGATATGGTGCCACCTATGATCATTTGGTTGAAGGGACAGAAGTTTGCAACCTCTAATCGTTTTCGTTCCTTTCTCCTAGTCTGTGTCGTCTCATGATGTCCTCATATCCGATGTTGGCCATTCCAACCTTGGTGTTTAGGTCTCCCATCAGAAAGGCAAAGTCCTTGGTTGAGCGTTTATCGATGATTGACTGCAGCCTTGTGTATAATTGGTCTTTGTCGTCTTTGTGGCTGTTGTTGGTGGGTGCATAGCACCGGATGATATACATAGTAATTCCTTTCTTCTTCGTCTTGAAGAATGCCTTTATGATCCAAAGTCTATGAGGTTCCCATCTTATAAGCGCTATCCATACTAGTCGAGACAGCATTTGTGCTACTTCACGTTTGTGTGAGGCATTTTCTCCTTCGTGGCCAGAGTATAAAAGCACTTCTCCTGAGGATAATCTTTGCTGTCTAGATTGTAACCAATGAGTTTCGTATATTCCGAGTACCTTCAAGTTGTATCTTTGACCATTTGGATGCTTTTGTCTGTCTCCTACACCATGAAATCATTGGAAGTATCTAAAATAGTTGTTTCTTTTTTTGTTAGTAATTTCATTCAAAAATGTTCTCTTTAATCCTGGCTTAGGACCAGCAGCAACCCTAGGATTATTCCAGACAGAGTTGAACTTGTCTTTGATTTGTTTAAACAGCCTGCTTGATCAAATAGGTGGAATATACACAAAAATTAATTAGTGTTGTATTTGATTAGCATATCGATTTTCCGAACAAGAAAACCTCTAAAGTGTGTACTATGTATCTGAAGCAAATAGAAAACCAAGTCGAAGAGGAAGCTCCAGTCATAACTATCTACATTGTAGCTTCAGCATATGAAGTATTGTATGTGATAAATCTCTCGCAGAACTAAGCCAGGTGAGTTAGGAATTCGTGGCTTTAAACAATTTACCAATAATGAAAAGAGGTGCATCTGGATAACAAGCTACACAAAAATTCCCCATTGTAAATAGGATCTAATGGATTCACGTAGTAACGGCATAATTTCAACAACTATAATGTGTGAAAATGTGGAAATAGTTAGTTAGTCAGTTAGATAGTTAGTCAGATAGTTAGTTAATGAGATAGTTAATCAGTTAGTTAGAGAGTTATCCAGTTACTTAGTTAGTTTGTGAGCAAGTTAGTTAGTCAGTTAGTAAGGCGGTTAGTCAGATATTTTGTTAGTTAGTTAGTCAGTTAGTTAGATAGTTAGTTAGTTAGTCAGTTAATAACATAGTTAGTTAGTTAGTCAATTAGATAGTAAGTCTGTCAGTTAGTTAGTTAGTTAGTTACATAGTAAGTTATTTAGTTAGTTACTTAGTCAGATAGTTTGATTTTTAGTTAGTTAATTTGTTAGTTAGTCAGTTATTTTTTTAGTTATTTAGACAATCATTTAGTTAGTTATACAGTTCATTTTCTAGTCAGTTATTTAGTTAGTGAGTTACATTGTCAGTTATTTTGTTTTTTACTTAATCAGGTTGTTAGATAGTCATTTAGTTAATCAGTTATATATTAGTTTGTCAGATATTTTGTTAGTTAGTTAGTTAGTCAGTTAGATAGTTAGTTAGTTAGTCAGTTAGTTAGTTAATAATTTAGTTAGTCAGTTGTTTAGTTTATTAATTAGTTAGTTAGTTAGTAAGTTAGTTATTTACTTACTTAGTTATTTAGTTAGTTAGTCAGTTAGTAAGGCGGTTAGTCAGATATTTTGTTAGTTAGTTAGTTAGTCAGTTAGTTAGTTAGTCAGTTAGTTAGTTAGTCAGTTAGTAAGGCGGTTAGTCAGATATTTTGTTAGTTAGTTAGTCAGTTAGTTAGTTAGTCAGTTAGTAAGGCGGTTAGTCAGATATTTTGTTAGTTAGTCAGTTAGTAAGGCGGTTAGTCAGATATTTTGTTAGTTAGTTAGTTAGTTAGTTAGTCAGTTAGTTAGTTAGTTAGTCAGTTAGTTAGTTAGTCAGTTAGTTAGTTAGTTAGTCAGTTAGTTAGTTAGTCAGTTAGTTAGTCAGTTAGTTAGTTAGTTAGTCAGTTAGTTAGTTAGTCAGTTAGTTAGTTAGTTAGTTAGTTAGTTAGTTAGTCAGTTAGTTAGTTAGTTAGTTAGTCAGTTAGTTAGTTAGTTAGTCAGTTAGTTAGTTAGTCAGTTAGTTAGTTAGTTAGTCAGTTAGTTAGTTAGTCAGTTAGTTAGTTAGTCAGTTAGTTAGTTAGTCAGTTAGTTAGTTAGTCAGTTAGTTAGTTAGTTAGTCAGTTAGTTAGTTAGTTAGTCAGTTAGTTAGTTAGTCAGTTAGTTAGTTAGTTAGTTAGTCAGTTAGTTAGTTAGTTAGTTAGTTAGTCAGTTAGTTAGTTAGTCAGTTAGTTAGTTAGTCAGTTAGTTAGTTAGTCAGTTAGTTAGTTAGTCAGTTAGTTAGTTAGTTAGTTAGTTAGTTAGTTAGTCAGTTAGTTAGTTAGTCAGTTAGTTAGTTAGTCAGTTAGTTAGTTAGTCAGTTAGTTAGTTAGTCAGTTAGTTAGTTAGTCAGTTAGTTAGTTAGTTAGTCAGTTAGTTAGTTAGTCAGTTAGTTAGTTAGTCAGTTAGTTAGTTAGTCAGTTAGTTAGTTAGTCAGTTAGTTAGTTAGTTAGTTAGTCAGTTAGTTAGTTAGTTAGTTAGTTAGTCAGTTAGTTAGTTAGTCAGTTAGTTAGTTAGTCAGTTAGTTAGTTAGTCAGTTAGTTAGTTAGTTAGTTAGTCAGTTAGTTAGTTAGTCAGTTAGTTAGTTAGTTAGTTAGTCAGTTAGTTAGTTAGTTAGTTAGTTAGTTAGTCAGTTAGTTAGTTAGTCAGTTAGTTAGTTAGTTAGTCAGTTAGTTAGTTAGTTAGTTAGTTAGTCAGTTAGTTAGTTAGTTAGTCAGTTAGTTAGTTAGTCAGTTAGTTAGTTAGTTAGTTAGTTAGTTAGTCAGTTAGTTAGTTAGTCAGTTAGTTAGTTAGTTAGTTAGTCAGTTAGTTAGTTAGTCAGTTAGTTAGTTAGTCAGTTAGTTAGTTAGTCAGTTAGTTAGTTAGTTAGTTAGTTAGTTAGTTAGTCAGTTAGTTAGTTAGTCAGTTAGTTAGTTAGTCAGTTAGTTAGTTAGTTAGTCAGTTAGTTAGTTAGTCAGTTAGTTAGTTAGTCAGTTAGTTAGTTAGTCAGTTAGTTAGTTAGTCAGTTAGTTAGTTAGTCAGTTAGTTAGTTAGTCAGTTAGTTAGTTAGTCAGTTAGTTAGTTAGTCAGTTAGTTAGTTAGTTAGTCAGTTAGTTAGTTAGTTAGTCAGTTAGTTAGTTAGTCAGTTAGTTAGTTAGTTAGTCAGTTAGTTAGTTAGTTAGTTAGTCAGTTAGTTAGTTAGTCAGTTAGTTAGTTAGTCAGTTAGTTAGTTAGTCAGTTAGTTAGTTAGTTAGTCAGTTAGTTAGTTAGTCAGTTAGTTAGTTAGTCAGTTAGTTAGTTAGTCAGTTAGTTAGTTAGTCAGTTAGTTAGTTAGTCAGTTAGTTAGTTAGTTAGTCAGTTAGTTAGTTAGTCAGTTAGTTAGTTAGTCATTAATTGTCTATCAAATGCCAGAAAATATCGTCTCTGATGTCAATACATACTGATAATTAAAGACACAGCTTTGATTAGGGAAATGTGGTGGTTTTAGACAGAGGAAATACAAAGTAAACCAGAGAATTTTGAGTAACCTAACATTTAGGACAATATATCTTGCCTACTTATAAGTAGTACAAATTCGCATTCAAAATTTGTTGCTTTACAACGGTTATAGTATGTTGTTGAACTATTCGAATATACTACGTCAATTAGGTATATGCTTAAGCCCAAATGAATTCCAATCACATATAAACTACCCGACAATACCTTATTTTCTTGCTTCTCTATACTCAGATTAAAATCTACTCATCTAACAAATGATGCATGAATAAAATACAAAATGTCCCTATCGTTTGAACTGAGTACATATTATTACTGTAATGAAGTTAACAGTAGTGTAAACAGTTATTATTATTATTATTATTATTATTATTCATGACTATATTCATAAATAAAATTCAATAATTTCAATAATTCTTTATAATCTTCAATGAAATCTTGATATTTTTCAGGTGACTGTTCAATACATTCTTCTTCATTTGTTGAACATTGTCTAGTATGCATTTCATTCAAATTCTCTGATTGTGATGAAGTTGATGTTTCTATTGAAATAAATCGTCTCAATAGATAATTACTAAGTTGATAATATTTACGATAAATAATGAATATTTTTCCGAATAAAATAATTATTATAATCATATAAAAACATGTATCCAATATGAGTGTACTTAATTCAGATGATGGTGATTGATTCATTGATATTTTAGATAATATTGGCTAAATAAAAAAGTTAAAGTAACGTGAATTGAAGTAAGCGAAAAACAAATAAACAAACTGATTAATTTGTTCTAGATAAAATATTGATTTATTAGAATTGTATTTGAGTATTAAGAGAATTTACGGAAGCCTTAATACCTATATAGTGTTTATTGGATGTATTGTATATGTAGCAGTCGCTAAGAACCTCCATCTTCTTCCCCCCCCCCCGGAATATACTAACAATTTTATTGGTTGTATATCTATTATTTTAAGGTTTGGATGTTGTGGTATGAATGAACACAGAAATCGGTGTAAAATTAATTTCCCGCTTGTTTTCACTTCGTGTTTGTTGGATTTACACTGTGTTCACACAAAATTCTCACAGATGCATCCTTACTGACTTCTAATATATGCGATTAACCGATCATTGGTGCATATGTATTATTCGATTGGATATACGGTGATTAATAGATAATTTGGAATTATATACTTACTGAACGTAGTACCCAGTATTAACAGACATTAATGATTTATTTTCTAAACTTTCAATCGATTACGTAGCCTAAGAACAATTATATACTATTTATCTTGAAACTTTACATTAACGGCATATGGTCGACTGTACTAAATATTCAGGACATATAGTTACTTCTTCATTCATTTAATCAATGAGTGTTGGATATTGAAGTGTGATTTGCATTAAAGACTCAATTTCATTCGGTTGGAATTATTGACAGCCACTTACGACAAACACATCAGTGTAGTACAGTCTAACTGTTGGATGCATGATACAAGTGAGGTGGTGGTGGTGGTGAACGGGGGGGAGGCATAAAATAGACTAACTAATTGATTAAATGAATGAAAAATGATCAGATAAATCGGATATAACGAATTTAATAGATACTGAAAATACTGCAGTTGTAGTAGTATTAGTAGCAGTAGTAGTAGTATTTGGTGTGGTATTTATTTGATTCCTAGCGCATACTGAAGTGAAGATTCAAGTTAAGTTATACACACTAGTACTAATGAACCAACATTATGCACATTCTGTTTCGGCGTGGAGTGATTATAAATAACTGACCAAAACCCATTGTCTAAATAACTAACCGTAATACTGAATGACATAAGTCTCAATCCGAAGTTTACAAATACGTCTTATTCATGTGTGCCAACTAACAGGAAACTTATATTTAGAGCTTCCTGTTTCATAATAATGATTACTGTACATAGAATAACTCACCTCCGGATCCCATAAAAGATTTCCTTTTGGTCCACCTATCAAGTTAATAAGGGCGTTTATCTCTGCCTCATCTTCAACTTTTTTCATCTTCTAATCTATGAAAAACATTGGAAGTAAAATACAAACATCGCATTTTGTTAATATATATTCTAATCGGATAATTGTTTAACAAATGCGAAAAAAGCTTGCAGAAATGCGTATATTTTATCTAACATTATTTTTCAAGTCTATTTCATTTATGTGAAGAATTTCTTACTGTGAATATTCTTATTCTCCCGTTGATATTGCTATGGACTGAAATAGTTTCTATTTGTGCATCCTAAGCAGATTATCTCAATTAAGCTGTAGTTTACAAGTATGATTAAAGTTGGATTATGACTGGCAGTTGGCATTCAGTAGATTAGTGGTGAATGTGATGACGTTTAACATGAAGTGACGTTATTCGAATCCAAATGTGAATATTAACACTGAGACAAAGGTACATCCAGCTGAAGAGTCTCGATAAAGGTAATACACGCGTTCTCTACTCCACTTATCAATGACAACCTAATATAAATCATATTGATTACATATTGATTTGAAGTTGTCAATTTAAAGTAATCCAAAGTGATTTTCATGAAAGATTTAATGGAGGAAGGAGCTGAGACGAATCTAATATTCTGAAGTTTGGATAACCAATAAATAGCAATTTTTCCACTATTCAAACATGCCTATTTAATGTTTATTTAAATATCGAATTAATCTAATGACCAATTTACATGAAAATATAACCTGAAGCACTATACTTAGAAGTATGTTTATATTATAGAAAAATATAGTATGAGTTCACCAACCTCACAATGTGAAGTGTTTAAGAATCAGTTGTACAACTGAGAATAATAAGCCTTTTAGGTAATTGAATAGAAACAAAATGACGGCTAACTATAAATGAGAAAGCAGAGTATGCTTCTGTTGAACTCCACTAAATTGATTTTGCTGGTACAAAAGAGGTGATGATAACTGTTTTAGTAAAGACATTGATTTAACCTTAACCCTGTGAGAATTTAATATTATCACTTACGAATTGTAACCGGATTATGTGAACGTTAACTGGTTATGAAGGAAAATGCTAGACCAAAATCCTCTAAGATGAATGAGACTGAACGACTTTAGATATCCGGTATGTTGCAATGGAATTCAAATTCACATGATGTGGAGCTCAGACATTTCATATTCAGTACTTTGAATACCTTAATAACTTAGTAGGTAACCAAAGTCAAGTAATAAAAAACTCGCCTTTTGAGTTTGTGTCAATTTATGTGCTAGAATGATTATTTTTTGTACAGTGTGATATACCAACTTGCAAGGTGAAATACAAAAGACTATAGAAACATAACTATGAGTTAATATGGAGACTAGGTTATGAGGTTGAGGATAAAATTGGAATAACTGGAAAACGGGCATGGTAACAGATGATGAATCGATGAATAGCTTACAATTGAATGAATACACAGGGATTATAAGTTAAATGATTGACGAACAAAATCTAACAATACAAGACCTGTTAACAACACTTAAATTTGTTGCATTATTATTTCAGATTATTCTTCCTGTTGTAGAGGAATTTTACCGATTAAACAGTAATATGGTCACTAGTCTTGTTGAATCAACATAATGCACATTACACCACAAAGCATGCGTGATTATAAGTAATCAAAACAAGAAACAAAATATCTACAACACAATGAGTATAGACGGACCAACTGAAACGAGTTAATTATCATGAGACGATGCTTTCAATTCATTATATGCTCCAGAGTCTTTCTTTGTGTTTACTATGGTCTTTCTATTTCTGCTATTTTCAGATTTGTGTTTCTACATAGTTGAGTAGTGTTGGTGACTGAAACGTAGCAATATCATGGAGATTATTATGTTAGTCCAGTGAATTCGATGTATTTATGAAGTTAGATGAACATATCGTTCAAACGCGTGAAGTAATACAAGTGAATAAAATTTTGTAACGAGCTGACTTAGTGTTAACTACTGTGCACAGCAAACAACTACTTGATATTCACTTATACATGTGTTCTGTCAATCCAGTGGCTTTGAAAACAATCCCACTTTTCAAACACATGCGAATTATAGTCGAAGCAAGCCTAATTAACAAAATATAGGATGAATAAATCTTGTTTCCTCCGAAATGCTGTGTCAATACGCTTGTTTCATCTACGTCCTCATTTTCTAATGAAATACTTTAAAAAAGTACAACTGCCATCCCGTCATTCATCATTTTAATATCGTGCCAAGGCGGCCTTCATACCATCGTTTTACATCAAGTCAACTAAAAGAGATCACTATGAACTTGGATTGCTGAGTAAAGAGATTGAATTGTAAACCTGTAGCCGGAGGTTAATTAATACTGAATAAAAAGGTATATCAGTGTAATGCATAATTATTCTAATATTCACGACCCCGCGATGAAATCCTTATTTCACTCAGAAAAAGCTGTTCTCTTCAAAGGTTCACCTTTGTGAACAACTAACGAAATCTGATGAGTATTTTCCAGATTGTTTCAAATTCCAATAAAAATTTGGTCTAAAATCATTATTAGTGTATTCATATTGAATAGACTGTGAACACAACTTATTAAAACCTGAGACTTGTATTAAAAACCTTTTAGACTGTAACAATAAGGTATATACACTTTTTTCATCTAAAGTAAATCATTATAAGGATCTTACAAACATAAAAACGTCAATTACTATCCCACACGGAAAAGTACGACCTAACGCGAAATCTAAATCAGAGGATTGTCAACATCCGTCTCTAATCACTATGCACAAAATAAATATTTATTCTACTGACTTGATTAGTTAAAAGAATAAATATTTCAATCTATCGGACTATTTCAATATCACTCCCATCATCTACAAGAAAATAGGCAGACAGTCTATCTGTTAAAC
Source organism: Schistosoma mekongi (assembly GCA_034768735.1). Lineage (NCBI taxonomy): Eukaryota > Metazoa > Platyhelminthes > Trematoda > Strigeidida > Schistosomatidae > Schistosoma > Schistosoma mekongi. The sequence goes on along the minus strand of CM068306.1, from coordinate 83,270,061 downwards.
AAAATGTTGAACTTGATTTCCTAAAAACCATATCTTTCGACTCCACAACCGTTTTAAACGTAAAGGTATTGCACATATGATTGGGTGCTGTGGAGATTTATGAACTGATGTCACGAATTAATCTGGTTGTACAACTATCGGAGACCATGAAGCAATGGGTAGTTGTTTCATCCTAGTGTGAGAACTCACAGTAGTAAGGATTCGAGCCCCCATCTGGGAATGAATGGGAGACTATGAGGATTCACGGCAAACGACTAACCTCTAGACCCAACAAACTGGATCCCAGTGGTTTACTTTCCTAGTTTCAGCCAATGCGTAATATAATGAACAGATTTATACACTTCCTTTAGTGGTGTCTCGCACCGGACGTAGTTGAATAAATCATCGTTTCATTATAGTAAAAACAGACACGTTACTGTAAGTGTTGGAACATCAAGTAATGCAGTTCACCTATTCAAGGAATTTGGTAACACAAAGAACAACAAATGAATAGGCGTCCCATTAACTTCGGTATGTGGAAAATAAAACTTACTGTTTGCAATAATCAACATCAATCCCATAAACATAAAACACTGGATTAATTTTGATAGTGACAGGATAATGCATATCACTCAGACTAATTTAAAATGCCGATCGATAACCACGAGATATTGATAATTGGCTTGAATTATTCCCATAACTTCAGTATTATAACATTACTACTATGATCTCAATAAAATTTGTTACATCATGTAACCTACGCGGCATACAATACACAAGTGTATACTAACTGGCCACTATGACGTCAATCCACGTAGTCGTGCAGCTTGAGTCTCGACTTGATGATACGCTTATTGAACCTATCATTAGGTGCTATTTCATAATCCATTGTAAGTAATCAGTATAAATGTGTCGTTATGTAGTTATTTAGCAAACACGGTTAATAAAAATATCGCTTACTACTGAAGATTCGATAGGTTGAAACTAATTGCGTTCCAGTGACTGGTTAGATACAAGTTACTGGTGAAACGTGGTAAATCACTTAATGAGATTATCAACTAACGTAGTTGGGATATGTATTACTTGTGATTAACAACGACTTACCTCCACTTATGAGGACGATAGAAGAGAGTTGGGGTCAATCAGATTAAAACATGACATCAATCCATGAAACAGTTGACTGTTGGTGACAGTCATGTTGATAAATGCATACTACCCAGTTGATGTAGGTGTGATTGTCGTAAGCGATGGTTGGGAACATTGATTAATACTGTCTTGAACCAGTCACAATGGTGCAGGTGCAGTCACCAAGCTTAACTTTCCTAATTCATGGGCGTTGGAATTTCAGCAAACCTCCCTCTCTCCAAATTAATTCTTACTCCTCGAATTCTATTCGGTATTACTTTTATTAACACTACTCACAATACTTTCATATTCACTTGACTGTATTAATGAAATGTGGAAATCCTCACCAATACATGTGCGTGGTCCCACATTCCACATAGCCATTTGCCTGTACTGTGTAAAACTCCGTAGTCCTGAAAGATTTGATGAAAATGTTTTTAATTAGGGTACTCATAACTCGAAGGCCTTGGACACTAGAGATTATATAACTGATATGAGTGGTGAATCGAAGACAAAACAGGAACACATTAGACGAGCTGGAAGCAATCGAAACAGTATTTATAACTCGAACTCCATGCAACAAATATTACAGTGGACTATATTTATTACTGATTGAACATCACATACTGACAAACACTCGTGTAGACTTCAGTATCCATAACTAATAGAGGCACATACACGTTAGAAAATACGAAACATACTCCACGCCACGATATGCAGTCTTATTAGTGTTGACGAGATAAACGCCTAGCTGAAATACAGTATTTAACTACACACAATGTCTACTTGCCAACTGCATTTTAGCGATCAAATTTACATGATTATCTGCCCACTAACTCCACACACCACATGGCAGCAGTCCATGAAGCCTAAGAATCGGTCCGAGCCATGTTAATTGTTGAAGTACCTGACTGGGGTCAGAGTGACGATCGCAACCAATGGTTGTAGACTTTGGGTGTTATGGCTCGAAATCGTTCACAAATACGCAGGCGCATCCACTCCTTGTGCTCTTCCAAATTCTAAGCATCTGAATCAATCATAATTTTCCTCTCATGGAATTATACTTTTCCAAGTCTATTATTCGATCGCCAATCTCCTCCATTAATATTAACTACGTTACTACCTCCACTGTTCTAGAATTTAGTCAGACAACCTCAACACTATCTGCTAATTGGGGCATGACAACTTGGACCGATGTACGCACGTACCTGGTTCTAAGTTTTAACTGACTACCTGACTGACAAACTCTACATTCGCACACATTAAAGTTGTTGAAAATTAGCCGTCATTAAGCAAAATCAATAGGATCAATTTGTAAAGGAAATTTTTGTGTAGCTTGTTATCCAGACGCACCTCCTTTCACTAGAGATAAATTGTTTAAAGTCACGAACTCCTAACGCACTTGGCTTAGTTCTGAGAGAGATTTATCACATACAACACTTACATGCTGAAGCTACAAAGCAGGTCGTTATAACAAGAGCTTCCTCATCCACCAGAAACTAAGAGAGAACCGAACTATAAATACTGTCAACCATAATGGAGATCAGTTGTGTCTAGAATGTCTTTAAATACTGGATTGCGAGATTGCTAAGCCTGATGCATAAAACTGCAATCTAAGACTTCGGCACTAAATACTGTAGGGAGGTACCAAATGCTCTGACCAAATAATGTAATAATAAGTCTCAGGAACCAGCACACACATTTATTTACAATTTATATAATACCGATTTTGTTAGCAACATCTAGTGCATCGAAATCTGGAGGAAGCTTTACGTAGGCTTTCTTAACGTTATTAGGGCAATTCAGTGTGTTGACTTTCGCGACTTTAATGTTATAAAGTTCCTGGACAGCTGCTTTAATTGCCGGTTTATTAGCTCGTCGATCAACAATAAACACTAATGTATCGTTGTCCTCAATTTTCTTCATTGCAGCCTCAGTTGTAACGGGATGTTGAATAATGCGGAACGCATCAAGCCTAAGAATGTAATGATTCAAAGGAAAGCTCACTTGTTTCTTTTAGGGATCAGAAACCTTCTATCCTTAGGACAACGTGCAGGTTTATACGTCTTAGGTCGCCTAAATCGTGTGGTATACATCACTCGCTTCTTTCCTTTCGTGTGTGGACCAAGTGTAATGGCTCGCTGCGCTTTCAACGCCTTCAAAGCTGCAGACTCTTAATAAAAGAACATCGACTTATTAAGAATCGATAAATATATGATAATATAGGTTACGGTATGTTAAACATACTTTTACTATTAGCCTTCACTACTTTACCGCCTTTTACGCTTTTCAAGGCTTTTAGCGACTTAGACGTTTTTTGAGACTTCTTGGATACTTGTTTACTATCCTGAGTCTTTTTTGGTTGGTCATTTGCTCTCTTATCCTGTTTCTTTGGTTGAGCTTTTGGAACCATGCCTTAATTGATCGTGCCGCCTAGTAAATAGCGCTGAGGCTATTCATTCTTCAATCGGTTATAAAACATTTCTGATAGGAGCTTCGATATTCTTGGTGACTCCTTTTTTTCTATTCCTGAACATGTATCTATTGTTTTTGAATGAGTCAAGAAATGGAGTTAGCAACACATTTTCAAATAGGCACCAAGCCTGCAACAATTCTGGAAGCCAGTAAGTTTTGTAAACAGCTGGTTTACTTTTTTGTGCATGACATTTTCATTGGCATGCTATATGACACATATTTTATCAGCACTGATATTGAGCTCTGTTTTAAAAAGGTAAAGGTATCCTTCCTTGCTCCATACAATTTAAAGCTTTGACAGCTGTCCATTGGCTATAGTTGAAGTTGTTTTCAGAGTAAAGACTTGCACTGATTTTTACCGTACTCACTGATGACTACAACATATTTCAGTTGGTTTGTTTGCCCTATGAATCTTACGGTTCTTTGCTGGGGGTTTCAGGTAACCCTTCAGAATGTATTAATCGCATGCGAATTGTCTGCTCTGGTATTAAGATTTTTGCTCCACGTATAGTAACAACTTTGCCTTCGTTGGCGCCATATTTTTCCGTTTTTATGTTTAGAATTCGCCTTGTACTGGCACTATTCGCAGTCACTGTAACCAATGATTTCTATGTAATCTGACTTCAGAGTAGTTATTCCCTTATAATTGGTTGGAGTGTGTGTATGAATGAATTAAATGTCCCTGTTACCTTACCAAGATACTGTAAAATGGTGACTTGTAATCCTCCTGACAGCAAATGGTACTTATATCCTTGCATCAGGATCAGGAGAAGGTCTCAAATGGGTTTGGAATTGGTGAGATTAAACTCTGAAAAGAAATAGGTGTTAAAAGACAGAACATGAAAAGCGTCAAGGTAGTTGTGCACTGAAGTGAACGAATCACTTTGGTCAGACAGAATTACATTGTCGGCAGTCTATTGTTCTAGAAAAGACTGAGCAGACGTTTGTACTGCTCTGGGATTCAACGGTATCCAAACGTACGTTTCTATTTATTGTGATGTTCACTGTGTTGTTTTAGACTATTGTCCATTTTCGCGACACTGGTGACATAGTAGTCGTTTTATGACGATGTGTCATCATTCCAATTTGGGCTTTTGAGGATAATTAGTATGAATACTCGGTTGAGAAGAAACGATTGTTGGACGATAGAAATATCACATTAGTCTTCTGCAGCTTTCAGTGGTTTCTCAGTCGTAACGGTAGTCGGCGGATCAAACACAGATGTGCTAGCAATTTTATGGCCAGGATAAGCAAACTTCGAAACTCCTTACTCGGAGAGGTAGTGTTGCCACCTTCTGCCGTTACATTTAGAAGGATACTCGGTGTATGTTTATTCCCTGCGGGCATTGAGGAACAATAGTGCACGAACAACAGGTTGGCTACCCTTGCTCTTCTCGTTAATTCAATAATGTTGCCCCCAGTTTCAGAGGGAATATAAAAGGTTGTGGACTCTCATTAACGGAAAACATTCCTACTGCTTAGACGTAGATCTTCAGGAACGACAGTTTGCTAACTTTACAAAGCAATGTTTGAAAGTTTACAGACAATACTCTCCATTCGCCAGTTCTGTTAGTCGGTGCATGAACGCTTGTTTCTCAAAAATAAACTATTTATCATGGCTGATTGTTCTTAATTTCTTCTCAGTTGTCAATACTGTCAATACTTAATCGCGATTCAGTTCAATGGAACTATTGTTTAGTGTATTTTTTCATTATCGCTGTATTTACTTCCGATTACTTTTGGAAACCATTCTATCAGTTCATATGACGGAAACTCCATGATAATCCAAACACATCGGTGTTTGTAAATTGTCGATAAACTGGTTTATAAACTTGGTTTCTCTTTATAAGGGGTACAGCACTTGTTTGCTACTATATGAGACCTGAAAATAAGTAGTTAGGTGTCATGGATGCAATGATCAGGGAGTTTCTCCTATAGTACTGTTGCCAATATCGGTTGCCTAATGGTACAATTGATAATTTATTCTGTTTGGCTCGGCTCATTGCCACTCGTGGAAGTAACTATATTAGGCTCTTCTGTGTGACGGATCCAGAAAAATTCCCTCTAAGAGTACTTTGCAATTCATTGAAAATTCTATTTTACTAGGCTTCGTTGCTGCTGATATTTATAATTGTTGCACAAATATAAGTGTATTACGACAGTTGAATCATCACCATTGGCGCAAGGGTTATGCGGAGAACCTAATCGTAATTGTTCTAGATAATTAGATCGTGCGTAACCACATAAGAGCTGGTGGTAACATAGTATTCTAACTCAAAGAATCTGGTTAACAGATCAAGGTCGAGTCTATTTTAGCAGCTGCTTCTCAGTACCACCAGTGTTTAGGTGCTAATCAGACCTTCCTTAAAATTCGTTCAGGTGAGGTGCACCACCATCTCTTCGATTAGATGGTATTAAAGTTTTACGTTCTAACCACGAAAAGTCTAAACTAACATATGTACAAGCACTTTCAGGTCCTATCTTGAAGGGGTATCTACTTAGATTTAATTTAGAATTGAGTCTTTGGTGAATAGGGCCATCAGACATATGATATAGTAGGATTATACATTCTTACTGCAATGGACCTGAATATGTTTTGATTTTTAGTTCATTTCTTAAAATTATCCCCTTTAAAATTGTTTGAGTGCAGAATCGTTCCAATTTCTGACACCCAAACACGAGTCACAAACAGTCGAGTTACGCCGGAGGCCTAATGAAAATATTAGATCAGTCTTGATCCTCTAAAGCCTAACCTAAACTAACTTGCTTGCATATCGTTCTTATTGTATGCCAGATCTCATAGTATGATCCACATAATCTTACATCCACGTTCCACCAATGTCCAACTTAGCCTGCTCCAACCCAGACGCAGGTGTCAAAAGTTTAGCAAAACAGAGCCTACTGAACATAAGTAGTTTGCATTTAAAACGACTGTTAAGGCAAACTTGTGAATTATAGAAATTTTATGGATTGTCTCTCTCTTCGAACTCAGCAACTCGTTTGTTATATTCAATCTTGTGCTTAATTTTTTGTCTCCCATTCGGCAATTTTACCTACTCCACCTCCTTCCGATGCCTATAATATTGAAGGTTTGTAATCATACACCTGTAATTTATTTCACAGGACAATATTCACCTGACAGGTTAGTATGTATACTATTTGGGCTTCATTCTCCTCTAGTTATGACTTAATTGGACTTTATTATGAACCCTGTCCAGCTGCATCTCCAGCACCTGGTGTCTTAACGTTTGGTCTGCCGTTACAATCGTAATATTAAAGAAACGTTCAGAAAGTTTACAAATCACTACTGCTTGTTCCGATTCATGGTCCGAAACAACTTTGCAGCCATCTTCATTAGATCTAACTTCTTGTCTTTAAACAGCATGACTTTTGTTATTCATGAAATAAGAGTTGGGTACGGTTACAGTTGTGTAGTTGGAGCAACGCTTTCATGGCATCCAGTGTGTCTCAAAATGTGGATAAGTGTTAACACTCAACGATTAGGTGTCAAATCTGTTATTTGTATAAACCCGACTGGTCGCAATAATAATTTTTCAAAATACTAGTTATTCTTATTGTAAAAGTTAGATCAACTGCAACAATGTATGACCGAAAACCTATACTATCCGAAGTAACTGGAATAACTGATAATACAATATTTACAACTTCAGCCATGACCCTGATAGGATATAAAGAATTCTGAAATAGTATATTATTAAGCAGTATTTTGTTCTCTAGAAAGTACATCGATTATCTTCATGTCGTTTTAGATTCACGACCGACCAACGCAAAAATTATGGGTACCGAACAACAATGGACGACAATCCAAACAAACACTATTAAATGTCGTTGTTATGCCAGCTCCCCTGTCACTAAGTGTCAGGCATCTAGATTGAATGGAAGTTGCGGGTCTGACAATTTTACGCCAGTAGACGTTGTCCGAGAAAATTTTATTAACTAAGGACTAGTAGTAGGTGCATTATGGCAATTCACCGCAGCCGAAGCTGAGATGTAACCATTTTATGACTTTAACATTGCTAAAAACTCACTGGGTAGTGATGTTAGGCTGTATTTGGAAGTTAAACTTCTGGAGGCACTAAACATATTTTGGCTACCTTCTCTCATCCTCCATCTCTCTTCCTTTTTGTTGGGATGGCTCCCAGAAACTTCAACGAAGGAGCCGGAGACATTCCGTCCAATCACTTATCGACTGAACCTGCTAGAATCTCGACGTGGAGCGTTCCGAGTGGGTAGCAGTTGAGACTTCCTAATTCGGATTGGATGAATCATAATACTGATTTATTTGTTTCAGAAAACTATAAATATACAAATACTTTGTACTTGTCTCACTTCCCATTTCACTGGAATAAAGTTTCCTGTTTTCTCGTCTTCTGATTTTGCGACTAGGAGGGCTCAAGACGTTCAAGTGCTAAGATTGCTTTGCTGCTAAACAAGTTATCAATTACGAGATAATACACTTTTTTATTAGTTTAACGTGCGTTTACAAAGAATCATCGGTAAACTTATTGGAGCCTCGATAAAAGAGGTAATTTTTCCATATGCGTAGCGAGTTGTAATATTTTGGTGTTATTATTTCGAGAGGACAAGAACAAATATTTGTGCAGAATAAGATGATTACATTTTATTTCGTTGGTTTCTCATTAGCTGCATACAACGTAGGATAATATTTTACAAAATTAATATGTAAAACAAAGTTTAACGTACTCATGAGGGTGTTTGAACTTGGTTGAAATCAAACATGTTAGACATGTGAACATAACTAAAATGTTGAAGAAAATGCTGTAAATATATATCGAATACAGAAGAAGGAACCAAAAGGCAGAACAGAGATCAGAGTTCAAATGATTACATAATGAGAGGTGGTTGGAAATATTTGATAATCATGTGAATTAAGCTGTTAAGCTTAAAGTGATCTAATTAAACACAAAAGTTGAACTTAACCATCTAGAAAAAGTGGTGATGTAACGAAAAATGTGATCAAATAAAGAGGTAATAAATGATATAGGCAATTAAAATGACGACACATAAGTCAGGTTACCAGGGTAAAGAAAGGCTAATAACAGTTTTTTTGGACACAAGTTTGGTTTCATTCGTTTAATGGCAATCGCTTCAGCATATTTTAGGAGATTTGAAGTTTTTTGTCTATTGAATAATTTGAATGATTTGTTGATGTCAATCTGGTGTCCTGTGTCAATCAAATGTTTAGCGATTGCACTGTTTAACAACTGAGCTTAATTCACATGATTATCAAATATTTCCAACCACCTCTCATTATGTAATCATTTGAACTCTGATCTCTGTTCTGCCTTTTGGTTCCTTCTTCTGTATTCGATATATATTTACAGCATTTTCTTCAACATTTTAGTTATGTTCACATGTCTAACATGTTTGATTTCAACCAAGTTCAAACACCCTCATGAGTACGTTAAACTTTGTTTTACATATTAATTTTGCAAAATATTATCCTACGTTGTATGCAGCTAATGAGAAACCAACGAAATAAAATGTAATCATCTTATTCTGCACAAATATTTGTTCTTGCTCTCTTGAAATTAACAAAGGAAACAAAGTTATTATTTCGTTTGGAATGTCTACTTAAAAAACGATAGTGATAATATCATTAGAAAGATGTGGGTGGGTGTCGGATTATTGGATAACGGTGAAATTACCAGGATATTATTAATTTATTGAGTGAAGATTTCGATTATCTCATTTACCATGATAGCCATTGTAAATTGAATGGTTTTTCGATAAGCACGAGTGAGGGAAGAAAAGGCATCTGGGCGGATTGGCAATGGTGTCTCATCTAGTGGGTCAGTTTTTAGGGTATCCAGTAACTAATAGTGTAAATGAGTTATAAACTGTGGATGTGAATGATGCGTTTATTTCCAGATAGCGGAGATATTATGTTTATTACAAGTCTTTCGATTCTAGATACGGGGAGGTCAGTCGTTATCTAGTCGTTTTATCTAGTCTGCATTCTCGTGTCACATATTAAGAGGACCGAATATTTCGCACGTTATGCTAGAATTTGAATAAATCGGTAGTTTGCTCAGCGTCTTAGAGTCACTAAATAGTTGGTTTATCGCTCGTATAAAGTGATCTATGCTATCTAGCGAACGCATTTCTGCCGGTAAACTATTCCAAATTGTAGTGAATTTATGCACGAAAAAATTTGATCGTATTTTAGTCTTACAGTGTTCCACCCACACTAAACTTGTATGATTTCTAAGGCTATAATTAGGTGCATCGAAAAATTTTAATATAGGGTCGGAGGAGTATGCTAAACGGTGTAAAACTTTGAAATAGAATGTCAGGTTGAGCTTAGCTCATCTTTTCCAAAGTGGTTCTAAGCCCAATGTATCGCACCGTGTAGTGTAATTTAGTCCACAATCCATCACGTGTCTTTTTTGTGGAGTATCTCTGTACACCTTCTACTTTTAGCTTATCACTTATTCGGAGGCTGCTGAATATGAGTGGGAAGTATTCGAGTAGGGGGCGTACATAAACCTTGCATAATATCAATCTAGACTCACGTCGGTAGAAATTGCAGATAATACAACCCATAAGTCTGCGCGCCTTTGAGGTGACAGATATTGTTTGTTCCTTGAATGTAAGATCTGTAGTGTATCTTAAGCCTAGGTCCAGAATCGTCTTACTTCCGGAGATTTGTTCCCCATCTGCTACAAAGTGTAGGTTGAGGTTGCGACACCCAATGCTAATCTAACCACATTTCTTAGCGTTAAAGTAAAGTTGGTGTTCTTTGCACCAAGCAGTGACTTCGTCTAGCTCTTGCTGTACGATCTTAACAGTGTTGTGTAGCTCATTTATCTCGCTTGAGCAGACAACTTTCAAGTCATTTGAGTATAAGAAGGTTTTCCCAATGTTTAAACACCTACTGACACTGTTAATATATATTGTAAATAAGAGAGGCCCTAGTACGCTTCCTGTATAACCCCACTGGTTACTCTCTTAGGAGATGATTGTGCTGAGTTTACTTTTGTTTTCTGAAATCGACTAGTAAAGAATGATCAAAGCCAGCTCAGCAATGGGTTTCGAATCCCTCTGAAGTATAATTTCTCATAGAGTATGCTGTGTGGTACTTTGTCAAAAGCCTTAGATATATCGAAGTATAGGACTAAAACTACTTTGCGTAAGTCGCGACAAGATGTAATGTGATTAAAGAAGTCTAACTGACAGGTTAAACACGATCGACTCCTTATAAAACCATGTTGTGATTTAGATATTTGGCTTTGTGCTAGTAAGTATTCTGAGATGCCATTTTTTATTATTTTCTCCATGATTCGTGGAAGAACAGAAGTAATATTTATAGGCCTATAATTACTTGCACAAGCTCTATCACCGGCCTTATATTTGGGGATAATGTAGCTAGTTTTCCAAATGTTTGGGTATTCACCTGTGTCTAGCGACAAGGTAAACAATTTAAGGAGTAGAAGTGGCATATCCTCACCACATCCTTTGAGGAAGACTGATGGGAGGCCATCGGTTCTAGAACCTTTTGTAGACCTAAGGTATCCGATAGCTTCAGGTACGCATTTAGCGCTGAAAGGTATCCTGGACAATGTACTGTCTACAAGTACCATGCACTTATAATCTGTAGGTAGTTTGGCCTCAAAGTTGTCAAACAAGTTATTAAAAATTTCGCATATTGCTCTGGGGTCGTTGTATACCTTGACGTCTTGTATCGAAAATGGGATGTCTGTTGGGGTGCGTGTACGTTTATTACGGAGTGCTGTCAGATTATTCGTCTTTGTACCGCTTTTAAGCGCAATAAGCTCCTTGTTCCTTTTACCTTGATCAAGTGACATCCTAACAGATTCTAGGGTTTCCCATATTGAGTATAGACATGAAAAATCATAAGAAGAGAAATTAAAATTTGTAAGCTTTCTGTGTTTCGCTCGGTGTTTACGTGGGAGAAATGACGACTTATTCCTAGAGGGCATGCATGTTGTTTTGGGGGCTATGGTATCTAAGCATGATAGAATTGTCGTGTAAAAAATTGTTAAAGAGACTTGAAGTGAGTTAGTAGTAAAGAAGCCGTTCCAGTCAGAGTATTTTATGAGTCTCTCCCAAAGCTCTCAGTCCGTATTCCTAAAGCACCGGGTGTCTGTGTCACACCGGTACTGTTTATGTGCTGTTTTCAGTGAGGGAATTTCTCAAAGAACAAAAAACCACTCTGTGGTCGCTAGTAGACCATTCTATGAGTAAGCGGTCAGCTCACAAGTGTCATCTTTTTCTGTGTGCAGAAACCAAAATCCCGTTATTGGTTTTTTGTATGAACAACAGGTTTCTTGATTGACGCATGAATCTAAAATAGGATAACCAATAACGGTAACTTGATTCATGTGTGGTCCTGTATTCGAAAATAAGCAAAGATATTGTATACAAGCCAAAGGGGTGTAAACACTATGCGATCGGCGATACATTAGACAAGTAGTCAAAAACAGACACATGGAAGAAATGTGAAATATGTTTCGAATTTTGCCATCATCCAACCTAGGCAGATGACCCGGATACAGACAGCCAGAAACAGAGACAAATACCTCACACAAAAGTCCTCCAAATAGAGCAAAATCTGGAGGTGGCCACAGAAAAAAGAACAGAAATGAAAAAAACTTACGACGACCACTATATGTGTAAGAAACTAATGACTGTCTTCGTAGAAGGAAATGAGTATACATTGAGGGTAATTATAAATAATAGCAACTCGACAGTATATGGAAAATGAATGAAAGGATAAACACACTCAAAACAGACTTTAGGCAAGCATAGGAAGAGAAGAGCGACTGTCTGGAACTCATTGCACCTCCACTATGTAGGTAACTATTATTCCACTTTATATCACCTGTTGATTAGAGATAATTAGCAACAGTCGACATATATATCTGATTACTTCTACCCAAACTCTGGTTGGTTGATGTGTCATTGTATTTGACTTGAAGCAAGCTTGGTATTAAGTTTGTGATGGCCCCCATTGTTGAAAAAACTAGGATAATTCGAAGACTGCACACAGAATAGATCCCCTATTACTGTAAATTTCTAACGCCACTCCACGTCTTTGCATAAAGCGTATAAGAATCATGATAGCAAAATCAGTACTCTGAGTAGCAGTGGAGACTTCAAAGACTTGTTAACATATCTATATCTTTTTTCAACCGACATCTCTGCCATCATGTATAATCAGAGCTATGACAACATCGCCTTACTCCCCAGTGGCAAAATATCCACCGTCTGTTACCATTGCCTTTTATTAAGTCCAGGGCACATCACAGACCTTACTATTACTTGCCCAGCTTCAATTAATTCTTTCAAAATCCAGTAGTTTCCTTGAACCGTAGCCAGAACTTGAGAGGATCCGCGGCTCCGTGATAGTGTCTAGTGGTCGGTTCAGCCACTAGGTAACATCTTTGCAGTATGACTAGATGACCGAGTGATATAGGGGGGTTAGAGTGATTCTGACGCCCAATGAAGAATATCAAATCATTTTACATCATTGGTGATAGTTTAAATTAATGCAACCAGTAGTTGCTTGTTCCCTTTAAAAATCCCCAATGTTTGATGATTTACCTCTCCTTGTATTTGCCTTAAGATTCTATGCCTAGCGGTTACTAACTAGATAACTACCAAAGGACTCACGTTAACAGAACTATCCTCGTAGATAGAGCATAGAATTACCAAGTGATCAATAAATCTATGGAGCTGTGCTGCTAGTCTAAGTAATTTTGTACATTTAGAATAATACGATAAGAAATGAAAGCGGTTACCCATTCTAGTATATATGTTAACGTTTGTTTGGGTTTACAGTTTTTGATCGCTATAGAATCCTGGGCTGTGGGCATAAATTTCAGGATCCTCCTGTTGGACAGCATTTGTAGGCAAAGCAAAGTTTTATAATTAACACTTAACTGGGTGGAAATTTCAGGGTTTTGTTAGACATCGTATCAATTTACCACGTTAACTTGTAGTTGGTGCATAATGGGGCACCACCATTAACCAATAGCACTATTCTAGATACTCTGTTAGAGTTCATCATCACTAGATAATATCACTGCCCAAACAAATTATCAGTGTGATCTGCGGAATCTTCAACACCTATGGCTAGCAATGTTTCATACGTAATTCTAACCAGAGTGACCTCCCGTGACTATGCCTCAACCAATAAATACAGGTCCATTATAAAAATCCCCACTGGAAGACTAACCAAAAGCCCGTCTTCGGTAAATGTGAATGCATTGACTGTCAATATCCCAAACACAAACACTTCAGATTTGCTTCCGCCAACAATCAGCAGCAACAAGAAGCTTAAATAAAATAGAAAATTGTCAAGTCAGGTTTTTATTTTATTTTGTTCTATTTTAATCACGTACTACTCATTTACAATAAGCGTTGTGGAGAAACCGTTTTTGGTTTCATCAGATGAGTGTAATAATTCAATAAATCAAATTAGCGAAGTAGTATCAAGCGTAAAACACCAACGTGATGTAGAACTTGTAAATAAAAATATATGTATGGCACTATAGATAGAGCTTATAAATGAAAATCTAAAGAGTTTAATGCGTAGTTGTAGTTTAGATTTTGTATGAATAGGTTTGTTAGCCAACTAATAAACCCAATATAATTAAAAGGTCAAGTTGTCATCAAAATTGTGAACTGGTTTATAAGTGATGACAGAATACAGATGATAATAATAATAATAGTAATAATCATGGTAATAATGATAATAATAATAAAGTAGATTGGAATGGAATGGAGATATGCACTATTAACCATGTAAGTTAAGTAATACCAAATTACAATTTACTAAGTACATCTGCAAAGCTCGCTCGGTATCAGTAGTCGGTAGGTACGAAACCCTCGCCGAAAAGGAAAGTGCATCATTGTGATCTACTCATGATAACTTAATGTGATACCTCCGATCTTCATCGTCCACCTGCAAGGTGCTGTCCCGCACAAGGTCATGTTCGTACTTGAAGCCACAAGTGACTATTTCAAACAACCGTGTAGTATCTAAATCTTCCTTGTGTCGCGTTTTTGAAACTCCTTTTCTTGAATTGATTACATATATTAACAAGTGTTCCCTACTAATGCATCCTTGAACACCCAAGAATGAAAAGTATCTTCCAGCTATTGGTTAACGGTTTTATTGTTTACATCTAATCTTCCTGCATATGAATCTAGTGCCTTGTAAATGGTATTATTAGTTAAGCACTCATTTCGTTAAAACTTTGTGTTCCATTGTGCAGGAGTTAACCTTTCTGCATCATAATGACCATGTCTGTAAACTGGCGTGAATTCTGTACTAAATTTCGGAATAATAATATTAATAATAAATACCCAATGGAGACTAGCATGACCAGCAACTATAGGGATGGCCTCCAACCTAAATAGGCCTTGGAGAATTCAATGGGATCAGAATTTGACAGCTACTCCGGCCTGCGCGCTTCAAGATCACAGGTTAACCCTGTCTAATAGCTACTAAGTTTCGAACCATGGGCTACCTGAACTCGACCCTGCGCTACCAATATAGTGCTAAGCATAGCACATGTAGAAGCATTAGCTGTTGTGATGCCAAACTTCGATTAGCACGTCAAAGATTGACTAAGGGTTTCATCCAAACGGCTGTATCGGTAGCA
The DNA here is from genome assembly GCA_034768735.1 of Schistosoma mekongi. NCBI lineage: Eukaryota > Metazoa > Platyhelminthes > Trematoda > Strigeidida > Schistosomatidae > Schistosoma > Schistosoma mekongi. The sequence goes on along the minus strand of CM068306.1, from coordinate 83,254,807 downwards.
GTAAGCAGGAAAAATCCAATTACATATCAAACAATCCTTTGTATATACATGAAACATGACCACTCAGTCAACCAACTGGAAAACTAAAATCAACCCAAAATAAAAATGTTAGGGGTTTTAAATCCCTAAAAATACAATTGTTCGTTTAATCAAGTTGTAGTGATTTTTTGTAAGCTTGATTGTAAACTGTCATTACATTTATGCTAGTTAATGTGAATTATACTCTCGAGTAAATTTGACAACGTTTAGCTATATTATTAAAAAGGTTGGTGGTTTCAATTTGATGAATAATCAATATGAATATGTGAATATTTTGTATATATATGCAAGAGTTCAGTGTTTATAGTCCGTCTGCCAGGCTGCCTGCAGAATTGGCGCTTCTTGCTGACGCTGGGCTTCTTCCTCTGGTTAGCTTGGATGGGGCGCTGTGAAATACTTAGCTCACCTGTTGTTGTGTCGCTGGTTATACGTTCGTTAGGGTGTAATAATAAGTTATTTCCTGATATCAGGAGAAAGCTATTTTTCAAGCAAGATCAACAAAAATATATGATCATAATAGTGTTTGATTGTTACACAGACTGTTTACACTGTGATATAGAGACAATCGGATGATAAACGTTGATTTAAATTGGCTATTTATGTAGCATACGTTACGAACTAAGCCTTGGAACAACCTTGGTACACAGGAAAATTCCAGGGTAGGTTAAAGTCGTCATATCGAAGGAATGTATTATGACGGATGCAGATATTCAACGTTTCGCGTAGTATGGAGCGACCTTTAGGTACTGAAAAGAAAGAGGGAAAACACAGCAGAACACAACAGCGGTATAGTGACAGCTACACTTTCTTGATTATTTTAACATTCAGAAGAGCATGACTGTTTAAATTGGTGGTTTTGGAATTAAAGTTCATTTTCAAAGAATTAATGTATTATCTTGGATAGGCTGTCTATCACAGAAGGTTACAATAGTGGTGTTCATGCTGGGTTTCTAAATGAGGTTTAATAGGAACTGATTGTAACAGGTTGCAGGAGTTACGAAGGGAATTTGATGGTTATTAAGTTAGTCCACAATGTGGCACAAGATATAGTAAATGGTTATGTTAAGACCAGAAACTGCGGACAGCGTTTGGAAGTTATCGCCGTTTCTGTATAGGGCCAGCCGGTTCTTGATCAACACACGAATTTCCAATAGGATGTCCAGTAACACGATTTATTGATGCTAAACGTGGTACTATATGCAACAATAAACACAAATTTAGTACACAAACCTCAACAGTTCCCCTTCTCTATACAGCCAAAAGGATTCGAGCAAGTTGTACAACTAATTTATAGCACAACAAATAGGTAGTCAGTAGATATCAAATTAGTTACTTGTCCAAGGAGAAATGTTCCTAACAAATGAAGGGGCCAAATCATGACTGCAACCAACCGAGTCAAATCACTCAGGCATAGACAAGCAAAATATCAAGCCAGTATGGCTCGCAACAAGACCTTGATACTCGGTAAAACAAAGTTGAAGACCAATGGCATGTAGCATATGCTAACAAAAAAAGAACGTGTAAAACCTGATTGTGGGCAAAATCCAATACTGTTATAATAAAAAGGGGCAAACAGAAAGAAACAGGATCTGTTACAGAGTCAGAGCACAACAAAGTGACAAAATACAAGTTAAGGAACTGCTCAATACAAAAAGATGTGGAGAGATTTTCATACAAGCATATAAGATTTTACAGGTTATGTATTCAGGAAATTTCTTCGTCAAACTCAACTTACTAGGTATCAGCATCATAGTATGTAGCGAAGAGGTCGGTTTTAACTTGCAGTAGAATTTCCTGATAGATAGGTAGTACCAATTTGACTTTATGTATGAGTCCGAGTAGCATATATTGGAGCATTTGAAACATGATTGGTGAGCACCTGCTTTTATCAGAACCGTAGTATGTAGCCGTAAACATTAAAGAGATTCCACACTACAGACAAGGAAAGTTTGAGATTATCCCCCACACCACCATGTCTGCTAGCCAAAAGCCCCATCCTCCCTCATTTTATGATGTTAGGCTCGTAAATTTACTGGTTCGATGGAAATTGTGTTGTCATACTCGATACTCAACGACCCGAGGTCTGTTTTGGTCAACCGTATCTGATCAAGCATCTTATTATTGGTTGCACAGACTACTAAAGCCGCAAGCTAAAAGGTAGATACCTAATTATTTTAACTGGGATCTGTTAGGAGTATGATATAATGTTGGGGTGGGGAGGGGTATAGCTTTCGGTAGCTAGACGGTTGGTTACCAGAAACTACCATATTGTTAGTAGGTATTAGGAGATAAGTAAGTTATTCGAGTAGAAGGTTAGGATGGTATATGAATGACTGACTAAAAGTGGGTGGGGAGTAAAACCTGTGAATTCACTTCCGGGTTCTGGTCACTGATACACTTAGGTAGTAGGTTATTAGGTTCGAGGTTCCTTCTTAATTCGCGAAACCACGTAAAAGATCTCTACAGGCATCTAGGCAAGCTGACACTGAAACTCTTCCTTACCATATTCAAAGCGTACGTCCCATTCCAACTTGAAGATTTTACCATTATCGCAACCCCCCTTCATCCTTCAGATGGACAGACCTCCTGTAAAAAGCCTCACCGAAAACGACTAGAGAGGCAGTCAGCCTACGGAATAAGTTGTATGAAGAAACGCTTAGATAGAACTTTCACAACTAAATAATAGGCGGCCTAGAGGTTTCCTAAGACACTTAACAAACGTACGACTCCAACTGTCTTAAGTCGTTAGAACCCTCCAATAAGTCCCGCACCAAAAGGATAAGGATGCAAGTGAGATCGAATTTTTTTTACTCAGGGTTCGCTCAGCCTGGAATGTGCTGAAAGCCCCCCCGTAGAGAGATGCTAATTCATTATTATGATTATTATTAGTCTCTACGTCCTTCCAGTCCACAGTATTCTTTCTATCTCTATTCCTTTTCGCCAATTGTTCTACATCCCCTCAACTCCCCAGTTGATGAAATCATTCTTCTAGCTCCTTCTACCTATGCCCTTTGAATTATCAACTGTATGAAATTACGGTCACATAGAGGGAATGGTAACTGAATTAAAATAAAAAAATAAAGAAAACATAAAAAGAAAGAATAATATGTAGCCCCAGAAAGCACATATAACCGAATATAGGAAAAAGGAAAGAATAAAATAAAGGGAAAATATTTATATTAGTCCCCTTGCTCAGTCTCACCAGAACCAACAAGTCGAGAAGCTAGATGACCATCATGGAACAACTCCAATGACATGAAACTGGGCAGGTTACACTAGGTTTATACCGGCTCGTCACAACGATGTTGAATATTGGATCCCACGACCCTGTAGCCTGACTCAACCCAAACATGTTGGTTAGGCTATCCTATTTCTTCAGAACGTGTTAAATATGGTAACATGTAAATATGTTTCAACAGGTGAAAGTTTATTTAAGAATAAAGAACACGATATTTACAGAGAAATCAAGGTCCATTCTACTGTATATTCAGAATCCATGTTGCACATATAGTTATATGCGTGGTGGATTTTAAACCTTGATGCGTTGCAACCATTCATTCAATACAATGATGAAAAACGGACAAAATATGACTTTTTTAGAGTTTCGTGTCATAACGTGAACTATAACAGTGATTAAATACTGTTGTTGAGAGAAAAAATGCATTATTGTTAGAAGTAAAATCTATCAAAGATACGGTAATACGGACCAGCAATTGTGATGATTTATATGACAACAAAACATATGAAATCCCTTTACTTGATGTTAGCGTTTATAACGATTTGTTAGTCAAAGTAAAGAGTGATGCAGATATTAAAAGAACCAGGGTTCGATCACAACCGAATGCTTCTGCATTGTATCTAGTTGCAAAGAATTTCGAAACTTGAATGAAAAAGGGTTCCGAATATGGGATTCAAGCAGATAAGCTAACAAATATGGTCAGCGTCAATGTTGCGACCCAATGCAACTATTTATTTGGGTGAATTTAGTACCATTATATTCGACCATTTCTGAAGTCTGATTCACCATATTATGCCTTCAATAACTCTACTATAGAATGCGCACCATATATCCAAGGTTCAAAATGAAAGTCATGTGGCAAAATTTTCTTCAAGCTCATTGTTTTTCTGGTCTCAAGGTTGCTAGTGGATGGCCTTGACCCACTCCTTCAGCCGGGTTGTCATCCGCGTGTCGAGCAGGTGTTTCAAGAGTTATCCGATGGTGCGTCAAAATAACAGTTTTTCTTAGTCCGCCCGCGTAATATTATTTCGTCGTCTAATTTTTGAAAGATAAAATGGACATATCGTACGCAACTTTAGGTCGAACTAACAATATTTAGGAGAATAATAGTCTTTAAGCAAATTAAAGGGCGAACATATTACCATATTAGTTTGTTCACGTGTTTTTGCAAAGTGTTTGAAGCTGTGTGGTGCTATTGTTGGGCTTACATTTTGTTTGCTTAAGTGAATCCTGTTTTCTTTTACACTGTTTTGCAAAGATGCTTTGTAGTTACTTGGGTGTTTCTCGGTCCCTCTTTAAGGAGATTGCAATTTACTGAGTTAGTATTTTTGGCTTCGAGGTTATTTTGGATATAGGACTAAATCAGGTTGAACTACTGTAAATCGCTTAACTTGAAGTAATGTGACTGACGTCTGTGTAACTTAGATTTTGCACATCAGTGGTTGTCCGACTCTTATTTTTGGTTGACAACTTAATCCCAAATATAGGTCAAAATGTACGCGTATGACATTTACCAGCCGACAGTTTGCCTAATTTATTGTCAGGGAAAGGTGTAGGGACAAGTTTGCTGAATAACAAACTGCTAAATGTATTATAGACTGTAGGCTATGTCCCATAGGATTGCTGAAGCACTATTCTGCCCAGTATGTAGTTTTCTAATTACACGTAGCAAGTGTTCAAACATAATAGCATATATTACTTCCCATAGTAAAACGCATCTAGAGGGTTCATATTTTGTAGTGATTCATAAGAGATGTGAAATTCTAAGATTACAGGGAACTTTATTTATCCCTTAAACGTGCTGGAATGGGATGTATATGTTTATGGGATTTAAATATAGACAAATACAAATCGTCATGTTGAAAATACATTTAAGGTTTACTTTAAAATAACTCATTGCAAACTGGATAGTTTACTTTATACACTAGCTTGTAGGTAGATTAATGTTGTACTGAGCATTTCCAACGTACTTGGAGATAAATGTATAACTGGGTGAACAAAATCAATATTCGCCATAATTTCATATCAAACTGTATTCTGTGGCACTCAGTTAATTATTTAGCCACCCGATCGAGTACTTGGGAACACCAGCTTGGTTAATGCGCCTACGTACACCATCACTGCCAGCCTACTATAGAGTCGTACAGTTCCCTAAACTGAAGCTCTACTGCTAAATCTTTACCTAGGTAGGTGGTGCTCAAACGTTTGGCCTAGTAATTAGATTCAGGCTGGATTATAGAGCCACTGCCGTTACTTAGTGGCTACGGCATTCGACTTTCAGAGTGGGATCCAGCTTCAGTTCGGTTTAAACAACCATGTACTATCTTTAGCTCTCACACGACAGGCGTGATTGGAAGTTGAGTACATATATCTGTACTTAGCATTTGCGTAAATCAACCAATCGATCATGAACAAACCTAAAGTGGTCAGTGATGTAACATTTATAACCCATTAAATAAGGTTCCAACAATCGTTTTGCATATAAAAATGGGATATAAGTTGGAAGCTTCTCTCAATTAGCTGCTGTTTGTTATCTTGGCTTCACTGTCTTTAGACCGTTTTTAGAAATGACATAGTGACACATTTGCAGAGCAATGCGATGGATCCAACCACATATATTGGTAAAGTAGACTGGACCAGAAACGTTAATTATACGGACTTATTTGATATGTAAGCTAGTCGGAATCCCAACATCATTGCGCTCATCCTCTCTACTATCCGAATTTTCTATCAGTCTTATTTTACAAACATTACCCTGGAACTTCTGTAGGAAGATATACCGCACTTAATTGTCACTGTACTACGTAATTTTTTGGAACTGTTCAGTTAGTGAGTTAATTATTAAGGTAATTTGGTCGTTTGGGGAATTTTCATTGAATAAAACCCAATCTCTTACATATTATAGTACCTCACCATGCTAGTAATGCTGAAGTTAGGCAATGATGTCAAGTAGAGTTAATAATTCATTTAGTGTCACTTTCGAAACGTCAACGTCATTATTTTGCACGTGTTTTAAGAGTATTATTCCAGAGAGTTCCACAATGTGCATTATTTGCCGACGCTAGACAATGAAAAATGTCGAGGTGGCCAAATTACGATGTGACGCTGTAATATGAAGGGCTAGATTCTGTTTGTGCAACTCAACTTGGATTGGAACCCTAAACACGACGTATAAAGTAAATTTATCACAATGGCGAGATTACTGATAAGTCTTTACTTTAACTTTTGTCGATGGGTTTTTGTTCTGTTAGAGTTCATATAAATTTTCACATACATATATAGTCTAAATACATTTTTCAAGTAAATAAAGATATCTTTGAATCTGAAATTTTCAGAATTTCTGTGTTGTAGTTCGTTTATCTCATTTGCTTTCAGGCAGGTAATCTCCAATGCGCTTTAGCTGTAGCATTGAATGAAAAGTCATTACCACCACCTCCTGGCTTTATCAAACATCGTGAAGAGTTATGGAGTAAACTAAAAAAGGAGTATGATGATTTCGTCTCTTCTCAACCCCGTTCGCCTATTCAGATTACTTTGCCAGATGGGACTATTCTAGACGCTAAAGCCTGGGAAACTACTCCAATGGAAGTGGCCAAAAGTATTAGGTGATTCTTTGATTGATTGCAAAATTTCCCACATTTGATATCTGAGCCCTAACTCAAATGTTGTGGAACTTTTCTATTCCTTGAGGTCTATTATGTCTACAATCATCTGCCTGAATTCTAGAGACAGTGGCATAGTGCTTTGAACAGTCGAGTTGCAAATGTTGGATTACTTTTACGAGCTTCTATATATCTATTAAGACCAAAAGACTCAAGTAGTATCATCAAATTACAGATCCACTTTATGTCAACTGGAACATTAGCTGGTACCTAGGTGTTAATTGTTATTCACTGCTATCGCCTCTTTGGGCAGCATAAAAATCAGTCACTTCGGCAATTTGTTTGTCAATACCTGAACTAGAGTTATAAGGTGAATTAGTTGGGCGTGTTGATTACTTCACTTATCTTGGAAGTCTGATCAGCCTTGATAAGTTGGTGTCTAACGTAATCTTGGCGCAGATTCAAAAAGCTCGTCTCATTTTTACCAACATACATCACCTTTGGCATAAGCTATATATCCTTTTCAACGTAAGGACCAGTATACTCCACATAGGTCTGTTCTGTCTAACTGTATGGTTGCGAACATGATCATTAAGAGTAGATAACATTCATAGGTTATCGGTATTTGGTCGTTGATGTCTTAGAAACATTGCTCGTTTTTGTTAGGATCCCCCAGGTAAGTAATAGTGAGGCTAGATTCTAGTTATTTCTGGAGGGGGAGAGATGATAAATCAGTTGATGGGGTTGTAAATCTTCATTGACTTAGGTGGTTGAGACATGTCTAACCACCCCGAACCTTGGCGAGCGATTCTTACTGATATATGTGTAGGCTTTGAAGCTAGTGGCCGCCAAACCAAAACAGTATCAGTTTATAAATTACTGACTGAACCATGTTGGTTAATGCTGACAACTTGGTTGTCAGTCAGTCAGTTACAACATAGAACTTGGTATATGCGTACATCAGTTAAATAGCCATGCCCCGATTAACAGATAGAGATTAAATTGTCGGACCACATCCAAGAGTGGGAGAGGTAGTAACAGAGTTAGTATTAATGGAAAGAAATATAGATCGAAGATATAATAAAATATGATTCGATAAAAAGAAAATCATGATAAGTTCAGATACCTAGAATTTGGGGGGAAGACAGGGAGTGGATGCACCTGAACCATTGCCAACGATTTTGAGCCATATCACCTAAAGTCTCTAAGCATTGGTTACGATCGTCACGCGGACCTTAACCAGGTAGTCTGCACGTATTAACATAGCTCAGTCCAATTGTCAGTGACTTCATGGGCTGGTGTCATGCTTTGGTTTGACCTTCCCTAGCTTTCTTCCAACCCACTTCCACACCAGACAGCATTGCTCTCCGAGGTAGACGTTGGTTGGGCATACGTAACGCGTGCCCTAACCACGTCAGCTGATGGAGATTTATTGCTTCATCAAGACTTACCATATTTACCTAGTACTCTTTCTAACCCACGTATTGCTTACTACTCGGTGGTCCCAGCAAACACGAGCAATATTTCGAAGACATCTATGATCGAATACTAGGAGCCTACGAATATCCTTTATCCTTAATGGCCATGTTTCACATCCATAAGGTGAAACTGATCGGACTGCTGTGCAGTAAACTCATCCTTTGGTCAGTAGTCGAATGTCTCGCCTACGCCACAAGTGACGCAAATTGGCAAAAGCTAATCGGGCTTTATGTATACTAGCTGAGATCTCAGCAGACACCAAACCGTCAGGACTGATGAGGTTTCCAAGATAAGTGAAGCGGTTAGCACATTCAACTGCTTCACACCCAATCAAACCAATCCTGAAGTAACATTTTGCATTTGGATGAAGAGAATCGCATCCCAAACATGCTCATATTCATGTTTAAGGTAGTCAAAAGATTCTGCATTTTATCAGCACCTTCACCCAAGAGAACTATTTTATCTGTATATTCTAAGTCAGCAACTTTATCTCCTGGAAGGAGGTCAACCCCGGAGAAATCAGACGATGACAATGTTAACTCTAAAAGTATGTCAATTATAAAATTCAATAAACATGGGGAAAGCGGACAACCTTGACGAACACCACTTAAAGTAATCGGTTCTGACGGCAGTCTGCCATAAACTCTGACTCGACATGTGATGTTCGAGTAGAGAGCCTGTATATGGTTAATCTACTTCTCTGGTACGCCTTTCATTGACAGATATTGTCACCTAACCCTACGATCGATAGAGTCAAACACCACCTTAAGGTCAAGGAATACAACTATTGTTGGACATCTAAAAGCGTGTCCATGTTCCAGAACCTGGCGAAGTGTGAATATTTGGTCTATACAACCACGTCCAGGTCTGAAACCACCCTGGTTTTCTCAAGTTCGCTCTTCACGAGCTTACATCAGTCGTCGAAGTATGATTGAAGCCAATATTTTAGACACTATAGACACTGATTCCTCGGTAATTGTCATAAGAGGACTCCTGTCCTTTCTTATAGACCTGGACAATTAGTGTTCGAGACCAGCCAGATGGGATTACGTCCAGTTCACAGATTCTAGCCAAGATCCCGGTTAATCTCGCTGCTAAAAGTGGGCCATCATCCTTAAACATCTCAGGGGTTAATCCATTAGGTCCTGCTGCTCTCCCTCTCTTTAGATTACCTATAGACTTCTCAACCTCACTAAAACTTGAGAAGCCAATATTAATTCGCCATTCAGATTGCTTGGGGAGATGGTGTGCAACTATTTTGAGGAGGAGGGCCAGTTGAACTGTTCTGCCCATCGGTCCAACCTTCTGAATTGACGGTGAATAATAGTCCTATCTTTTTCTGAGATAGTTTCACTTACAGTTGGATTTCTGATACCCGTTTCCTTGATAAGTCTGATCAGTTGCCTACCGTTACCTATTGCCGCTGCCTTTTCCATCTCTTTAGCTTTCGCCACCCACCACTGCTCACGATCATTCTGTAAGCTTTTAACCGGTTTGTGTTTAAGTTGTCTTCGCTCCTCATCGTATTCAGAACTAGACGGGATGTGTTGCCGAACATCTATCAGTTCAGTAGACTCAGCTGAAATCCACTGAGTTTTCCTAACTTTTTGGTTTAGTTTACTAGTAGATATTATTGCTGTTTCAATAGCTTTTTGGATATCATTCCAAGCTGACTCGGGGTGGGCATCGCTTACATAGTTGACTAGTTGGTTTTCTAGTTGTTCTTCAAATGTATTATTGACTTTTTCATCATTAAGTTGAACTCTGAAGGGGTTCCTTGCCATTTATCTTTTGCGTCCAGTGAGACGCAGACTAATACGCGCTCGTACTAAAGCATAGTCCGGGCCTAAACATGTACTTCAAAATGAGCTGCGGTCTTCTATCGAGCCTCTCCAACAGTAGCTGGTGGCAATGTAATCTATTTGAGTCCAGCGTTGAGTTGATTGTGGAGGTCGCCATGTCGACTGATGTCTTTCCTTATGTTTACGGTTGGTGCTTGCGAGAAACGATCGCCATTATCTGTTCGTTGAGCCTCGATACCTTAGGATCCACCTAGGTGCCTTTCGATTTCGTCTTATCCACCTATTTGGGTATTAAGATGATTAGCCACTATCACTACATCAGTACGCTTAGCTTTTCAAAGGAGGTCGGAAAGCTTTCTGTAAAATTCATCTTTTACTTCATCTGAGCTACAATCAGTGGGAGCGTAGATAGAGACAACAAAGAGGCAACGGCGTGTGTCCCTATCTTTCTGAGTTCTTACTGTTCCGTTTAGATGGACAGCGCATAAGCGACTGTCTATTGGGATACAGTCAAGGGAAGCCTTTTCAGCTTTTGAACTTAGTGCTATGCCTACACCAGCATGGCCTCGAGTGGTAGCGGTGGGGTCTCTGGAAACACTAAGAGTGAACCGGGCTGGTTCTTTATTTTGGCAAGGTCAGGTCAAGCTAATGATTTTACCTGTATACGAGCTGCAGAGACGCAGCATACATCGGTGGGGCAAGAGTCTAGAGTCATAGCTAAGAATGCTTGTTGTCCTATTTGACATGAGATTCGAACGTTAAAAGCTGCGATATATAGTTTGGTGCAAGGTTTCAGGAGACCAGGAATAGCGTTTCGTGAACTCGAACCATTAGCATTAGATGCGTGAGGTGATGAAATTATGCTAGGGGATTAATCGTGGGGATAAGAGAGTTATTCAGGGTTGATGGTGAGATTTAACCTCGAACAAGATGATCTCATGTGCTGTTAGAGGTATGAGGGCCGTTGTTACTTCCTTGCTGCCCACACCATAGAAGGATATTCCTGAGGTTCTTGAAAAGGAAACTGGATTAGTATTGGTCATAGTGACCTAGGAGCGCGATCGCAGAGCCCAAGTGACAACTGCTTGGGGCCGACCATTCACGACCTTGTTATGGGTAGTTTTTGAAGTGTTAGCTCCGTTCTTCATAAGGTTTTACTGCCGAGAACGGAAATCCGTGGAGTAAGATGAGGTGTGATATTTTTAGGGCCAACCTTCTCTAACCCCTCCCGTTAAGAAGGCGGCATCACTACAGATTCTGGTTACCTGAGGGGAACATCTTACTGCTGTCACACCCCGCTGCAGACAGCAGTACGACTTCGCCTTCAGATCTTAAGTTGTTGCCTTTAGTCTTATCGCTCTCCAACAGACCTGCTTGGCATAGTAGTACCTAGAGGAACATACGTTCCAGCCAATATAGCTCGGTTGGGTCATCACGATAGGCAAACCCGACCACCACATCAAGGTAGCAGCCACGGTCGGGATAACTTGGTTGGGGTCCGGGTGAGTGCCGTAATTTGGTGGTTGGCGACTGTGATGACATAGTCTAGAATCGGTCACAGTACGCATGTGTATTCACTCTCCTCCCTCACTAACTTTCTCCCTAGGCCATATTCTATATGTTTAATGTATTATTATTATTACTATCATTATCGTTGAAGTTTTTACTACTTCTGCTAATATGCTGTGCTTCTGATATGTGACAACTTCGACGGATGCACATGTCAAGTTCTATGCTCTTCCTACATACGTACATGCGCACATACAATTTATTCGAAGTGGTACCCAACATCGAGATATGAATATAGATTGATTTACCTATGATTCCACTCCTGTCACTTAGTTTGGAGGTATATGCAATGAACTATTTTTAATAATACTTATTGTCATTTGCTTCTGTACGTGCCATCTAACCTAAGTCTCATTTAATTGTGTTTTTCATGAGGTGTACACTTTATCTAGGCCATTCAGGTTACCATTATTATTTACTACGTCGAACGTGCATTGCATCACATGTTTGACTAGTCGCTCAATAGGATTACAATTTTCTAAAACATCATCTCATCTTAAGCCCTCCATTTTTTAAATTGTCGTTAGTTTTATATTCTCACTTATAAAGTATAGTAGTTATTTCAAATTATGAATTCATTATCTTTTAGTAAAACTCTAGCTGAGCATGCTGTAATCGCTAAGGTCAATGGAGAATTATGGGACCTGTTACGTCCTTTCGAAAAAAGTTCTAATCTTGAGATTTATAATTTCAATCACAAAGATGGTAAGTTTTTGGCAAATTAATAAAGATTTCATGAGTACTTGTAAGTTTGAACTACCATCAGTTTAAGCTAGTAGAAATCCCTAATTCTTCGTTGGTTTTTGGGACACAGTAGCTAAGAATAAAGTCCATACTTATATGCAGGTACATTCAACCGACAAATCTATAATACAACGAAATATGCATTTTTGATTTTAGTCACATCAAATATCCTAGAAATTTTGTTTTTTTTTCTGAGATGGGTTAGTAGGGATACGACTATACGCTGTGCACCAAATACTCCATCACAAACTCTCGTTTAAATTGCAGTTTAGTAGTCATTATAAAGTAAAAATCTCACTCATCTATAATTTCTACATAATATAAGAGCAATTACTAGTTAGGTCTTACACTATCCAGCTACTAGTCTTCAGGATTGAACGTTGATGTCTTTGTTGGCATATGGATGTCCTGATCATATGTTCTTATGTAACCTTTTTATTAGAGATCTTATAAATAAATATAAACACTGGACAGGTGCGTCAACTTGATGAGTTCCTAAAATGTTATAACATACGTCTTTGACTTCACTGCTAAACACGAATGTGATACACTAAAAGTATGTAATTAATTGTTACTACGGAGAGTATTAAAACCACCTGACCGAATTTCGCTTATGCTTTACAGCATACTTGGGACTAATCCTCCTATTTCAGTAAATCTTTGTGCTACTTTATGACTCGTTGATTAACTCGAACCATTACCAAATTTAAGGTTTGAAAAGTGTTAGGCTGTTTCGTTTTGCCGCACTGTTTATCATAATTAATTTTAGAATTTGTGCTGTTCGATTTTATGGAATTATACTACCAATATCTGGTATTATAAAATTTGATTTGATGTTATGGATTCGAATCAATTTTCATCTACTCACACTTGGAGAACAACAAAGTAAGATAATTAGCTCACTTTAAATATGCAGTCAACGTCTATGTGTCGATCAGTCACAATCAACGTCGCCAATGTGTGTTATCTCAAGCTGTCATACCTTATTGCCACGACGAGAAGTAATAAGATAAGTACCAAAGAAGTAGGATTAATGTAATTGAAATGACAATGCGAATGAATTGGTCAATCAGTCAGTCATGCACATTATAGAAGCCATCACCAGCATTAGTACGAGTTGCCATACTCCGTTGACACCCATATGAATGCAGAAGTATCCGAAGTAGTGCTAAAATCAGTCATGGGATTAGTTTATGTAGTCTTTGATTGTTGATCTAAGCCATGTTGGTAGAAACATACTACCTGGTCGAGGTCTGTACGATAATCAGGATCAGTGGCTGGAGACACCAGGTAACATGGTTCAGAATCGATCACAGTGACTCAAGAGTACCCGACCGTGCTACTACCTTGACGTGGTGGTCGGGCTTGCCTATCGTGATGACTCAATCGGGCTATACTGGCTGGAACAATCGTTCCTCTAGGTCCTACCATGCCAGGCAGGTCGGTTGAAGAGCGGTGAGACCAAAAGCAGCAAATATAAGGTCCGAGGACGAAGTCGTACTACCGGCTGTACAGAGGTGTGACGGCAGTAAGGTGTTTTCTTCGGACAACCAGCATAGCAGCGATGCTGCCTTCCCACAAAGGAAGGGCGGGGTTAGAAAAGGTCGACCCTAAAAATGCACACCTCACCTTACTCCACGGATTTCCGTCTCCGGCAGTAAGGCCTCAACAAGTACGGAGCTACAACAACAACGAAAACCTCTCTCAAAAAGGCCGTGTGTGACCGGCCTCAAGCAATTGTTCCTTGGGCACTGCGGTCACGCTCCCAGGTCTTTTAGGCCAACCTTAACATTGATGAGTATATGTATGTTCTGGGATTTAACTGACGGTGAATGTTTGATAATTACAGCCACAACCAGGTCTTCAAACGGTCTGGTTTTTTAGGGATTCCATTTCACTTTCGATAATTGTTGAAGCAATCTGCAGATAGTATTAACCAAACTAATAACTGTGGTTGCCACAAGAGGATTTTTTTTCTTATAGACTGAAATAACCAACGATCGAGGCTAGTAATTTAGGATTATGTATAGCCCCTTGACTGGCTAAAGTATCCATCAATCCAGTTGCTAAAATTGGACCACTACTCTTAAAGATCTTCGGAGTTCATTCGTTCGGTCCTGCTGCTTCCCTCTCTCTTCCACTTCGACAAGAGTCGGGACCGTTATTTGGGAGTAGTGAATAGCTAGAGAGTAACAGGACGCCAAGTGAATTGCTTTTTGAAGTGTTCCACCTATCGTTGCAGACGTCTAGGCTGAGAATGGATAACAGTTCAGCTTTTTGAAAGATTGTCCCACTACTTTTTGGTTTAGCCTTCCTTTATAGGTCTGAGAAGCTGTCTAGTGTTACCTTTCACCGCTACCCTTTTCACCTACTTTGCTTTCGTTGCCCACCACTGCTTATGGTCATCTTGCAAACTTTGTAAGTCTAGATTCAAGTTTTCCCTCTTCATTGCTTTTGACGCCTGTTGGGATACGTTTCAGGGAGTCTTTTAATCCAGTGGACGCTGTTTAAACCTACTAATGCTTCACGTTGCCAATAGATGTCACGTCAGTTTGGATATCTTGCCAATTTATGTCCTCATAATTTTCTAACGAGTTTCTAGTTTCTGAAATTTGTTCTTGATCTTTTCGTTTGTTAACTGAACTCTAATGAATCTTCTTGTTGCAATTTTTCTGCATGCAGTGAGATGTAGTCACTAGAGCATGATGAGAGTTTAAACCTATACTTTAGAACGAACAACAGTTTAATATAGAGCCTCTGCAACTGTGTTTGGTGGTTATATAATCTATTTTGTTCATCGTTAAATCAGTTTGGTGGGGCGTTGTTGTGATAGAAAATGATTCTTCTTATGCTAAATGTTAGTGCTTGCTAGAAATGTTTGTTTGAGCATAAATGCGCCACACGATCATCGCTATCTGTTTACTCAGCTTGAACATCAAAACATCAACCCGAGTTTTTAGTTTAAACTATCTACTTGGCACAAAAATCACTTACTATGGGTATTACGTCTAGGCGTTTTGCTTTTTGAAGTCCATACTACTTTCTATAAAACCCAACTTTGATTTGATCCTGGTTAAAGTCAGTGGTGATTTACCTAAGAACTACCAAAAAGCCACGATATATATTTCTTTCCTTTCGAGTTCTTACTGTACTGTTTCATTGGACAGTAATTAATCGACTGTCGGTAGGAATTCATTCAAGTAGTGTTCGTTCTGCTCTTATATTTAGTATTATACCTACATCGACCAGATCACAAGAAATTGCGGTCAAGTCACCACTAGAGCTTATCACTAAGTCATATTTAGCTTGATTCGTAATCCAGGTGGTGGATTTTAGTGGTGCTGTGCTCTCTTGACTGAACTGTTTGGTTGTGAAGCTTTCTGTATCTTTCTAACCAGCATCATCAGGATAAACCTTAGATAAAAATGAGCCATTATATTTTTTGTAACTCACCTTTTTTAAACTTAAAATTTGACTTCATAAATGTCATTGATGGCTTTTAAAACCAACTTTTTGGTGCGATCAGTAAGTTTTATGGTGGAAAATGATGAAATAAACTTTTCGCACCAGTTGGGTGTTGTATCTGACTCAGGGATGGCCGATATTATCGATTCTCTTATCCACCGCGCTATTGTCTACAGCTAACACCCAACCTTGCCTTAGTCTATTGAACAGGCATAAGGATCCGACTGATTATCAGGAAGCCAACTAGTTACCCACACGTATTTATTATGACCAACAAGATATATATACATATAAGACCTAGCCTTTGTCATATATCTGTCACACAATAATAACCAATCACATGTCATATATATATATATATATATATATATATATATATATATATATATATATATATATATATATATATATATATATATATATATATATATATATATATATATATATATATATATATATATATATATATATATATATATATATATATATATATATATGGAATTTATTTGAATCATAACTACAGTGATAGAATCTACGGAGGGTTTTTTTTTAAAAATACTGTATTTTTAAGGTCAATATGTATTTTGGCATTCGTCCGCTCATGTTCTTGGTGAAGCCTTAGAACGTTGCTACAGTGGTCATTTATGCTATGGACCACCTGTTGAAGAAGGTTTTTATTACGATATGTGGGTACCTAATCAGTAAGTTTACAAATTTATTAAATGATAGATTCTTTTTATGACATATTATTTATTTATATTAAACACGTACGTTAGAGCCCTAGAAAGGTCTTCCACGTAGATTGGTAATATCATGAAGAAATCCTGGAAAGTTGATACACTAAGTGAAGAAATGGACAGTTCTCAATAACATGTATGGTTCTGTTAATAATATAATTAAGAAGGATTTTCGGTTAAGGAAGATCATCTTAATATTACGAAGAGTGTAACAGAAAACTATTTCAGCGTCACCACTGTTTGTTTTTCGCAGTCATACCTGATAAAGTTCCAATTTACTAAGCTGGGTTGTCTCTTCGAATCATGATTGGCTGATAGAAACCAGCCATATACAGTTATTCATATCACGCCGTCATATCATACTGACTAGTTTATTCTTTTTAATCAGACCCATTGTGTGTGGTGTGCTAGTCTCTGTGGTGGCATTTTTAAAAGCGACCAAGCTATGGAGGTCAGTCGAGATGGTGACACTATGTGAAATGTCTCAACTTCATCTAAGCACTCTTTTCTGATTGTCAGTGTTAAACAAATGAATGTAAACACATCGAAGACAACGATAATCACACACCCAAGCTTAAATGAGTATTTATTTACTAGATATGGTTTTGGGGGGGGGGATTTCTTTAGTTAAGACCAGTTGTAGTAGGTATGTTAATTTTCAGAGATAGATTATATATTTTTGATCTTACCACCCCTCTCCATTTCAACCACTATGCGAAAAAGAAAAACGAAAATGTAAAATTTGGTTTAATTCCAAATCCACTTATATAGTGTACACAAATTATAGGTATTTGTACATTTGTTCACGTAGATTTAGGTAACCGCATGCAAGCTTATTAGGGACATAATATGATTCCTTCAGTCATATGCTTAATACTGCTTGATATCGAGATGGCCATGAAATTTCTGTCCTTGCGAAGGTCGTGACATGTTTAGCTTCCAGCCTACCAGTTTGTATTCATCGTATTTTCTTTCCTTTCCAGAATTTACCTTTTCAAAGTCTGACATACTTTTCTTTTTGAATTTGGTTTTTGCTTTTTTTAGACAACAATCTGGTCTCCGCCCAGAAGATCTTTCTGTTGTGGAAAATGTGTGTCATAGTATTTGTAAAGAAAATCAACCATTTGAACGTTTAGAAATGAAAAAGGAGGATTTGTTAAAGATGTTTGCTTACAATGAATTCAAGTGTCGAATAATCCGAGACAAGGTCGATACACCAACGACTACTGTTTATCGATGTGGCCCTCTTATTGACCTGTGCCGCGGACCACATGTCAGACATACTGGTTTGTTTTCACTTTCTCAAAATAGTTTGGTTCATTGTAGTGAATGCCTTAGATAGGTTAATGATCATTTACGACGTACATATTTATAATACTTTAGATTTTCTGAAGTACCAGCCATTTGGGAGTTTTGTTTAGGTTATGTGGACAGTAGTCAACTTTCTTCTGTCCACAGTGGAAGGATACTTTCCCTTGAGGCAGCTTATTATGAGTCCAGGTCAAAGGTCGATTTATTGACTTAGATGCATCACCGCGTGTCCGAAAGGACAATCAATTGGAATCGGTCACATGGTGTCTTTCTGTGAGTAGTTTTAAATCTGTTACCTCTTTTCTTTTATATGCCTCACTACTGTGGACGGAATTCAGTGAAGCTGGATGAAATGTGCCATTTCGAAGTTTGGTATTTTCTAACTCTTTCCTAACGTTGTAAGAAGGCAGAATTCCTGTAAATTCTTGTTTAAAGGAAGCACATTATCGTCACATTCTTGTACATTCGTGAGTGCGATTTCACTCTCGAACTTTAAGTTGCTGCTTTTACTCTTATCGCTCTTCAGATGACTTGCCTGGCATAGTGAGATATAGAAACAGATGTTCCACCTAAAACAGCTCGATTCAGCCACCGCGATATTCAATCTTGACCACCACATCTATGGTTGCTGCGCGAGTCTATAGTATATTTTTAGCACTTAGACCATAGGATTTATGTGTCCCATCACTGACTGTTTTTCTGTCATGGATACTGTGATAGCACTGTATAGAGCTATACAGTGCTCCCCGATTTCTGACGGTATCCAAGTGAGATAAATCCATGATGAAAAGAAACAGCTTAACATAATGAGTGATATGTATTTGTAATATTCCATTGAGTAGAAATAAACATTTCTGACGTTTCGTGGCTTAGTGCAAGTCGCTTCTTAAAAGAAAAATAAACAACCGAATTGAATTAGCACAAGATTAAATAATACAATCGAACAAATCAAAATACGTTCGTAGAATCAAAATTCAATCGTGTCATGTCAAGTCATTTGGGTCAAGGTGATTTAATGTGAGACATATTTATGTTAGTGTGATGTGAAAGGTTGTGAAAAATACGTGTGAAATGAGGATAGAATTATATATATGCAGTTGGATTTAACAATATGTGGAATGCTTCAGCTATTTGCCTTTCTTTATAATTGGAAAAGCCTTTCTGAATAATTTGGATATTTTTGATATCGATTTCATGGTTGTGATAGATAGCATGTACTGCTATTGCTGATTTAATTTGTAATTTTTCTAGTTCAACAGGATTGTTAGGAGGTCGTTTAGTGTAGCTTTCATATTCTTTGGCACGAGTTTTGATTTCTCGAGAAGGCTCTCCAACATAGAAAGCATCACAGTCAATACAACCT
The DNA here is from genome assembly GCA_034768735.1 of Schistosoma mekongi. Classification (NCBI taxonomy): domain Eukaryota; kingdom Metazoa; phylum Platyhelminthes; class Trematoda; order Strigeidida; family Schistosomatidae; genus Schistosoma; species Schistosoma mekongi. The sequence continues at coordinate 83,235,458 of CM068306.1, read as the reverse complement.
AGTCTGTAAACGAAATTCTGTGTAGAGGTGAAAGGGATCTTGTCCTTCGTTCTAACTAATACATCTCGAAGTGTGTTGATAGTTTTGTAGAATGCTTGAATCTTATGTTGCTTTAGAATCCTTTGCATTTCTTCTGTTGTGTCAAAGCGGTAAGGTAGAACAGCTGTACTAATCCATGACATTTCAGTTGATTTATCGTTAGTTAATAAGTCATTTCGTTGTTGTATATTGTTAACAATATTTATTGGAAAATTATTAAATCGTAAGATGTGGATTTTATTTTTGTATTCAGTTTTCTTATCAACTTTTGATGTAATGAGTTTGTTGGATCTTCTGAATAAGTTTAGAGCTAGGGATATTTTTACACTGAATGGATGTACTGAATTGAAATCGATATGTCGATTTGAGTGTGTAGGCTTACGATAAATCCTCATATTAAGAGTTCCATCCAAATTCCTTTTGACTATGTGGTCTAAAAATGGTAACTCATTGTGTTTCTTTTCACTTTCTAAAGTGAATTTGACCTGCTAAGGAAGTGTGTTGATTCGTTTAAAGAAGGTTCTCAGGAAAGTCTTTTTAATAATGACAAAGGTATCATCTACATACCTGAGCTAAACTCGTGGTCTAATGGTACTAGTTAAGATGTGAGACCCAATGTAGGCCATGAATAGATTCGCTACAGTTGGTGAAGCGGATGGGGTGGAGCTCATTACCACTCCGTTTGTTTGTTTGTAAAGCATTCTTTTGAAAGTGAAGAGAGTTGAATTTAGGGATTTCGTGATTAAACTGATGCTTGATGGACAACAGCTAGATAATGTATGAACATTTTATCGTAATCCATTAATAAATTCTAGACAGTTATCAATTTGAATACTTGTATATAAAGATACAACATCATAGCTTGCCTTCGCTTCAATATCTTCAACTATTAAATCCTGTATTCTCGATTTGAAATCATATGTGTCTTTGACGCCACTGTGTAGATTTTTTTGTAGTGTTTATTCATTTTCTCTGAAGAATCGACTTGCACTAAGCCGCGAAACGTCAGAAATTTTAATTTCCACTCATTGGAATATTACACATACATATCACTCCTTTTCATAAATAACCTATCCAATGCTCAATTTATTTGAAATTACCAAGTCTGACCTTGGTAATGATATATATCAACAGCTTAACAGGGAAATTAGTAAACTAATTTCAAGAGGTTATTTCTGGAATACTCTAATTGTAGTATTCAGCAAAGGACAACGGAAGATAAGTACAGATGTCTTGACAACTTATTTTACAAACTTTAAAAATATCCTAATATCTGCAAATATCTAGGTAGCACCAGCTGGCAGCTACAATGATTAATTTTTCATACAATCTATCAAAAATCACAGTATCTATGGTAGTAAAACCGTCAGTGATGGGACGCATAAATTTCAAGTGTTAGGTATACTCTTAACCGGTTCAGCTGTTTTGTCCTAGTGTGAGCTTCCTCTGCAATACGTATCCGTTGACCCCACCAAGGGCCGAAACCACGATCTCCAACTTCTCACGACAAAGTATTCATTTCTCTTTAGTTCCCTTTTTTGTGCTACTATTGTTTTGTGACGGCTCAAACTGTCCCACTTTTGTGTCAGATTATCTGTAAATTTTGTATTTTACATCTGGGACTAACTATAGCTGAATAAGCATTAAAAACTAATGTACTGGTTATGTGTTTCGTCTTAGTACGGCACTTCTTAACAACGCGCCTTCACTACTCCACCATGGAGTGAACCCATGACCTACAGGTTTCACGGCAATTGCTTAATCTACGGACCCAGTGAGTTGGAGTCCAATGTTTTACATTAGCATCTATAAACGTTTGTTTTTTCTATTAATAAATTGTATTGTTCTAGTCAGCTATAGATTTGAACCAACATATTTTGCATGTGAGGTATTGTTTCCAGTCGGCAACGAGAGTGAATTTCAATCCCATAAACTACACCGATTGTTATTTAAATGCCCTAAGAATTGTGTCACCACTCATTTGTCGTTTGGATGAAAGGTATATTGTTTAGTCCGGACTTTCGAGTGATTATTAATTTTTCAACATTTGTTTACTTCGTACATCTATGTTTCTTTGTTGTATGAGATGTTCGTTTATCTTTCTAGGTTGTATAAAAGCTCTATCAGTCACTAAATGTAGTTCCTCTTATTGGGAAGGTCGAATGGATGCTGAGACTCTGCAACGTGTGTATGGTATTTCATTTCCCGACCCAAAACTTTTGAAAGAATGGAAACATATCCAAGTAGGTTGATGAATTTAATTATTCTGTCATCGTAGTAAACTTTAGCAATTAATGCGTGCTTAGAAAGCTTGCAATAAGTGATATGGCTTTAGGACGTAGTCGAGCTATATTGGTTGGACCGAGGATACATCTTTACGTATGTTTTTTATCTTGTAAAATTAGGAAGAAGCAGTTAAACGTGATCATCGAAAACTTGGACTTGAACAAAAATTGTTTTTCTTTCATGAATTATCTCCTGGAAGTTGTTTTTTTTTACCTGCTGGTGCACATATATATAATACATTAATTTCATTCATTCGTTCCGAATATTGGAAACGTGGTTTTCAGGAAGTAATCACTCCAAATATTTATAATTCTGCATTATGGGAACAAAGTGGGCATTGGCAACATTATAGCGTAAGTTTTATTATCTGCCTTTTCAATCTACTGAATTACTTTTGCTCAATATCTCCTGAAACTGTCTTTTTATTCTTGGGTACACTGATAATATTTTCTTACTATGCATTAATAAACATGCTATCGAAAAGCGTACTTCATCAACTAGCAGTTGGAGTCAGTAAGTGTGACATGAACTTTCGAAATGGAAGACTGTATACCTGCGTTGCGAGTGTTGGTAGCGACGTGACAGATAAGACGATTCTATGCACAATGAAAACCAGGGTGTTTTACGCCTATCTGGGCCATTTCTGCGTCATCATGATGTTACTTTGATTGTAAGAGGTCGGATTTACAGTGCATCAATAGGAGTGGTTTTGTTCTATAATCGTGAGATTTAAGTCCATTAAATATAAGAATGTCAGGCGACTCTGTTTCCGATCATTTTTTGCATCCGAAGGACTGATGACATTCAATGTCAACAGCTAGTAATGCGCTGAGATTTGGGAATGTGTGCTCGGAAATAATAATTATTTGATTGGTGGCATCTTGAAATACTGACTCTAGTGGTTTGGGCATATTTTTCTAATGCCATCCCAGCAACTTTCATATTGTTCATTATTTGCCATTATTCGCGGAGATGTGATATGAAGGAAAGTTGTATTGTACTACTGGTTTCTATCGGTTCTTCATGACCCATTAATTTATGTCTTAGAAACAATACATCTCAGTGGCTTGGGATGTATATTGATAATACTCACATGAGTAACTATTATCGATCCTGGAATACCTTTTTTTTACATTCCTTAAGGAAGTGGAAAGAACTTCTTTTAACAGAACTGCATTGAGAATTTGTTAAAGCTTCCACTCTACTATTTATTTTTCATATTTATAGGAACATTTGTTTAAAATTGACGTTGAGAAGCAAACGTTTGGTTTAAAGCCTATGAATTGTCCTGGCCATTGTTTGATGTTTGCAAAAGAGATCCGTTCACATAAGGAGTTGCCACTGCGTTTTGCCGATTTCGGCGTATTGCATAGAAATGAATTTTCAGGTGCTTTAACTGGTCTTACACGTGTTCGTCGTTTTCAACAGGATGATGCGCATATTTTCTGTCGTGAGGACCAAGTAATGCTTTTACTGTTGCAATTCTTCACTGTATATTGATCAGTACATTCGAGTAGCATGTGTTTGTACAATAGTTTATTTACTTTTTATATTATATGAAGTACAATTTTGCTTAGTTTACTGTTTCTCTCCCACTCCATCAACGCTTAAGCTAATGATTAGGAATGTTGTGGATGGGGATGTTAACCACTTCGCTTATCTCAGCAGCACCATCATCCCTGGTGTTTAATGAAGTCTTGATATGTATTCAGATGGCTTATTCAATTTCTGCCTATTTGAATCGCTTACGGATTAGGCATAATGCTTTTTTACTGACCATAGAGTGAGTATACTTTGTCTCTGTTCACTCTCTTATAATTCATGTCTCCAAAATGCAACCTTTAGGTACTAAAAATATTCATATGCGGAAATATTTAGTAATAGGTGTTTCTAAACTACCGAATAAGAAATCGTGAGGTCAGATATAGACGTTGAGCAGCAATCAGGTTTGTAGTGTTGTGAATCTTCTGGATCCAGGGTTTCCTACTGACAAATTCTAGTCACTTTGTTTACAAATCTATTTGTTCTCGTTTATGTTACAAATATCGCATTTTTTTAGCGTAATACACGCACATAAATATGTCATTTATATAAGCATCCTTTCTCTAATTGACATAATCTTATCGTAATCAGACTTTTTTATATGTACTAAATATTTGATTTGTTTCTTCGTACTGGAAGGTTGTTCGGAGGTCGTCTACAGAGAATCATAGACCTAGGTTTCGTGCTATTCAGCACTCATCAACAAGGCGTGTCTGAAATCTTTATGGGAACTTGTACACCTCTGAGGAATCGATCCACGGGTCACTCATTCCTGCGGTATGCAACTGTTACGACAGCTATTCGAACCGCGACTGGTCCCTCTCCCATCTCAACATAGTGCCAATAATATTGAATCATTTAGACTAGTGACCATATTACAATTAGATCGATAAAATTCGATCAGCACTACAAAGGGCTTAATAAACACCGAAATTAGTCACTACACAGTGACCAACCATTGTATGTATTTCGGTCCTACAAAAGGCTGGTCGCGACCTGAGCAGCTCGGTACTGAGGAGTGTCGTGGCGGAACGAAGTAGCTATCAAGTGCTCCTTGATTTTCAATGGTACGCATCCATGGTCAATCCGTGATTAAAATCAATATATACTAAAAGCTAGTTTTCACAAAGCACTTCAACTTAGCAATGTTAAAAATACATTAATAGTATAATCCATTCACTTAACAGTCAACTTATTTCTTATTTTAAAGTCAAACTATGACAGTGATATAATTTTACCTTGTAATTTTCCAAATTTAACTAATTTTCCTTCCTTTTGTTTTTGTTATCTTCTCAAGATCAAAGATGAAATTAAAAGTTGTTTAGAGTTCCTGAGTCATGTTTATGGTGTATTTGGCTTCTCATTTGAATTATACTTATCCACTCGACCAGAGAAGTACATGGGTGAACTTGAAATGTGGGATCGTGCTGAAAAGGTATTATTCTTTTTAGCTTTCTATTTCATTTATTCAGGTCACTTTCCATTAGTTTTGTCACTTTTAAGTCTTTTACTTAGTCCATTCTTCATAAGATGGCTACAATGGGGTATACTAATTCCCAACCATGGCTGCTAGCTTGATATAACGGTTATGAATGCCTTTTGTGACGATCCAGTTAAGCGATATTATGTGGAGCTTTTCTTCATTTCAAATTATACCGTCCCAGACAGGTCATTTAGGAATCAGTAAGACTACAATTGAGATGAGTGCAAGATTATGCTCCAGTTTCTACATACACGTGACAACATTTGGGTGTCCCCTTCAGATAACCAACCTCTATAGCAAGACTCCCTTCTCATAGCGGAGGAAAATGATCCAAAAAGGTCGACCCTAAAATAACGCATCTTATCTCGGGTCACATATTTTTCTGGCAGATAATAAAGTATGTAGAAGTAGGGGGGTTTATTCATCTAAAACACGAAAAGATCGTATGTTGCCGGCCTCAAGTTTTTGTCTCCATAGTCTCTGTTTTCACTCTCCCAGATACACGAATATATATTTCGTAAATGACATAGGGAATAGGGTCTAGGAGAATATGCTGCTAAATTGTTTGGCACCTACTTTTTCAACCTTCTTTAATTTTGGTTCAGCGCCAATAATTTAACTTGGTTTGCATGTCCCTGATATTCCCACTAATATCGAAAACTTAATATAGTTTCTAAAATATAACGATGGTATTTATTAGGTATTAGGTTATTGTTGATTCCAGAGTTTCTCATCACGGCCTAATCTTATTCATAAAATCAATGAAAACCTGTAAGTACTAGACAATTATCTCGTAGTTTGTGTCTCATCCGAATGCGTTCGTGACCCAGTTATAGACAGATTACATGATCTTCAGGCTTGGTTTGAATCCCCTAAACTATAGATTTCCGACTTGTCATCCAGTAGTTTACATTTCTAGCCTTAGTTAATTGTTGCGTAACTAGTGTGACGACGTGATCCCCTATGCCATATACAGGACAGTCACCCACTAATTTCAGTATCACAATATCACGAACCATGCCAAATCAATGTCTAGATGTTAAGGTCTCTCTGCGAAGCCTGAAAGTTCTTCATGATCAATGATAAAGTCGTGGACGCGTACTATTGAAGAGCATCATACCAAGCAAAAGTGATGCACTATCGGGTTTTCAGTGATTATTTGGCTAGGGTGATTTTGAGATATAAAACTTCAGAATATATACATTCGATTTTCAATTGATGCGTATTATATTAATGAATGTGTATATTACTAATTTTGTTTGTTTAACTATTCCAGCAACTTAAAGATAGTTTGAACGAAGTTGGTTTGAAATGGGAACTTAATCCCGGTGATGGTGCATTTTATGGACCTAAAATTGACATAACTATAATGGATGCTTTACGTCGTCGACATCAGTGTGCAACAATACAGTTAGATTTCCAACTGCCAGTTAGGTTTAACCTTTCGTATGCTTGGTATGTTTTTTGCTTTTGTTTTCAAATTATCTCATCCAAAACTCAATGTTAGCATCTATTTTTGTGTACGATTTATTGACGATATTGATAGGAACTGGATGAATAAGATATGCGAGGTTGCGACAAATTTTCGGTTGCCTTTCTTGTGTAAGAGTAATTTTGAGGTACTTTCAAATTAACATTGAGTAAGAGTGATCCTGAATCGATGGTGTGACCACAAAAACCCAGAAACAGTTCCATGCTACTAGTCGCTTATATAATTTTTGCTGGTAGTTTCAAATGTGTTAGTTCCGATTGGACAAGGTGTAATGTGCACTTTTATTGTTTTCCTTTTTTAACCCTCTACTTACTGTAATGGAGAATCCGGTGTTTTGAAGAGAGTAATTGCAGTTAAATTCCACCTTTGGATTTTAAGTTGATTTTGTTAGTTAATGGTTAAGGCATTCGTCTCTCTACCATACATATTTACAAGTTTGAACAGTGTTTCGCTTATTTCATTTCGTTTCATTGGCTCTCATATCAGAAAGTATATTTCCAAACCAAGTACAGGAAGTTGTACTTGTGTGCTGAGTTTTGTTCTAGTAATTCTCCTATAATCTGACATCCTTTTTATCTTTTGGTTTGTTGATAGGAATATCACCGGCATCTATCTACTGGCATTATGTGTTTAAGTTCATCTTGATGTCATTGTAACAAATGAAATTTAATGCTAGTGTTAAGCTTTATTTTGCTAAATCTTTTGTTGATAACATAAGATAGTAGAATAACGTCAAGATGCTTGTCGTTACTTTTGCGTGATTCCAGTCCATCATCACATGAATCCTCAGACTTAAGTTTCGTATTAGTTAGCTAGTTATTTACAGTCATGTACATACTGTTAGCCCTTTATGTAGGATGCTAGATCCCCATAATTCATTTAGTAAGCCTATTATTTCTGTAATTCATTTGTGGGAATTTGAATTTCTCATTTTCGCGTCAAATGGGGTCCATTTCACCTTCAATCTGTGCTTCCCACATAGTAGGACATTTAATCTCACTGGTCCACTGTTTATTTTACTGTGCTATTTGCGACATTCTCTTTTTTTTGCTTACATGCGCATGAGTTGGATGCTTGCTATTCGTTTGTACGGACTGTCTATGTAATTAAACATTTCCTTGTCGACCTTAGACTTCTTTCTCTAGTTATCTGGGCCGGAGGGGGCTCAGAGAAATAACTTAGCTCTACCTGTTATTGTGTCGCTAGTCATATGTTCGTTTTCTGGTATTGAGCTGTCAACTTAATTCACGGACCCTAGCACCCTTGTAGGAGTTGACCAGGCATCAATTAGTTTTACATACTGAGGCGTGATCAAGGCTCTATTTGGGTTATTGCTAATAAAGTTAAGATTGATTATTATGTTTATCTAGTCTAATTTTGACTTTAATTATCACGCACTATGAATTTATGTGTTTATTTTTCTTTGTGCTGTTTGTTTACCAAACTCGAAATTTATTGTTATTCCTCAATAACATCTAAATTCCTAGTTGTGGAAAGGAGTTCAGATGACGTGCAAACGAAGCAATCAATCATAATTGATCAACCTGACCGACTAAGTCATTTTCATTGTTATTTCAATTACATTATTCCTACTTCTTTGGTACTTATCTTATTACTTCTCGTCGTGGTAATAAGGTATGACAGCTTGACATAACACACATTGGCGACGTTGATTGTGACTGATCGACACATAGACGTTGACTGCATATTTAAAGTGAGCTAATTATCTTACTTTGTTGTTCTCCAAGTGTGAGTAGATGAAAATTGATTCGAATCCATAACATCAAATCAAAGACCAGTAGTTAAATTTTATAATACCAGGTATTGGTAGTATAATTCCATAAAATCGAACAGCACAAATTCTAAAATTAATTATGATAAACAGTGCGGCAAAACGAAACAGCCTTACACTTTTCAAACCTTAAATTTGGTAATGGTTCGAGTTAATCAACGAGTCATAAATATAGCAGTACAAAGATTGGGAGTGAAACCGTTATCATCACTGTGTATTGTCTGTCAGTCACGCTATATCAAAAATCGATCAAAGTGAGAATTATGCCATTGAACTCCCTACTTATGATGCTAACCGTTGACTGTTCGCGGCGTTACCTGTTGGTTTTATGCCCAGATATATTCATGTGTTCGTTTTTATTGTTACTAATTTTTCAATCTGTGTATTTATTTTTCTAGTGATACTGATAGTTCTACTGTAGCTGATAATATATCTAATACAACTAATGTTTTATGTGACGATGGTGCGGCTAATCACCAGACAGAATTAAATATTCACCGGCCTGTTATTATTCATAGAGCTATTTTGGGTTCAGTTGAACGAATTATGGCAATTCTTACAGAATCGTATGCAGGTAATTTCCATATAAATGAGTTAGCCCTTTATTTTTAAAATAATATTACTGTCTTGTTTAGGCATAGTGTTGACCATTCAGTCAATGTCACTATTTTGAAACACCGATGTATGAAGCTTCGTCATGTTTTATGAATGCCATACAAACGGCTTCCATATAGTGCATTATTTACCAACGCTTGGACTGGTTGGAAAAGCGGAGAGGCGGTCATTTAAGGAGGTGGCATTATGGAATGAAGGAAAGCTGTTTGGAACTAGTATCTGTTTATCCATACAGACTTCCTGTTTGAGGTCCTAGAGATGATGGAAATTAGCGTCTTGAGACCAAATCAGATCTTACACAGAATAGAAACCAGTGGCGATCTTGCTCTAGTTTTCTATTACAATATTCATGAAGTATGATGTCTTCGCTTAATAGGAATGAAATCTTCTTGTTTATATTTCTATATGAAGTATATCTCCTGCCTTGTAATTCTCTTGTTGTTCCATTACATTTTACATTTCCCCCCTTGATCGCCTTCCTCACAAAGTGACTTTTGTACTTGTGTAGCGCATATATTATTGCTGGTGCAAATAAAAATAAACAAACGCGTATCTATTATGTATTGTTCGTGTTGTCGTAGTAAATTTTACTTCTGTTTGTACTCTCTTTTTCATTTTTTCTAGATATTACCTTTCTAATTGCCTTCTTTTGGTGCCCCTTTTTGTGTCTTATATATACGCTATTCCTGGTTGGGCTGCATGAGACTTTTGTAACCAATAGTTGGAGACTCGTTAATATCTGTCAAAATTGATCACAGTGGTGTTGATTCACTCTCTCTTTGTCTTCCTCTAGATTCCGAATTTCAAAATTATTTTACTCTTGTTCTAGGAATCCACCCATTCCTGTCGAATCATGATTTCCATACCCAGTTTTTTTAACTGTCGTTGATATTACTAATGCTCTGGTAGTCATCTTGATAATATCATCGTTGTACGTATGTGCTATAACCATTAAATATGCGTGTCTAGTTCTACGTTGCTTTTGATTGACTGACTGTTTACTAATAAGTTAGTATATTTCAGTTACTATGCAAAAAATAGAACAGTTGTGGCCTACTGACAAAATAACAATAGTAAGCCTACTATATGGCCACTTCAACGTCGGATAATGATCCCTGCTGCATATGCTTTCTGTATACAATAAAATTTAGTATCTTTTAGACGATTCAAAGCGTTACGTTCAATTTTCAGGTTATGACGTCACACACAGTTTTCTCTACATTTAAAAGATTTGTAGTACATTCTCCTTTTATACATAACCGTTTTACAAACAATTCTGGTTTATGTAGGGGTAGATTGGATGAGGACTAGAGATGGTCGAATCGAAAACATATCTTCTTATAGTGTTGTTGACTATTTGGCTTGAGCAACATAGGTTCATGCATAATAAATAATTAGGGCCAACACGAATGTTATACTGATTTAGAGCCGGTTACAATGGAGCAGGTACATTCACTCTTTTTCCGTTAAATCCTGAGCATTTAACGTATTTCATATCTTATACCGATGCATATATACATCAGTTTCTACACTCCTTATGAATAATTGGCTTAACTAGATCAAGTAAAATAAATGGTGTTCAGTTCATTACAATTGTCTATTATGTTTGGGTTGTCACATTGAATAACTGTTTATATTTGTGTAGGCCTTATTTACTCCCTATCTTTATTGAGTTCATTCACTTAACATTTTTCGTTATCACACAGGAAAATGGCCATTTTGGCTTAGCCCCAGACAAGTTCTAGTAGTACCTGTTGTTTCAGCATGTGATGAATATGCCATAGAAGTGAAAAATCGTCTACATGATGCAGGTTTTACAGTCTCTGTTGATACTGATCCCGGTCGTACTCTAAATAAAAAGATTAGGAATGGACAATTACTTCAAAATAATTTTATACTTGGTAGGTTATTATTTGACTTGATGAATTCAAACTTTTTATTGTAATACATAGAGTTTTGCATACTGAAATAATCGCGATATATAGCTCTGATGCATACTTTTAGTTAAAATGAATTATTTGAGGTGGATGGCTTCACTGTGAAGCCGTCGTTTTCGGCCTACATCACCAATCGTTTCTTCAAGCAGCTAAGCGCGTCCTCTCGAGAATGGTTCGTTTCACATTTACGCATATTTTGATATTAGGTTGTTGGTGTTCGTCAGGATAATCTGTGCTCTTCAATATCATGTACGTGAGAGATTTTATGTACATTGTAGACTTATGATAAATACATTGCAAATTAATCGTCGGCTTATTACTCATTGTTGTTTTGAGTATACAAATAGAATAGTACATACTCCTTAATTGGTGCTGATTCACTATTTAATTAGTTAGTGTATCTTACTAGAAATCTCCTGAACCTTATCTACGTTTATTAGATTACTATCACGAAAAGTCGGACGTGTTTATTGATTGTGAACTTTTATGTGTTTCATATCCTGGGTTGACATCCATTGAAAGCCAAAAAGCATTGACCAACCAGCTGTTTAGCATTCACGACTTCACTAAGGACTGAACACATAAAGTTTAGAATTCACCGTTAGTGCTTTAGACCATTGAGTTATCTTTATCGTTTCGCAGTGTGTTGTTAATCTCATTTCGGTGGGCACATCAAGTTACGATTCGAAAATTCTTTTTCTTATTTTATTTGTAATAGAAGGAAACTAGGGACGCCCAGACCATGAGGTTGTTGGTTACTGGTCTTAGCCATGGTAGTAAGTACAGACTACTTGATATCTGACTAGGGTATGGGCAATAATCGCCATCATTAACTGAAAACATTGGGTGACATAGCTGAAAATTTGTCACAGTGGTACAGGTGCATATACTCTTTGTCTTCCTCTAGATCTTATGTTCCATTATTTTTCAACTCACGTTTTCATTCCTTATTGTTGAATTATATTCTGATATTCAACCGGTTATTTTAAACGAATGCAGTTGTATCAAGCTCCCCGTTGTTTATGATTGAATATTTATAACAATTGGGATATGACGTGCATTAAGTAAGCCTAATATTTGTCTTAATTTCGTTGGTTTATTAATGACCTACCAGAATGATATTTATTAATCATTTGTTTTAAGTGAACTTTAACCCTATTCATTTTATACTAGTCGTTTTGTAGCTGAGTGTTTTATTTCTTTATGACAAATAACTCATATATATGGTGACTAGTTATTCTTTCTTCTGACATTTGATCATTGGAAAGGTGGATGAGTAGTTGGTGCGTTTGAATCATCGATCAGTCAGATTTGTGAATAATTATCACTTGGTTACCATTAGTTTAGACAACCGATCAATCAATATTATATTCATTAAATTTTTTCTCACTATATTAACCAGTTAATTTTTACTTTGTCACTATATTAGTGGTCGGAGAGAAAGAAATTACTAATGGAACAGTTAATGTTCGTACACGGGACAACAAAGTTCACGGGGAACATTTAGTGGAGCATGTTATTGAACGTTTTCGTCAATTAGCCGAATCGAGGACACTGGAAGCAGAACAAGAATTTTAATAAAGTGTACATACTTCTGATTAATTTTTTTAAAGAAATATTTGTAAACAGTAGTAGTCCATCATGGTAAAATATTTGTAATGAATTTCATGTTTCTTTGTTCAACTTTAATTTTGGTTGGAACTTATATTACTTTTGGTAGGTGATTAATCACTATCAAGATGAGACGCTTGTTTTGTTTTTCACTTCTGTTTACATACTAAATATAATGAAACGTTTCTATGTGATATATTGATGTAATACATTCATCATGTTTCTATTGCAACTGTTAAGTTTTTCACTTAGCTTAATATTAAAGTGGAATTTGAATTGTAAGGAAATAACGTACATTACAATAGAGCAAAACAACGAAGGTACCGTAGAGGAACATTAAAGTTTGCATAGAATCCACACAAGAATGTTCTTATATTGTCTTTTTTTAATATTTAGTATTAATTAGCTGAGATAAACGTCGATTCATAGTTCTCCGACTTAAGCGTAATGTAAGAATGCGCTAGTCTAAATTATATTTCTGTGTCATAAATTGATTAGTTTCCGGCATGAGTATCAACAACTAGAAGTATAATTCCTTACTGATAATTGTGACTAGTCTAGTTGTATTCAGAGAAAGATTATAGTGTTTAGTCATGAGAGCGGGTCATACTACACAAGCAAACAAATAAACTTACATAAACTTTTGTTTCTTAATATCTAATGCACAGAAGTTTACGTATTGAAATTGGATGTAATTATAGAATTTCACACCACTTACTGACTATAAACAGTCATTAAAACCAGCATATACTCGTGAAAAGTCCCATACCGACGAAACAGCTATCTAGTGCTCCTTGGTTTTCAGTAGTACAGATGCAATCAACTAAACTTAATACCTATTTCCACGAAATCACCTAGATTCAAATATTAGCTGGTTCGCATTCGCCTTTAGTATAACCATACTGAGTAATATTCAGTTACGTGTTTGTAATTAGCACGATTTCTGAGGCTAGCATAACGTGCTCTATACGAACAAGTAAATTAGTACATACACACTAATGTCCACTAAATCAGTAGTTTATTGCTTACAAATCCATGGCTTGTCTATCTATACAACCCTGTCATTCAGTTGAGTGGAATGTTTCCACAGATTTCACTAGTCACTTTTTCAATATACCTGCAGCTGTACCGCATATGAATTCAATGCTATCTAATAGGGTTTTCTTCAGTACTAAGAGTTGATGAAAGTGGTGGAGATAGATATAATTATGTAAGCTTATGTACCTTAGTCAACGGGATGCTTACTGAAATTCGATGAACTACTAGTAAGTAGTATGCCGTACTTCGCAAAATTAATTCAGTAGCCACTGTAGTCCTGATTCATTATTTGTACAGTCTAATGTAATGTTTTGTGGTAATTTTACATCATAGACTCATCTTTCTTTGAAGACCATTAAAACCCAGCAAGTACTGGATACCTGTTTCTCGGGAATCCCTATAATCTAAATTAGAACAACACATAAAGGAACAATATTGTTTTTACTTAAATTTTCATCAGTCTTTACTTTAATATACAATAATATTTGTATATTAATATGAAAACGTTAAACTAATCAAGGTGATCTGTGAATGAATTCTGATTCGAAGGAGTCTGCATATTCTCTAACTGTTTGTGAGAAGTAACCGAATAGTGCGTGTATCTGGGTGGTTGTATGATTGTTAGTGACTTATGTGTGTGTGTTCTGGGTGTTCTTTGGAGCAGTAGTGATATGAGTTTGGCTGTAAAAGGTCTGGCTTACAACGCTTCGGTGAGAGCGGTTCTACTCTATGCCTCGGAAACCTGGTCTCTTAGCCGAGGTTATCTGGTATCTCACTTTGTTCAATCATCATTGTCTCTAAAGAATTTGTAACATCCGGTGGAAATATTGAGGTTTGGCAAAGTGTTTGCAATTTTCACGATGATCACTTTTCATCTTTTCTTAGTCACAATGCTATCTAGTATCACTCATGTCTTTTTTAGTATACTAAATTTTGTGTTTAAATAAATAAATAAATTTTAATCACATTCATTTAACAATAGTTAACTGAAGAATTTGAGTTAAATAGTCGGTATGCAGAAAATCGCACTGTTATTTTAACATTCTACTTTATTTAACTAGTGACATGCTAGTTGTTTATAATACAGGTTCCTTCTTGAAATATAAAATTTCACTAAACTGTCAATTCTTAGAAGTTTGTTGACACAACTGAGAGTATAACAGTATTCTGTCAGGCGATGTCTTCACTAGACAATTCCTAATTGCTAACTAGAAAACTTTTACCGTTGAACGGTACTTTGTAAAGTTATCTATTTCTAATGGTTTCTACTAAATGAATGATAACTTAAAGATTTAATAGTTAGCACTTATGCTTCAGCTTCGGGTCCTGCCCTGCATTAACTTCACCTTTATCTGTAACTTACGTATAAACGGTCTCAAGATGTATCACTGTTTATAAACAGTGATTTTACATATTTTATGTGGTCGTTGGGGGATGCAAAGTAGGGGGGGCATAGTGTTTGGCAGACATACAGAAAGCAGAATTTAGTAAGACTAACAAAGGTCAATACTAATTTTTGTGACTTAAATATATGAATATATGAATTATTTTCCAAACTTTAATTGATCTTCAAGTATATTCCTTCATTCACTAATGAATCCTGTTTTCAGAAGTAAGTTTATTACTGAAAAATATAGTCTGTAGTCATAATGCTATGATTGTATGCTATAGACATAGTAATCATATGAAATGAGTTAAAGTTAGGTTAAGCAAAAATGATTTATTTGAGATCAAGATAATTGTATTCTGAAATCTTAAGAATGAATCTTATGAAATTATTTGTACATTTACACATATATATTGTATACTTACAGTATGCTTGGTAAGTTTCATTACAATTTTTTAAAGTCAATCCTGAAGACATACATTCTATACTTCTCTTATCAATATTACATTTCATTTAATGTTACATAATTATAGGCTATCAGCATAAACCTCCAAACTTACATTTCATACTCTTACTTAACATCAAACTATACAAATATACTGACATTCATATTAATCTGAAGGTAGTATTTGATTATCCAATTGAAACAGAAAAGATTAATAATTGTACATTGGTTTTTCACAGATTCTATTCTTCTCACTATTCATCATAACTTCATATACTTCAATAAATACTATTTATTAATTTAACAATTAGAGATAATATAGTACTGTTTAGTGTAAGTTATTAACAAAATATAATCTTTTAAATGTATTCATTAACAATTTACAACTGTTTAGTAATGTATATTTCTAATGAATGCATACTAACTAATAGTTATTTCTTTACAGAGTTCATATTACATCATTCTATATTAAAGTTTTATTAAGAAACCTAAAAACTTTTAATATTTTCAATAATACTACTACTAATAATAATAAATAATTATTACTACTATTTTATTATTGTATTAAAACAATTTTTTCTTAATGAAATTACATTAAGTTAAATTAATAATTTAAACAAATTAACAATATAAATAGGTTACTTAATATAAACAAATCTATAGTAAATTAAAAAAAAAAAAAGGAAGAAAAATATTTCATTAAATATTCAATTTTAACTTATTACTAATTTCTATGCTTATCAATGAATAAAATGAATTGTATTTATTTTCAGTCAAGCATATTAAGTTGACCTTTAAAATAAAATTAAAGAAAAAAAAAGCAAATAACTTTTTTTTTCTTTGAATTTTTGTTTTTTTTTTACATTTTGTGTATTTTTAATTTTTCTCGTTTATTATTATTATTATTATCGTGTGTGTGTGTGTGTGTGTGTGTGTGTGTGTGTGTGTGTGTGTGTGTGTGTGTGTGTGTGTGTGTGTGTGTGTGTGTGTGTGTGTGTGTGTGTGTGTGTGTGTGTGTGTGTGTGTGTGTGTGTGTGTGTGTGTAGGTTATCATCAATTCACTTTGTTTGTTCATGCAAACATTAAAATTAATTGTCTATAATGAATAATAAACAAATATAAGGGACTGAATATATCACAGACTGATGTTGGTAGGATATTATTGAAAACAAGGGAGCACTGGACAGTTATTTCGTTCTAGTGTGGGACTCCTCAGAAGCACTCACCCCAGATTCCTCACCACTTGTCGCTAATAATAATGGATGATCATACAGCTATATATCACAAATTGAGGAGAGAAGGGATTCTACTATTAGATGCTGACCTAGTGGTGTAGAAGGTTGGGCACTCGCCATCAACCTGATGCCCCTGGTACGGGATCCGGAGTGCGCACTCCTGAGAAGTTCTACATTAAAACGAGACAGTTATCCAGTAGTATCAATGGTACCCTGACAACATCAATCTGTGATATATTCAGTCATCTAAATTACCAATATCTACAAAAATAATCATCTCAATTGAAATATAAAGGAATATTTTGGAATTAAAAAAACGAGACGACTATTTTAATAACAGTGTTATAATAAACTTCACATCATGAACTCATTGTAGTTGGATAATCGTTGGGAATTAGAAGGGATTAAACAGTTGTTTTGTTATGGTAGTTATGCATCTAGGTAGAGATAAGAATTTGAACATTAATACCATAAGAAAGTGGCTTCGGTGTTAGTCTACCAGAATTAGCATCCAATGGTCTACATTTATGATTCTGTACTGTATTCACTATCTAGCACTTTCTAGGTTACACTAGTTATCTAACTGTAATCAATCAGAAATATTAAGCAGAAATGTCAACAATATGCATAAACTATGTACTCACTAGTGACCAGTTTCGAGAAATAATTTCAATTCTAGTGTGAAGGCTCGATCAACGTGAGTTTGATCATGTATGGAATAAGGTAATGGATGGTGATTGCAATCTTCAATACCACATAAACGAGCAACATCCTTTCATACACTGAAGGGCCATTAAATGATGATTTGTTGTAAAGCAAGATGTAATGAGTAATTGTATAAGCCTGCAGCGGTTCCTTAATAGCTTAAACATTTCACATTTAACTAGTATATTGTAGGTGGGATTCTGTTGCATTTTAATTAAGGTGAATAGGTAATGTGAACATCCCCAATAAAACACGGTCGCTTAAAGCTAAACACGTAAATCTTTGGTTGATAAATGCTTTAAATACGAATTACATAGTTCAGACTTAATTCATATTCCACACTCCTGATCCCATTTATAATCTTATTTTAAAAATCTAGGGTGCTTTAAGATCACTCAGCCGACTTACTACATACATATTTCTCTATTCGGCTGGGAGGTGCATTATTCTTGTGACAGCTAAGTATGTAATTTCATAGTTAGACTAGCATCCTAACCCGCAACCTATCGGTTGAGAATAAAGTGGTTTATCCACTTAGCGCATTGAGTTATTATAGCGCATTTACATCACAACACATCCCAAGAATGCATATTTTAAATGTAGCACTGACAAACTGATCGTTTTATTTTAAATCGTCATCTGGTGCTTTTGAAACTGTGCTGCAGAATATGATGTACTAGTTTGAAAGGAGTACAAACAGTTAATGTTGTGGAATAAGATCAAGTCATTGTGTGCTCTGTTTAACTGCTACGTTTAGACTAAAATATTTGGAAATCAAATACCTCAAGTGAACACTTCTGTAATTTTGGTTGAAATTTAGAAACATTTTTCATCTCTATTCATCGCGGATGGATCTCACATGAGTACTACTAAAATCCAAGGGGTGAGGGGGCACTGGACAACTGTGTCTTCCTAGCAAGGTACCCTTCAGCAGTCGCACCCACGATTAGGCTCAGGACCTCATTACCTTGCTACGAACGACTGTCCATCAACACGACTAGGTGGTGTCTGGTAGCAGAATTTCCACTCTAGTCAATTTGTGGTACAGAGCAACACTAAACCATTTGTGATGTGTGTTTCACTCCCGACGTGTATCCATTTATTGTCTTACAGTTTGATTGTTTTCTAATTGATGAATCTCCGCTGTTTAATAGACACGAAAGATTGGTAGGTAACCGAATACAGTATGACCAGTAACGCGATCAGATATACTCAGCCATTTTAACCTGATCCTTAACCCTGACTCAGAGAAAAAAGAATACTTGAGTAACGAGCCAAAGGGTGCAGTTCACATTTTTATACATTTATATTCATCGATAATGAATACCAGCTAAATAAAATCATCATTTAAATGAAGATCAAAATAAAATCATTATAAATTATTGTTACATTCAATGAATTCATGTAGTGAATGTTGTAGCATACATTATTCACATTGGATTAATTTAATATGATAAGTGTTAAGTAGAAATCACGCTTACCAAATCCCTATCAAGTTTTTCACTTGATTTTATTTTTAGGGATCTATCAATTATAACAGAATTTTACCATTGATAAATACAAGGAACAAAGCAAATTTCAGTCTTCATAAAACCATTTCAAATCAACTATAATAATACATTCATTAGTGGTTAACTTCAAAATATACACGAAATCCTAGTAAAATTTTGTGAATAGTGAAGTTCAGACACGTCGGAAGTAAAGCCGTTATCAACAGTGGCATTGTTGATCTTCACAATACACCAAAAATAAATCGACTTGATAATTCTAACTTCAGACATCTTCGAACACCTGAGATCGTCTAACTCCATTGTTTTCACAAAGTCTCTAAAATGATCATCTCTCTCTACGTCCCATATTGGATACGGATAATTCTATTTCATACTACCGAACAGCTAGTTCCTCCTGGTATGGGACTATTCAGCAGTGCTTATCTAAGACCTCGCCAACTCACTAGTAACTAACTTTCTGGATGATTCAATTTTTTCTGTTTGTAATGGTTGTCTAACTCAGAGCAAATTTTGTTATCAAATTAATAAAGAATTCTTCAGACACACCGGTATCGTCACGATGGTGTTACCTTCTGATCGAGATGGTTCATTACAGTGATTTATCTACATCAAACAAACACTCAATGAGCAATGCACGAATTTTCATAGTTAATTAGGTAAGGAAATGTTAATCACTCACTTCCCTCAAGAACCAGACGAATATGCAACAATGACAAGGAACTATCATAATTCCGATAAATATTTATCAAAGCATTTTCTCTTACTGAACCATGATTCGAAACCTCTTTAATTATGAACTTTCTCTTAGGGCCATATCCTTGTATATCTACACGTTTTCTTGCTACTATGGAACATGTTATATTGGCCATACTATGTAGACGCTTCCTAAAGACATTTCAGAACATTAGTGAGTGGGAGGGGTGGCTCCTAAACGGTAATTATAAATCGATCTCCAGCCCAATACAAGAACACCTAGTCGATTCAAGTCACTCTACCCTTCCCTTGGAATCGTCATTTGGATGGCCAATGTTATTAAACGACTTAATTCGAATGGAAGACAAGTGAATAACTTATTCACTGCCAAAATTTTAGAAACTCAGCAGTCAGTTTAAACCTGATATTTACATGCAGAAACAGCAAGTACACTACTTAATTTTACACTGGCTCTAACATTATTGATTTATTTATTGTTATTTATTTAGTCTGTTTACTATCTTTGGTTTTTTGCAGCTACTGGTCGTTATTTCGTTGTAAACTGTTTCCAACATTTCGTAATTACTACTATCTTTGGAGTATGTATCCTCTACATTATAAGTCAAATGAATAATTATTGCTTATTTTCTCAACTAATAAATTATTTCCATCTGGAGAAATGTCTTTTTCATGTAGATTGTTATGTAACACTGTAACATTTTTGTTCTTTCAAATTTTTGAACACTATTATGTAATCACTTATTTTTTAATAGGCGAATATCTCGTAAAAAAATATCTCTTTACATACGGTTACCTGGTTATAGCAAATGTAGAGGAGTAAATCTTCCTCGTTGAATTGTCTTTCTTTCTTTCACATAATTGAAAAAGTTGATTAAACTATTTCGCATATTTATAAACTGAAAAATGTAGGTTGTTGAAAGTCATTTAAAGTAGGAGTAAAATTTGTAAGCGCCCGACGTCAAGCGATAAATTAGTGAAGTAGTGAAATTCGAGTTGACAATAATTGAGAGCGATGTGAATGTAGCTCATTAATTTACAATAAGGCTGAAAAAAACGACATGATAATATGATAAAGGAGATTGCATATTATAAAACAAGTAATGCAATTGTTATGGTGTAAAATGCTGTAGTTACAATATCAACTCCAATGGGTGCCTAGTCGATCACTGTATGTCTACCCTATACCCACTCGATTCCAAGCCAGAGATAGAAAAACACAAGCCGATGAACCAACCTGACAGGATCGTATTGTACTTCAAACATTCCTTGTTGTATACATTAAATCAGACTACACCGTCAGCCATTTGAAAACTAACGATTACACAATATAGGAGTAATAGTGAATGTGAACTGGATTAACGCATGCACAATCAATCAACATAATAATAAATGTTCACTTTGCAGTTTTGATATAATACACAAAAAGGTAAACATCTTAAGGTAAATGTTTATTGAAAATGGATATATATTTAGGTTTATTGACAAGAACATGAAGCCCGAAAATCCATAACTAGTAGGAGCCTTCCCAAAAAAGAAAACACCACATGAATATTAGTTTCAATGGTGAGATAGCATTAAATATCTTAAAGAGAAGGATCTCTATTTCATTTAATAGAAGATCCTTTGTAGTGACTTTAAGATTATTGTTATCTAGTATACCTTTGTTCAGTAGCAACCCGAAAGAGAGACTCCTTCACCTTATCACTTCCATCTGCTATTATCACTTTACTTGCTTTATAGAGTTTGTTTTATAGGTAGTTTGATGAGGGTTCTATCCAAGTGGGTTTGTGAACATCATCCAGGATGAATGGGAAGATGCAATAACGGATCAGTAAAAAGCCCAATTACTGACCATCTTGTAAGCACAGGCCACACAGTCAAAACAGAGTCTTGTTTAAAGTCATCTATAAAATCAACAGTAACCCACCAAAGAGAGTGGTCTTCTGTCTACGTTCAACTGCTGAAACTTTGGGCTTACACCTACTGAAGCCAGATTTGTGTTTTCAAAGGAAACTTGGTCAGCTTCTACTTACACTCAAAATAAAAGCTTTTTTTGTCATCAAAGGCAATGATTATTCTCCCCCCCTCTCCTCCTCTAATGAACTTTACTCCAAGCACATTTCATCGTAACGTGTTGCATGACGTTTTTCACATTTAAACATCTTTTCCAAATTTCTACTACACTTTTGTGAATACTAAACTGCATTTTTAAATTTTAATGAACAACCTGTCTTTTAATATTGCCATGCTCGCTTATAGTCACTAATAAAATTACTGATTATTCTTTTACCTGACTAAATTCATCAACGAATGATGTTGGTAAGTTTTTCGTTGAAAGCCAGGGAGCACTGGATAGCTGTTTCGTGCTAGTATTGGGCTCCTCAGTAGTCATCACGCAAACTTTGTCCCCCCCCATTTGTCCAGTGCTCCTTGATTTTCAGTGGTACCCTAACAACACCAATCTGTGACGAATTCCTCAACGAAAAACGATTTAATAGCAATCTCCATATGCCACCTCAATTCAATTATTGATTATTGTTCTGAAAAATGTATATAATCAAGATTGTTCAGCTTTGAAAATGAACCTGCCGAAAAGAAAACTCTTCTGTAAAAATATTATTGTTTTTCTCATGATATAATTGGCATTTCAATTTCATTAACATACAGAATAATCATTGTATTATCTGAAACGAAGATAAATGACAGATATTGTCCATAAAGAGCATTTAAAAAGTGCTTATTCAAGTAAATACAATATGAATACATGTTTAACAGAATCTTGTTATTATACTGGTTCTGGTATTACTTTACTGTAGTGACGAATAAAGCTATGCATATTATTATTTATAAAACACTTACAAAGAAATAATTGTTTATTTACTAACTACCGTATCAGTTGTAATGACTTTTATTGTTGATATACTATCATATCTATACTTTCCTTTATGTTTAGTTAGATTAAACCGTTGTCTTTTGTATCCGTTTTCTACTCATCATTCATTTTAGGTTAATGTTAATCGTTTTAATGTTGTACTGATTGTACAATTTGTAATATAAGTTTTCCGGTTCTAATAATTTCCTATCTCTATCAATTATTAAGTTTCCTTTAATATCATTAATTAGAGTGTGTTCGGATCTTCCCGTAGACTTGTCATAGACTGAAAGTGATCAGTTTCTGTTGCTATATGTGCATCCTGAGTGGATTGTTTCGACTCAGCAGCCTAATAGTCAACGCGATGGTGTTGGGCACAAAACGAATCATTGATTGAAATGAAGATTTCTTTGTTTACTCAGTTAACTGAAAGTATAGATTCATAGTGTAAATATATATTTGTTATTTTCATGATATCTATAGGAAAAATAACAGACAATAGGGAACAGAGTATTTGATGTAAACAAAAAATACAGGTGATCCATAATCAGAAACAAGTTAGCAACACCTGGAGAACTAGTGAAAACTCTATGGGAGGGGCATGTTATAGATGTTTCTCTATAAGAAAGTTTTGGAATTACTCAGGAATGTTAAAACAGTTGTTCTATCCTTTCGTTACATGAAATATTACTAGGCTATTAGAATATATTGAGTTGTGAGTGTCTTAATTCCAGTTCAAGTGAATTCACATTATCTTTAAACAACTTGACAGTAATGTCATACAACCAAAGTCTTGTTTTTCACTAAGTATTAAGTGTAACCATTCAAACCTGGTATTGCATATGTTTTCAGTGGTAATATATTAAATGTTGATTGCAGCTTATTCGTTAATAGCTATCTAGGTGGTTTTGTGTTCACCATAGGTTAATCAACTCTGGTGAATAACTTAAGAATGTTTCATGAGTTCCAATGCGAAGTCATGACCACTAGAGTTTCAGACTTGTTAGAAGTGAGTCAGTTATCAACAGTGACAATGAGTGATTATCGCACTATACTACATAATTGATGGAAATGGGAATTCTACTAATGGAAACCAGGCCAGTGATGTTGATAGTTAAGAGTTCAACTTAAGGCCTAAAGATACTGCGTTGTTGTCAAAATCTGTGTTTATATCATGAAAATGAGTAAATAATGTTATCATTCGATATTTATTTTGTACTTTCATTGAATATATGGTTCTTTAGAATCTTTTTTATCCATCTGAATGATTATAGTAAACTGTGCTTCAGCTTGTTTATTCCAGGGAATAGATACCCCTTTTTATTATGTTAACATTTAGTCTAGTTTTGTAAAAACTGATTTTACATTTATAGAATGATTTCAGTTGAGTTTTATTTAAGACTAAGAAACTTATAGATTTAAACGTCTCGTAACAAGCGCTTAACCACAAGTGTTAAGAGGCTGGTGTCTATTAGTGAAATTCCAACTTCAATCAATTGATGACACAGTGAAACGACCAGTCCATACCAATGATGTTAACTGTTTTACTTTTGCGATCAACTTGTAACGATTAAAAACAATAGATTAAGAACTGATCTCCTCAATGTCGCATTAACAGTTGGTTATAATAATTAGCTTATCGGTGAGAGACTTCATGATTTTGCTAAAGTGGTAGTGAAAAATCATGACTAACGACGATTATACACGTTAGTATTGTGTTAATTATCACCAATGGCATTGACTAATCTTACAGTCATCAAAAACTGAATTAAGTGAAAATCCAACGGCTAAACTTTGGGGGGTCCTATACTAATATAAAGCAGACTTCCAGCATTTCCTAATTTACAATTGAACCAACCAATATTCTGTTTGTGACGGATAATAATAACATTCGCGTAATAATGCATCATTTTAATTCTTTATTAAACTATAACACTACTTATAAACATTCTAGTAGTTTACGAATAGTTACATTCAATGGATGCTTTCAATCTATATTTCTAAGAAAATAAATGTTATTATAAAAGTGTGCATCCTATTTATTTAGTATTTCTATTAATTCACTTCACATTTTAAGTTGATTAATGGGATGTCTATATGTAAAACCACTAGGTAAAACATCGTATTTGACTTAATTACACTTAAGTTATGAAGCGAACACTTATATGTTAAGTCATCCGACGGTTGGTATTTCTGATTTCAATCGTTTTGTGATATATATCATGGTTCCACAGATTGTTACTGGTAGGGAACCGCTACACACCCGACATAGTTGAATTTTAGTGGTCAGGTCTTCTCAATAGAGCCTCGAGTTTGTCACTTGAAAACAGTCGCTAGGGGGCTCTAATGGGTAAATGCTAGATTCACTACCTAAACTTCAGGTACTTGACATCGGTGAAGACAAGAGTGGTCATTACTGACTCATCCAATACTATTAAGAAACAGCCATCCGTTGAATCATAAGTTCTAACGACTGTTTGACCCAAGTAAAATTGCTGCATCAAATTTATACTTTAATTCAATTTCTCCTGTGAGGCCGACTACGGTAATATAAAATTGGGTTTCTACTAAGTTTGCTGAATAAGGATCTAACCTGGACAATACAATCATTTATAACCAAAAACAAGTACTAAACGGCTACTTCATCATAGTACGGGACTCTTCAAAAGTGTACATCCCTGCCCCAAACGAGGATCAAGCTATAAGTACACAAATTTTCAGATAAATGCCTGTTTGTTCGACTTTATCGATTGTCATTGATAAGAAGCTATCAAATACCCAAAGTGATCAAAATAAACTGGTTACATCTCGATTCGTTTATGCTCCACCCACCTTCAGTTTATATCGGTTTAATGGTGACTAACTTCAGAAAATGACAAGACGTCATCATTGGAGCTTGACTACGGAAGTTCGGCAGTTCCAAACCACTGGTCAGGCCATATACACAGAATCAGCTAAAGTTAAAAATACTATCTATCCCAGATAACCGAAGTGTTAAGCGCTAGTCATGGAATTTGAAACTTTCAGACTTCATCACCTAGTGATATTGCGAATGAACAATTTTGATGAGTCCCACACTTGAATAAAACAATTTTTCAATATGAACTTCTGCTCTTCACTGGCTGACTAACCGAAGTTATTATGTAATAAAGGAATTAAAATAACTTGTTGTAATCAGAAACATGTAATTTATCAAGAAGAAATTACATTAGAAGTTGAAGTATCAACAGACAATTTAATACATGAACATTTTACTAATAAAACACACATTGTAACCTTTGGTCCTTCTTGTTAATGTAATCTCTTGCTGTTATGAAGAAGATTCCATACAATTATAACTTCATAGAATGAAGAACATTAAAATGATTGATATTTTATTTCTGTAAAGTAACAAATAAGTTCCAGTAACTGTACATCATAATTAACTATGAAATTATTTATAAACGTTATGTTTATAATTTAAGATAGAACAGTAGTAGTAGTAGTATTTATACTTCAATTGAGATAGTTATTTTTGTGGAGATTAGTAATTTAATTGATTGGCTATGCTACAGACTGATGTTGGTAAGGTACCATTGAAAACCAGGGAGCACTGGACAGTTGTTTTGTTGTAGTGTGGGACTCCTCAGCAGTAGTCATTAATTACAATCGATGATCGTCCAGTTATATATCACAAATTGATGGAAGTGGGGATTCTATCATTGGATGCCAACTTAGTAGTGCAGAGCGTTTGGTGCTAGCAAATCTATTTACCTTTAAGGTGTTTTTTATTTTTCGGCAGTACATTTTGTTAGACAAGAATGTAATTAAATGTAACTAATTTTCATATTTTACATTTTTTCAACATGTTATCGTGAAACAAAAATGATGTGCATATATTTCAATATTGTTTGTTGTTAAGGTGGAAACTGATTACAGACTATGTAAAGTAAACCTCTAAATATTAGGTTTTATGATAAGACCTTTACTTTTTTTTATCCAACTGTGTCAGTATTGAAAGTCAATTCATGGGATTGAAATATAATACAATTAGTACTTTTACAAGATTAGTTACACTTGTTGATTTATAATATTTTACAAACGTAGTTGATTCTTGTACCTCATTCAATTATTAAACAATAAAGTATTAATTATCACGTTTACATAGATAAGTGACCAGTGTCACGTTTATCAAGTAGTATGGCAACAATTGAATCCTATCGATCAAATTACATAGTTTTAGTATTGAATAATTGAAGGTAGTAAATATCACAGTTTTAAGGGATCTCAGTCATAGCATGATAGTTTGACGGTAACATCTTAGAATGTCAAACTAGGTGAAGCAGATACTAATTCAAGAGTAAAAATCAGTTCATTCAATCGTATATGTACTTGGGAGATGGGGAGAGGAGAATTTTGCTAAAGTTATTTTTAATTAATCTTCCATATATTTACTTAGTGATCGTTACATATTCGAGTGAAATTTTAAGTGAGATATTATGTCAGACGTCTGAAGCGATCCTCAACTGTAATCCGTTAATATATTAGTGCAGCACACTCAAAAATGCTGGAGGAAAAAGCAAAACGAATAGATGAAGCCGATTGAAATAAATTCTCTCTAATATAACCCACTCACTCTTTACATGAAAGGTCAAATAACTATATGTTTTAATGTGGTAAGATATATGAACAGTGTGGATAATGCAAACCAAACAACATGATTGTACAGTACCTTTGGAAAATAACATTGGCTAAAATGGGATTGTGGCAATCTAAGGTCCACTATCATTTGTATGAGGTGTCTTTAGTTTGACATCAGCTTATCGAAGGTAGTCGACAAGAAACTGAAATTATAGTTCTCAAACTAGTTGGCACAGAGTCAACAAGGAGTGGTTTCTGTCTCTTAAGAACTTTTGTTTCTTATGAGATTCAAACTCAGGTTATCCAGATTTGCATTCTACAAACTCGATTATAAAGTCATTCATGTCAAAGAACACCAATTAAACAATAGAAGAGCTTAATTAACATTTATATTTTCAATCAGTATGTATGCTGTTGGAAATGATATTTTACCAAACTGAATAAAACAATCAGTAATAGAAAAGAAATGCTATGAGATTTATAAATGAATGTTGGTATTATTGAAAGTTTCTGCCTAATAGTTGCAAATCGTTTGTTAGCATGAACTTCAGCTTCTCACAGATAGATCAAGCGACTGAGTAATGAATAACAAATTTTTAGAACTGAGTTATTAGAGATTGTAATGTTATGTTCCCCTCGCCTTGAGTCCCTTCCCCTCCATTTGATTTATTAATTGTTATCATATAATTTTTCATTCATGTACTACAACTAATTAACTGTGAAGATTTCACCCCAGTTACCTATTATTACTGACTTTGTTTTGTATCAGTGTTATTTTTTCTAATTGGTCTGTTGTACCGTCAGATTTAATGTGTATAAAATGAAGTTGCTTAAACATAGATTATGACTTGGATAGTTAATTCAATTATTTTGTATTCTGTCAATCTGGCCCAGGATAAGTATTGTCAGAGTAAGCTTCCGGCTATCAATTAATCAGTCTTACTTTTCTCAGCCAGGCTATTGGTTCAAAGGAATCTGTATGAATAATTGATCAACTGTCAACATATAAGACTTACTTTGTCATTGTGCAGAGTTTCTGTTATGTCATATAGTTGAAAACTTATAATAGTCCGTGTTAACTTTTGAACTTATACACATAGAACTTCTCAAGTTTTAATTCATAAGATAGAAAAAACCAAAGAATATGTATTCCAGCTAGTGTTGAATATGTACAATAAATGATGGGATTTTATAATTTTGTGTAAAACAGTTATCATTATCCTAGTTTATATCATCTAGTGGGAAGGAAATGACACAGAATCCAAATATTGATTTATTACAGGATGCTATGAAAAATACTTTCAATTATTCTATTTATCAATGGTTGGATACAATTTCTTTAGTTCATCTAAACGTTCTACAATACCATCTCAACAAGCACCAGTTAAAAATTTCTTCACATCTATTATTACATCATGTTGATTATAAAGTGTACATGAATACATTTAGAATCCTGTAGAGAGTTTGATTTATTAAAAAATTTACTAAAGCTTACCTTAAGACGACATTGATATGATTATACCTTTTGGAACAACTGGTAACTACTATTAGCTTCTACTTGATTAATTAAAACAAAACTGTATTTCGATAGATACAACTCAATGTAAACGAGAAAAGAAAAGAAGACACTGGTTTATTTGGTAAGAAAAACAAATAGTCTACCACATCTAAGTATATGTATTTCGAATCTAATTACTAAGTTAATTCATCGACGAGTAAATAAGTATTTAGTTGATTGAATCGAACCCCTTTTACAGTTAGGCACTAAGTTTAGTTGTTTGTATTAATCCCAAATTGATGTCAGTTGGGTGCAAATAAAAAAACTAAGGTGGATTGGACAGCTGTTTCGTTCGAGTGTAGGACTTCTCAGTAGTGTGAACCTTTAATTAAGCTAGAGAATCTAGCCCACGGCCTTTAGGTCTCACGCTTACCACTTAACAATCTGCATCATTAGGCTGGTGTCCAATAAGTCACTACCATTGTTGATAACTATTATATTCTCAACAAGTCTGTAACTTCGCTAGTCAAGTCACCAGAACTTAAAGAATATCCTGAAGTTGGTCTCTAGTGAGTCATGCTCCTGAGGAGTTCCAAATTGGACGAACCAACTGTTTTTAGAACAGTAATTCAATAAGAATAGTTAGTTCTTAATAAGTCAAGTCTATATTTAGGACTGCAAAGGAAGTCATTAAGGAAGGATACTGAATAATCGCACCAACAATCTCAAGAATGAAATGTTACTTGATATTAGTGCTTGAATAAAAACCTGGATTAAGTAGATTATTCAATAAGAATAGTTTATTCTTTATAAGTCAAGTCTTATTATTATGACTGCAAAGTGAAGTCATTAAGGAAGGATACTGAATAATAGCACCAACAATCTCAAGAATGAAATGTTACTTGATATTAGTGCTTGAATAAAAACCTGGATTAAAGTAGATTAACGTGAGAATGAAATCACTGACCTTTAATTAAGCTAGAGAATCTAGCCCACGGCCTTTAGGTCTCACGCTTACCACTTAACAATCTGCATCATTAGGCTGGTGTCCAATAAGTCACTACCATTGTTGATAACTATTATATTCTCAACAAGTCTGTAACTTCGCTAGTCAAGTCACCAGAACTTAAAGAATATCCTGAAGTTGGTCTCTAGTGAGTCATGCTCCTGAGGAGTTCCAAATTTGGACGAAACAACATGTTTTTAGAACAGTAATTCAATAAGAATAGTTTATTCTTTATAAGTCAAGTCTTATTATTATGACTGCAAAGTGAAGTCATTAAGTAAGTATTCGTTATTAAAACTATTCATGGGGTCATCTATGGCTTATAAGTATTTAATTTGATAATCGATGCAAAACAAAATTAACTCCTTCCTATCAAATGATTAATCGGTTATAAGTGATGTTATACAAAGTAGCGTGTTTTAAGTTTTCATATCTTGGAAGCTTGTATAAACAGTGTTTACAAATGCTTCAGTATGGGTGAATGCACTCAATATACCAACGGTCTTAAAGTAGTGTTGATATGCCGGGCACCTAATGAAGATTGGCTGTCTTCGGGAACTGTGCTTTAGAACATTATTTCATTTATTATAACTGCGGACAGTGTAACATTTGATTTATATGACTGTTACGTTCCCCTTGCCCGGTTCTCTTGTTTCGCATACTTTTGCTCTTAGAACCTGGATTAAAGTAGATTAACGTGAGAATGAAATCACTGACCTTTAATTAAGCTAGAGAATCTAGCCCACGGCCTTTAGGTCTCACGCTTACCACTTAACAATCTGCATCATTAGGCTGGTGTCCAATAAGTCACTACCATTGTTGATAACTATTATATTCTCAACAAGTCTGTAACTTCGCTAGTCAAGTCACCAGAACTTAAAGAATATCCTGAAGTTGGTCTCTAGTGAGTCATGCTCCTGAGGAGTTCCAAATTTGGACGAAACAACATGTTTTTAGAACAGTAATTCAATAAGAATAGTTTATTCTTTATAAGTCAAGTCTTATTATTATGACTGCAAAGTGAAGTCATTAAGGAAGGATACTGAATAATAGCACCAACAATCTCAAGAATGAAATGTTACTTGATATTAGTGCTTGAATAAAAACCTGGATTAAAGTAGATTAACGTGAGAATGAAATCACTGACCTTTAATTAAGCTAGAGAATCTAGCCCAGCTTATTTTAAATGAATGAATTTCCACTTCAATTAATTGGTGATATAGCGCGACGATCATCCACCATGCATCCACCATTCAATGCCAACCCAGTGATGTAAAAGGTTAAGTCTTCGCTGCCAACTTGAAGCTTCTGGTGCAGATTCTGGGGTTCGTGCTGCTGAGGAGTTCCACACTAGAAAGAAACAAATGTCCAATGCTCCCTGGTTTTCAATGGTATCCTACCATAATCAATCAGTGACATTCAATCAACTAAAAATATATCGATTAAATTAACAATTTGTTAGTTTTGTCTTGATTGGATTCTTTTGTTAGAGATTGAATAAACAGTTTTTACAGTCTGAGTAGTACTGACAGCAGTATGTCTTATTTAATTTAAAAATGTTGAGTTAAAAACAAAACTGAAATTGTGAATTGTAATGTATGAATTAATGTTTTTTCCCTACCTAATTCTTGCATTTTAAAGTCATGATGGGAAATTTCTATTAAACAAATCGATCAACAGCTCTATTCTTGTTTACCTGACAACCTCTGGATCACATCCAAATAATTCACAAGAAAAATCAAACGAATTGACTTCAAAAAAAGTACAAATCATTAAATGATGTATTGTGAAGTCTTCAGTTATCTACTAATTAATTCCAAAACTTTTGTATCCATGGTTATAAACTATAACGATTTTCTTTTCTAATCATTTGACAACTCTTACTTAACTTTTTTTTGATAACTACCAATTACAGTTTGTTTTATCATTCAATTATTTATTACTTTATCTTCCTTAAATAAATGATTGTTTTAGAAAATTTTATCCTCATCTTACGACAGATATTGGAATGATTGCATAATCTACTTTGAAATTACCTAAAACTTGTAAGACTATTACGAAACTAAACTGATACTTCAAGTCTTTTGATACCGTAACACTTATGTAATAATCTTAATTTTCTATGGGCAATTTTGTGTACAACTTTACTACATGCGTAGTTGTACAGTTAATATAAATTATCTAATTGAAAAGAAAAATTTTCATTGAATATCAGGAAGCGCTGAACAGGTGTTTTATCCTTGTAGTAGATTCCTCAAGAGCTCAGTCTACCAGTGACTAACTTCAGGGTGTTAATTAAGTTCCGATTAGGGTCCATGACTGATGGAGTTTAAAATATCTTGAGTGTAAAAGTTATTGCCAATCTTATGGACTTATTATTGCCCAATGCCAAAAGTTAACGGATAACAGTTGCAATTTGTTCATTGGATGCAAACCTAATCATATGAATAGTTAAGAATTCACCGTGAGATCTGAAGGTTCTAGTTTTAATTCCATGGCAGGATCAGGGGTGTACACTACTAAGGAATCGCATACTACAAAGTGACGACAATCCACTTGTCTTTAGTTTTAAGTGGTATCCTACGAACAAACAACTAAACTTTAAATTAATCTCCACATAACTACCTCACTTCAATTTTATCATTTATAAATATTTGAAACATTAAATAACAATTCATATGGTCATGAAAATATAACGTTTTGTTATGAGTTGACTAAATTTTAATCTTCGTATAAACATTAACATTAAAGTGATGATATATTCAAGTGAATAGTTCCATATATCCTGAGACATGAGTTTTAGACTCTATTTGTAAACCATTATACAACTTTAACCATTAATTACTTAAGTTGGATTGTGACTGGCAAGTGGAATCCAGGACGCTCGTCTCGTCCTATTTGGGACTCATCAGTTGGGTGTGCCTGCATCTCGTTTTTGATATTCACAGTGGGATTAAACACTTATGTTGATGTTAACTAAACTTAATCATAATCTGTAGTTATTTGACGACACTTTTTAGATTAGTGAAATAATAATACAGTGCTTGCAATGAATATTTTATTTGACGTTCTCTAATGAATAGCTGTGTTTAGTCGTTTCTATATTTTGAATGATAATAATTTACTTCACTATAAGTTTTTCTTACTAGTAACTTCTACTCACCTTGATATCGAGAGTACCTATCACTTCTTCTCTCGGTTTTTCTTCGTCATATATAATTAATAATCTTCATCGTAAAATCACTAGTTAAAGCAGTGTAAATAAACTACTTATTTGGAAAAAAAATACTTCTTACCTCGATTGTAAATAATACTAATGACAATGGAAATATAATGGGATCCAGTTAGAATATAATTAGGCCTACGGAGAACTTATTCAGGAGCGGGCTAATTTTCGTTGCTTTTCCCAAGTTTTTAACGCAGGACTTTTAAAAAGTGACACCGTCATTTTAGAACTGAAGCTTGTTCAGTGAGTGGGAACCAAAAATCGAACATAAAATTAGTCCGTGAGAATCAAGGAAACTCGGAGAAGAAGGTACCCTAATAATTTATTCAGTATATTCATTGGCTTTTTAAAAAATTTGAGTGCTTACTATTCATTTTTATCAAGATGATAAACGGATCCTGTGCTGTTCTTTGGAGCAATTATTGCAACTAATTATTCTGCAACAATAATTTGCGGATGTGGACATATAGCCAAAAAGTTTGATTTTAATGGGCTTCTGTTGATTTTGGATATACCATGATTTAATTAAGCTGGTTTTACGCATAATTCTTCCCACTAAAGACCGACACCATAATATGTATTTCATATACCCATAATATATTATCATAGTTTCATCTTTTGGCTAAATGTTTGTTTACTATAATTCTTACAATTTAAGTGACTCTTAACAGCTTAAAAGCCATATTATCCCACTTAGCGAAGCGTTCGCATATAATGTTGGCAGAGATCTGACATTCCAATTTTCCTTTATCCATACAAAGGATCAGATTACTTTGAGAAATTGTTTACCCAAGGTTCTTGGCTTGGACTGAACTTACAAAACCATCTTATATCATCTTGTATTAGATTGTGATAATTGATGGGAATTTAATAGCCATAAAGACTATATTCGCATTCATCCAACGAGAAATTTCTGAAATGACCAGGATGATTCATCACCCCTTCAGAACTGTGACAAACAAGCGAAATATAGGTGATATTGTTAAAAACGTTAGGGATGCTAGGGCGGTAGCGGTTGCAATAAATACAATTTAGTAAAATTCACTGGTTATGGGATGAATGTCACTCCTAAGATAATATTGTTATTACTACGTATTTACCTATGCAATCTTATTATAACTTGTAAACATACCAATTAGTGTACAGTCTACTCTATCGTTTTCTGTAATTTGCTATTTCATAACGCTTTACACACTATGCAATCTTTCAGAAAATATTTGTTTTCATCTGTATTTACGATATTATTTCTATCATCCTACATTTATTCTGATCTAACAAGTTTGAGTCTTACTGTGAGCAACGACATAGAGATACAGATAAATGTAGCCGGCGATTGTTTAATAGTAAGAAATACACGACAATCATCCTACTGATAGTTATAATACAGCTTTACAATAGCATTGTAATGGAAATGACAATATGCAGGCAATCCGCATACGATGCACATCTGCTAATAGAGATCAATCATATGCAATCATTAACATGGGGAACATGATTGTACATAAGGATATAATGCAATCAAGTAGTGGAAAATATTTATTACAATTTGATTTTTCGTAATGTGAAACACCTACGATACTCGATTAAAATTAATATTGGCTATACTATCAACTAACTTCAGGGGTAATATCTCCGTTTCAAGTGAAAAATATGATTAGTGGAGCATGACCATATCAAGTGTGAGGCAGTTTACAATAAACGGCAATGGATGAAGTGATACAAATTTATTGCGAACTGACTGAAATTAGAAATATCAACCACTTTACGCCATCTGACCTGATGACCTAATGGTTAGGTATTTACGCCGAAAGCTGAATAATCTATGCCACACTGCCTTGTAAGGCAATAGATATGCACTGCTCAGAAGTCCCATACTGAAAGGAAATGGCTACCCGGTGTCATACTAGTGAGCATTACTCACGTCAATGATACTTGCATATATTCTATTCACCCATTGTTCATATATTTGTCAATTTTCATTATTTTCGTCAAGAGTTTAAATAGTTTATCTTGTTTAATCTGGTTTGCGTTTTTTTAGCAAGTTTGGGTTTTACGGGATGGGGGTGGTAGCCCTATGCCCAACCCTCCTCCTTTACCCGGGCTTGGGACAGGCAGTAACCCTAGAAGGGCTACTTTATTATTAATAACTTATTTATACTCACGTTGTCATACTTCAACTATTAAATATGTTGGTAAGAGTTTCGATTCCCCAATGACTGATGTTAAAGACTTCACTTAATCAGTTTCTAGAAGCATATGCTCACCAGTATTTTTATTTAGTCAAAAGGCATGTTTTAAGTTAATTTCAATGTTGTAAAGTGTAAAATCCTGGAAGTGTGTTTTGTTTTGTGTTGGATTCATCAATCAGATGTACTTAGATATCAACGCACAGGTCGTGCACAGATTGTGACCTTTAACTTCCTATATATATTTATATATGAAGTGTATTCTACCAGATTTTACTCAACCTACTTTATCATCAGTTAACTGATTCATTCATCTCCAAGCAGTAATCACAATCGTATATATTATTACAAGTTTTCAGTGCTGAATGCATTCCCTCTATTAATTTGTATATAACAGACACTGACTTAATTGACTGGATATCACTGCTTACTGTTTTTGATGTTAAGAGATTAGAAGACATTTGACAGAAATCTTTGAACATAAGTTTCGTACTATGGATCAGTACTACAAGAATTACATTCAATTTTGTAGTGTATGGAAATAAGTGGGTCGATGATTTTTTTAAGTATCTTACTAACATTATCACTGAGTTTATATAGTTGCGAATGGCTTCCAGTATGTAACCGAGTTATTTACGCATATATTTTTAATACAGTATGGCATAATTTCTCAAATGAATGTCGTTATTCCCAGAATGACAATGAAACTTTATTGATACATGGCAACAATCATAGAACCAGAATTCATTGTATCCTGTAAAATGACACTAAACAACTTAACTTGAAATTAGTAAATTGAGTTTCTTTTCAACCAAAACTTCAAGCATTCTGATTGTTTAAACAACCAGTTTTATAAATGTTGGTGTACCGTCAATGTGGCTATAAGGCTCAAATTATCCTTCGTTAAGATGTTGTACTGGGAATATCAAGTTGATGACTAATATACATTTATATTCAGGTTTATATTCTATGGACGGTTGAACAAGAAGAGTCGATCTAAACTTTTATTTGTTTATATAATACGCTGAAGTCTATGAATGATATTGAATCTTAGAAATTAATCCCCTTTTCTATCTCTATTCCCATGCCTCAAATTTGGCTTTTTATGTTTGTTAAATCCAGGCTTAATTTGTGATTTTGGTTATGAATAAATGTCATATGGATATAAATGAGATGCCAGTCATTATACGAAATGGTGATATTTGTATTTATCCACAGCGTAACTTCTATCATATTTGAGAAATATTGTTGTATCTAATCAACAAATATATAACAAAGGACTGATCGATTTCGGTTTATAACTGCGCCAAAAATGAGATACAAATACTTTCAATGCATATATATGTAACTCAGTAGCATAGTGGTAAATGCAGTGTTGTTTGACACGAACGAGCTGAGTCCGAGTCCCGTTATAGTCATCAACACGGATCAAGTACATATAGCTACAATCTGCTTTTAATCAGTACTAAATAACGTTTAAAGTAGTAAATATTAAAGCCAGATGCAGTAACTAGCTTCATTCATTTTCAATTAGAATGGCTTGTGATGAGGTTAGTAACAGCATGAATGAATGTCATTCATAATGGACTCTAACAACAGAAAGAAAGGTGATTATGTCCGTAGATATTATTAACAAGGTTAGATTTGATAATGTGGAATACACTGAACACTAAGTAGGTTGTTTACGTAATTGGATAAGTAATATACTTGTAATATTCTGCTAAATGGAAACTGAAATTTCTGACGTTACGTGTTATTGTATAGGTCACTTCTTTAGAGAATAAATAACAGGATTAAATTAACGCAAGTTTATATAATAATGCAGAGAATCAAATCAAAATCAGAAAAAGGAATCTGATAACATTGAATTTATGTCATCTGGGTCATGGTGATTCAAAATGTGCCAAATTTCGAGTCATTAATTAATCAGTTGAGATAGTTAATTTTGTGGAGATTGATTGAATTGATTAATTGAACTTGTAACAGATTGATGTTGACAAACTACCATTTAAAAACAGGGATCACTGGACAACTGTTTCATTCTATTGTGAAACTCTTCAACAGATTGATACAAATGTTTTATATTTGGTCCCCACATATGTTTGAGGTTGCGCAATAACAAGTAGTTGCTTAGTAAAATGAAATACCTATCCATTATCCCCTGGTATTCAATAGCATTCAACTGAAATTAATCCGTAATGAATGCAGACAACAACCTAAATATCGTTCTCTATAAAACCACCTCAGTTCAACTTTGGTCTTAATGTTGATGTGTTAATTGTTTCAAAGACAAATCAAAGATGACAAATGAGGCTTCACTCACCGACAAGTATCAAATTAGTAAACATAAGCATCTAGTTTCACGTAAATTTAGTCATCTGAAGTATTCTGAGTGGAATATCTTACATTTGGATGCAATGCAATTTTTTACCTGATAAAATATCTGCAAATTTAAAATGTCGGATAGTATAATGATCATTTTATTCGCTATTGATCGTTTATGATATTCTAGAACAGTTGGAGTTACATATGAAATACATATAAAGACTAATGCAAGAAGTGTAACGTAATATTTGAATATGTGATATCTATTGCATATATCATAGCACTAGTTCTATTTATTATTCCTCAGATCTACTTGAAGACATTATAATGGATTCTATTGAAGTTCTGTAGGTAAATTTGGATGTCCGTTTAGACGGAGCATGCATACATATAATAATCAAAGAAGAAGCATTGTAAAACATGAAAAATGTGTAATCAGTAGGATGGCAACATAGTAACTGCGATTATCCAAAAAGTGTGGGTGAAAATCAGGATAGTGACAGTTAGTAATAATGGCATGATAATAATGCAATAATAATAATTATTATTGTAGTAAAAGTTAATGGTAAAAGATGTAGTAGAAATCAGTCACAAAGAGATAGGATAGCAGATTTAAATAAGTCATACCAAGTAAACTATAAACTAAGCCCATGATAAAGAAGGAGGTTTAACAAATGACTTTTATACAGACACTTGGAAGTTTAAGTTATGGATAACTAAATCTTTTGTAACATAAAATAGGTTAAGAAGATGAATTTGCTAGTGTGTACTGTGAATCTGCTTTACTCTACAGAATAGATGTGATTGATCTACTTTGTTCATTTCTCTGATATGTTAAAATATGCTTGTGGATACAATAAAGAAGTGATTTCAACTAACAACCTATGTACTTAGCTCTACGTGATCTAGTAAACTAGTAAGTTCACATTCAATTTATCAGTTGTGATACCTAGTTTTTAAGCTAGTGATTAAGACTGTCTTTATCCGAATTTCATTATTTACATTCTTGCATTTCTATTCAACTACATATTATAATTCAATTGCGATGGTTATTTTTGTGGAGATTGGTTATTACATTTGATTGAATATGTCCCAGATTGATGTTGGCAGGGTACCATTGAAAACCAGGGGGCACTGAACAGCTGCTTCGTTCTAGTGTGGAACTCCTCAGCAGTGCGCACCCCAGATTCCGCACCACGGGCTTCAGGTTGACGCGAACGCCTAACCATCTGCACCACATTGTCGGCACCCAATGGTAGAATTCCCACTTCTCTAGTGGTGCAGATGGTAAGGTGTTCGCTTCAACCCGAAGCCCATGGTGCGGAATCCAGGGTGCGCACTGCTGAGGAGTTTCACACTAGAGAAAAACAGCTGTCTAGTGCTCCCTGGTTTTCAATGGTACCCTGCCAACATCACTCTGCGATATAATCAATCAGATACATATTATAAGTTAGAAATATTGGTTTCATCAGTCAATAAAAATGTAGATACTAATTTTACAGAAGTACCTCATTGATTACATTTGTTGACATTTATTCAATAAACGTATTAAAATATAATACATTTATAATGGAAGGGAGGGAGACAGGAGGATGTAAAATACTTTATTTTTGTCTTGTTTTGGTTACTGAATTTAAATTGATGTTCCGGAAATGATTAATTAACTGACTGTTAATTACTCTGTTTATTATGTAAATGAATCAATTTACAAATTATTTTCTGAAAAAAAATATTTCCATCAGTTTTGTAACTATGCACATATTATTAGAGAAAAAAAATAGTTGATTATAAGTCGGACAGTAACATTTGTGTAAAATAAGAAGAGTACATTTTAGAGAATTAAGTGAATTCATTATAATCCAAGGTTTCTATGCACTATAACAAGTCTAAAATGAAATATTTCTTGGAATGTGTTTAATGAGTTAAAGTAAAACTTTGATAAACCCAATCTATAGACTACATTTTACACATTGAACCTAATTTGAATGTTACTAAAACACTCAAAATTTTTAATAAACAAGCATAGGTAATCGATATTACACTTTTATTCAACCTAATCTATGAATACAAAATGGATAGTGTTAGGGATTTGAAATCCCTAGTAATACAACTATTCATTCTATCAAGTTGTATTGATTCTTTGTTAACATGATTTGTAAACTTTCATCACTATGATGTGAACACATTTGACAACATTTAATTGTTGATAAATTTCAATTTAATGAAATAATCACTACGATTATTTTGTATATATAAAGGAATGTGTGAAATATAATCTGAATCTGATTCTGATTCCGATCCTGTCTTGGTTTATCGGCTTGTTCTTCTACCTCTGGCTTGGGACCGAGTGGGCATGGGTCAGTCGCGGTTTATCAACTAGACACACCTCATCACGCGGCCGCGTACAACAAATCAACTTTTCTCATGTTATAACAGATAGTATAATAAACAGTTCATTACCATCTTTTTGATTTTTGTAAAGCAAATTGATTTTTGTTTAAGACTTAAGCAGTTAACTATGTAATCATCATTTTTTACTAATTTTTGTCCGAAGAAGTACGAAAAGATTCATAAAACTTGGATGCCGACTATATGTAATACATATGAGTAGAATATATTTGTAAATAATCTCAGCGAATTAAATTATTGAAAATTTCATCATTTCGCTCGGCAATCTGGTTCGAGCTTCATCACGGAAACAACCGAAATCAAAAATGATCGAATATAAATGTAAATAAGAGGTCGAATTTCATTATGAATATCCAGTCATATAAAGAGTAGGAAAATGTTACGTGGATCATTATAAGTGAACTAATGTTGAATTGTTGTGGATGAAGAAAGGTGTGCATTGCTAGTGTGGTTTCATGTTACAATCATTTGTGCACATATACTGTTCTGCGATATGTTCACGGATGAGGTTAGACTATCTGAAGATTGGGATGAAAACAGCATCCTGGATTCAGCTAACCAGTCACAATCCAACTTAAAGAATCTAAAGATTAGTTTATTAAATCATTTAAATTTGAGAAGTGAATGTGATGATAATTATCGGTTAAATGATGACTGAATATTTTCATTTGGTTCTATGCTTAGTGGGTTCGTGGAGGTGCAGTACTGAAGGGTCCAATTCTAGAACGAGGCAGTTGTCTAATACTTCTTGGCTTTTAACGTTTGTCTAACTACGGCCAATTTTTCGTATTAAATTCAAATTCATCAATCATTATAACATAGAATTACATTCTGATAAAGTAACTGAAGATGAATTTTTCGGGAGGGTAGCACTGATAGGCAACTATGAGTATACAGTGGAAACGATAATAATTCTAAAAGAAATAAGTAAATTCGTAGCAGAAAATTCAAACAAGCAGAGCTCTATAACACTAGAAAATCATGTGAGTAAACACCTTAGGGGACTTAAAAGTAATAAAAGATAATCGATATTGTGACATAACAAATTAAAGCTACTTCACTTTCTCTCATCATTCATATACAGACAGGCTGAATTACACAAAACTAGAGTACTGGTAATATCGATAATATTCATGATTAATTCACTATATCATAAACTAGTCCGATGATTAACTAACAATTTAGAACAAATCTGCAAAGAATTATCAGCGTACGAATTGTAGGATACTGTTGAGTCCAATGGAGTAATACATCAATTAAATATGTCAAACAAACCAATTATGTTTTGTATGATGCATTATCATGATTTACCAATATTCCTTTGGAAGAAACGATCAACGTAATTAATTAAAGCCTTTAATAGATGATTGTGCCGAAAGCACGAATTAAATAACTGCTACTATTAAGCCGAAGAAAAATTCAATTTCAATTTAGCAAAAATTATACGATACAACTAATGATGTAGCTAATAAAAACCTACTGGAACCAGTTCATGTCTGACGTATTTGTAACGAATATACTTACTTACTTACTTATGCCCGTTACTCCTCGCTGAGGAGCATAGGCCGCTCACCAGTGTTCTCCATTTAACTCTGTCCTGAGCAATCCTTTCCAATTGTTTCCAGTTGCTGCTCATCCTTTTAATGTCTGCTTCCAATTCTCGCCGCAGCGTGTTCTTTGGCCTTCCTCTTTTCCGTTTCCCAACAGGATTCCATGTTAATGCTTGTCTGGTGATGCAGTCTGATGGTTTGCGTAGTGTATGTCCTATCCATTTCCATCGTCTTTTCCTAATTTCCTCTTCGGCTGGAAGTTGCTTTGTCCTCTCCCATAGTAAGTTGTTGCTGATGGTTTCCGGCGAACGGACATTCAGTATCTTGCGTAGGCAGTTGTTTAGAAATACTTGTATCCGTCTGAGGATGTTTGCAGTAATTCTCCAGGTTTCAGCTCCATACAGCAGGACTGTCTTCACGTTCGAATTGAAGAGTCTGACTTTGAGGTTAGTTGACAGTTGTTTTGAGTTCCAGATGTTTTTCAACTGTAGGGATGCTGCCCTTGCCTTGCCAATCCTTGTCTTTACATCTGCATCGGACCCTCCTTTTTCATCGATGATGCTCCCCAGATATGTGAAAGTATTCACTTCTTCCAGAGTTTCGCCATCAAGTTGAATTGGGTTGGTGCTCCTTGTGTTGTATTTGAGAATCTTGCTCTTACCCTTATGTATGTTCAAGCCTACTGATGCCGAAGTTGCTGCTACACTGATTGTCTTCGCTTGCATTTGTTGGTGTGTATGTGCTAAAAGAGCTAGATCATCTGCGAAGTCCAAATCATCGAGTTGCATCCTACTTGTCCATTGAATCCCGTACATTCCCTCAGATGTGGAGGTCTTCATGATCCAGTCGACCACTAGGAGGAAGAGAAAAGGTGAGAGTAAGCAACCTTGTCTGACTCCGGTCCTCACTGAAAAGGCATTTGTCAGTTGTCCTCCATGCACAATTTTGCACTGTGTCCCGTCGTAAGAGTTTCGGATGATGTTGACGAGTTTCTCTGGTATGCCGTAGTGTCGAAGAAGTTTCCGTAGTGTTCTCCTATCTACACTATCAAACGCCTTCTCATAATCAATGAAGTTGATGTACAGGGGCGAGTTCCATTCAATTGATTGTTCAACGATGATCCGTAGTGTTGCGATTTGGTCAGTGCACGACCGATCCTTACGAAAACCAGCCTGTTGATCTCGAAGTTGAGCCTCCACTGAATCTTTCATTCTGTTCAGCAATACTCTGTTAAAGACTTTCCCTGGTATCGACAGCAATGGCGTGATCCCTCTGTAGTTGTCACATTTGCTCAAATCTCCTTTCTTTGGTATCTTGACAAGATAACCTTCTTTCCAGTCTGCTGGAACATGTTCTTCTTCCCAGATCTTTTTGAATAAAACGTGGAGTATCCTTGCTGTTAGGTCGATATCTGACTTGAGTGCTTCAGCTGGTATATTGTCAGGTCCTGCTGCTTTCCCACTTTTGATTTGTCTGATGGCCATCTT
The DNA here is from genome assembly GCA_034768735.1 of Schistosoma mekongi. Classification (NCBI taxonomy): domain Eukaryota; kingdom Metazoa; phylum Platyhelminthes; class Trematoda; order Strigeidida; family Schistosomatidae; genus Schistosoma; species Schistosoma mekongi. The sequence goes on along the minus strand of CM068306.1, from coordinate 83,192,447 downwards.
GATTTCTTCCATCGTTGGTGGAGTGACATCTATCGGGAGATCTGTAGGTGCTGCTTCGATGTCCGGTGGGTTCAGTGGAGCTGGCCTATTTAGAAGTTCCTCAAAGTGTTCTACCCACCTATTTTTTTGTTCTTGAATCTCAGTGAGTGTCTTGCCTTCTTTGTTCTTGATCGGTCGCTCTGGTTTACCATGTTTATCTGCCAGTTTCTTCGTTGTGTCGTATAGCTGTTGCATATTTCCTTCTCTTGCAGCATTCTCCGCTGTCGTTGCAAGGCCTTCGATGTATTTCCGTTTGTCAGCTCTAATGCTTTTCTTTACTTGCTTATTTGCTTCTGAGTATTCAGCTTGAGCCTTGATTTTCTCTGCTCTTGTTCGGCTGTTTTTAATTTCTATCTTCTTGTTCCTCCTTTGTTGAATTTTGCTCAATGTCTCAGTGGAGATCCATTCCTTATAATGGTGCTTCTTGCGGCCTAGAACTTCCTGACACGTTGACGTTAGTGCTTCTTTGATTTCTTTCCAGTTATCCTCCATAGTGGTTTCTTCTTCTTTCGGCAGATCTTGTAAGGCTTGAAACCTGTTGTTGAGAGATATTTTGAATTCGTTGAGTTTGTCAGTGTCTCGGAGAAAGCCTGTATTGAACCGTTGTACTGCTGACACTCCATTTGTCCACTGCTTCTTTAGCTTCAGTTTCATTTTAGAAACCACCAGGTGGTGGTCTGAAGCTGTCAGCTCCTCTCCTTGTTCGCACATCTTCTATTGATCTTCTAAATTTTTTATTGATACATATATGATCGATTTGATTCTCAGTAGTATGATCCGGTGAGACCCATGTAGCCTTGTGTGTGCGTTTGTGGGCGAATATTGTACCACCTGTAACCAATTTGTTGAAGGCACATAGGTTTGCAAGTCTTTCACCATTGTCGTTTCTGTCTCCCAGTCCTTGTCGTCCCATGATTTCTTCATATTCAGTGTTGTCCATTCCGACTTTGGCGTTTAGGTCCCCCATCAGGATTGTCAGATCCTTTCCTCGACACTTTGCTATAATTGATTGCAGTCTATCGTAAAACTGATCTTTGTCTTTGTCGTTGCCGTCGTTGGTTGGTGCATAGCATTGGATAATATTCATTGTAATCCCTTTCTTCATTGTTTTGAAAGATGCTTTGATGATCCTGGGTCCATGTGGTTCCCATCCCACAAGTGCATTACGTGCCTCCTTGGACAGCATCAGAGCAACTCCTTGAGTGTGAGGAGCATTTTCCTCTTCGTGGCCGGAGTATAGTAGCGTCTCTCCCGAAGCCAATGTTTTCTGTCCAGCTTGAGTCCAATGGGTTTCGCTGATTCCAAGTATTGTCAAGTTGTATCTCTTCAATTCTGCAGCTATTTGATTTGTCTTCCAGCTCTCCCACATTGTTTGAACATTCCATGTACCTATAAAAATATTTGCTCTGGTTGTTAGAAGGGGGGGGGCATCGGCCTCATGACTTCCGAAGAATTTCGGCTTTCATCATGAGGCGTCATGAATCCTTCTACTTCCAGGGCAGAGTTTAAATGGTTTATCTTGTTTAATCTGGTTTGCGTTTTTTTAGCAAGTTTGGGTTTTTACGGGATGGGGGTGCTAGCCCCATGCCCAACCCTCCTCCTTTACCCGGGCTTGGGACCGGCAGTAACCCTAGGAGGGCTACAGGCGGAGTAACGAATATGGAAGGAACAAAATCAACGTTTAGTATTAATAAGGCGAAATTATGTAGAAGGAATGTTGATCCTATGTCTATTGTATATGATAGTAAAATTTATGAAAAATGACTGATTCATACGTTTAATGAAGCTCATCTGTACTATTGAATTTACGGGCGAATAAAAACAGAAGGCAACACATTCGAATTTATAGACTCAAGAATTTCATAACGAAAAGAAGAAGGAACCTAATAAAAGTATATTTACAGAAAAGATACTTGAAATAAATAGTAACTTTAGTGAAATTGCTTCACTACAGATCTAGAAGGTTATGCAGTATTGACAACCGTGAGGAAACATTTACGACAACAGAAAACTATTTCCGAGAATATGGTTACCTAGTATATTGATCAAGTCATATAATAGTGAATACCATAAAATATCCGGAGACATTAAATATGAGAGGCAACGAATACTTATTCAACTAATCTTTAAAAGTGATTTAGTCTTTAGACAATAAATCAATCGGATTAAACAAATATACCAATATATACATCCATATAAAACGTGACAGTCATCAGTTCGGACAAAATTTGACAGATACATGTATCATGTCAACTCTAATTACACTTATCAGTTTACATTTGAATGTCAAGTATGCACATTGGTGAGATAGAAAAATAGGCATCTTCACGAATTATTAAATTTATTCTGGAAGACATATATCTGAAATGAGGGAACACTTCCAAAGATTTGATTGCACACTATGAATTAAATGCAGGATGTGAAGTAGTTGAAAGTATATGAATTTGGAATAATCAATGCAAAACACAATTCTGTGTTATTAAGATTGGTTGAAGCGATTAGAATTGGATAGAATATACTTGATGTTTGAATCTAGAAGTAGTCGATGATAAAAGAGATGGGGGTTACAACTGTGTATCTGCTGTTTACGACATCAGTTCGGTGAATTCTATTCTTACACTTCTAAAGTGTTTTTAATCTTATATTTGAAATCCTTCCATCTTTCGAATTATGCAATTAATTTAATTTTACTAATCCCACACAACTGTCATTTCTATATGATTTGATCATATTTCTAATGAATATCCTTCTTTCTTTGGACGAAAACTCCTTTTGAATATTCGACGTGTTACGTACTTCTGTATAACTGTATCTTCCGAAACGGCTTGTCGTTAGGCATCAGGGATCAATCGGTTCCTAATGTTTAAGTTGTATACAAATACATGGAACTATGTAAAATCAATATCTTGTAAGTTGGTGGTGAGAGGGAATAAAACCTAACACATTGAATTCAATATATTCTAAAAACAACATTTTCTCTACTTTATTTAGATCAATATTGCGGATGAAATGATTAATGAAGGATTTGGTCTTGATAACTATGGTAAGAATGTAATACGTAATATTCATTATTTAAACGGCGGGAGGATATTTTTGAGACATCACATTTTGAGATTCGTTGCATAAGGCTAAGAAGAATCGTATAACCATTATATAGGGTATAATAAGACTATTTGTGACTCATCCGATTACCGGTTGTAAGGATTAAAATAATGAAACTAATCGTACACAATTCTTTTGGATGTACAAGTTTAGTCTGTTAAGAAAAATACCGATGGCCTATGCAATAGATGTATAGATAAGCCGTACAGTAAGTTAAGGTGTAGTAGATTACTCGTGAGGCATTTTTAATCGTTACTTTTTGCATAATGTTTACTAAATAGCGATGTATGGAACTTAGATAGACAGGATGATATTCAGAAATTCCGTGACAAACTTAACTGATAGTGATTCCTTGTAACTCAGCATACATAAACAGCTGAAATGATAAATGTACTTTGATATAGTGAATACATGATGACTATTATTATTCTCAACTTTAATTAAAAGACTGTTGATCAATATAGAGACTAATTTAATGTTTGTCAAGCACTTTATAATGTTGCTCAAATTCTATCAATCTGGTTGTTATGCCATTACTAGTCTAAGTGATTCAGCACCACTGACACAATATTGAGATGGTAAGTTGTTTAGGGTAATTAGAGGTCCGAGTAGATTAGTTTTAACGATTGTAGACTGTGAAACTGTCACAGTCATAATCGGACTCTACGTATCGACAACAATTCTTTTGGATGTACAAGTTTAGTCTGTTAAGAAAAATACCGATGGCCTATGCAATAGATGTATAGATAAGCCGTACAGTAAGTTAAGGTGTAGTAGATTACTCGTGAGGCATTTTTAATCGTTACTTTTTGCATAATGTTTACTAAATAGCGATGTATGGAACTTAGATAGACAGGATGATATTCAGAAATTCCGTGACAAACTTAACTGATAGTGATTCCTTGTAACTCAGCATACATAAACAGCTGAAATGATAAATGTACTTTGATATAGTGAATACATGATGACTATTATTATTCTCAACTTTAATTAAAAGACTGTTGATCAATATAGAGACTAATTTAATGTTTGTCAAGCACTTTATAATGTTGCTCAAATTCTATCAATCTGGTTGTTATGCCATTACTAGTCTAAGTGATTCAGCACCACTGACACAATATTGAGATGGTAAGTTGTTTAGGGTAATTAGAGGTCCGAGTAGATTAGTTTTAACGATTGTAGACTGTGAAACTGTCACAGTCATAATCGGACTCTACGTATCGACAACAATTTCAGTACTCATTGTCTGATCAGTAATACAACATTCAGTTGTATTTACTTTTGATTATATTTAGTAGTTTGTTATCACTTTGAATACTACTGGTAAGCAGTTAGTAAACACACCATTTTTTCATAGTTTTTAAATCATTATTTGGTTATTTTATTGCTAGTTAACCAGTCTGTGTGCCTAGGAGGTTCATTAATAAACCGTAAACCTGTAAAGTAACATTAAATCCTTAATTTTAGCAAAAATACCGGTAGAAATGTTTAGTCTTTAAACATGAAACATTAGTTTTAAGAAAAACGTTACAACTGATAACACATCAAATTTATGCTTCTTTATTTTGAGACATTGTGTTCGTTAACTTGGTCGCTTTATCACATAACTTTCATCAACCAACAAGCTTACATCTTTAACAAGTACATCATGATGAATAGAACTTTCAGAATTTCTAAAACTGATCATCTGTTCATCCTTTTGGCTTTGTGTTTAATCAATTATTGTCTATTATTTTGCTGTCGTCATGTAGACACATACTTCAGGTTTTCTCTCCTATGACCTGACTACTTATCTTGTATTTGTTTGTCTGTTGCGCATGTACATACTGTGAAAATACAGTAATGGTGGACAACTACTAAATTCCTGAAAGCTCACTTCATTTAGGAGTTTGCCTTGATATAAAAGCTTCACATAGATCAGAGATCAAAGTACTACCAAAACCTTCATCCGAGTTAAAAATCTAAATTATCACTTGACATTTCTTTACCGTATCTATTAGCATAAATGATTTGGTCTAGGCATCCGATTTCTTAAACCACAATATATTTCATGATATTTGATCGTGAGAAAATATTTCCGATTTTACTTTCATGAAGTTTCAAGTGTCTATTAAGGCATATTGTTTAAACTGTTTTCGTTTTTGACAGGAGCCAGAAAACATATTAATACCTATATATTATATTTTGATTAGTATTATAAATTCCGTCTCGTTCATACATCTGATAAAGTCAGTAACTATTCAGCATATTTTCTTGTTTTAGCTAAACCGTCTATATCTAGTGTTTTTCTGTAAATTAATGTCATCATAATGAATATAACTTATATCACCAATTGGTTGAGTCAGACAATCATAAAGTACTGAAGAGCTGTTTATTCCTCTACAATACCCAACTAAAATCCATATCAGCTCATTAGTAACTAATTTGAGGAAGTAATTCCTGGAGTTCTTGTGATCAGTAAATTTAGGAGTGTCGGGTATGGGTTGTGCAAATATATCACAAATTACCTGAATATCGACCACTGAATACTGCTCTGTGGTCTATTGATAAAATGATTTCCGTGAAACCTGAAGACTTTGCACTTGATCCCCAGGTGGGGCCGTAAATGAGCATTTCTCAAAGGAATAGATATTATAATTACAACGTTTTCAACATTTCCGAAAATTGAAAAATATGTGTAACAACTAGAAATCTTAAGAAAATGATATAACCTAACATCGGTTGATATTTATTTAAACTTGAAAATGACAAGCATTTTGGCTCAGTAATCTAACAGTCAAATGTTCTCTGAGAAACCCAAAAGATCTGAACTAGATTCTCAGCGACATGGTGGATGTACACTATTGAATAAACTCATGCCAGGATGAAACAGCTATCCAATGCTTCCTGGTTCTCACTGGTTGTCAAACCCAGACCAATTCGTAACAGCAAATTGAAATTTACATTCTCAACAATGCTCAGTTTTGATAAACAAATTTATGTCATGTGCATTTGAATAGATACATAGTTATTTTGTTGACATTCTTATCACAACATCATGTAATGCCTAGGAAATCCACCAGTGGTATTCTACTTTAATTCATTGAACCTGCTTTGTTGAACGTTATCGCGCAGGCATACTGAAGAATAGACATTTACCAGGTATTCTTCCGTAGACAACAAATTCTTTCGTAATGACAAGACTCAAATGTTAAAATGAAACTGTTTCTGTGAAGTATTTAACTAAAATGTAACAGAAAGGCTACTAGAGTACGACGAATGAGAACAATTTCTCAGGGTTTGTAGATATCCTTTGTTATCAAGTGTCAACTATTCGAGTAGATTAAATTACTGGAAAGTGATAAGCATAGTCTTTTTCAATTAGATACCATGAAGTGACTTAGGTTACATAACTACAGATTACCAGAAATCACTTGATAAGTATTTCGATCCGATATGGATCTCTTAAACAATGCTTAACCACGTCTCCACTAGTGTATGAAGTTAAGAACATTTTAGTTCCATAGTGAATACAAAATCGTAAGGCTGAAATTTAATGACATGGTTCAGTTAAAAACAATTTCTAGATAAACTTGAGATCAGTAGTCACTCTATCAATAATCGGAGAGTGTAACAAATCTGTGTTTGATGTTTTCGTTGAAAACTAGTTATTAAGATATTAGTAGTCTCTTAACTAAAAGACTTAAATTTATTTCATAAAACTTCAGTATGCATTATACAAAAATAAAATTGTTAAGTATGACAATATTCCCATTTACCTGACAAAGTGAAATTAGTTCTCATGATAAACTATCCGATACTTCAATAAAGACCTGTTTTAAAATCAAGTAAGTTGTGAATATTTAAAGGAAGTATATGCAAGACATTACTCATAGTGACAACATACCATCCATCTTCATTTGTAAAAGTGTTGAGTTTCATTTTACTATATATGAGTGTTATGAATAATGTTACATTACAATTTGTTATTACGAGTTGTTCTGGGTTAGACAATCATTAAAAATCAGTAAGCAAAGAAAAACCCATATAGTTAGTGGTCTAAGGATTAAATATTCGTTACACTTCCTAAAGAAAGAGGATTCAATCTACAGATGGAACTGTGAGTACACATCAATGAGGATCCTTAATGTCATTTGTTGATTTTCAGCTACTGTGTAACATGGGTTAATTTACAATAACAAATTTTAGTTGGTATGGCATTTTTTAAAGGTATAATCCTTCCATTCATGAAGTGCAATGTTATTAGTACTAGAGTACGCGAATGAGAACAATTTCTCAGGTTTGTAGATATCCTTTGTTATCAAGTGTCACTATTCGAGAGATAAATACTGGAAAGTGATAGCATAGTCTTTTTCAATTAGATACCATGAAGTGACTTAGGTTACATAACTACAGATTACCAGAAATCACTGATAAGTATTTCGATCCGATATGGATCTCTTAAACAATGCTTAACCACGTCTCACTAGTGTATGAATTAAGAACTTTTAGTTCCATAGTGAATACAAAATCGTAAGGCTGAAATTTAATACATGGTTCAGTTAAAAACAATTTCTAGATAAACTTGAGATCAGTAGTCACTCTATCAATAATCGGAGAGTGTAACAAATCTGTGTTTGATGTTTTCGTTGAAAACTAGTTATTAAGATATTAGTAGTCTCTTAACTAAAAGACTTAAATTTATTTCATAAAACTTCAGTATGCATTATACAAAAATAAAATTGTTAAGTATGACAATATTCCCATTTACCTGACAAAGTGAAATTAGTTCTCATGATAAACTATCCGATACTTCAATAAAGACCTGTTTTAAAATCAAGTAAGTTGTGAATATTTAAAGGAAGTATATGCAAGACATTACTCATAGTGACAACATACCATCCATCTTCATTTGTAAAAGTGTTGAGTTTCATTTTACTATATATGAGTGTTATGAATAATGTTACATTACAATTTGTTATTACGAGTTGTTCTGGGTTAGACAATCATTAAAAATCAGTAAGCAAAGAAAAACCCATATAGTTAGTGGTCTAAGGATTAAATATTCGTTACACTTCCTAAAGAAAGAGGATTCAATCTACAGATGGAACTGTGAGTACACATCAATGAGGATCCTTAATGTCATTTGTTGATTTTCAGCTACTGTGTAACATGGGTTAATTTACAATAACAAATTTTAGTTGGTATGGCATTTTTTAAAGGTATAATCCTTCCATTCATGAAGTGCAATGTTATTAGTTTTATTTCGTTCCTCCTAAGAATAGACAAATGTATCATACCGATAACTCTATAAGTCGTCTAGGTAATTGTATCCATCTAACAATATAATCTTATTAATATATTAATTCGAACTTTGTTATTATTTATGTGGCAGTTTTATAAATGGTCAATCATTTTAACATACTTTAGCTAAAGTAAGTAATGAACAAGCGATTCATTTTTAGGTCATTAAGGAGATGTATTGTTCATTTGAGCAGTGTATCATAGCTGTAAGAATGAAAAGAATGATATCAATAGGAACTATGAAAGATAAGCGCATCTGTCATTATAAAAAAGAATCAGTTAAATGTCAATGGTTTCGTCGGTTACTTTATTTACAGATTTTATTGATTACGATGAGTTAGAAGTTCGGCAGCCTGATGATTCTGGGTTCCATTCTCTGAAGGAATCCAAATGTGCACAACACTGAGGAGTCGCATACTAGGACTTAACAGATGCTCTGTTCTCCTTAGTTTTCATTGATATTCAACCTATCATAAACAATAAGTACCGATGATTTTAAGTAACTGTTCTATATAAAGTACCTTGAATGATCAAGAACAACCTCTATAGCATCATTTGGAACACTAGAATGAGCTTGATGTCATTAAGTGATAAAAAATATTTGGTAAACTTTTCACGTGAACCGAAGGTCTTGTTGATTGAAACTCGTTGGACTCGGATTTCCACAAATTTAGGAAGCTGATATCTGCAGCAATGTATGTTATAGTGGGTGTTATAAACGGCAACGACAACACCTGGTTGCATTAGTTTAAATCCAACAGTTAGAAATAATTTCATTACGATAAGTGATATATTATGCTGTTAGCTAGCAATAAGCATATGTAAAGAGCAATTTGGCGACTTCTATTACTCAATAACACAACAATAGATGAGAACCCATTATCTATTTAGAAAATGATCAGATTAGACTTTTATTCTATACGAACGCAGAGAGAAAGTAATGATACGAAATATCCTATAATCCCTCAGTGATTATCATCTTATTTATAGAATTTAAAGTATGTACAGTGATTTCAAACACTTACTATCCATCATACATTTTAAGGTAGCTAAAGACGAACCACAATACATTGAATCCATCTTGTTCTTTTGATATGTTTGTTATTCTTTCTTCATTTAAATTTAGGCTTAAGGTATAAGTTTAATGAGTAAGCGATATAGTAACTGATGCTATATTTTCAAATGTCTGCTAAATGTTGTCCGGAAATCAACTGACAAAAGTAAGTATGTTTTATAATTTAGATGTTTCTAACAAAAGTACTATCTCTTCAGGAAGTGGGATTCAAAAATAGATTTTTTTCCTAAGTCAGAAAAACAAATATAGCAGAAAGTAACTGAAATAACGGTTAGTAAAACCATAGTAATTATCTTGGAAAGCAAATAGATAGTCAATATTACAAGCACTTTACTTACATTTAACATTGTAAGACTATTCTATAGTCAGTATACTATCTCCTTTGTAGGAATTACTAATAACAATTATTATGTGCTTACCAGCCACTTCTAAAGTTCTAGTGCGACAACAAGAATGGTGAAGTTACAACATCATAACAGATGTGTGACAACTATCCACCAAACGCAATAAATACTTACCCAATAATTTGAGTGTTACAAACTTACTATCAGGCACAAAAGTCTTCGAATTTATCATTAATATGGTCGTGAATACTTTTATAAAATAATCTCATGCTCAGGTAAACCAGTATTCTAGTTCTTACTAATTTTAAATACCATTTACATAAGATCGATTTGTGATGAAAAATGTAAAACTGAGTTACAGTTGGTTGGGAAGAAACAAAACGAAATAATGATTCGACTGATCAGTGAATTGCACTAATTAAAACCAATAATAGGTAATATTATCATAAGTTGGATATATGAATATATAAGTTGATAATTTCAGATAGAAGAAGAATATGAAAATCAAAATCGGTTAAATGAACAATAAAATTAGGATGTTGAGTTCTAAGTGAACGAAGTATTTACAAAAGTAAAATGTTAAGCAAGGCAAATTACTGAAGAAACTTGACCACCCCCCTCTCATCAATATGAAAGTAATAATTACAAGATTTGTATCGCATAAGGTATTCAAATGCACTAATTTATGACTTGTTACCAACCAAGAAACTGACTGAAAATACCAGTGACTTCTTTGGTTATTTAAAGCGAATTACATTTATACAGCAGTTAATTGTGACAACTGTAATCAAGGAGTTCCATATATTAGGTAATCGTTGTATTTATTAATAATATATACGTTATATTATCTGAACTTAGTGTTACATATCATTAGAACGCTTAGGCACATCGTCAGTCTTACAATTAAATAATTCATTAGTTCAATAACTCTATGTATTTTGCAATTACATGAAGGATATCATTTAATGTTAACAGCGTTACTGAACTGTTTAGATGATAATTAGACTTGATGTGAACTTTTGTTATCGGAAATAGTTTTGGATAAATGTTTACTTATTGAAGTCATCCGCCATGGCACTGACAGATATTACTTTGATAAGTATAATGCATCTAATTTGAAATGAGCAAGAACAAACATCAAAGCAGAATAAGAGGAATTTAAATAATGCAATAAGAAAACGAGGCTTATCAAATCTATGTGATATAATTGCGCAATACATTAAGAACAATCTGATCATATATACACATGGTTAAGGCATTTATATATGAAAAATAAAAGGTTACTAGACCAACCTAGAGTATAAGTAAAGTAAACAAGGATTATATAAAGAACAATGTGAATCACATTCTACAACGGTAGGTTATGGGAAAGTGCAAATTGTTTGTTTAACACACAAGGAAGGATTGATGTAAATTTGATGTAAATCCGTTGCTTACTAATGTTCTACAAAAACAGACTATTGATATATTACTATATCTTGACAAGTAATCTTCCATTACCTGTTCCTCTAACAACTCTGAAAGATCTGTTATTACTATACACAGACAAAGTACAATTCATATTTGAGGGTAAATATATTTGACAAATTGACGGGATTGCGATGGGCTGTCCTTTAGGACCAGTGTTAGCCGATTTGCACATGGCACATGTGGAAAACCTAGCCAGAAACTCAATAGAGGAGATGTACCTTTATAGGCGGTATGGTGATGATATCCTTGTTACTTGTACGAAAATCGACGACGAAAATAGTTTACCAAGCAAACTGAATACCATCTAAAATCATGAAAGTTTATCCTATGAAGAGGAGAATAATAACCAACTTCATTTCCTAGATATATTGATCAATCGGAGGGATTATGGCTCAATCAAACGTTCTGTCTACAGAAAATCTTCACAGACACTGCAGTATATGAACTTTCATAGTTATTATCACAGACAGTATAAAAAGGGTCTAGTGAAGGCTTTATTTAATAGAGTCAATAGTATTTCTACTTATGATAACATTGAGGAAAATAAAAGTCTGCTGACAAAAACGCTAGGTTATACAAAAATGTTCATAGATCGACGGAAATGTTGTAGTATGATGAAACCTACTGTATTTCTAGCACCTAAAACATCAGCCTATATCACCTTACCTTTCAGAGGTGACTCGAATAGCCTTGTGTTAAAACAAATGCTTAGGTCGGTTATCATAAGGACATTTTATGCAGCTAAAGTAGTTGTAAAAGAAAAGTATAGAGTATTGATTCACAACAAACCTAAACAGCAAGTAAACGAGTGCATCACATTCCACTATGTCTATCAATTTACGTGTATGTGTGGACATAAATACACAGGGAGAAGCAATCGTGATCTACATGTAAGGGTAGCTGAACACATACCTAAATGGCTCCAAAAACAAATGAAATCGAAGAGCAAAATAAAAGTACAGGATAGACAACCTTCATCGTCTATTGCTAAACACTTAGTTAAGACAGACCACATATCTGATATCAAATAATCTTTTGTGGTATTGTATAAAAGTGCTTTTGGACGTATACTAAGGTTGTTGAAGCTTTAACTATACGGGAGTTCAAAACCCCTTCCATATGTGTTGAAAAAACAATTTATACTTTCCCATAACCTACCGTGATTGAATGTGATTCACATTGTTCTTTTTATTATCTGTGTTTACTTTGCTTGCACTTTAATTTGTTTAGCTACTTTTTATTTTTCAGATATAAATGCCTTAACCATGTGTGTATATGATCAGATTGTTCTTAATGTATTGCGCAATTATATTACATAGCTTTGATAAGCTTCGTTTTCTTGTTGCTTTACCAAAATCTATCAAAGGGACAAATTGTTATAAATTTAGAATAAGTTGAATTCATTTTATGCTTGTTTCTTTTCAACTGCTATGTGCATCCTATAAAATTGCAAAATCGTAATTGTGAAGTTGTTTGAATGAACTTGTGGAAACCAGTCTGGTTAGAGGTTTTTGTTGACATTAGCATGTTATTAACACAATGTAACTGCGAGATAAATGTAGTTATATGACAGAATAAAACATTATAACTACATATTAAATATCGAGTCTAGGTTAGTAACAGAGACTAAAGGACTACATATAAATAATTACGCAATGAACAAACGTTAATGATGAGAAAGAATAAATCCCAGTGAGTAAAGTTTAGTTAATTAATATTGAAAATGGTTGAAATCAGGAAAAATGTGACACAACAATGTAATTGCATATGAGAGCTGAGAAAGATGTCTTCCTCAGATCTTACTGCTATGATCTAAAGTAAGGGAATATGTAGCATTAAATGTACATTTCGGAAAAATAGTACCATATGTTTGAGCAGATCTACGTTATATATCTATTTTAGTGATAAATATTTTTCTGCAGTAGTAATTATAGAGTACAATGATTCACTCATCTGTCACATATCCTTATTCATGCAATTTGGAAATGTTTGTATCTTCTTATTGTTGTTGTTTGGAACTGGACAGCTGTGGGAAAATATAAACAGTTATATATACAATTCCAATGTACAAGTGTGACTGATTGAACTTAGCAACTCATTGGAGAACGCAGTGGGATGACCAAAGCTCGACTATTGGTATGCACGTTCGGCTAACGAGTCATTAACACAATGAGATGAGCGTCCTCATTTCCACTTGCCTCCCAAGAATTCAACTTTAATCAAATTTGTTCATACTATGAATGTAGATCATATTGAAAGTAACAACTCTGATAATTCAGGTAATGTGATTTCAACATTATCTGATTGGACTATACCATAATGCTTGCCTTAAGAGATTCTTAATACGACCTTGAGCCAGTTTAGTTAAACACAAAGTACTTTGTATTAATCAAAAATATTTTTAGTTAGGTTGAATTGGCTTTATGAAGGAGGATATTTACTTTTTGTTCTGTGTTCATCACAGATTGATCGCTGCTGGTTATCAGTTGAAACCAGAGAAACGTCGGATAGCTGTATCGTCCTAACATTAAATTCTTCAGTAGTACGCACTCATGACCCCATTCGACGAGTAAGTCTGTGGACTAGTAATTAGTCATTATCACCACCAAACTAGCTAGCGTCCAGATGTTTGATTTCAACTTTAGGTAGTTTTGATATGGTACGATAATCAGTAGATCGCTTCATTACTGACTATATCAGTGTCAAAATCAATCTAAAACAAACAGCAAGTTCAATACAACTCTTCAGATAACCATTATGACCCAACTATAATGGTCAGTTAGCTAGTCACTAACTTCAATAGGTTTTTGAAATTTTGGTGAAAAGTCTTAACTGATGTGATTAAAACATCTCGGGAATACGACACCTACCTCCAACAGGGTTGACTGATCGTCCAGTAATTACGAAATGGTATCATTATTGTCGTCATCGATATTTGCATTCTTCAACGTCTATTTGATTAAGAATTACATTCAATTATCTTACTGATATGATTTTTATTAGTCATTTAATAATTACTTGTTATAGTTCAATTAGGATGGTTATTTTTATGGATATTGGTATTTTAACCAGATTAACTATGCCACAAATTAATGTTGGCATGGTATCATTGAAAACCAGAGTGTACTGTTGAAGAGTTTCACACTAGAACGAAACAGCTGACTGATACTCCTTGATTTTCATTGGTACCTTGCTAACATCAGTCTGTAATATATTCAATTAAGTAAAAATTACTTATTAATTACTTTGAAATCTTAAAAATGTAAAATTCATAGTAACAAAATAATCATTTAAACTTAAAAAAAAAAATGATGTTTTAAACAAAAAGAAATTGGTATATATTTTTGTTAATTTTGATTATTCAGTAGGTTGGTTATTTAGTAAACTAAACAATAATGAGAATTTCAATTGAACTAGTATTTAGACACTCGTTGTTTAATACATTTAAATAGTTGAATAAAATATCCTTTCAACAATGTCTATTCTTTTACAAATTTATAAACCGGATATTGAAACTTTAACGTTAACAAATTTAACAAGAAATAGATTGAACAAAAGGAAAATATGTGAGTAACTGTTTTTAATGTGTTGTTTTGCATCACTCATTTAACTTTACTACTAGTAATAGCTGAAATGTTTCCTTTTATTTGTAGATTTAATGATTTCACAGATGTCGGTTACGTACTATTAACTGTTAAATTTTAAACAAGTTGAAACCAAACTACGATTAGCATAAAAAAAATCACCGAACTTAGTGGTGTAAATAGTTGAGGAATGACTGTGAGACCTGATGTCCCTAACCTTGATTTTCTGATGACGAGTCCGATACTAGAATGAGATAGCTGTCTAATGTTTTTTCGGTTTTCAGTGGCGTCAATCGATGATGAACACAAACAACTAAACGTAATACATATTTCGATTAAGTCACCTCAATTCAATTTTACTGTTGCCTAACAAAACATACATTTATTTTCTAGGTTGTTAGATAGTTATACAAATGTGACAGTATATCTTAGATCAACATTTTGTATGCAAGATATCAGTCGTCATCACTTACAACTAGTGCCTCTCATGGGATTCAAACTCATAAGGTATTTTTGAATTGTATTGACATATCATTCATTTTTGTTACTAAGAGACAGGTTCAGATGGTACTTATTACAGGCAAACGGAATTAATGAATCTAACAGAAATGTTTCAACAGTACTAATTATTTAATGATTTTCGTCTAACATTATGCAATGAATAGCCTTCCATTTAGTTGTCAGGATGTTTAGTTTACTTATATATATTACTATCAATACTAAACCATGTTATGATATGACCGATTGGTGGTTTTCTGTATTTATTGGGTTTATTTGTAGTAAAAGACAACACTTTTTCTGGCAAGAAATTATGTTTTTAGACCGTTTACTACAGATTTCTTGCAAAATAAAAGCTATCGATTGTCAAAACTGTCAAGCGGATGAATATAGTGGCGTCATTGTAAAAAGCATAAAGTAAATTACATTATCATTTGTGAAACATACAGAGAAACAGTGTTTTTACATACTTTCAATGTCTACATTTGACTATGTTTCTATAGTTTGTGACATTTTCTTTAGTTTTTTTTACCGATATACAAAATTTAAACAAATGATAAACGTTACATATGGAAAGAACAATTTCTTATTGAACACAATGAACAGTAGAAAATTCCAAATATTTAAAAGTATTAAGTTGAATGTGGTTATATTCGTTTACTTTACATAGTTTGACACTTACATAACCTAGAACTGACCTAACAATTGTCTAGAAAATATAAATTACAAAATCAATATAGAATGATTAGGGAGGCAGTTTGCTTGGAATATTCAACGAATTGAACTATGATTCCCTATAAGTTCACACTAATAACAAGAAGAAGGTAAAGGAAGCGATTGTATAATCTAATTATGATACAAACATTTAGTTTGTTATGATATATACTGATAGAATGGACTATGAGAAGCAAGCATATTTGTTTATACAACCTATCATTTGATAGAGATTACCCAAATCAACTTGATGTTAAGTTGATATGTTGTAAGGTTTTAGACCCACTTCATTGTCATTTATCGAGACATGATAATGGACCAACTAATTTCTGAGCTCGAAGTGACAAACGAACATTATAAATAATTAGCTTCTTAAAAAAGTTTTTATGGTGATCATGTTTCAACTTTGTACTTCTAGGTTCCAATACATTTATTATATCTGTATTTTCTAATTTCTTCTATAACTTAACCTCCACCTCTCTCTCTTCTCCCCCTCCCTCACCTTGATCACAAGTTATGTTCTCAATAATTAATGGGTTTGTAAAGTTTACAATAAGTCTAGCAAAAATAGTTTACTGTGAAATATACTGTTGCTAAGGTGCCTTGATTAAGATGTATAAAATACAATATCCTCAGTTTATTCGTATTTTCTTAGAAAATTGATGATCATATAGATATTGCATTGAAAGGAATTGTCACTTGTACTTGAAATTTATTTTACAGCCACACTCAAGATATGAGAAAGCGTGTACATAAAACATAGAAAAGTCACGAATTACACATTAAATACTTAACTTTGTATATTGTTAACTTTTACCCCCCCACCACCACCACCACCCACATGAGAATCGAATTCGAAAGTTGACCTTTAGGTCATGAATGGAATTTGACCTTTGCCTACAATTTAGCTTATTATCCAACGTTTTTATTATTTAATTAATTTATTCGACTTTTGTTGAAATACAAGACGACATGCATTCAATAGAGGAAAATGTGTTGACTGAAACTAATTAAATGAGACTCTGGGAGTGGAAGTATACGTGGTAATTTACTTTCAGGTTGTAAGTTTCTAAGTGATCTATACTTGTAGATAATACATAGGAATACAAACAATGAATACAGTAAAGAATATTGAATTCTAAATAAGTTACCTAAATACATTTTAACAAATCTTACAGAATTTTAGAAACAGTCGCATAAAAGTTAACTTCCTTTAGTAAAGCTAACAAAAAGAACAAGTTTGGGAATAATATTTAGGACTTCTTTAACTTGAAATTGTATATCTTAGGTGAATAGGAGCAATTTGAATCCAGTCTAATCACCGAATTTAGTAAATCGATTGTGACTAAAAATCTTTGAATAAACTGGTTAGTATTTACGTTGAATAGTTCTAAAGGATTTGATTGCGTGTATGTGTGTAATGTGGAGATTGTAGAGTTTAGATTAGATATTACTGATTGATCTGAGCTAGAGAACTATTGAAAACCATCAATTAGCACTTGGTTGCTTCCTTGTCTTAACATAGGACTCTCGGTGATGGGCATCCATGAGTCCACTAGGTAACCTTCGAGATCGATGGCAAATACTTAATCGTTAGACAACCGAGACAGCATTCAGCAGTTATTATTCCTAACAATTGTTGATTCTTGATATATTTACTCAACTACATCTATTTCCACAGACTCATTGGTGACTAACTTCGGAAAGTAATTCAAAGAGTTCTGTTAAAAAAATATGACCTATGGAATTAAGCCACTTCAGGTGTGAGGTGGTTGCCTATTGAAGATAATGGAGAGTCCGAGGATAAATCAAGAGTTGATAAAGGTTCGAAATATTAACCGTTTATTGTAGGTCTTCCCAGTTGTCAATTATTTTAACAGCAAAACCCGAAGTCTGTTAAATCAACTCTTTCATTAGGTAGTGGGTTCCCTTATCTGAGATTCCTATTACAGAGCTAAAGATCTACCTAGTGCCAGTCACTTGTTTTCGATGGTTGTTTATTCTAGACCATTTTGTGGACTCAAATTCATGTTTCTCTGCAATTTAAGTACCCTAGTTATGACATTTAAAGAAAACGCAGTGGACAGAAGACCTTTTTTGGACTATTTATCTATCAAGATTTATTAACAACCTACGAAATTAATAAAATCGTTACTAATTAAGTGGTAGTCTGTCACATTATTATATAACACTTACTAAAGTGTCTATTGAAGTAACTACGACAGGTTGACGAATAAATGAGATAAACAAAGTAGCTGCTATTGAAATCGTATATGATTGGATTAAGATATGAAGGTACGGATTACATAATATCACGTAAGAGGATTTTGGTTAAATTGTATCCTCTGAGCTGGATGTTTTGACTGAAAAGCTATAATTGTTATCTCAGACGACTTCATTGACATTAACTTCTGTCAGAAGCTCCACAAGTATATCATCCGATCCAGTGAGCATGATTTGATCAAGGCCATCCTCTTGGGCGATAAATCTATTTTGTTATCCCAGTAAAATAGTCAGTGAAAAGTTCGGATAAGATATAGAGTATATTGCAGACTGCATACATGAAAGAACGGACAGCTTCCAAAACACCAATGTAAATCAATTTGGTAAATGAAATATTCTATTAAGTCAGAAGTAATCTGATAATTCAGTGTGCAGAATACGCCTACACAAAAATAAAGAGATGACTATCAGGACACCACAAATACAATCTAAGGAGCAACTATTTACAAAAATGTTGAATGATTTCTATTTCGGTTCAAGATATTGGACGTCAACCAATCAGTGTTAACAGTGGGATATAATTAGAACCTATAGAATTATAGTTCTTTTCAAAGCTAAACAGTTAATTAGGTAAGTGTTATAAAATAAAATAGTCAAAAGTTGTCAGGGAAACTAAATGTATGAAAAATATCTACTGTTTTGCAAGTATGCGATAGATTCTTGATGAGATAGTATACTATTATGAGAATAACTGAAATGAAGCTGAAATTCCTAACTCACAAGTAACTGGGCTGAAATTATTTCATCTGTTATGAGGCATTGAGTTTCATTGTAAATAATGTCTTGTTTGTTTACTAAACTAAACGAAACGTAAGGTTGTCAATAGTGGTTTCATCATAAGTTTACACTACTCCAGGTAATTTTTTCAGGACATGACCTCAATTTGCATTAAAATTACAAATAGATTGTAAACGAAAGTTTAACAGAAGAGCCAATTTAATCATATTTGCTAAAACTAGTTAAACTGTTAGGTAGATTACAATCAAACAGTTAAAAGACTTGGATAGTTGGATTTTATGATTAGTCCGAAACTCTTCCATACTTATTATTGTAATTTCAAAAAGAATAATAGCAACAACAACGTATATGAAGATAATAGAAGTTGGTCAGTACTTATTTCATAGCTACAGTAAGTAAAAGCTTTCTATAGATGGAAACGTATTTACTTTCAGAAGTTACATAACTTTAGGAGTTAGCTTACAGCTATCAGCTTCATTTACAGTTCTGTTAATATTTGATATGATATTTTGTTAGTTATATGCCATTCCAAGGAATCTTACCTTAATAAAATTAACAAACAGAACGAAAGAATATTTCGTTTACATTAGCAAACTCTCAACTTCAAAGTGACTACTTTTTAGAAGAATACCAGTCAGCATAACATTTTGCGTAAATTTTGCAGAAACATTTTACTAAATGTATAGTTTACCTATCAGCTGGTTGATAAGATTTCAATAAATATGAAATAGACACACATAATCATATGGAGGTTTATAAGGAGGACTTCCACAGAATACTTTGAGTTTCAAATATTAAATACTGGATCTTTCACTTCATTTTCTAGAGTTCTAAACACTCAGTCCTATAGTGAATATAATGCTGTCACTATTCCTCATTTGGAAAAGCGATAATATTTCTCAGGAATGAATAGTTCATATTACTTACTTACTTACGCCCGTTACCCCTCACAGAGGAGCATAGGCCACTCACCTATGTTCTCCATTGAACTCTGTCCTGAGCAATCCATTCAAGCTGCTTCCAGTTGCTGTTCATCCTTTTAGTATCTGCTTCCAATTTTCAATATGTTCTTTGGCGGAGTATGTTCTTTGGCGGAGTTTCCGCCAATGGCTCTCCTATGGTTACTGCGGGCCCCATGCCCGGGTAGAGGGTTGGGCATGGGGATAGCATTCCCACTCCGTATAACGTTAACCAGAATCAACAAACTATAGTTCATATACCTTCGTAAAATCGGTAAACTAAATCCAAATACTGTTTAAGTTGGATTATGACTGGCAAGCGGAATCCAGGACGCTGGTTTCGTCCTACACTGTTGAGTTCTCATTGAACATATTAAGACAGGAGGGGAAAAGTTTTTATTCATACTAAAAATTTGTTGTGTACTAAAGGATTATCGAATATATTGCTGTTACAAAGAATATGTTCTATCATAACGGCTTTAAAAGCGGATAAACACAAAACTGAATTTAACTGATGGGAGTCACATTATTAATAATTCAGTAAAGTGAAAAGTATGGCCAGTCTATACTTATTAATTTTATTTTTGTTTTTGTTTAACGACTATTTGATCAATGAATTATGCATAACTATCAATTGGATCTGATTTCTTTCGATGGTGATTATTATTCCTAACCCCGAGAAACTGTTAGTGAATATACACTGTAACTTATTTACTACTGTTTCTACGTTTTTATCATCGCTGCTGATTGGAGACAATGTAATATATCGTTGAACGACTAAATTTCGTTTTTTACTTTTCTACAGAGCATGATTCCATAGCTATTCAAATTTATGTTGATTTGTTTAGCCAGTTTCAAGGAAAATAACTAAAAAAGAGAAATGTGAGTGTTGCATAGGGTGCTACATAGAAATGGAACGAAAATCAGTAATTGTTGATGTTAAGTAGTTTTTGTGAAGATTGGCACTTAATTTTGTTGTTTTCATTCGTCACAAACTGATTTCCCTTTGATACCATTGAAGATTTTCTGGCGCTGCACATAATCGACTCCTCCAAGGGACAAGACTGGGGATCTTCAAGTCTCCCAGAGAACACTCAACAATTTGCACTACTGGGCCGGCGTTCATTGGTAGAATTCTTATTACAATTATTTTATGATGTAGCATGACGATCACCCATTATCACTGATGATACCTGTTTCACTTCCAACATTTATGAACTCCACCACTTCTGACTTCTCACTAAAACTTCAGGAACATCCTAAAATTAGTCACTATTGAGCTGATTACTCGAAAAATTTATCCTCAGTCCGTAAGTTTAAGCTTAGGATCAATTGTAAAAATCAATTATAATGTTCATATAGGTCTTCGATATCTTGTGAAACTAAGCATAATTCATTATGTAAACGGAAATGTTTCTTCTCATTTATAGCTATTGAATGATTTACAAATGAATGCTATGTTACCTGTCTATATATTTGTAATAGTTACAAAGACATTGGAACTTTTACTATTAGTTTCGATAAAATAACATTCAATAAAATCTGTTTTTGTCAGTTCATAACCCTTCCTAGACAGAGAAAACAACATGATTAAAATACTTAAATAAATTACATAGACATCGATTGACAGTACTGTAGTGTGTAAATGCCTATGTACAATGTTTATACATGAATCAACATGCACAAAATTATCTCTAGAACGGATATAACTTTTGTAAATTATGTGATAATCTTATTTCCTTTTGTTATTTGATTCATTTTCACTTCTCTATCTTTGTTGTTATTGTTGATTATCTATCAACGTATACTATTTTATTCTGCTATGATTCTAAGAGTTGATTATATTGCTACACTAAATGTAATAATCATCTAATTGATTAAATAAATTGACTGAGTGACTTGAAATTACACGAACTTAATTATGATGTAATGCATTTAGAGCTATTTTTTATGTTATTTCACAGGGGGATTATGATTAAATGAAGTTAGGAATACTAACCAATAGTTATCGATTCAGTTGTTCAAGAGTTAAGTGATTGATGAGAATGTTATGACAGTAAAAACCGTTATCATTGATGCAAACGACCAATAAGCTAGTATGTTATCGTTAGCACTAGACTTCAGTAACAAACGTCAACAAGCGTTTCTAGTCGGTCCATATATATTTGCCTGATGCCCACTCAGCTCCAGGCCAGAACAAAAAGAACACAAGTCACTAAACCAAATAGACGACTTACACTATTTCCCAAGTATTCCTTTATATATACATAAAACAGACCACACTGTCACCCGATTAGGAATCGAACATCAATACAAAACAAGAGAGATAGTGGAGGTGAATAGAGGTAACGTGTACACAACTAACTAACTGTAGTTCATAAATAAACCATAATGTACTAACAGTTAATATGCCAGACGGGTAGATAGGGCAAGGGAAGTGTAACGAAGATAGAAATAAAATGCTTACATTGCACACAACTAACATAATACAGATAATCTTCCAAGACAGTTCTGAAAGTTAGTTACTATTTTTCAGCTACTCACAATAACAGGGAATCTTAAAGGTTTTTGGGTCGATTCTCATGTGAGGTCGTAAGTACGCTTCGTTTGAAGAGTCCTGTACTAGGACGAACTAGTTGTCTAGTGTCAGTCTCTAGTTTTGAATGATTGTCTAACCTTGGTTAGTTAATGCTAAAAAATCCATACCCATCAATCTCTGCAACAATGTTTATCACTTTTATAAAGACTAACAAGGTGAGTTGAAATATTTAAGTTTTTGGGTTTCTGAGTTTTAGGAATCACTGATATTCAGTGAGATTATGACATGTGGTTCATCAACATTTAATACATTACACAAAACTTTTCATTATTAGGGATATGAGTAAACAAGTGATCACCATATCATGCAATCACTTTGATTCCCTAGGAAAGCTGCTAACAATCTAAGAAGTGTCATTAATGCTACTGTATGTAGTTAGGACATAAATAGGAGTAAACACAAACATTGAATCCCTACTGAGAAAGATAATGCTATCATGTTGACAGTAAGCGCCAATAGTTCTTTATTCAGTCACTAATCTGTTAACGAAGTTGTAATACAGATAAGTTACAGTCTTTTATTTTACAACTAATATAGACCTGGGAATATATCATACGTCTATGAGTGTTAGCATATTGAATTCTTCGGATTTTTAGTAAGTTTTTGATTACAATGAGACATATATCAAGTTGGTTCTGCTGTCGAAATTTAATTGATGCTCAAATTATGTAATGATTAATATGCTCTGTACTGTACATTAAACAGGACAAATATTTTGCATCGGTGTAGCAATTGTATTTAGGGAATTCATTTAAGCAATAGTTTATTTAGAAGTACAGTAGCGAAGCAACTATATTACTAACATAGTTAACCAGTCTTCATGTTTTAAAGAGCTTTTTGTACAGGGAGCCCTGAAATTCTTAGGCTTGATCACTTAAAGAATTGTAAGTATCATCAGGATCGTTTGAAGAAAACTAAACCTATGTTTACTAAAGAACGGTATTTGGCCAATTTGTGTACCCAAGAGAGCAGGAAGTCTACAGAATTCTTTAAGTTACTTATTACAAATCCATTACTCTGCACTTTTGTAACTAGATATTACTGTTGGTGTAAGTTAAACAACTATTTGTTGTCAGGATGAACTGAACAGCTGTTTCTCCCTAGTAGGGTACTCTTCAGTAGTGATCAGACACGACTGTACCAGAGAATTCCGACTTCCTACGTACAATCAAATTCTGTGTTTTACTCAGCACTCATAATTGTTTACTAAGTTTTCTTTTATGATTATACACATAGATGTAACATTAATCCTATGATGCAATATGGACATTCACATGATTTCACTGTATATATATGTCTTCTTTCTTACGACGTCATATTAGTACGATGCATACAACTTTTATAAGTCATTAATCAGTAGTCAATATCAAATCCCATTATAACAACTTCACTCATATATTCACTTGCCGTATATTTGCCATTGTAATGCAATAATTATAAAGTAGTAACTAAAAAGCCCAAATATGACGTAATAGAAAATAATTGTCAAATAAAATGTTCTTGTTTAAAAGTTTATAATAATCGATATGTTAACCTAGTTTTCAGCTTTTACTAAAAAGTAACTTAATATTATGGATTAACTTAGAATAGGTAGTCATTGAAAACGATGAACTACTCTTGAAGAGCCACTTATGCCGGGTATAGAACCCTCCAGTACGGTGTATCCACCACCCCATCAAGGGATCGAGTCCATAACCTACAGGGTTCACGGGGAAATCCTCCAGGAATCCCTTAGGGTTTCTGCCGGTCTCAAGTCCGAATAAAAGGGGAGGGTACGGAATGGGGTTAGCAACCCCATTCCCTAAAACAACAATTTAGCTAAACAAATGCTAATCAATAAAAACCTTTTTGATCATTTTCACTCTGTCCTGGGAGTTGGAAGATCTTCATTTCGAAGAGTTATGTCGCGTCATATTGAAAGCTGAGTTACTTCGGAAGCCACGAGGGCGATGCTCCTTTTGACAACCAGAGCCACAACTAATATAGGTACATGGAATGTTCGCACAATGTGGGAGACAGACAGAAGCATGCAAATAGCTGAAAAAAATGAAAAGATACAGCCTGAGGATACTTGGAATAGGCGAAACATATTGGTTACAATCTGGACAGCAAAGATTATCCTCAGGAAATGTGCTGTCATATTCTGGCCACGAAAAAGAAAATGCCTCACACACATGGAACAGCACTACTGTTCCCAAGAAGCATGGAAGGCCCTCATGGACCTAAGATTATCAAGGCATCCTTCATGACCAAGAAGGAAGGGATTACAATGAATATCATCTAGTGCTCTGCACCCACGAACAACAGCCACGAAGAAGACAAAGACCAGTTCTGTGAAAGGTTGCAGTCAACCATTGGGAGATGCTCAGCCAAGGACCTGACCTTTCTGGTGGGAGACCTAAACACCAAGGTTGGAATGGCCAACATCGGATATGAGGTCTTCATGGGACGACATGGACTGGGAAAATGGAACAAACTTCCGTGCCTTCAACTAAATGATTATAGGTGGCACCATATTCTCCCACAAACGCATGCACAAAGATAGATGGGCTTCACTGGACCACATTACGGAGAACCATATTGACCACATCTGCATCAATGAAAAGTTTAGAAGAACCATGGAAGATGTTGGAACAAGGAGAGGAGCTAACAAAGCACACTTTAAAGAACTCTTGAATAGACCAGTCCCACTGAGCCCACCAGTCATCGAAGCAGCAGACACGGATCTCCCTATAAACACCGACACACTAACAGTCAAAATATCCAACCGACCAATCAAGAGTGGTAAGTCAGTAGGGACAGACAACATGCCAACTGAGGCACTGAAGACAAATATAGAAGTAACTGCAAATATACTCCATATTCTCCTCAGGAAGATTTGGGGGGGGGGAGAACAAGTTTCAGCAGACTGGAAAGAAAAGTGCCTCATCAAGATACCAAAGAGAGGAGATCTTACCAATTGCGAGAACTACAGAGGCATCACTCTACTTTCGGTACCAGGAGAGTCTTCAACAGTGTGTTATTAAACAGAATAAAGAACCCAGTCGGCGCCCAACTCCGAGATCAACAGAGAGAATTCGATTAACATCGATCATGTCCTGACTAAATCGTGGCTCTACGGTTCATTGTTGAACAATCAGCTGAATGGAATTCACCACTATACATCAACTTCCTCGACCAAGAATAAGCATACGACAGTGTGGATAGGAGAACTTTATGGTACCTTCTTTGGCATTATGGTGCACTCGAAAAGATAGTCAACAACTTACGGAATCCTTACGACGGATTACACTGTAAAGTCGTGCATGGAGGTCAGCTCACAGATTCATTCGGAGTGAAGGCCGGTGTCAGAGAAGGATTCTTACTCTCACCCTTTTCCTTTCTGCTAGTGTTTGACTGGATCATGAAAACTGCAACATTTAAAGACACTCTCGGGATACAGTGGACAACGTGGATGTAACAAAATGACTTGCTCTTTCAACCCACTCACAGTAGTAAGTGCAGATGAAGTCGAACAATGTGGCGGCAACCTAGGCAGCAGTAGGCCTCAACATACACAAAGTGAAAAGCACGATTCTTCGATACAAAACAATGTACACTAACCCAATTACACTTGACGGAGTAATTCTGGAAGATGTAAAATCCTTTACATACTTGGGCAGCATCATCGATGCACAAGGACGGTCTGACTCGGATGTGAAGAAGCGGATCGGCAAGACAAGGACAGAATTTCTACAAGTGAAAAATGACTGGAACTCAAACCAATTGTCAGCCTACACTAAAGTCACAGTTTTTAGTACAGATGTGAAGATAGTTCTGTTGCATGGAGCTGAAACTTTGAATGAGAACTACGAAAAGCATCCTTCAAACGATACAGGTATTTATGAACAGCTGTCTGAGTAAGATACTTCGGATCCGTTAGCTAGATACCATCAACAACAATCTCCTGTGGCAGGGAACAAATCAACCGAAATCCAGCCAAGGAAGAAATTAGGAAAAAACGCTGGAGGTGGATAGTACATACATTGAGGGAATCACCAAACTGTACCACAAGACATGTACTAACTAGGAATCCTGAGGGCTAAAAGAGAAGAGGAGGACCCAGGAACACATTTCTTCTGGAATCGGAGACATACATAGAGAGGATGATGATCTTTTCGGAAGAGGTGGAAAGAAAAGATCGGGGCAGAGTTGGCTGGAGAATGGTGGTCGGCGGCCCATGCTACACATGGGGTAACAGACATTGATTGATTGATTGATTCATGACGAACACTTTACTGTTAAACCACTGAACCAGTCATTGTTTGACAGTTGATATTTCTAACTCAGTTAATTTGTGATATATTCGCACAACCTCATCCATTGCCATCAGCGGGTAAATGTCTCACACTCGACTTATCTGAGTTCCAATGATCATGTCTTTTTAAAAGAATTCTAGTAGTTAAGTTCGGATAGCGACTGTGACTGGGTGGTTGTGTCAATATAATATGGGTTCTTATTTCCATTTTAGAAGCATACACTGTCACTTCTGTTTTTGAGGCAACTATGTGTTGTAGGATATGTCTAATTAGATTAGGTAGTTTTATCGATTAAATACATTGAAAATTGAGTTCAGACTTTATGAAAAGTCTGTACATCTGTAATCTGCTCAGATCAACAATCGGTGCATTTATAAATTAATGTCATATATTGGTTTGTTACACTGAAATCACTATTATATAGGAGACAGCTGAGTGTATGTATCATGGTGTTGTCAGTCAATTTAATGCTTCCGATTATCATGAACCTATGTTGTTCCACTGGTTGACAAAACAGATCTAGTCATTCAGGTGTCCAGTTTGTAAGTATGTATTACATTTGTTTGATAAATTGCATAAATGAAGAGGCTTACAATATATATTTAAGTAATCATTTGAAAGTCATTCAGTGAATCTAGAAATTCCAGGAATCTGTCTTACAAACTTTAAGTATACTTTGTTAGTCATTATAAAAGTGATATCAGGTGTCGTAGAGACAATTGAATTTGATTGACCAAGATAAAACAAATAGTAAAAACCAGGATCTAACATCAAACAGCTCTTTCGTTTTAGTATGTGATTCAACATAGGAGTCAAGCCAGGAGCTACAAGTCTCTTATAGTATACTCAACCTATAGTTCATTGGTCAGGCGTCAAAACGTTAGATGAAATTTAAAATGAATTGTAAATTACGTTTACACTTACTAATAACTTAATAGTTGATATGATACATCTAACGTTGCGCCATTTTATCTATGTTTCTTGATTAAGTTTAGCATGTATCTAGGGCTTCAAGTATTAATATCACATTACAGTGACGAAAACCTACTTTAGGAGCATTTTGTATATGAATTCTCTGAAATAATTACCATTATTCTAAGTTTTTTTGACAAACTCATTTAACTTTTAAAACCGTCTGTTTACATCAATAGAAGATGCAAATTTACTACTGCCTTACAGTTTTGGAGCAAACACTTAGTAAAACTTTCAGAGATTTGATTGCACACTATGAATTAAATGCAGGATATGAAGTAGTTGGAAGTATATGAATTTGGAATAATCAATGCGAAACACAATTCTGTGTTATTAAGATTGGTTGAAGCGATTAGAATTGGATAGAATATACTTGATGTTTGAATCTAGAAGTAGTCAATGATAAAAGAGATGGGGGGCGGTTACAATTGTGTATCTGCTGTTTACGACATCAGTACGGTGAGTTCTATATTTGCATTTCTAGAGCATTCCTTACCTTCGTAGATTTGAATCAAATCTATGTAAATGATTTCATTGAAAAGAAAATTTTCTTCGCTCACTATCTATATTCTTCTATGCATTATTAATTAGAGAACACTGTTGCACAAATGATTTGGAATGAAAACGCCTATATCATGAAAAGCATTTCATAGTAAGTTTGAAGTCATTTGTCAGTTCATTGAATAGTACACGTTTTCTTTAAAAGACTTCAGTTCTCATACTTCACGTTCTTCGAAAAGAATGCAAATATTTGAATTCAGTTATACAATATTTCTATAAAGTTGTGTTAAGGCAATACCAAGTCAGCCCAATATGTTATACAGTAGATTTGTCCTACATATCAAATCATTTTAATTTATATTATAGATTGTAGGCTAAACCTAAAATGTCGATAAGTCACTGAAGAGGATCAGAATAACTTACTAGTTTTATTGAAGATAACAAGTAAAACAAGAATGCTTTATATGACAGAAGCCTAATGGAATTTAATATCATTAAATAACCTGGGCTAAACAAAAAATTCAAAACAAGATAGAACTGAAAAGACTGTTATGTCCTTGTGTAGTACACTTCAGAAGTGAGTATCTACCATCTTGATAGGAACCAGACCCAGTCTTCACAACAATCATTTACAGCATAATATGTTATTCATCTTTTTAAGTTTACAAAACTATTATATAATAAGTGGGAAATCACCAGAAGAATACCAACAGATCATATAACGTTCAGTGAAATGAAGTTTTCTGAAGCGTGGATAACATCCATCTATCACTGAGACAAATTAAAGTAAATTTTCTTTTCGGCAATATCACCTACTATAACTGTACTATTGAATATACATAGTCATTTCTACAGGATATTTGCCTATTAAACAATAGAAAACGATTACGTAATAAGTTATCTATAAAACTGAAGTATCAAAGGAATCACGATTATGTTACGTAATTATCTAAATGATGAAGAAGAACTGTTCTAAATTGAAATTAACATACAAAATTAAAAGAACAAGGTATAATTTCCCACTTGTAGATATGATTATATTTACAACAATACAGGTATAGTAAACAATACTGTCATTGAATTGTGATTATTATTAGGATAAACTTGTATATTCCCGTTGATTTGTTATAAAATGAAGCTGGTCAGTCATTGTTGCTATACGTGCATCCTGAGCGGATTGCCTCGATATAGCAAATTTTTCGAAAGTATTATATAAGTTAGATTGTGACTGGCAAGTGGAATCCAGGACGCGCATTTCGTCCTATTTGGGACTCATCGGCTGGGTGTACCTGCATCCCAATGTTGATGTTCACACTGGGATTCGAACTCAGTTCGTTTCGTGTCGAAAGCCACCGTGTTCACCACTAGACTACTGAGTCCAGACAGTCACGCTTGTTCCCAAATAGGAGGAAACGCGCGTCCTGGATTCCACTTGCCAGTCGCAATCCAACTTATATAATACTTGTCATTATTATTGTTTGCTCAAAATGAAAATTTCTATCTTTATAATCAAATCGATTATGAAATGACTCATATGATTACTAATGAGACTTAATTTAGTAAACATTATAATTATTGTTCCTATGAGTAGTTTAGTACCGAAATGTCATTAAAAAAATGTCATTGAAAAGGTGTACAAAATGTTAAGGAAACGGAAATAAACAATAGCTATTTGGCAATTTTATTTCTAGATTTGATGTATTCTCGAAATTTGATGTTTGTGTTTGTCAGTTGGTATAACATTGATTATTTGTTTGTTAACTTTACCAAGTAATGTACCATATTAGCATACATAAAGATTTTGATACTATTATCATGTTGGTTGACATAACTTGTTTAACTAAACATAGAACAACTTCTGCGCTCGAACGCATTGAACTCTCCTTTCCCTCATTCTGAAGACAGAATATAAGGAGCCAGGAATCATTATTCTAGTAAGAGAGTGATTTGTACAAAATATTCATGCATTTATAGTTTATTGAAAATAATGAAATCAACATTATAATCCATCTAATTGAGATTAGAAAGTTTCAGCCATTTTAACCTAGTCAGAACACGCCATGTCGACGTTCTAGGGAGTTCTATCGCTCAGTAATCGAATGGAATGTCCCCAGCTTCTTCAGAACACCTGAAAGCTTCGTCAAAGTTTTTGGGAGCCGTCTTGACATTATTAATATTCAGAGCTTTACTTTTGTCGTTGTCGAATCAACTAGATAAAAATTATATTATCACAAGTTTGAAAAATAGACGAATTGTGGTTAGTTGTAAAATTCTTGATGGATATTTATTCCGATAGGTCAGTTGAAAATACCTGTATTCTAGTGTTCATAAGAAGTCTCGAACCCACTACGTTTACATAAAACTCAAACACATCTACTTAGTTATTGACTTTAAATAGTCATTCATTTGATCATAGCGTATGGAGTTTATAATGACTTTACCAATGATTTGAAGTATCCCTATGTTGATATTTAACAATGAGTTTTATTCATAACTTTAATTAATTGGTGACATTTGAATCCATCATCCAGTACCATCAATGGAGGACTTCTTTATTCCCAACACTATCCTTTAGATATGGTCCTTTCGTAATCGTAGTTACAATGTTCATAAATCACCAGAAAAAAGTTGATTTGTTTTAGGTGAAAAGATTTTATCTGCACAATCTACAACGATGTTACATTTAGTAGATTTTACAGACAAATGACAGTTAAATAAATAGCATCCAGTTAGGTTTTTTTAAATTATTCGCTTGATAACTAGTGGTACTGATAAGCATAAGAAATATTTGTACTTTAACATTTCGGCAGAATGTTTCTATAAGAATAACTTCATAATTCTTAATAGACTTAATGTATGTCTACAATGGTGTGTGTCGACCTACCTTTAGATAGTTATGATAAATCACAACAACGCAAATAGTAACAGTCATATTACTTACTTAAACCTTGTGATAGTAAAAATAACTTAGTCGTCCTAATACACGTGTATTCATACAGTAGTGATGAATACTGATTACTTGCTAGTACGATCGGAAGGAGAATTGCATTTGTTGAAGGAATACTTGTCATGCATGATATCATTTTCATGTCAGTCACATAGATTGCATTAACCTAGACATTGGAATCGAATTAATCAAGTGTATTATATCTACTGAGCCAGTTCTCAGTAGAGTTTCCACTAGATATTTGCCAACCGCTCGGTATTATGAATATTCATGCCCAATTTACGACTCAACGGAATATTACTTTTGTGCACATTAGTGAAAGTGTATAACCTTAGAATGACAGAACTTGGTCATCTAAGATTTTCGCATCACAGTTGATGAATCACTCATGTTTTATTTTTTTATGAATTTCTACTGCTTATTGTTCGACTTGTTTATCAAGCAAACGATAATCAATATATTCAACAAAAAAGTCCAAATAAGTTGAAACAACCATGGTAAACTGTTGTAATCAATAAAGGTCATCAGTGTCTGCAACTAGACAGATTCATTGGGAATAACGTATCATGAAGCTATGTGACTTTCTCAGAGGTTTCGTACCAACCCGTCAAGATAAAGATACTGGCTTTGTTACCATGAATCAATAATACTTTGTTAACAGGTTATTCCCATTCGAAGATCATATAACTTCACCAAAGTGTATAACAGCGATATTCCGTTGAGCTGTAGACCGGGAATTAACAACTCATTATACTGTGCAATTACTAAATGACTGGTAGAAATTTTTAAACCTAGTAGAAATCGACACAATTCATTCGGTTTTGATGATCCGGTTAGAATGTTCATTATCAAGATAAAGTTACCAATGAAATGTTTTTAGTAATTTTATTTTTTGATCTGTCACACAAAACACACACTCACAATCATTATAATTGCCCTGCCCCAAATGAATCAAATTGATTGAATCAATATAACAATATTCCAACCTGCTTTCATCTGTATCACGAAGGCAAGATAATGATTTAATTTTTTATTTGATTGATAGAAATGCCAAAACCATTAGACTATAAGTGGAATCTATTTTATTTTCATTATAAATAGTTAGTTGTTTAGACTACAGTTACAAAAGTGAAATATACGTTATTCATCATTTTGTTTATGATGTAATTTTATGAATATTAGTAATGTATACCAATTATGTATCTTTAACTGTGCAACAGCTGTTAAATTAAGTACTAAATTATACATAATCGAATCTGTATAATCTATTTATAATGACATTGTACATAATCGTTAGATCTAAATTGATAGTAGTTGTTAAATGGTTGGTAAATGTTGAAACAATTTGAAAATGTGAAAGTGATAAATTACTAGGATAAACTTGTATATTCCCGTTGATTTGTTATAGACTGAAGCTGGTCACAAGTATTATATAAGTTGGATTGTGACTGGCAAGTGGAATCCAGGACTCGCGTTTAGTCCTATTTGGGACTTATCGGCTGGATGTACCTGCATCCCAATGTTGATGTTCACACTGGGATTCGATACCGTTTTACCCGTTGCACAAGTGCGACTGTCTAGATTCAGTAGTCTAGTGGTGAACGCAGTGGCGTCCGACATAAAACGGACTGAGTTCGAATCCCAGTGTGAACATCAACATTGGGATGCAGGTACATCCAGCCGATGAGTCCCAAATAGGACGAAACGCGAGTCCTGGATTCCACTTGCCAGTCATAATCCAAATTATGTGATAAATTACTATTTCGAAGAAAAAGATGCTTTTAAAAATGAAAATAACTAGAGTAAAGGGTTAATTGTAATCAATGATATGGGTTTCTTAATAGAGTTATTGACTTAGTAAACAAGCATATATTGTGATTTCGATTTTAATGTATCATAGCAACCAAAATGATGAATAGGATTCGTTGAAATCGATAAGATAATATTAATTGATCATAAAGTAGTGACCAATGTCCTTTGTAGGACTGATCAAATTTTGTAGATTAGAACAAGTTGGAATGTGGTTACTATTCTAAGCGAACTGATGCCACTCAAACTATGTTGAGTAAACAACTAATTACTGGTTTTATATAAATATCTTCTGTTTATGATGTTGAACTAAGATTTTGACACTGATAAGAAAATTATTATGATTGACGTTAGCCAATGAAATCCAAGTATCTTCTATAAGGGAAAGTCATTTTAACTCAAAGTTTGTGAACTTTAGGAATTTTTTTATCATCATTATTGTAAAGTATGTTATGATACGTCTCAACAAATCAAATAGCATTAAATGGTATATACTTCTTTTTCATTTGGTTATCAAAAAATCTATTATTGACTTTCAATTTATCAAGCGCAAGACGTTTGTTACTGGAAAATAAAATACTAAAAAGGTGGGCATTTGACATCACGAATTAACTTGGGTTTGACAACTATTGGAAACCAAGAACTAGTACTGTACTAATGTCGACATTGACGACCTTACAAACAAATCGAGCTTGCGGCCTTCAGATTTTCGTGGGAATGGGTTACATGTATGATTACTGTGTTGATATTTGTTGGCTGGTATTTTCAATTTTGACCAATTGTAACTAATCTAGCCCATGTTAGTTTGCAATATCGGGTTCAACGATATAGATAACACAGATATTACTGGTTTTGCATCTTCTTTATAAATATGATTAAGTTGGTTTGTGGCTGGTAAGTTGAATCTATGATGCATGTTCACAACTTATTTGCTCGATATACCGTCATTCATGATATAGAGTGAACGATACAAACACTTCAAAATTATATTTACTGATACATTTAAAATGTGTTTTCCCCTGGGAATTCTCCAGATTAGTAGTGAATTGAGAAGCGTTTGACTAGAATGAAGTAGATTCGAATTCAAGGGCGAATATCACCGTTAGAACATAGGTACAGCCGTCTGACGAGTTGCAAATAAAATAAAACTTGCTTGCTGGATTCCATTTGGAGAGTTTTCATTAATGAACGTTTGTTTGCAGACTTCACCTGAGTATTACTGAGTCAGTGTCTAGCAGCAAAATAACAACACATTTGATCCCAGTTAAGTCAACTATGTTTTTTTCATATATAGATGATGGATGCACCATAATACGTTCACTTCCTGCTTATTCTCATATTAGGTATACAAAAGTGAAACAAGCACTAAGAATTGTTTCTTTTAGTTAGTATCGTCATAAATTGTAGGCTGTTGAGAATAACTCGTAAGTACTTACAGTTAGTGTTCACAATCAGTTTATTCAAAGAGAATTAAAACAGTATGATCAATTTCAGAACTGAAAAACTAGTAACACTCTAACCAATGAACCGGTACTTAACAGTCGATATACCAATCTAAATTTAGTTGTTCAGTTATCGTTCTCAAACATTTAAATTTCTCTTTGTAGAATTTTCAACCGGTTACAAGTAGTGTAGTACTACGTACTGTTCAGTGCCGATTACTTCTTATAACCTATATACATAATATTTACAAATGCTTCACTTGTGGATAAACCATTTCTGTATATGGGTGATCTTAAAGTAATGTATTATTTTCCACTTATGAACTTAATGACACATTCAATCAAAGCAGTACAAAACTCAATAAGTTTGGATTATAAAGCTTAAAATGAAAATCGAAACTTATTGATTCTAAATATGGATGGGTGAGTTTTAGAGGAATATATCTCAGTCCCGACATCACCATAAATAGTAATAAGTTATCGAGGTTTCATCCATTGATTGACTTAGGTCTCCATTATTCCTACAATCTGTCATTCTCAGGACAGGTTACTTTGTGAACATTTAAGTCACGCCGACTTTTAGTTTATATACTACGTAAGCTTTATGACAACGACATTTTTATTTCACTTTACAAAGAATGCGTTCGAACAGTACTAGAATACCGTAATTTTATTCTCAGTAATTCTTGCATTAAAGTTAGAACTTAGACTGAAATCTGTCCACCGTTGGTAGACATTTCGTAACCATTGGAGTGATCCTCCCATGAACTACAGAACAGTGTGCACTAAGTTAGGACTAGACCGTTCATGGAGGTGATGGCTAAAATCAAGTACAGTATTATTTTACATGATGCAGGACAACTTAGATTTTACATCCTTTAATGTAATTAAATTTGCAGACCCACCTTGTTAGAACCTTTGCAACTCGCCTTCAAAAGGTATAACATCTCACTGTAAATCCATCATCAATCAATTTTGTCCGATACTGAGCTGAAAATATTCATATCAACGATTATCTTTAACGGCATTAGTGATATATTAGGTAGTTTGAATGTGTGAGTAGTCTTAGCATTCACTACATGCAAATAACTTAGTTTAATACTATAGATTTGCACTCTTGACCTGAATATACACGAAGAAGCTTTAAGTCTGCCCTCTGACTTAAGTATCCGCAATCTGTTTTATTAACGTTTTGTGTTTTTTTCATTTTCTCCTTGGTTTTGAATAAGAACTTATAAAACGTGAGTGAAATCATCTTGTGTTACACTACCTACATACAACACTTTGGTTTCCTTGATAATAAAACATACTACAACCTATACGGCATCGACCACTAAATAAATTTGGTGACGGGGCATTTTAATCACACTCTATACAAGCCTCAACTTTCATACCCTATTTGTTGTAGACATTTATATCCTTACAGGACTCTTTCTGATAAGAATAAGAATGTAACGGTTATGCCATTATCTATGATTATACATCTCATTATCATCTTATGCTGAACTGTTTTTAACATCTCTGAATGTAAAATTTGTTTGAAATAATCTATGACATTCATCTTTTCAAATAACATACCTATATCATTCTACTAACCTGGAAACACTTGTGAAGTGGTATATAACATGTAATTAAGTTCGGAATAGGTATTAATATTATAACTGTAAGAGCCTAGTGACGAAGCTATTAATAACATTAGAAAGAAAAACAGTAGAAAATTCCTTATTTTTAAAAATTGAAATAACTACTATTTTCAAATTTGATGCGAAGTGGTTTTGTGAAGAAAAGTACTAGGTTTAGTTGTTTGTGTTCGTCACTGACTGATGTTAGTTAGTTACCTCTAAAAACTAGAGAGCCCTGAACAGCTGCTGTACCCTATTTTGGGACTGCTCTGTTGTATGTACTCTTGATTCCGACAGGGAATCACACCTGGGGTATTTAAGTCTCACAACAAATGCTTATCCATATGTACCACTTAACCAAATGATATCCGAGAGTAGAGTTCCCACTTTCATCAACTTGTGAAATAGTACGACAATCATTTATTGTCTAATGCTTCCTGGTTCTTAGTGATGTCTAATCAACATCCATCTGTGACAAATATTTTCAAATTCATTAACCAATATATCTTAAATGAAGAGGGGAGGAGGAAATGTTTTAGTGCATTTAGGTGACCTATAATAACCTCTAACTATCATAACATTATTGTAACGTA
The DNA here is from genome assembly GCA_034768735.1 of Schistosoma mekongi. NCBI lineage: Eukaryota > Metazoa > Platyhelminthes > Trematoda > Strigeidida > Schistosomatidae > Schistosoma > Schistosoma mekongi. Next base: position 83,155,575 of record CM068306.1, on the reverse strand, counting down.
GAGTAACTATGGAATGAGTGTATCCAGTGATAATTTTATTTAAGTCATTTCTAATTCATTAGAAATTCAGTCATTTTTAACATATACTACTGAGAATTTCAATTTTGATATCACGAATTGACTTGAATCAAACAACCATTGATCACCTTGAAGCACTGGACAGCTGTTTCGTCCTAGTATGGGACTCCTCAGTAGTGCGCATCCACGACCCCGTCGGGGATCGAACCCAGCGCCTTCTGGCTCCGTGGCGAACGCGTTAGCACTGGACCACTGAGTGGGATTCTAACGGTTGATATTTCCAATTCAGCCAGTTCGCGATACGTTACGCGACCTCCTCTATGCCATCGGTGAGTTACTGCCTCACATCCGACACTGTTGAACTCTACCAGTCACGTCTTGGAAATATCAATCATTAGGAGCCAACTCAGTGGTCCAGTGGTAAAGCCTTCGCCGCAGAGACAGAAGGTCCTGGGTTCGGTCCCCGACGAGGTCGTGGATGCGCACTGCTGAGGAGTCTCATACTAGGACGAAACAGCTGTCCAGTGCTTCAAGGTGATCAATGGTTGTTTGATTCAGATCAATTCGTGATATCAAAATTGAAATTAACAGTTAACTATCTCTACAAACTCCCCTAATTGTAATATACTACTGAATTTTGATTAATCAATGACCTGAAAGAATGATCACTTGAAATTGTATTTATATTTAGTTGTGTTACAATATCTTCTCTCTTTTTATCTCATGTTTTATGAATACATTTAGATAATAAAATCTAAAACAACATCAAAAGCTTTGCCTTAGGCTTAATTAATTGGTTATAATCAAATAAATAATATTCTACTTATTAAAAGGTCACTTATCTATAAGACTAATTATTTCATGTTAAAGTAATAAAGTTGTTCTATTTCATTACTTAGATATATAGATTAATAATATACAATAGTTTGTTACTATACTACTTGACTATAATGTCGGAACCATTCAATTTAATGTATGTTACACTATGGGTTAGCTTTCATTTTAACTGATGATTGATGATTAATTGGTGTTACATTAATTTTTTGACTTATCAACCAAGTTTATCATAACACTTGGAATTCATACATAACTTTATAATCTATTTGATGCTGTATAATTATAAGAACATAACTGAAGAATATTATCTACTATAGTTACTAAATATTATATATAGTAATACAACATATGATTACATAACATATTGCACTATAAGTTTTTTTGAAATTATATATTTACGTTGGATTGTGAATGGCAAGTGAATCCATAGGTACAAACCATTACTTCTAGCTTTTATTCCATTAAGATTGTGATTACATTTTGATTAGAAATTTTGACTAATTAAGATACAGTCTCCTTACATTCTATGGTAATCTAAAATATTGTTTGGAGATAATAAAACGGAATGACTGAGAACCTTCAATATAAGTTGAAAAGAGGTAAATGATATTAGAACAATACTTAGTAAACTATTTACTACTTTAAAGTTATGCAATTACCAAAACTCTTAGTCATATTTAGCATGAGCTCGTAACACAATTTCAGAGTTCTGGTGGGAAGAGCTGATCAATGAAGTTTAATTAAATCAAGTTCATGCTAGTTACTCGCCTGTATCAATGGATGTAATCGAAGAGTAAATCAAGGTTTAACTGAAGTTAAACATCTAAACCTTGACATGCTAGTTCATTAGTCTAAAAGTTATACGTTAACTGTTAGTCCCGAAGGTTCTGTGCTCGATTCCTTGTTCATATTGGGTTCGATCAGTATCATGAACTGGTTATCAATGAATCATTTTAAATATATTAATCCTGCACAAAATCCGTCAAAGTCGCGATCATCAAGTAGTAACTTTCAGCAATGTAGAAATGAATGACCCGAAGTTAGATTCACTAAAGAACATCAGTTTTTCCTCGGTTAGACCTATTCTAGTCTATGCATTTTACTCTACCACATACTTTTTGATTATTTTCTATTTCTTTTACTGTGTTGTAGCTCTAGTCATATTTAGCATGAGCTCGTAACACAATTTCAGAGTTCTGGTGGGAAGAGCTGATCAATGAAGTTTAATTAAATCAAGTTCATGCTAGTTACTCGCCTGTATCAATGGATGTAATCGAAGAGTAAATCAAGGTTTAACTGAAGTTAAACATCTAAACCTTGACATGCTAGTTCATTAGTCTAAAAGTTATACGTTAACTGTTAGTCCCGAAGGTTCTGTGCTCGATTCCTTGTTCATATTGGGTTCGATCAGTATCATGAACTGGTTATCAATGAATCATTTTAAATATATTAATCCTGCACAAAATCCGTCAAAGTCGCGATCATCAAGTAGTAACTTTCAGCAATGTAGAAATGAATGACCCGAAGTTAGATTCACTAAAGAACATCAGTTTTTCCTCGGTTAGACCTATTCTAGTCTATGCATTTTACTCTACCACATACTTTTTGATTATTTTCTATTTCTTTTACTGTGTTGTAGCTCTAGTCAATATGTTGGGTGCAATGATTTCAGCATTGATGAATGATGCCAACATTTTATTTTATTATCAGTTTACCCAGTTTTTACTTCACTTTATATTTTGTTTAGTACTACGACGCAACAAATGTTACCTAACGCCTACTATACTATCGTTACTACTTTTACCATTAATTTACGTAACATTTTGACCGTACTGATTAAATGTCACCATCATCATCATCGTCATCAAGTGGCCCTTTCGGTGTATTATTACGTAACCTCTCTTGTTTATCTACGCTTAATTTTATACTTGGTGACCATATCGACATGTAGTTTTGCTACGTTTACACTAAAACAGTGATATACTCAATCACAATGTTTACATGTATGCCACCTACCCCTATGACATCATTTAGTTAGAACATGGTATTTATGGAATAACAAATGTTGAGTCTGAGGAAGAATTTATCACTTCAACATTCTTGACTTCAATTAAACAAGAATGATGTCGTTTGAAAATATGTTCTACTTATTACACTCACTTTATTTAATGTAAGCTATCCGCAACGTTTTTAAAGGTTTTTTAAGTTAATTTAATGATATTTGTTTATTTCATTATTTTATACTGTTATGCTAATGAAAGTTATTTGAGACTAGTTCCTAATGTATAAAGTGGTAACAATATTGTTGACATCTTTAAAAGTAAATAGTTACAAATATTCTGATAAAGAACAAAAAGAAAGTTGTTTGTTTACAGAATATTTATTTCTACATTAACTAGTTATGCAAAGCAAAAATATAACTGGTTTATGTGAAATAAACAATCATTTTAGAAATTCTGTATTTCTACTAAGAGATTAAAACTATATACATAGCAGATATGACATACATCCTAAGTAATGAAATGAAGGCAAACTGTATAATACATATGATTATTAAAGAATTGATCATGGCTTAACATGACTTGTTCAATTTGTAGTATATGAATTGTATACTTAAACTATTTGAGATAAAGATTCTATGAATTCATCAGTTGACATTTGATATGGTAATTTTAAAGAATTTGTTAAAATATTTCCTTGATTAGTCACTTGGCATAGACTTTCATTGTTGTCATTTTCATATTCATTAGTTTCACCATCTTCATCACTGTTTATATATTGTAGCCTACTATCTGTTTTAATGTTGATATTATCAGAAAGATTTTCACAGAAAATATTGTCAAATTGTGCTCGGAATAATGAAGTTAAATCTAATGGTACTGGAAATATAATTGTTGATTGTTTACCAGATGAAATACTATTTACTGTTTGAAGATAACGTAATTGCATTGCAATTGGATGTTGTTTAATTTCTACAGCAGCTGCTTTTAAAGCACCGGATGCACGCATTTCACCTTCAGCTGCTATTACTTTAGCTGTCGCTTCTCTAACTGATTCTGCTTCAGCCGCCATTGCTCTTTGTAGTTGAATAGGTAGACGAACATCTTTAATTTCAACTCGTTCAACTTTAACACCCCATGCTTCTGTTACTGAATCTAAACATTCCTAAATAGTAAAAACACAATAAAAGATTAATGAATTTCTTTAGTACTTTATCTTTAAATGAATAATATTATATAATATGACTGTGAAACCACTGACATACTTTTAAACTGTCTTACAGACAATGATGTTTGTAGGCATAATGTAAACTGGCTTGTGTTAAAGTAACTGTCAGATGAATTGCTATATAAAACAACTAAACTTATCTACTTAGTTATTAAACAAAACAAAGTTGATAAGGAGATTTTTTCTCGATTGTCATCATATTTCAGGTTGTGATGAGGACGAAAATGTCAATTTGGTTCAACGTAGTGTTTACGAACTAGTTTATTTATTGATGCGATATACGTTACAAAGTGAATTCTTTCTAGATCACTGAGCTAGCCATCATCTGACGGTTAATATTTCTAACTCAGTCAGTTACAGATACTATTTGCTCCATTTCATCAGTTGCTATTAGTGGGTGACTTCCCCATATCTGATTTGACTGAACTTCATTGGTCTGGCTTTTTTCACTAGAACTCCAGAAAATACCACTGAAAATTAGTCACTAGTGAGCAGATATTGACTGAATTTGGGGGTTGTGGAGACTGTTGCTCAATTCATGTGAATCAAATAGCTAGTGATAACTTCGTTCTTAATATAACTCTTCATGTTATAGTCCCATTATAAACTATCATTTAATATTATATACTAGTGAAATAAATGGATCGGGAACATCATTAGAGTAAAAAAATTATTTTTCGAAACTGATCAAGGGTAGATTGATATTTATTTTTCACGAACTTAATTTTTACATATTAAACTCGGTTGTTTACTATTGATTATCAGGAGGCACTGAAAACCTGTTTAGTCCTATTTTGGTACTCTTTACTAGTACACACTCTATCCTACCGGGGAATGGATCCATGGGCCTTCGGGTCTCATGACAGACGCTTATTCATCAGCATCGGTGGGTTAGTTTCCAACTGTATAATCTGCAATCTAATCAATTTATGATTAATATGTCGTATTGTGCAAATTACATATTCTTTTGGTACTAATCAAGGTTTGTCGAAACAACTCGTCACTCTAAAGTTCATCGTAATCCATACAACCTAAATAATAGACACAATTGATTGCAGGCGAGAATAAGGTATTTTCTTCTATTCTGACTAAAGTACCTCAAGATGTGTTGTCAGAAAGCTTGGATTCCAAATTGCTTTGGAATCACTATTTATTTGTCTAAATCAATTAGGATAGCTTCCAAAATTTAGACTTTAATGTATCAGAACATAACAAATATCACTTATTTATAAAAACAATCTATCTAATGATCAGTTAACTTCAAACTACCAAATCAAAGCTCCATATGATAACCAATAAATGTATAACTTTTATATAGTTTTATTAGCTTAATTACTCGTCGGGTGTCAAATTACTTGCTAAAGCTTTTTTACATTTAAAATACGACATTTTGGACATGCAATTTAGTATGTATTGTCTACTGATATTGAAGTAGCGTGACAACATTAAGTTTGGAAGTAATCTGTTATATTTGTTTACACTTAAATTGTAAATGTCAAGTAGAATTCAGTATGCAAGTTTCATTATATTTAAGACTTGTCCTCTGAATGAATCTCCATCTCTGTTAATGTTCACATTCTGAAACACCGGGACCCAAATGTATCCAGCTAAAGGTACCAGATATCTCGAAACACGTATCTTAATTGACACTTGCTAGTCATAGTGAAGCTTTATTGACCTACTTGATGACTACCGATGTATCGATGCAAACCAGTCAGTAAGGAAGGCTATAGCAACAAAAATTGATGATCGATTTCAGTTCACAACAACATCAATAGTACAATGCAAATACTTTTAAATTATAAACCGCGCATTGTTTAATGCAAATAAAATGACTGTATCCTTTTCTCCTTTAAACTTTCCCCCCCCCCATTCTATTTCGACAGTGATTAACTTATATTCCACTATTGAAAAAAGAAACAAATATTGGGATTCATGATTTTCTTTCATTTGTAAACTTGAGTTTCCTGTCATCACGCAACATCAGACAAACAAAAAGTATATAATTTTGTCTCTTCAGTAAATAAATCTGTGTCTTTAAACTATAGAAAAGTTACAAACTGTGGATAGATGTTTCATTTTAACCTAACAGAATTCAGTCATATTCCATTGATTACTGAAATAAATTATCAGTTATACGGCTAAAAATTTCTGGACACTATAAATTGACATGGTTTTGAGAGTTATTGAAAATAAGAGACTAGTATTGACTAATTGTTTCATCGTTGTAAGCAACACACCCGTGATAAACTTTTTTCTTTATGCAGGACTAAGCGCATAACCGTCAGCCTTCGTGGTGAATACTTGACGCTTAAAACAATAAGCTGGTATAAATTGATTGATGTTTCCAACTGCGGTCAAATAGTGATGCTTGTTGAGCGGGTCCCTTCATTATTTTTGGTGGAAAATTGTCATACACTCGACAAAGTTAAACTTTACAGATCAGGTTCTCATGTTGAAACCTTGGAATTTCCTACTTAAAGCGATTCTATTACAAGAGTATTATCAACTCAAAGTGAGTATTAATTTTTATCTGCACATAAATTTCTCGGCAAATATCAATAACTAATAATCCATATTTCATCTAGCTCATTGAATGTCGTGGAGATGGCGCGAACTGGTCGCAGTTAGACAATCATTAAAAACCATAAAACATTGAACATCTGTTTTCATTTTAGCATGTGACTCTTCATTAAGAAATCACGTCAAGCACCTACGACCTTCGCTTCGAACACATAGCCCTTATACCAATGCGTCGTCTTTCATTCGATGATAGACATTTCTAATTCAGTAGATTCACCATATGTTTGCACCATGTCATTCATTTCTACACCCGACAGTGTTTAACTACACTGGTCACGTTTTCCCATATTTCTGTTATATACATTTGTACTGTATGCTTCAACTAAGAGAAAAGATGTCAGTATATAGATAAATAAATCATATAAAGAAAACTTAATTGAATTCATAATATTCCCAGAAAAATTTGGGAGTTATGTAACACTTTCCTAACAAACTGATTTAAAGTAAAGGAAGGTATTTTTCTATTTATGGCACATAAAAAGTCTATTAAGTTATAATCAAGTTGTATAAACAATTAAATATTGTTTTTTTTCATTGTATTATTATTGTCTGCATTTGATTATTAGTTCAACTATACAAAATTAGATTATTATTATTATTATTATTATTATTATTAGAAAAATAACATTAGTATTGTATGTAGTTGATTAACTCGTTAACATTTTGCCATATTGGCAACAATGTTATTAAATTTTGAAGGTAGTTGTATCACTCTGTTGATATGTTGTTGCCTGAAGTCTATTAATCTTTGTGATCATTTGTACATCGTTTGCGGATTATCTCGATAAAGCTGTAGTTCATATATATATATATGAATTAGGTTAGATCATAGCTGGCAAATGGAATCGCAGAGGTGCGTTTCATTATATATGAGACTCTTCAGTTGAGTGTACCTACATCTCAGTGATTATGTTCACATTGGGGCTTGAACCCTGAGTATTTCATGCCAGAGTACACTGTGTTCACTATCAGGTTACTGAATCCAGGAAACTTCCTTTGTTCAACAAGTGTATATATGTAATTTAATGGTATTTATATTTTCTAGTTAATTTGTTCTGAAATAAAGCCTCCGTGTGAATACCAACCCTAGAATACAAGTAGGTTTAACTGACGAGTCCCGAATAAGACGAAAAGTATGTCAGGATTCAACTTGTCAGCCACAACCCAACCTAATTCAGAATATTGTTAATAAGAAAAGGATATTTTATGAATGGATTTAGTTGAAAGTTACATAGGCTTGTGCTTATATAGTAGAAACATATAATCGAACGATTGACAATGTAAAATGTCGAATTCAGTCATTACCACAATATTCATTTATAATCATATTAAGCAAAATTATGCGTATACTGGTGACTGACTTCAGAATATAACTATGTAACTTCTTGATCAATGAAGTACAATGTGGAGTAATCTATCACGAAATGACAGTCGTTAGAAATATCGATTAATAGATACCAGTTCATTAGTGTTTTAATATTAGGTTCGTGTCGTGAGGTCTGAAGTTTCTCAGTTCGATCTATTGTGATGGTGTCATAAATGAGAACTAATAAGTCAAAATAGCTCTTCAGTACATCCTTGTTTCAAATAGTTACCAACCATATAAAATTAATCCTAATATAGAATATGCACTTATATGCATGTACAAAGTAATCAAATTGATTTATTTCATAATAAAATATAGAATCTAATAATTTGTTAAACCAAGTTACACAGCAGGTCATAGGAATCTTTAACACCTACAGACCATTGATTAATAAAACTGATAAAATTAATTCCAACTATGTCCTGCTGTGTACATTCTTTTTAGTATCTTGACTACTTAACATGTCTCTCTGTAGATAATGATTCCTAGAGAAATACTAATTAAGAATTATAACGTCAATGGTAACAATTTGTAATGAAATTTGAAAAAAATAGTAATTGTAATTGACTGTTGTGGAGATTGTTCACTGCCAATTTGATATCATGAAATGGCCTGAATCAAAAACGGATTAATCACCAGGACGAATAGGATATATGTTTCTTCCTAGCATGGGACTCCTAAGCAGTGTACATCCATGACCTCATCAAGGGTAAAATACAAGAACCTCTAGCCCCTCAGTGAACGCTTTACCATTAGACTACTGAGTGGGATCACAACAGCAAATATTTCCAATTCAGTCAATTCGCGATATGTATTTCATTTTTATTGTGTCTAATTTAGATGAATTCGTGATGTCAAATTAACATGCAACAACCTCTGTAACACCCAGTTACATTGAGTATCAGCTCACTAGTGACTAAATTTTTGAAGCAACTCCTGGAATCAAAGTAAAATGACTTAGACAGTGGAGTTCAATTGTGTCAGGTGTGAGACAGTTATCCACCAGAAAATAAGAAACAATAAAACTAAAAAAGGATGGGGGTAATCAACAGAATCTCGAATTGTTCTCTTCAGCAGGAACCAAATTCGAGAAAGTGTGGGAGATAAAACGTTGAATTTTGTTAACTAAATGAGTTTTTATTAATTTACTCGTTCCTGTAAGGTGAGTTATATTGGCTCTCCGAAACGGATATGTGAACACTATCCTGTTTTGGTAAATAAAGGATGATGAGAATTACTCGACAGCCAACTCCTGGGACCAGTTTACAAACTTATTTAACTGGCTGGGTGAGTTGATTCAAAGGAAATTCAGGTCAAGAATTTATGTACGACCGAAGCTTTGGTAAATAAACAATTTCTATTTACAAGAAGTATATTGAATCCTTGATTTTACCAGTCTTAACACACCTTTCATTCTTTATTTTATCGTTTTCTAATTTCCAAATGTTTTAAGAGTAATTATCACCACTTGTCTTTCATCTTCTTAGTATTCATCGTCTTGATGATTATATTTTACAGTATTCCAATTAAATTTCAAGGACCGCTATTTTGATTCGTTATTTCTGATACATGAGAACATTTAAATAATTTAGATAACTTCGTTATGTTACGAACTCAATCAACTAAACTTAGTACCAATCTCCACAAATCATCCATATTCACTCACAATAATCATCTTAGTAGTAACTAAATTCAGGATGTTCCTGAAACTCTAGCAAGAAGTCGTGATTAGCAGAGATCAGATTTGTCGGGAGCGAAACAATTATCTCTAGCGCTGTTGGAGGTATGAGGGCAGTTATCATTTCTCGGTTACCCATACCGCAGAAGGGTTCCTTGAGGCACTTGACTAAAAGGTGGATTAGAGGAGGTCTTGATGACCCGAGAGTGTGACCTCAGTACGCAAGAGACAACTGTTTAAAGCCGGTCACTGGTGATGACACTAACAATATGCAGAGTCTTCTGAACACCCTGAGTAATAATTCAAGTATGTTCGGGATGCGCTTTTCCTCTTTTAAATCCAAAATGCTACTTCATGACTGGTCTACTTCTCCACCTAGATTAGTTATAGAGAGTAAAGTAGCTGAATGCGTTGACTACTTCACTTATCTCGGAGGTCTTACCACCCCTAGTGGGTCGGTGTCTGACGAAATTTCAGCATGGATTCAAAAAGCCTGATTAACATCTGCCAATTTACACCACTTGTGGCGCAGGCAAGATATCTGTCTTTCAACGCAAGGGTGAGTGTACTGCACAGCAGTCTGAGAGGTCTTAAAATATGGCTGTGAAACGTAGGCCATGAAAACCCAAGACATTCGTCGACTTCATGTATTTGACTAGGGTTGAATTAGGATGGAAGAAGTGTATTGGCTACCAGACAGAAGCATGGTATCAGTCCATCAAGTCTTTGACTGTTGGTCTAAGCCATGTTCTTAAATACAGATTACTTGATTGGGGTCCGCGTGATAATCTCAACAAGGCTCAGGATCAGTCACACTGGCGCAAGTGTATTTACTCTTTGCCTTTATCTAGATCCTAAGTTCTATTATATTTTCCTGCACACCTTTACTTTTCTCTTTCCTGTTGTATTCTATTGTTGTGTTACCACTGTAAATTTAATCTCGTAGTGGTAATGTGGTATGGCAACTTGAGCCTATTGGATGTGTGTTTGGTTCAACGTTGTTAATGAATGAATGAAACAATTATCGCCAATATTAATAGATGATCGTCGCGCTATATCATAAATTGATTGAAGTAGGAATTCTACCATTGACTGCTGTTCTAGTGTTACTTTGGGTTAGGCGTTCACCAACCTGAAGCCCATGGGGCAGAATCTGGGGTGGGCACTGCTTAGGAATCCCATACTAGGCTGAGACAGGTGTCAATTGCTCCCTGTTTTCTAATAGTACCCTGCCAACATCAATCTGTGATGAATTCAATCAACTAAATTTCGTTATATGACGAAGCAACATTTCATTTATATGGCAACTTTATATGGCAATTCCATTCTCCTCAGTTTATTAGATACTTGTAAATGTAACTAGTATTTGATTACTTTAAGTAAATGATGTAATAAACATTTAGTTTTATTTGTTTTATTCATATTAATGTACTTTAAATCAATCCATGTTGTTCAATTTATTTAAATTCTACTAATTTAATTTCCATTAAATGATGAATTAATTAATATGTACACTGAACAATAATAAGATTTTATATTCACTTTAGAATTAAGTTATGATAAACTATTTTATTACTAAGTCAAATACAATATACAGTAATATTAAACAATAAACTCATTTAGTATATAAATGAATTGAAAGATGAACACTTGAAGATATACACCTAACGACTAGTTATATAATAATGTAAATGGTAAGGTGAATAATTGTTATGTAAAACAAAGAAAATAAAAACAGATCTAATCTTAAAATTGAGATAGTTTTTATGGAGATTGATATTGAGATTTTTGGTTGATTGGATACATCATAAATTAATGTTGGTAGAGTACCTCTATAAACAAGGGAATATTAATTAGCTGTTTTGTTCGAGTATGAGATTCTTTACCAGTGTGAACCTTTAAGTGTACTAGGGAAATGAAACTAAAAGCTTTTAGGTTAGTGAATACAAAACCCTCTGCACCATTGAAGCGACATCCAGTCGTAGAATTCTAAGAATGTTTATAGTTTCAATCGTTCATTTCAATAAGTTTACTACAAAACTTCAATTTTTATAGCCATTATAACACTCACTAATAACAATCAATTTCTTCACTCTAGTGACTTAGATTAAAAGATGATTCTAGATTTCTAATGAGAGAAAGACAATCTGTGGAGTGATAACATTTAATGATGTCATGTATTGACTAGAGTAAAGAAATGTAAACCACGAACGTTATGAGTTCATGTGGATAACATGAGGTTTTATAGTTGATTTATTGGCCTAGTTATTGATATACATTTCTGAAGGAACCCATATATGGAGAAACTATCTCGTTCTAAATGATTATAGTCAGTTCTTTATATGAAGTCCGATATGAGACTATTGTTATAATTATTTAACTGCACAAACGGTAGATTCAAATCTCTGGATATTGTATTGAAGTTCTATTGTGACTGGCAAGTAAAACCCAGGACATGCGTTTCGTCCTATTTAGGACTCATCGGCTGGATGTACCTGCATCCCAATGTTGATGTTCACACTGTGATTCGAACTCACTCCGCTTTGTGCCAATAGCCACCACGTTCACCACTAGGCTACTGTATCCAGACAGTCGGGATATTAGTTCAAAATAAGCAAACATATAAATAATCATTAGTATTTACACATATCAACCAAGAAACTTCCACCACAAATAAAATAGTTTTATTGTCTCGTTTTGTTAAAAATACCTTCCGCTGAATATAAATTTTCGAATTCACTCTTTGTTTCAGTTATATGTATTCAGTTTTATAATTAGATTTAGTAACTAACTAATTGGATTTTCTATTCATCTTATAATTAACTTAATTAAATTGATGTAGTATCATAGTGATTGGTTTTAATTTGTGGATTATTTTCTTCAAGTCGGCTGAGTACTATTGAAAATGTAGAAAGTACTGAACATTCATTTCATGTTAGCACGAGATTTAATGATTATCACTCTATATAGTTGGTTGATTGAAGTGTAAATCTTATTATTGGACTCCGGTTAACTTAGTGATACTGTTTATTAAACGTTTACCACAAAGATCGAAGGTATTACATTTGATCCTGATAGGCTCGTGCGTAAGTGCTACTGAACAATCTTTTTCTACAAGAAAACAATTTATCTAGTGTTCCTTGGTTCTTAACGATACCTAGCAGTAATCAGCCAACGATAAGTGCAAATGACAAGTCAACCTATTTGGAAAATAACCTTGAATAACTACATTAATCGGTATTTATTTCTGATGCAAGTGTTGAATTTTTATCCTAGTGTAAATTCTTATTGTGAATCAGATAGACGTAGAATTCTCTGTTTAATTTATATGTTTATGTAAAAATACATGCTTTCTTTTCGAATGTTTAGTAGTGTTAGTAAATGTAGAACTATAGTTACTTACTTTCGCCTAAAATTTATTAATATCCGAAAATAGAATATATACATAACATATCTGGAGAGAGAGTATAAAAATGTACTGATGAATATCTTCCAATTTGGATTATCAATGGTGTATTTAAGGTAGTAAAGAGATCAACAGTCGGACTGAGTCAGTTAATACTTTCACTAGCCTTTTATTCTAATAATCGATTTTAAGAATTAAATTTTTACAAACTGCAGGGACAATATCTATTCAAATTAAGTCATCGTAACTTTTGGTATAATGGAAATATGTATCATTGTTCGGTTGAGTTTATCGAACCATAGTATCGATAAGTTAATCATGGTTACAGAATGACTGTCATTTCACGATTTCAGTTGTCCGGCATATTACCTTAAGGAACCTAAACTAGAATTTAAACACTCTCATTTCCGTACAATTAGATAGCTAGGTAACATACTGGGTAGCCAATGGCTTTAAATGTTATTATTATTATTATTAGTAGTATCTTATTGTCAATAATACTGATAATCTTGTATTTACATGGTGGATTAAATAAGCGGTTATCTTCCCATTTTTCATTTCTTAATTTGTCATTCTATACATTATGTAATCACCGACTTAACCATTTGTCTAGTTTGTAGCTACGTAAACAGAGTTATTTTATTAATAACCTCTTTTTGGAGATTACTTAATAAACGTTTTGATATCACAAGTTGATTTTAATATGAAACTCTGTAGAAGAGTGCAGGTTTTACATCGTATATATAACCAATAGGAAACTAACTTAGGATCCATTAGTTTACATTTATAACTTCAGTTACATTATTTTCCTAGCAAGTTCAGATTTTATTTTGTAAAAGGGATATCCACTTTAATTTATGTTAATTCATTAGACTTATTACTAGTGAATGTGATATAGATCCATTGAAGAGAATATTCATTGTTTACTTGTCTTTAATACGGCGAAAATAGTTTGGTCCATATCACGGCATTTAAAGTCTTATTCATATTGAGTAAAATGTTAGCTATTATGTGCAACCATAGCGCATTTCACAATTACAATTAAGGTAGGATTTGTCTGAAACGTGGATTCTAAAATGCTAACTTCATCCTATTCTGGAGTCGTCAGTTAGGTGTGACATCTTTGGTGCTGATGTTCACACCGGGCCTCAGACTCAGTTTATTCGTATCAAACGGCATCGCGTTTACCATTCAGTTACTCATTTTGGAAGTATTCTTTGTGCAATGAGTATGTATTCATAATTTGTAAGTGTCTTTATCTTGTTGTTGCTGTTATTATGAACTGAATTTGATCACTCTCTGTCCGACAATTTGCTTATCGGAAGATACAAACATTTCCAAATTATGTTTGCCTGCACGTTGCAAAGTATCGACATCTAGATTCAGCAGCTTAGTAGTAAGCTCAGTGGCATTTAACACAAATTATCCTAGTTTGAGTCCCGGCACGATCATTGACACCAGGATGTAGTAAATGATGAAACCCAGATAGAAAAGACTTTATTTCCTAATTTCCACTTACAAGCCACAACCCAACTTTAATCATACATTTGAATTACAGCTGTATCAAGTTATTCCACTCACATCGCACACATGCTAGTGACTGTTTATTTTCTATCCATAACATCATTAGGGAAATACACTCACTTTTAAAGCCCCTTCCATATTAGTTAAAATGTTTTATGATTGCATAAAAGCAAGTTGGCATGCGGTAAAATGATCATAACAACTAAGTTCGTATGCAATGTAATATGAAATAAGTTCTTAGGTTTGTTAACTATTCATATATGCACTATGTGATAATGTAAGTATTTCATACTACTAATAAAATATGTTAGGATTAAATAGTGAAAATTCACAAAATTATTTTCGCCTACCTGCATCAAAGCTGCGATATCTTCTCTCGCTGTGAGTAATTCCTCTAAATTAACCGTGCCTAGAACGTTAAGTAATGTTGTCTGTCCTAAAACTCTTGTTGCTCGATTAGCATCTTCGACATTGACTACAGCACGTACAGGATCTCTGACACGGTAATATACAACTGCATTGACTACAACTGTAACCGAATCTTTTGTGAGCACTTCTTGTGTAGGCACATCAAATGTAAACGTACGTAAATCTAAAAGCCGATATCTATCTAAGCAAGGTAGTACAAATATTAAACCTGGACCTTTAGCTGTTGCAGAAACAAGCCTTCCAAGGCGAAATAGTACTGCTCTCTCGTAGTGTGTGACAACCTACAATAAAAGACAACAGATATATTATAAGTATCAAATAAAATAAATAGGTGAGTTACATGAAATGTCTAATTTTTTGAATTAGTATTTACTTAGCCAGAAAGGTTTTTGCAATAAATACAATGTGTACTAAAGTGTAGTTAATAATATCGAATGTAGTTAAAGGGATAGAAAGACATTACCAATAGGAAAGTCAGGACGTGAGTTTTGTACGGTATAGCACTCGTTAGCATGGCGTACTTGAAATCACTGAGGAAACTCATGCTTCCCGGTGGGTTTGACCACAAATCACCGAATTTGACAGTCTGCGTCTGCTACTAGTGGGCTATTCGGGACTCAACTGGCGTCGTGCAGGACTGTGATTCATGCATTCGTAAGCACAGCGTAGTGGCCAACTTGATGTTAGTCAATTCCTTTTTGATGCCAATCAAACTCTGTCAACCTTGTTGTAATGTGGAAGTAATGTGTAAGTAACTCAACATCACTAGTACTATGCAGAGATTAATGATGATGGTGGGTCACTTAGATTAGTGTCCATATTGCAGGTAGATAGAAAGAATTTGATCAGCGTTTAAAAAAACTTGATGAACATCAAACTGTTACTAAAAAGTGATCTTTCAATGTACATCACCAGTTGTTTGTTGTATACAATATATGTTAGAACCTTAACATTAACTGAGTTGAACTAAAGCTACCAAATTTTGAAGCAAATTATGTGATAAATAATATTATTTTAAAGTGTATTTAGTAAT
This sequence comes from Schistosoma mekongi, assembly GCA_034768735.1. Classification (NCBI taxonomy): domain Eukaryota; kingdom Metazoa; phylum Platyhelminthes; class Trematoda; order Strigeidida; family Schistosomatidae; genus Schistosoma; species Schistosoma mekongi. The sequence continues at coordinate 83,139,473 of CM068306.1, read as the reverse complement.
GTTGTTTTTCCTGAAGGAAAATGTGGTCATATCAACGAAGTGCCTACTTTATAACAGTTTCTATCTAGTATACTTTACCAATTTTCTAAAACAATATGCTTTGAATTACTTGCAATGTATTAGGTTCGTTATATGCTGCACTTATAAGCAATTCATGCTTTATTTAACGAGTTCAAACAGCAAACATTAGTTTTATTATGAGTGTCTGTGGTCATATTCAATTAGTATCTACATAAATATAAGTGCAATATATTTCAATATGTTGGCAGCAAGAGGAATAATGAAAGCAAGATCCTGAAATTAATTCTTCATTGACACATGAGTCATATCCGCTGAAACACTTATTACAACCCAAAAACAAATTTGAAATATATCACAAACTATTTATCTTTTATGACTGGATCAGTAGATTAAGTCATAGCAGATTTTAATAAATTATCTCGAACTCAGTTCGTCTCGTGTCGAACACCACTGTGTTCATCAATAGACTACTAAAGCCAAACAGCCACTTCTGTGTAACAGATATGTATATATAATTTGGTGGTGTTTGCATCTTCCCATCCATTTATTACAAGTTAACACGAAACGGACCAAGTTCCAGTCCGTGTGAAACTCATCATTTGGATCCATACACATCTAGCTGATGGGTCCGATTTAAAACAAAACGTGAGTCTAACATCCCATTTTCCAGCTTCAACCCAACTTCATTGAGGTAATCCATTTAGGATGCACATATGTCAATAGAATGGTCAACTTTAGTCCATAAAAATGTCAGCCGGAAGATATAAATACTTCCTAACCACTGATGGTTTTTCAAAATTCACCGCAATAAAGTAAAATATAGAGGTGATATTTCCTTCGACAGTGTAATCTAAGGTTAATTATGCATCTTTAGTTGTATCACACAACAAAGTTATTAAAATAATGAAAACTATGTAAGTTGTGTATTATTTTCAATTGTAATATGATGCAATAAAAGTTATTGAGTCAGTTATTCGGTCACACATAACGTTTGACCTACATACTCCTTAGCTCTAGATTCTGTGTCACATTAACACATATGCGATCAAATGAACAATAATGATACGAATATACTACAATAACGGGGTATGAAAGAATAGATGAATTTAGTATTTAGAGAATGAAGATAAATAGTAAATAAATCTACAGCTATGGGTCAAGAAAACCAAGCATGTTTTCATTTTTATAAGTCACGTTATAAACTCATAGATTTGATAATTGAATAGAACATTGGCATGCTAACATCTCTCTGACGACACAAATTACTCACGTTAAAAAAGTCAAGAGAGATTTCTAAATAGATGCCAAGATTTTGTTGGACAACGACACACTAAAACAGATGTGAACTACAAGAAAGGAGGATTGTTCAACACACTTAACTGCTTTACTCATTATGATCAATCTAAGGAATAATGCAGACTGATTAAGAAGTAACATTTTGCATTCTGATTCAGATAAATGTGCATCCCAAACATGCTGTCATTCTTTGAATAAGAGACTGCATACTGTTATCGTCTTCATCAAATAGAACTATGTGGTCTGAATATTCTAAGTCGATAAATGAGTATTTTGGTAGGAGATCACTTACCAAAAGTTAGATGTAGAAAGTGTAATAAGAATCTTTATTTAATTTAAAGAATTTCATAATGTTTTACGATGCAGTAACTTCATATATTTTCGGCTAAACTGGTAAATAATTTAGGCAGTAATTGCGTATTGTAAGGATTGGTGGATTTAAATTTAGTGTGACTGAATGGTCTGAGTTGGACAACTGTAAAGAACCAGCACCTGACAATGAATAGTTTCGTCGCTACATCAAGAGACTGCTCGGGAATATGAATCCAGGGAATCAAGTTTTGTGGTTGATAATTAGAATCATCCAACGGTTGACATTTCTTATTCCAGTCACTTCACTATCTATTTCTGCCATCTAATGCATTGCCTTCTGTCGGTAACTGCCTAATAATCAACATGGCTAAATTTAACTGATCATATCACACTGAAACCTACCAAATGGCTTCATTTATTTTTGCCTACAGTTATAAATATCAGCTGTTGATTACCAGTAAGCAAAGTTATCTAACATCTGAGCGTCCGCTTACCAACCTAAAAATCTTGGGCCCAACTTTCTATTGGGGTTGTGCTTGTTCTCTCCTGAGGCGTTGCATGCAATGTTGATTGTTGGTTTTCACAGGCTGTCTAACTCAGATCACTAAGTAACATCAAATGTAACTTCAAATATTAATATTGTCACTAAAAACAGGCATTTTCTTCACTTTAGTTGGTTGAATTCGCCATAGGTTAGTGTTTTACGGTAAAACTACAAACCAGGGTGATCAGGACAGTAGTTTTATCCTAGTATGGGACACTTCAGCAATGCACACCCTAAGTTACTCCCCAAGGTTTTTCGGTTGGTGAACGCCTAACCCTCTGCACCACTGGGCCTACATTCAACTAAAATTTAACACCAATCTCCACAAACTATCTTGATTCAATTATAATAATCAGCTCACTTGTAACTAACTTCAAGATATTCCTAAAACTCTAATGAGAAGTCGCTACTGATGGAGTTTAGATTTGTTGGGAATGAAACAATTTTTACTAATGATATTGGATGATCATCACGCTACATCATAAATTGATGGAATCGGGAGTTCTGTCATTCATTGTTAGCTCACTGGTGCGGACGGTATGTCACTTACACTCCTGAAGGCTTTGTGTTTGATTTCCCCGGCAAAGTCAAGGATGTGTACTAGTAAATGATCCCATACTAACACGAAACAACTGTCCATTGTTCCTTGGTTTCCAGCAGTACCCGGCCAACATCAATCTGTGACGAATTCACTCCACAAACTACCTCAATTCATTTACTATATTGTACATTTTCAGTTGACTACAAAATTATTAAATATCATTCAAATGTTCCTATGGTATTTATGTAGCTATGTGAATTTATTCATAATTTATTTGCCATTTTGAATAGGAAATATATTACATATAAAATATCATCACACTAACTAATAACACATTAAAATACAAGAATTCATCATTATAGTTAATATAGAATTCATAGGTTTCATACAACAAGTACAAAATAAAGAATATAAATACTACTTATATCTTTCGATTTCAATAAAATAAATATTTAGATAAAAGATAAGAAGGTTTCTTTAATACTTAGTATGCACATAGTAGTAAGATATAATTTTATGACCATATTATATAGCATTATACAATACTGAACTATACATGTCATATGTATGATTTGTATAATAGTGCAACTATTTCAGTATATAATTCATTCAGCAATTTTATTGTTTATTGATTTGTATTCTAATAAAAACAACAGAACTAACTATCTCCACAACACCCCCCCCCGCCCAGTTGTAGCCAATATCAGCTCACCAGTGACTAGTTCCTTGAGGTAATTTTTAGAGTTCCAGTGTGAAGACATGACAGATGGAGTTCAACCATGTCGAGTGTGCGGCAGTCATCCACCGATGGCAAGAATGGGGTCACGCAACGTATCGCGAATTGACTGAATTAGAAATATCAACCGTTAGGATCTCACTCAGTGGTCCAGTGCTAACGCGTTCGCCACGGAGCTAGAGGGTCCTTCAATCGATCCCCGATGGGGTCGTGGATGCGCACTGCTGAAGAGTTCCATACTAGGACGAATCAGCTGTCCAGTGCTTCCAGGTGATCAATGGTTATCTGATTCAGATCAATTCGTGATATCAAAATTGACATTTAACTATCTCCACAAACCCCCCAATCAATTATTTAAAGAGGTAGTAGTTAGTTAGTTATTGATACTTTTAATTAAATAGTAACAAAATTTTCAATAGCTGAAGAACATTCAGTGTTAGGAATTGTTGATCGATGTTATATTTCGTTGTTTACATTATGAATTGAATATAGCTATTACGAACAAAGAATTACTAGGCAAATGTTTCGTCTTAAAGAAGGATTTCACTAGATAATAAACATTGGATACTATGATCTCGATACTAGCTGGTACCATTCATACTAGTAGTTCAATATTATAAAGGTTTAAACTCATAAGTGATTTAAACCCTAAATTTTATTCTACACAACAGATTTAAAGTAAACAAACCTTCATTTCTTAAAGTAAAAGGATAATTATACTAAGCAAAATATCCGCCGCTTTAAGATATCACTATTCGTATCAGTAAGTACCAGTATTTTGTACTTTGAAACATCTGTATTTAAGAACATTATGGTTAACTGAAATGACTTGTAACAGTTATTAATGTTCAAGGATCTACAGTAATTTACATCCAGATGAAACTCTTAAGTAAACTAAACTCATGAATGTATGTACTTATATGACAAATATGTTACAGGAATTCTGACATTTCAATTAAGCCAGTTCCTGATATATAAACGCTTAGTCAACATTAAGTTAAAAATATTTTTTAAGTGTCCATCCAACACAGAATGAAATAAGCAAACATACTAATAAAAATTAGAGAGCACAGAAAAACTGTTAAGTCAGAAAGCGCACATTCAAGCCCAGAACAGATGAACCCTGATCAATGACGTCATACTACTAAAGATCTTCAGGGAATAAAACAGCTGAGGATACTTCCAGTTTTAATCATTTTGAAACCTAGCATGAAAACTATCAAATAAAGTTAGTGACAGTCCCCTTACTAAAGGCACACCTGAAATCTACCAAACACTCGGTGTTATATTGGAACCAGCCATATGTGTACACCTGCCTTAAACATTGTAAAATAGATTTTGTGGTAAATAGTTTAATATTTGCGTGGTCCTCTACATTTACCTAAGTCATATCATAACCAAGAAACATTAGATTAAATCAGTTATAACAAATATCATCAGATGACAATATCCGTATGTTAAAAATTAGCCACATTTAAAGACAATTATCAGTGGATGTCAACGCAGTCACTTGTTGATTAACTGTCAGATCTTAAGTAACTAAATTCTATCCACAATTGATTTGATGGTGCCTCTACAAACTCCTTTCTGATAGCATCATTTACTCAGTTTATACTTAGTTTATAGTGATTTGTAATTGATGAACATATAAAAGTCCTTGGTGGAAAGCCATAATTAATGTATAAACATTATTTGTAGTTTGCCACCAAGGAATAAAAATAGTAAGGCAACTAATGAGAGAAATCTCATAGATGTTTCTTCTTACCATAGGACTCCTAAGCCGTGTACGTCCACGATTCTATCACTGATATTGGTGGAAAAAGTTAAAATATAAACTGAAATTTTTGTTCCCATTAGAAAAATGAAGGAGTAGAGAGATATGAATAAAGTTTCCAGTTATTTCATTTCATTTGGTTCTCATCAACTTCTGTTTGCAGCCAGTATTAGTTAAAAATGAACTTATGTCTAACATTGAACAGTAAAGATATAAGTTGATGAAAAATTATAAGATGAGGTAAAATACCCTCATAAAGTGCCTATAGAATAATGGGCATCCATGTAAGTTAATTAACAGAAGAAGGAAGAAGCTGCAGTTAACAACTTCAATTCAAATATAACAATACAATAGGGACATTTAAACAGAAGACTTAAGACAGTGCCAACTAGGATATATCTTACAAATAAATTTATCTTCAATTTACAAAGCAATAGGTTTTTCAATCAAATGTTAGTAGATGCCTCTCTCACTTTACTGGCAATAACATCCATAAATTTATGTGTAACTGATGAAGATGTTATATTGGTTTGTAAGAAATGATACATCCGGTACATCCGGTTTGAAGGACATATTCCAAATAGTCTTCAATACAACCAACTGAAATTTATCAGCATAGCCATTTCAAAAGAAAGATAAAAATACTCCAGGTGAATTCTTTGAAATTTTACAAAATGTTTAAGAAATACAATTGATAGCCTTATCACTAACGTTACCTTTCACAATATCATTTTTGTAAATTGACTGATGATCTTAACTCATGTTATTCTTAATCCCCAATTAATTGTATTTGTCCTCACTATTACGTAATAAATCAAAATCTTTAACATTATCAGTTTTAACCGTTACTTATTGTTCTACGACTTCACCGGTAAGTTATACTTAACTGCATTACTTATCCAGTTCTATTCACTTTAATTGAAGCTTTAATCCATTCTGATACTATAAAATACATATTTGCCTATAACTAACTTAATTGTAATTATTTTAATTGTTAGATTATGTGTTAAATTATTACAATTCACAATTAGCGGTTGATGAGAACCGAGTAAAATGAAATGAATTCATATTATTTCTTCTATGCAGTAAGTCTCCAAGGTCGAATGACAATACATAATCTAATGTGTTTACCAACTTGTTTTCTTTTATTCAGTAGAATGAAACATATTACATCCACTTGCATTTTTTATATCTTAATAGATGACATCGTTGGAAACTGAAAGTGTAGATAATGCTTAGAATCTAGAATCGTAACTTAATTTATGGGCAACTCGATTGTAAGTTTGAGGTTACCGTAATGTCCTTTATCTCATCGTTTTTCCAATCATTTTATAGGCGAATATCACATATGAGAATATGACTATAATTACAGATTTCATGTCAATTTATAACTAATTTACATATTATGGATAACTGCAGAAAATTAATTATACAGTATATATTCATTGAAAACATAATTGGAAGTTTTGAGTATAGCATAACAAACAGATATTAGTTACCATTCGCAGAGTTGTTTAAGATGTTCTTTTTTCGAACTCAACTTTCAAAAGATTTAAAGGATTCTATTATTAGTCCTGTTTTTCAAAATGTGAAAATAGATAGTCAGTATCTAACTATGGTTATGTCGGTTAAACTAGTATAACTGTTAAAATAGTTGAGAAATTAATCCGACATGAAATATTAAACCACGTAGTCATGAAACACAATGACTTCTGAGGAACAGTAGTTTTATAATCGACTTGTCTGTTATACCAAGTGATTAACTGTGAAGGAGATTGAACGGCAACTGTAGATGACGGACTAGATGTGGATGTAATATTCACTGATTTTAGCAAGGCGTTTTATAAAGTGTCTAACATTAGCCTTACATGAATAATCTCAAATTCTGAGCTTGATCTTCAGTCGGATTTAAATAAATTAATTATACAGTCCCAAGTTTGGGTTCATAAATTAATTAGAGTAAGGGTGAACTAGTGCACATCCGCATAGGTAATAACCACCAATACACCACAAATAATCAGCTATCTCCACAATAAGAAAGATCTTAGGATTCAGGAATAATTATGTTATGGCTTGAAAACCATTGGATACTGCAATGTACCAACGACTGAAAACTTTCAGATGCTTTGGTCACTCTAAACAGCATTCAGATCGTCTAATAACGATTTATTCCTGTATTTTACCTACTCGTGACCACATATTGAACATTGTATTAAAGCGGTAAGTCCTCATGTTATTAAGATTGTCAACACATTTAAGCAGGCTCAATGGATCACTACTAAGGTATTAACAAGTTTTTTCAAACATCTCATGCCATGAGTACTTAAATAGTTTGAACCATTTCCCCTTATCTTTTTACAGAACACGAGGTAACCTTATATCGCTATTTTGTATACTAAATAATGATTTGATTGTTGGCATGCCTTATCTTTTTGGTTCATTTAGAACTGTTTACTTTAGCAGTTAACACTAAAGAGTTCACAAATCGAGATCGAATAAACTTAATTTGGGATTCCATTTTTCACATTAACTGATCAACGACTAGAACACTCTACGAGGACAAGTTGTATAAACTATTACAGTTAACTCTTTCAAGAAAAAAAAGTGAATCTTTAATAGAATAAACACTTCAACGATTAATACACGTCACCAGATTTACTATCCTTATCTATAAAAATCAAAAATAAAAGTTAAAAAAATAGTAGTACAATATACACGGTGAATGCTGTATAACTTCTACGGATCATGATAATTTACCAACTATTAAGCAGAATCTTACAATATGAATATTTAAATTAAACCAATACTTTAACACGATATAGTTTCAATACATTCAACATGATAAAACTATGAATATTTTATCAACTTCTGTAAATACGTAGAATCTATTTGATGATTCATGAATTAATCTGTTTTCATTATTCATGAGTACATTCCATTATGCTTTATGTCAAAATATCTTTTCCCCTTATTCATTAATGTATATTATGATATTGAATGTTTATTTATTCTTTCCAGTGATTAATTATTCTATGACTTAATTAACTGATAGTAAAAGTGGTAAAACAATCTTCACCTATTTTATACAGAATATATTATGAATTCTTTTTTTTTTTTACTAACTACTTATACTACTACTAATACTACTATTACTATCCTTTGTAAGTAATTATATCTATTCTAATCTCATTGACTTTTAACAATTACCATCTTTTCTTATTTTTAGTGATTAATTATTTAAGGAAACTTTAGTAAAATATCATATTCACAAGTAATATTGTCAAAGTTTTTACAAAAGAATCAGAAATGTCTCGAAATTAACATACTAATGAATTTAATTCGGATTGTGGTTGATAAATGAACTCTATGACAAGCATTTCGTCCTGTTTTAGACTCTTCATTCTAGTGTTAATGTTCACACTGGAACTCGAAATTATTTCGTTTCGTGTCAGGCGTAACCATGTTTACCACCAGGCTGTTGAATAAAAATAACTACACTATTAAAACGAATATGTACATATAATTTTAAAGTGTTTTGGAATCTTCTGGTTGGTGTGATGAGGATTAAAATTGATCATTCTCTGTTACCATATATGTATCCTCAGAGAATTGCGTCAATACAGCCGAAGTTCCCAAGTATGATTTAATTTGGTGGTGTCTGACACGAAACGAACTGAGTTCGAGTCTCGGTGTAAACTTCAACACTCGGATGTATCTACATCCAGCTGACGATACACATGTCCTTGATTCAACTTTCCAGCCACAAATCAAATTGAATCTTGCTTGTATACTTTAGCTGTATTGAGTTAATCGACTAAGTAATCGCACATATCAATAAAGATTAATCAATTTCAGTCCGCCGATAGAAAACCCTGGATTTAGTGTTTATATCGTAGTTGATACTTATTAGCAAGTTATAACTACAGTTCTCAATAAACTGATAGTCTATACGAGTATCAATTCTATGAGACTTATTTTTACAGTGTTATCCATTATCCCTGAAGTTCTTTTAGTAGCATACGACCTATTGTTGGATACATTGTGTTAAAGACGCGGAATGCAATAAACCACGTATAATTACCAATAACCGGTAAAATGAATTATGAAAACTCTATGCCAATAGTTTCTGATATTTGCATATTATTCAACTACCTTTTGTATGCATTTTGCACAAACAAGCTGACCTATTGTAAATAGATGTTATAAATTTTTGAGTGTTGAATTTATGTCAAATTTGAGTTCGGTATCACGAATTGGACTAAATAAGACAATCATTGAAAATCATAAAACGCTAGACAGCTGTTTTGTCCCATGTACTCACCAAGAAGCCGAGTCCTAGAAAACGTTGAACCAATAAATCAGTGGAGTACAGCAATGTCTGGTGCAATTCAATTACCTACCTATAGCAGTGGATAACGTTTTGAATTGACTGGGTTCAAAAATTATGAACCATCAGAAGACGGTTAAATTGTTTAATGGTTAAGCTTTCATTAAGAAACCTCAAGGTTCTACCCTCAGTTCCCTGGCTGAGTGGTGAGTGTACTCTACTGAAGAGTTCCATATTACAACCAAACCAACGTTTTGTCCTTCCTACTTTTCAGCTGTTATTTAACTCTTCCAAGTTCTCAGTTAATAAGTAGTAGTTAAAGATTGACTATATTTACATATGTATATCTTGAATAATGGACATTTCTTATCTTGCTTATTTTGTAATTAATTCAATAAAAACAACAACAACAGAAGTTGTGGAAAAACATCTGTCTTTTTTCTTCCAAAATTACCGTAATCACTGCCTAAATTTCTTCAGTATGAATACAGAAATGCTAACATCCATAAAATGGTAATAATGTAATATGAAATCAAACTGATTTTTTTTACTCTAAAACTCTGTAACTAACATGATGACGTCATCAGGTTAATTCTTAGTTTGCTTATTTAAATACCAAAATTCTTTTGTATCTAAGTATTACATTTTATGATGAAAGATAAAACAAACGAAAAATTGTCCACGAAATTTTGATAGATTATGCGTAGAATCTATGTAAAAACAAATCATTAAACTGTAAAGTTTGATGATGAATTAAAGATAAAATTTTGATTTAAGTTTACTTGCTTGTATAAAATGTTTCTAAATTGGCAGGAAAATGTAGTGAATACATTCTAAAGTATTAGAAGAGATGTAACTTCTAAAAGGTGAATTTTACTCGTCCATAATTTATTTTGTCAGTTGCTAAGGACTATATGAAGCACAAGCATCAGTTAACTTATTCAAGCTTGATCTCTTGAGCTAAGAAATAGCATTTCACATTGATCCTAACCAAAATTTACCTTTACTTCTAGTTATCATACCTGAATATTTATATCTAAACTAATAGATGAATTGAATTAAGATATATATTAAATTTAGTTAATTTTACTTAAAATGATTAATTTCAGTTGGTTCCCAATGAGAACTGAAGTAACTTTGGATAGCTTCCTAGTTCTAGCATAAAACTCTTCAATAGTGCATATTCTTAAATTGTCTAAGGTATTTATTTATTCAATAGTTTATTCATCATCATTTATTAGTTACAAATTATCCCACTGTTTCTGATAACATAATTGAACTTCACTGACATTCGAAGTAAACAATGTAACCTTTTAGGAATCATTAATTGTTTTCCTAATAAATCATTTATATGATTATGTAACTGATAAATATTTATGATAGTTGTATCTGTCATTACATGTTTATGGATCCTTCAATACAAATAGTCAGACATGAAATGGTGAGATTTCAATAATAATCGAGTAAAATATCAAATACTAGTAAATATTATGATGTAATCAAAAGAACAATTTACTTGATTGTCTATTGGCATAAAACTAAAGAATTCCACTCAATGAAAAAAAATCGTAGAAAACTAACTTAAAAAATTTAATCATTGAACGGTTAATGATGTTTTGTATGCTTCATACTTGAATATGTCACAGACTGATGTTGGCAAAGCACCGTTGAAAACCAAGGAGCACTTGATACCTGTTTTGTTGCTCAACAGTGCGCACCCCATATTCTGCAGAATGGGATATAGGTTGGCGAACGCTTAACCCTCTTCACTACGGAGTCGGCATCGAATTATAGAGTTTCTTATTCCATCAAGTTGTGATATATAATGCGATGATCATTTATTGTAATGTGATTTATCAAGACCATGTAGTAGAAAAATCGAATTGTAAAACTTTTTATAAGATCAAACCCGCTGAAGGGTGTCCGCATACATTTCATTTGTATTACAACGACATTAACAACTCTCAATATAAAGTCAGATCTACGTGTACAGAAACAGTCTTAAGAATTATTATCTAAAACATTTAGAATGATTTGAAATTCCTTCCAGTGTTTAAATAAAATTCAATTGATTTTATAAGATTCTGTAAGTTTGATGATGAATTAAGATATATATTAAATTTAGTTAATTTTACTTAAAATGATTAATTTCAGTTGGTTCCCAATGAGAACTGAAGTAACTTTGGATAGCTTCCTAGTTCTAGCATAAAACTCTTCAATAGTGCATATTCTTAAATTGTCTAAGGTATTTATTTATTCAATAGTTTATTCATCATCATTTATTAGTTACAAATTATCCCACTGTTTCTGATAACATAATTGAACTTCACTGACATTCGAAGTAAACAATGTAACCTTTTAGGAATCATTAATTGTTTTCCTAATAAATCATTTATATGATTATGTAACTGATAAATATTTATGATAGTTGTATCTGTCATTACATGTTTATGGATCCTTCAATACAAATAGTCAGACATGAAATGGTGAGATTTCAATAATAATCGAGTAAAATATCAAATACTAGTAAATATTATGATGTAATCAAAAGAACAATTTACTTGATTGTCTATTGGCATAAAACTAAAGAATTCCACTCAATGAAAAAAAATCGTAGAAAACTAACTTAAAAAATTTAATCATTGAACGGTTAATGATGTTTTGTATGCTTCATACTTGAATATGTCACAGACTGATGTTGGCAAAGCACCGTTGAAAACCAAGGAGCACTTGATACCTGTTTTGTTGCTCAACAGTGCGCACCCCATATTCTGCAGAATGGGATATAGGTTGGCGAACGCTTAACCCTCTTCACTACGGAGTCGGCATCGAATTATAGAGTTTCTTACCTGCTCCAGTAGGTACATAGGTCGTTAAACGAGGAACATTTTTAGACACATGAAAGATCACTTGTCAGTGTGGTTTAGTAAAGTACAGCGAAAAAGTATAAGATCATTTATTCTATAGCATGTGATTTATCAAGACCATGTAGTAGAAAAATCGAATTGTAAAACTTTTTATAAGATCAAACCCGCTGAAGGGTGTCCGCATACATTTCATTTGTATTACAACGACATTAACAACTCTCAATATAAAGTCAGATCTACGTGTACAGAAACAGTCTTAAGAATTATTATCTAAAACATTTAGAATGATTTGAAATTCCTTCCAGTGTTTAAATAAAATTCAATTGATTTTATAAGATTCTGTAAAGTTGATCCTATGCTCCATAGAGTGTTTTACTTATTAGATACGTTTAGGACATTAAGCAGTTATTGTTTTGAAAGTAATCTATTACATTTATCTTGAAACTCTAATCTATATGATAAAAAATACAGCATATCAAATGATTAACGTTACTAACCAACATATACTCATAGTAACAGGCTCCAATATCTAATGAAAACATTATCTAAACATTTTTTATTACTAGGGATTCTATTTTACCTCAATCTTTTGACATACCTGTTTTATCTGATTATGATTTCATCTATAAACCATTAAACAGTATAATTCCCTTTCAATTTATAATGGTTGCTAAATAGCTTACTTGATCTTTGTAGAAACAGGCAACAATTTTACTTTTCACTGCGTAATATACTTGCTGTTTAATGATAGAGGACTTCAACCTAAATTGAAATTTATTTGTTACCATGACTTCAATGGTATTATTTGTTACTTGTAAACAATTTAATAATTGAACAAATAGATAGTTTAGATAATTAGATTGAGCTTATCCGGACACATTAGCCTAATGGTTAAAGCGGTGGCGTTTGACACGAAACGGATTAAGTTCGAATCAAAGCGTAAACATCGAAATTGAGATGCAGTTTCATCCAGTTTATAAGTCCGAAATAGGACAAAATACGCTTCCTGAAATCCGCTTACAAGTCACAACCCAACTTAAAGATAGTTTAGATAATTTGATCGTCATTTTGAATAACTACACAGATTTGAATTTCTGATAGAAGTGCATCATACTGTTTAGAACATTTGAACTAAAAGACTAGAGTTAGAATATATATGGTTACTGTTTTAAATTTCCACTCATTCTGTAATCATAATTCGAACATAAGTTTGTTTAATTTCATCAACTAAAAGTTACATACCATTTATCTTCAGGATAAACAAATGTTCTATTATATGAAACAGATGCTATAATAAACTATACTCATTGATTTGGTTAAGTACATTAATTGTTACTTCAAAAGGTTAATCTACCTTTTCTGTAAAAAGAATTGATTTCTACATAGTAAAGGATAAATGAGGGAATATAATGATAAATTGGGATATAATATTATCATTGACGAAAACTAATTATTATGAAACATCTAATGTGGATTTACTTATACGTAACTAAGTAGTTGACAAATAATTGAGAATTCAGAATAAGTTTAACCATAGTTGACTGTAGAAATTTACAGGTTTTTGTTATTCTTAACAGGGTAATGTTTCAATAGATCTTTCTTATACAAAGTGCCTATTACGTAGTCGAATAGATGATATTATCATTTGTTGAACATTCATGTTCATTCATATATAAATGGTTTAATCATTTGTATTATCCTAATGCTAGATTGAGCAATGAAGAAAATGCTGTTATCATTTTATATTCAGCAATTAACAAACTTACATAACTAAATCGAAATACATTGAGACAGTAAAAAAAGTAAACTTTAACAACAATCAAATTTGCATTTAAATTACAATTAAAAATTACCAGTAAATGCCATCTCAGTGGTTTAATGGTTAACCGTTCACTGTGGAATCTGGATTTCTTAATCATTATTCTTTGATAGATCAATGATTGAGCACTATGGTGAAGATTCATACTACAACAAAATGGCTTTTTAGTGTTTCCTAGTTTTCAATGATAAGCTAACTCAAACTAATACATGATATCAAATTTAAACTTCAGAATCTGTTTAACTATTAGTAAATCAAAGTTTACTATGTCATGAAGAAGTAAAATATTTATTGTTTGTAATGGGAAATGTAAGTAGACAAATTCACTTCAAATTAAAGGAGCTCTGACTTGAAACTTTTGAAGTTGACTACACGTCCACTGATTGATAAATAATAGTAAGCACTCGGTTACTTATGGAGTAAGTTTAGTATACTAAGTTACTATTTATCTATTCTACTATTATCTTTGTTTTAAACTACGCACATACTCAGAAAATACATGTGGTAATTTTATTTGACTGAATACGTCACGGACTAATGTTGGTAAGATACCACTGTAAACCCAGGAGCATTAGGGAGCCGTTTCGGTCTAGTTTGGGACTCATCAGAAGTGCGCACCCCAGATTTCGCCCCAGGGGCTTCAGGTTGGCGAATTCTTAACGCTTTGCACTACTGTACTGGCCAGCACCCAATGGCAGAATTCCCGATTCCATCAATTTGTGAATATTATATAGTGGGCAATAATCGTGCTAGGACGAAACAGATTTCCAGTACTCCTAGGTTTCCAGTGGTACCCTACCAACATTAATCTGTGGCGGCAATCTCTGTAAACCAACTCAATCCGAATTAATATATTTATTATGCGCTGATTAAATTCATCTCTGTATCTTTTATTTTAACTAGATCCTGTAATTCAGTTCAACTGTTTATATTTGGTTCAGATCAATAAATTCACTAATCCAGCTTGTATTAGTTTTTGAGGACACTTGCATTCATATTTACTTGAAGAGTTTTAAAATAGGACAAAACATGTATTCACAATCCTATTGATCTTTGCTTATTCAGAATGACTACATCATTATTTACTAAGAAGATACATTTTATTAGATTTGCACTAGATATTAATTATGATAAATATAATTTGAATGAATTTATATCTTCCTAGTGATATTGTTATGGACTGAAACTAATTACCCATTATTGCTATTTGTTCATTCTTAGAGAAATCACTTGATACGGCTGTAGTTCACATGTATAATGAAATTCAGACTGCGGTTGGCAAATAAAATCCAGGACATTAGTTCCACTCTGTTTAGCTAACGGTACTTACTTTATTCCATTGTTAATATACGCAACGTAACTGTAACTCATGATGTAATGTGCATTAATGATTCTACCCGTCGATTACATTCCAATTTTAATCAATAAAGTTCCGTGCCTTTTTTCCACATTAATAAACAAACTAAATTAGTGCATCTTTAAAACTTAGCATCATTTTCATTCCATTTTATTGATTTATTTTATGTAACAATGCAAACCACAGTATATAACTTCTAAGCATTCTTTATGTGTATGGTAGTAGAAATGGTAGTAGTAGTAGTAGTAGTAGTAGTAGTAGTAGTAGTAGTAGTAGTAGTAGTAGTAGTAGTAGTAGTAGTAGTAACAGTGGTATTCAACACTTTTGTTGATAATGTTTTACATTCTCAAATAATAATAATACACAACTTAAGTTAATTTAAGTACAAAAGATTTACATTCTTATACGTAATGTTAAGTAAACTGTTTATGCAATGAAAAGTTGTTTTGTACAAATCTATCATGATTATAGAATAGGATTGTCTATTTCAATTCTTCTATTGGCTTAAAATTAATCATGTTGAATAATTTAAACTTAATGATTATTACCAAGTGTATTAGTTTTACATTTGTTAGGTGATGTTGTTAGGTAATGAAGTCATAAGTTTTCATATGATTATTTAAAGTTTCTCACATAATTCAAACAGTTTACACTACACATGTATAGTATTATAGTGTAGGTAAATAAATTCACAAGTGGGATTCACACTACTTATTCGTAATTTATATGAATGTAGGTAATTGAAATGGTAGGTTTTTACATTTTGTAGTTGATACTTAGTTAGATTTTGTTTCCAACCTATCTAGGCAAATATTAAGGAAAAAAAACAAATCGGTTCAGTCAAAGATTCCTTTATCAACGAATTCAGTTTCATAGCTATACATTTGTATGTATACAAATATGTCTGATAAAATATATAGGTCAATTAATAATCGTGCGGTCGTTAAGATATGAAGTAGAAATAGTATTCTTAAACTAATTACCTTAATCCCGAGATGTATTATTAGTAATATATTTTAGAAAACTGTCTAGAGATATTGACTCTAAAGACGCTCAACATAACACATCTACGCACAATCTACTCTAGCCAGACTTTTGTATACTTGTAGGTGATAGATAATTTTCCAAGGTTGACTAACTTAATGTTTATATACAAGTTCACTTGTTGTAATGGAGCCAAATATATAGCTCGTTCATCGAAGCCAATTGTTCATAACATTCAGCAGCACTTCCTAGGTTGGCAAAATAATGCGCAACAAAGGTTATTCACATCGCCATTTCTACAACATGTAATAAACTAGACAGTCTGCTCGAGGTTCATTCCTTAACATCATTTACAAAATTCACCCAAGGAAATCAAGAAGTGTTACCTCCATGTTACCAAAAGCCTTAGCTATTCATAAATTAACACGTGCTGTGTACAAAATAATTTAGACGATTGATTGAAGTGGTGTTGTGTGGATAGGTACTGATAGTGGTTGTTAATATTTGTTGAAGATGAATTTTGGTTCGGTACCAGTGAAAACTATAGGTCACTGAAAAGCCCATATACGGGATTCTTCAATAGTGAGCACCTTCGATTTTACCAAGGAATCAAACACAGTGCCTTTGAGTTGGCAATGTATAACCCACTGCTCTACTGGATCAGTCGGAGTCAAATGGTGAGATTCTTATTTCTACCAATTATTGATTTAGGACGACGAACAATTAATGTCATTGTTGATAAATGACTCACTACTGACAAGTCCGAATTCTACCAGTTACGACTTTTCACTGGAGATCCAGGAAAATCCTAAGGTTAGTCACTAGTGAGTTGATTATTGTGATTGAAATGAGGTGGTTTCTGGGGATTTGTGTTGATTATTAGTTGAATGTCGGCCCACTGATAAGGACGGTTAGACATTCACCAACCGGGGTTAGATTCCATGGAGGAATCAAAAGTGTGCATCACTAATCATTGTGATTATTCATCGTGTAAACGCATAAGGAATGTTTTGGATAGCTGAATTCGTAGGATACCATAGAGCACTTGACAGTCGTTTTGTTCTAGTGCAAGATTCATCAACGGCGAACACCCTGGATTCCGCCCCAGGGTATTAAGGATGATGATTGCTGAACTCTCATGAAGAATGCAGTGAGCAGTATATTGTGTAATCATTAACAAAATTTTCGTTTTCAGTTTGAAGTATTTATATTGATCTCAATTCCAAGTGTTACGTCAACATGTTGCAGTTATCGTTTCATAATAGTCATTTAGATGCTAACAGGTTTGTCTTCATAACAATCTCACATTCATACATCTTGATCGGATTTTAAATGTGACTGTATTACAAATCAGCTGACGTGGAAATTCTACTAGACATCAACTAATTGAGTGGCACAAATAAATACTCGTTCGCTGCAAGACCTGGATGGCACCCGTAGGTTTGATTTTTGGGTGAGCTTATGGGTGCATACTTGTGAGAAGTTGTTCAGTGCTTAATAGTATTCAACTGTAACCAATCTGTGACGAAAAAATACAGTAAATCTATGCCGATCTCTATAAAATAATGATAACCTAAATGTCACACTTGAAACACACATTCATATAAATAAGGAATGCCTACGCACTTCTGAGGCGCTCCACACTAGAAGAAAACGGCTGTCTAGTGTCTCTTGGTTTTCGATGGTACCTTTCTAATATCAACCTGTGACATATTCAATAACATAAAAATGAAAGACTGTTGATTTGTTATATACATGGAATCCAGATCTCAACAGGCTAAGTTTCGTTAAATAAAGAAACTGAAGATCTCCTAGACATACAATGTTAAAGTAGGTAAAATTATATTCGCTCTATAATCTAAGTTTTCATGTTTAGAAAAGTGGTATGTAAACTAGAAGCCGGTGAAATATGAGTCGGTCCAAGCTACCACTCCTAATAAACCCAGTTCGATGTGTACCCTAGTAGGGGAAGCATTAATATCAGTATCAGTAAAATAAGACTGGATTTTGAGCATACGATTCTGAAAGAAAGGTTTACAATACAAAATGAGATTAGAAGTAAATGCACCTTCTCCACTGTAATTGTTTATGTCATATCAACCTGCGTCTGAAACATTTAGTAGCGCCGAGCATTACATAGCTGTCTAAATTCAATAATACAGCTGGTAGCAATAGTCAATGATTTTATGGATCAACGCCATGTTTTGCATTTACCACATCCTAGCTGCGTACAAAAATTGCATAAATAAATAACAATCGGCCAATTGGTGCAGATTAGTAACCGCGGAACCTAAAGACCCTGGGTTCGACTCCCTAAATGAATTAACAGTTGCAACTGTGAAGAGTTCCATATTAGGACAAAACAACTATTCAGTTCCCTTTGGTTTCAATTTTGTGCCCAACCAATATCAATCTGTAATGAATAGAAAAACTAATCAAAACATATATTTATTAAATAATTTATAAAATTTAGTTACTCACCTTCAAACAAAATATCAAAGATAATGGTAGTGTAATTATAATTAATAAAATGCATAATACATGTAAAAAGCTTTCCATAAACCATTCTTCATCTGTATGAACTGTATTCTGTACTAAAGTTCGTGTTTCTTCATTATCTTCAAGATAATCTTTAGTAATGAAATATTTTTTAAGTGATAACCATTTGCATAAACGTTCACGATTTGCATATGTTATATTATTCACTTGTGTATCTAATGGTATTTTAGTTTGAATAAGTGAATAATTTTTAAAAAATTCAACAGTTGCTGTATCATCTTTATCATAATCTTTAGCTAATGCTAATATTTGTAAAAGTTCTTCTGGTACATCAACTGAATTTGTAGTTTCGGGTATAATAGGTGGTGGTAATTTTGATGCAGACATTATTGCTTCAGCTATTTGTGGATCAGCCATTTCTTTACGTTTACGTTTAGCAATAACAAGACCTAATGGATCTGTTTTTAATTGTTTTGTATTTGTTAAATGTGATAATGAAACTATTGGATTAGTTGACAATGATTGAGTTTCAATTGATTTTGATGGACTATTAGATTTTATTGCTTCAATATTAATTTGTTCTGAATTCTCCATTATAAAGACATTAACATGGATAATATTTATTAATTGAAGATAATTGTAAATGATGAATAATTTGAAGTTTTTAAATGAAAGCAAATTGTTAATTAGTTGTTCATTAAGTATTTCATTATTTTTATTAATTTTTATGAGTATAAGTAACTGCATTACATCATTATGATAGTAGAAATGAATGTTAATATTACATAATAACTAACAAAGTAACCTTAGATACAATTAATAAGATTTGTATCAATCATTCATCATGTAAACTTTATATTTAAAAAAAAAAAAATTAGTTTATCAATTATTTCAATGGTGATTGGCTTAGATGGATATGAAATTCAGCATATTTATTGGTTAATAGAACTTCATTGTTACAATGTACATTATAATGATTAGTTACAAATGAAATTTGGAAAGTTTTCAATTTCTACAAATTTTATTTGAATTTTAACAAATCAACAGAATCAGATTAATTTGATGTGCTTAAGTTAAAGTTGCTAAACTTTATTCTTGATTATAATTAGAAAGTATTTTTATCTTCCCATTAATATGTCATGCGCTGAAACTGGTTAGTTCCTGTTGTTATATGTGTACCCTGAGCAGATTACCTCGATATAGCAAGAGATCACAAGTATTGTTCAAGTTGGTATCTTACTGACAAGTGAAGTCTACGAAGTGCGTTTCTTTCCATGTAGGATACGTCTGCTGAATGTACCCACAAAAGCTGATCAGTTTCAGTCCATGACAAATCAACGGAAAACTTTAAATACATCCTAGTGATATATACATCCTCTTTCCGCAGGTGTGGCCACATAAACTAAGTAGTTCAGTGGTGAACGCGGTGGCGTTTGGCATGAAACAAACTGAGTTCAAGTCCCGATGTGAACATCAACACTAGGATGTAGATACATCCAGCCGACAAATCGCAACCTGTTAGGTTTTCTACAATACAAAAAGAGCTAATCAACATGCAGATAATGACAATACCAAAGATACGTAAATGCTTATGTCAGATTAATAAGTAAACATGTAATGCTATTAACTGTAGATAACGAACATATCTCCATACTTGTTTCTACAAAATGTACTTCACTGAGTTGTTATTAATCCAAAATGAACAATACTTAGGATCAGAAGTTGAAGAAAGTCACATTTACACACTAGTGTTGCAACTGATCATTCTAATCTTCACTTGTTTCTGTTTGATATATTATGCTATGCAATCTCAGGACTTACCGTACAAGGACTTTACTATTCAGAATTAAGTTTTTGTATCTAAATTCAAATTTATTAGTTAAATGACTGTATATTACCAGATTTTGTTAATAAAAACTAACTTACATACTACTGATCTATAGTACTTGAAGATATGTTAGATTCTAGTGAGGCGATTGCTAATGATTAAATAAAATATGCAACATCCAAATGCATATTATTAACTTAAAAAACGTAGTACAGTGTAGTTTCACAGTGTCCAAGTTACCTTCCTACAGTTTAGGTCAAATATAGGAAACAGTAATTTCTAGATAATCCACAACTGATCAAACTACAAGCTGGATATTCGTTTGTAAGTGATTGTTTATCAACTAGATTATGTTATATTCAAATATTTGTATAATTCTATCTAATTATTTCCAGTTTATTCAACAATGGTTGTGCTATGATGGTGGTGTACGTCTAGCTAGAAGGTACTTAGTATTCAAGGGAGTGAAGAATCACATGCCTATGAAAATCCGGAAGGAGAAAATCAAAGAAATAGGGTAAACCGATGACTCACTTAGTAAACTTCTGTGCACATACAATTACTTATAAATGAAACCCATTACAGCAAGCAGTTATCATGAGTAGAAATCGGAAGAAACATGCAATCCATCGCGATACTTTCCGTTTAAAATTCCAATCAAACTTATCACTACAAGCAAGCGACTTCTTACTTAAATTTTAGGTGAAAACAAATGAGAACAAAAGAATACAAAGAATTTATTCTGTTCAACTGGTTGTTTTTGATCAGTCTCTTAGTCAATAAAGCAAACAAAGTGTTTGAAGTTTCTGACATTTCGCGGCTTAATGCTAGTCTCTTCTTCAGAGAAATGAATAACCGAATTCTCTGAAGAAGCGACTTGCATTAAGCCACGAAACGTCAGAAATTTTAATGTATACTCATTCGAATTTTACAAATATATATCACTTATTTCATAAACAATCAATCCAACGCTCAATTTATTTGAAATTATCAAAGTTAACCTTGGTAATGATATTTACAAAGTGTTTGAAGGTAAAAGTAAGTACATTTAACAGTAATAATGGTGTTAGATGGAACGTGGTCTGAAGTCGTCTATAGGAAAATCCTCACCCAGGCTTCGTGTCACTTAGGACTCGTCAGTAAGGCGTTCCTGTAATCTTTAAGGGAACTTGTGCTTACATGCTGATTTGATTCCAGGTCACCCACTTTCACAGTCTGCGGACGTTACTAACGGGTTGTTCGGGCTGATACCGACACCGCCATGTGGGAATGTGATGTATACGTTGGGTGATCACCATGTACTGACAAACTGGATATTTATCAAGTTCTGAATAATGAAAAATAGCACGTAACCTACTTCCAGGGTTTCCTGTCGACTATTGTTAGACTACCATCCGTCTCTACATAGTACCAGTAATATCGAATCTTGACTAGTGACTGTATCACAACATGATTTATAGGATTCAATCAGCGTTATGGCTGAATTAACGAACATTCAGTTGGTCACTACACAGTGATCAGCAGACGTATTCAATAACATAAATTTTACTGTTCAACACACATTTTATCCAAGTGATTATTAAAAAATAACCCGATTAGATAATAAAATAATTTACATAGAAGTGAAATTATTGGGGCATGTTGCTAACATTAGTCGTTATATAACAACAAGTTTGTCATTCGTATTAGGATAAACTTGTATATTCCCGTTGATTTGTTATAGAGTGAAGCTGGCCAGTCATTGTTGCTATATGTGCATCCTGAGCGGATTGCCTTGATATAGCGAATTTTTCACAAGTATTATATAAGTTGGATACTTGTGAAATACTTGTGAAAAATTCGTTTTATTGAGGCAATCCGCTCAGGATGCACATATAGCAACAATGACTGACCAGCTTCACTCTATAACAAATCAACGGAAATATACAAGTTTACCCTAATACCAATGTGCCCGATGCACAAATGTGACTGTGTGGACTCAGTAGTCTAGTGGCGAACGCGGTGGCTTTCGACACGAAACGGACTGAGTTCGAATCCCAATGTGAACATCAACACTGGGATGCAGGTACATACTTGCCAGTCACAATCCAACTTATGTAAGTTTGATTGGATATATCGCAGATTGATGTTGGCAGGGTACCATTGACAACAAGGGAGCATTGGACAGCTGTTTCGTCCTAGTGTGGAACTCCTCAGCAGTGAGCACCCCAGATTCCGCACCAGGGGCTTCAGGTTGACGCGAACGCCTAACCATCTGCACCACTGGGTCGGCATCCAATGGTAGGATTCCCACTTTCATCAATTTGTGAGTGGGAATTCTACCATTGGATGCCGACCCAGTGGTGCAGATGATTGTTTGATTTACAATCTTTTATCCTATTGCATCTTCTAAATCTCTACAAGTTAAACTAAACTTATTATAACGTTTAACTCGAAAACATTCTTAAATAATATTCATTTTTAATATGATCGTGTCATATTGCACCCAGTAATTTCACTTCTCTTTAATTATTCACCATTGTAAAATACTAAAGAAAGAATGGAATCATCGAATGATGTTCTTGTTTTTCGTGATTTAGTAGATGATTTCTTGTTTACTCAGAAGTTTCATGCTTGTCTGTTTCATAGGGTTGATTGAATTCAATCATCCAAATTGTTATTTATTCATTGATCTATATGATTCAACTTTGTCTTAAGTAAGCTTTGATAGTAATTGGTTAAAGTCGGTCTTTCTTTTCATTTGTTGAATAATACAACCAGTTTAACTACTACAGCTATTTTAACCGTCACTTAAAGAACGTGAATATGCCAAATACTGTAGTGTTTTCACTTGAATTCCTCAGTATTTAACAATGATGAATATTTTGTTTAGACAGATTAATTACAGAATGGTTAATCACAATATATGCAGAGTTGAAACAATGGGGACTGGGATGTTTGACCAAGGTATCCAGTGACAATTTAAGCATCTACAGCTAAACCTAACTTGCATATCATCCAATAAATCATATATGAAGATAAATATTAATTTTTCATTTTACAATTCACTTCATATGTACATTCCATTCTGTAATAAATAATCAGAGGATTGTCAAAAAAAGTATATTGTATATACAGTATGTTAAGATGTTTGATCAGGTATATCCTACTAATAATGAACGTTAATTAATAAAATCTTAAAGTCTTGTCTGTTCCACTATTCAAATTTCTGAAGGGTAAAATATTACACGAAACTGTGTTATGAGTGACTAGGCAATGGGATAATACTTTGCATTTGAATAATTTGTGCTTAGCAAGTGGTAAATTCTATGAAATGCTATAGATAAGTGTCGACAGAGATTTTTGATGACTTACCTAGTGATGAGTATCAATGATGCAAACTGTTTCATTATTTTCAATATATGAACTAAAAAGCTAATGAACATAAATCGTTATAGTCATTAATTAATTCACTGATAGCTTAACACAAACAAAACTGCTGGTCATTTCTTGATCAAAAGTTGATCTGTGAATGGCTCTGTTAATAAAAGCGGACGCGTGTTACGTTCTACTTGGTAATTTGCATAATCCTGGTGTTATTTTCAAACCAAGACTAGAGATAAACCTCTAACTTTAGACATTAACATCAGTAAGGAGAAATGTGCAATCACTTATAATCAGTAGTTTGTAAATATTTCAAGTTGTTAAATACATTCGCTTTCAAAACCTTAACTATGCACTAAACGTAAGTTACATCATTGTATTGCATTAATATTAATTCAAACTTCTTGTTTATTGTAATCGGGTATTGTGAAAATTTTTGTAATTGTATTTTATGACACGAACTGGTCTAGGTTAGATAACCTTCAAAAATCAGGAAGTACTAGATAGTCAATTAATCATAGCATTGAATTTTGCAGCACTGTGTATTCAATACTCGCCAGAGAATCGAAGCAAAGACCTCTAAGCTTCGCGATGAGGACTTAACCATTAGACCACTTAGCTGGCATCCAATAATTGACACTTATAACTCGGTCAATTTATAGTATATATGTATTTTAATTACTTGTTAAATATCTGAACAACTGTCGATACATATTTTGGTAATTTTAGTTGCGAAAACTATGAATATGATTCAGGATTAGGATGAACTTGTATCTTCATGTGGATTTGTTATGGACTGAAGCTGGTCAATCTCTGTTGCTGTAGGTACATCCTGAGCGGTTTACCTCGATATAACGACTATGCATAAGTGTTATTTAAGTTGGATTGTAACCAGCAAGTAAAATCCATGAGGTGGGTTTCGTCCTATTTTAGACTCGTCAGATGTATGTACCTGTATCCCAATGTTGATGTTCACATTTGCACAAGTGTGGCTATCTAGACTCAGTATTCTAGTTGTGAACATGGGGGCGCTTGTCACGAGACGGACTGAGTTCGAATCCAACTGTGAACATCAACACTGAAGTGCAGGTTCATCCAGCAGACGAGTTCCAAGTAGGACGAAACGCGCGTCCTGGATTCCACTTGCAGTCACAATCCAACCTAGATGATTCAGGATTGTTTCTTAATTCAATTTCAAATATCATCAATTCTTCTATTCAATACTGTGCATTAAATGATACATTAATGAAACAATGAGTCACTTTTCAATATACTTCCCATTCTATTGTATATCAGTTCAAAAGTCAACATGGACTAGAATACTTTCAATACCAAATATCGTTGCTAGTAGTCTCACACTTTTCCATAGTTAATGGAATGCTTTGTACTTAAAACACTATAATAAGTAATAAATTAATGTGCCTTTCAAATTTAGATTGTTTAATTGTTAATGTACGTCATAGACTGATGTTGATTAGGTATCAACCCAAACTACAGAATACTAGATAGTTATATCGTCCCAGTATAGTACTCCTACTTGACAGTGGGCACCCTCGATTCCATCATAATTTCAAACCAACGGCCTTCAGGTTTTACGCTAAATACTTAACCATCTGAATCACTAACCCGGCAGACGTTGAGGCAGGGTCTAATCTAGTTGCTTGCATTCGTCAAAGGTTAATGTTGGTTAGGTACGATTGAAAGCCAGGGAGAACTTTAGGATATTTCTGAAATTCCAGTCAGTAGTCATGACTAGTGGTGTTCCCACTTGTCAAGAGTGAGTTAGCTAAGACAGCAGATAATTGATGATCGTTGCACTTTGTCACGAAACTGATGGAAATTAAAACTCTACGATTAGACAACAACTTGTCTAGTGATGCAGATAGTCTAACTTGTAATTCCTGAGTTAAGTTTCTTAATAGAATAGAGGGCGAACACTTCCAAAGACTCCACTACTAGGATGTAACACCTGTTTACTGCTCTTTGATTTTTACTGGTACTCAACCAATATAAATCTACGACGAACACAAACAAATAGATATAAGACCAGTGTCTTACCACAAAGATGCTTCGGTTAAATCTATAATGTCAGTAAGTCCTATCTAAATAAGATTAGAGAAAGTTTCGTTTAAAAACAACCGGAATCTTTACTTATTAAGTGTAAAATGTTACTTGTTTTCAATTTACGTGAATTAATTTCATTTCAGATTAACCAATGTCTTTGACGTTCAGCATAACTTCGACATTTCAACACACGAAAAAAATAGGAAATCAATTAACGATGTATTCGATATTAAGAACGATTTAAGCCAAGAATATTTGTACCACCAAAGGCTTTAAATAAGACTAATCTCTCTAGATGAAAAACACTAAGGTAAATCTTTATTTTGTCTGATGACTTAACTTTGATTCAATCATACTGACTATATGATTGCTTCATTTCTTCTTGTTTGCTGCCTTGAACTATCACTTTTTAATTCATTTTTAATTAGTTGATTATGTCACAGACTGATATTGGTAGGGTACCACTAGAAACCACGGAACACTGTAAAGATGTTTTGTTCTAGTGTGGAACTCTTTAGCAGTGTTCATCCCAGTGCTGCCTGTTTTTCAATGGCACACTGCCAACAACAATTTGTGGTACATTCAATCAATTAAAAACACTGATCTCCACAATAATAGGCATCTTATTTTTAGTTCTTAATTGCTTCATTACGTAATCTTTTGTTGTCCAGGATATTCTCCTGTATTTTATAATTATATATGACAATTCATTAAATCAACGTCACATCATTTTAGTATGTTACTGACAACTTCATTTGTGTATTCTTTTCTCTGTAAAGAAGAAAGTATTCAGTTTGTATTTTGACATCGTCGGCCACTTCTCTGGCTAGAAAACTTGATATAAGATTTTTAATTACGATGAAAATAAGAAACACCAATAGTGAAGTGACGAAATATGGCATTTTTAGGTTCACTTAATTCATTTATAAGTGCATACATCGATGGAAATGCAACTGAGAACACCATAGATGCGAATAAGTCTTTGGTGTTAGTTGCAACACTTAGCGTTGATGATCGATTACTAATATAGTAACAGTTCATAATACTAGCAATGGAATCAATCATCTGATGCATTTTCATTTTATATCAAACCGATTAAGAGTATAGCCAGTAATACAACTTATTGCCAAATAGTTTCTGAGTAAACAAAATGATTCATAGTTAAGGTTAAGGAGATGTTAAAAAGTAAAAACATTCCCCAGCCAAGTGACTGAAGCTAGGAATGTCGACTGTCCGATACTGATACAGAAGTCTATACATTCAGTGGTCAATGCTAATCTTGATAATTTTTGGGTTAAATTTCCTAATGCAGTTGTTGATATGTCACAAAGTATGATGGAACAATTGTCTGATATCTGTCTTTGGTTTTCAATGATTGTCTAATTCAAGATATCAAATTCAAACTACATTATTACTCTGGATTTTAATGAATTCCTATACAGATTCTATCTTTGTTATTAATGTAACCAAATTGTTTTTAATGTCATTTGAACTGTCGAATGTTGTCATCGGAATGTTACTGGAATGATGTCATAAAAATAACATAATTTGAATAATCGTAACAAGGTTTTTATTAGTGAATATGCAGATGGATTTTTGATGGACCTAGTAACCTTATAAATGCATGGAATCATCTTAATGAAGTACATTAACTGAATGAAAGAGACAAACGATATTTTAAGGCATTTCTACTAATCATATTATTTACACCTACATCAGTAAGTCTATGAAAATAATAGTCTTAATTATACAAATGTAAACAAAATGATTCAAGCGACTAAAACTTCGTCACAAGAGCCATCCCCAAAGAACTTTTTCATCATTAGCAAGTCAAAATATATGAAAACTCCAACTCAGATAGACTTAGGAAACTAATCAGTAGATATGAGAAAAACCAATAAAGAATTACTTAATTAAAATAACTTCCTCGTTTCAGAGCTAGAGTATTTGAATACATGAAAATCATATACATTGTTGTAGTCATTGAAAATTACTACATAACTAATAACTCTCTTGTTAGTTAATGACCAGAAAGATCTAATTTAAACTGTATATTTGTAATGAGGATTATAGTCCTTCAGGAAATCTTTTGAATAGTGGAAAATATTAATATTTACCAGATAGTTCCTCTTAATATTGCATAGAATACAATCAACAGATGTATTTTGTTAGTCTAAGACTTAAACATATCAATTTTTGTTCATTTACAATCTAAAAGTAAGAAAAAAACAATACTAGATTGAGAATTAATCTCAGATACACAAACTACTGAATTTGCCTACTTATTTTACTTCATTAACAAGAAAGTAAACTAATTTAATTGTCTAGACATTTTAACTGAGACATCATTTAGAAATGGGAAATTTGTAGATTCTCCATGTTGAATAACATTAAATGAATTTTTATGTAAAATGACGTACCATTTAAAGTATTAAGCTTGGATACATTAGTTTTAAATTAAAATAGGATTAAGTAGATGAGAAGAGAATGAGATATAATCTATTATAAAGTCTGTTTCATTGTCTATGTTTTCCATTAAAACAAATTTTAAAGTTATTTTATAAGAAGATTTTCTTATTTAATGTCCTCATAAAGAAATCTTTTAAACTTCTTTTACGTGAAAGCTTAACTTCGAGTGACTGGCATGTTGCTTAGCTGCTTAAAATTCAAGTTGAACAATCTTCCCAACCGATATCTCAAATAGGTTTGAGTTAAGCAACAATCAAAAGTAAGGGAGAAGTGCATAAACGTTACGTTATATAATGGGACATTTAGGTGTGTGCATCCATAACTCCACCATGCTATCGAGTCTAGGACTTGTAGGTCACCTTAGGTAAACCTAAATACCAGACGGCTAGACCAATATTCAACAACTGATATTTCTAACTTTGGTCAGTTCGTGATACTTATAGCATAACCTAATTTATCTGATAACACTTGATATGACTAGACCCTAATGGTCTTATTTTCTGAACAAAATTTTAGATATTACTTCCTGAAACTACTTACTGGTTAGCTAATGTTAAATTTCATAAAGCCAACATGAATTCTCCATAACACAGTTACTATTCAAATGCATTAAATCATAAGTTCTAGTTAGCATCATGTTTGAATGACTTGACGATATATCAGGTAACGAAAACCTGAAAATTGCAATTACTATGAATATTTTCTAATGTTTCATTAATAAAACTTAACTTACTGGATTGAAAATCTTAAATTATGTAAACAACTTTAGATAAATATTCCCAAGTGATTACACATTTGATTATATTAGTTGGTATAATAAACGTAGATTACTTAACAAACGTTTGATTGTTGATTTCCATGAATACTTTTGCCTTATATATAAACCTACTTATATATCTATAAAGAGAGTTGAGCAAAAAGTCGTATAATAATAGATCATGCCTCATTATGCATAGAAAATCATTGTTACTTAATGCCAACTGGAACACAAAGTATGAATACTTTAACAATGTTACCTTTTTCTAAACATAATTGTTTGTAATTTGAAAAAAACATAATCACATTTCAATCAGTAACTTTGTAGATTCCACCACATTTTATTGTTTAAGGTGAGAAATCTTACCTTTATCCTTTATATATACAGTATTGCATAGAAGTGATTACTTGAAAATTATACCTGGTAAACTTATACGTTTAAAAGTTCTAGAACCTGTTTCCTATTAGAGTTGCAGGTATTCACTGATACTGAGAAATGTCAAAGTAGGACGACATAACTGTCCAATACTTTTCACTTTTCAGTAGCACCCATCCGAGATCAATATTTATGAGAATAAGCAGTTAATTAAATATCAGTCCTTGTGAAACTACATCTAGTCTAATACAAAACAGTTTTTGCAGCATTTTATCAGTATTACCTAAATAAAACAAGAAAGTTTTCTGCCCTTACGTCTACAAAATCAACTTATATGCATAACAAGATATAAATATTACTATCTCAATCTGACTGTGCATCAGGGTCTAAATGTCTCTATATTGCCTGAATATGCACAAACTGCATTTTTTCTAGATGTTACTAAGCAACTAAACTTAGTAACTCTATAGATAACAGTTACATAAACTTGGCAAAACCTCATCAACCGATATTTTTTTTTATCTAAATGAGATATTCTCGTTTTTTATCGATTGTTGTTAATGAATATAGAAGTAGACGTATATGGGAAGATAATTATCAACGTATTTTTTGTTAACTGTTTGGTATATTCTCATACTGATATAATACAACATTTTTCAATATTTACGTTGGATTGTGACTGGTAAGCAGAATCCAGGACGCGCGTTTCGTCCTACTTGGGACTCGTCGGCTGAGTTTACTTGGACAGGAGGATACAAATTCATTCTAATTTTCAACATTACTAAACTTCAAACATTTTAATGATGCTTATTTACTGTTCTCCTCGCATATGGTATATACCACTGTTAAAAAAAGCATATAATTAAGTTAATATTATCAGTCTACTACGTAGTAGGATTATGAGCTATCTCATTAATTCTTATGTTATTCATTAGTAGTTTCATTTCAACTTAACCAAAGTATCTATGTGATTCGTATATAATATGTATCTTCCTGTACAAACGATATCATGTTAAGTTGTTAGGAATTTTGCTGTTAACACCTACTTGTAAGAGTGAGAGGGATTTATTTCAAGTTTTTGTTCACGATAGTTGTATTTAAAATGAGGTTACCGTGTGTGTGTGTGTGTATGATTAATAGGTATACATTATTACTGACATTATGATTGATGTAGTGTTACGGATGAATTATACCTCTCTGGATATCCAATGATTCATAACAAACCTTTGATATGTATGTATTTTAAAGACAACGTTTTATGTAATGTATGTTATGTAAGAGTGTTGAATGTTTATTATAATTTAAGTGTTGTGGAGAATGTAGAATTTTTATTTGATATAATCAATCACTAAGTAGCTATTTTGTTCCAGTATTGAATGAAGATTGTTAAAGAAACCTAAACTAGGACAAAAAAGATATTAAGTACTTCCTGGTTTTTAGTGACCAACTAGTGAAGTCAAATGAAAAAATTTCTTTGCAAAAAAATAAAGTTAAAATATACCCTAGTTTATCAAGCTGTAAACTTTAGTTAATAGACGAAAACATTTACCTTCAATTTTAATAAAGGATTCATTATTTTAGTCATATTGTGTACTCTAAGCTGAATGTAGAGCTTTTATCTTCATTTTGAACTACTTCATCTGAGCAAACTTCCGACTATTATCAAATATATAACATAAAACTACCCTCTTGAGCTATAAATAGTTCATACCATATCAGCTTTATAATTTACATAGTATTCAAAGTTCACAATACCATGAAATCCATTTGTAGCATATGCATACGAAGAGTTTTACTGAACTCTATAGTGGTATTAAAGTTGTTGATTTAATTTCATTGTGTTAATGTGTTATAACAAATTGGATAAGGTTGTTCATTCTGCATAAGTGATTCACTGACCCATAAACCACATTAAATCTGGTAATTTAAACAATGCTCCTCCTGATATAACTTTTTCTATTCATTAATTTGTAAGTAAGTAAAGAAGACAGTTATAATAAAATAGTATGTATTTAGATATTTTCGACGGTTTCTTCTTATCAGTTGCTTTAAGTCTAGAATCGATGGTAATACTTCTTTGAAAGGAAAATACTTGTTCATTAGTTGTATTTTCTCAGTGTGAGAGTTCGCAGCATTGATAATTAATACACAGAGTATTTACTACTGAAGGATTATAACAGTTTATTTTACTGTCAAAGATTAACATGCTAAGTAGTATGAAAACATATGGAGACAGGCCAAAAAATCGAAGCTAAACGATTAAGTTATACGATTCCAGAAATAGATTTGATTAGAAACATGAAATAAGTAGAGTAAGGCACAAGATAAAATGATGAAAACGAAGTGTATAATAGTGATAACAATAGCAGATGACACGCAAAGAAGTGTTGAAAAACTCTGATCACCAAGGCAATACTAGATTAACGATTGTATCCTTTTTGAATTCATTAACTAGCTCTAAGCTTAGTGTGAATGATGGCTTCTGTGAAACGTAATAGATTAGAAAGTGTACTTTTATTCATTATAGAGTGATTTTGAAATATTCATGTCTCTCTCATTATGATGCAGATAATGGGGGACTACACTGTCGAAAGTGAATCAACCTGTTAGTCTTAATTTATGATAAATGTGTTAGAAAATGCGAACACTTATACTTCATTCATTTTTCTCAATGCATGTGCTTTTGTACGTAAATGGAGACTAATAAACACATTTACAGGTGACTTGAGGTGAGTATTTGTTCACGCTTGATCATTTCAACGAATAGTTTATTTGATAAAGTTAAACCAGTTTTGAGTCTGGAGAGATCGTTTACATGGCATTTTTTAGTCTCCATTCGATCCGATCATCAGTTTCATCAGTTTCGAAGCACAGTCGTATAAAGGTAGACAATATTTTTAGCTAAATAACATTCCATTACTTTTATTCTTATCTTTATTTACTGATGAATTCATATGAATAACCATTATTATACAGATAATTTTTAACATTTTTAACTGTAGGTTACTGGACAACTGCTGTTAAAACTTAAATAGACTCCGCACTAACTGTTCTTTCGTAGAATAAATCTATGAAGTTGAGTGCTCTGAATGTGTTAGATACTGAATTAGTTCAGTACCGTTCTATACAGTAGGTGAAATCCTTCATGTAATTTAGGAATGCGTAGAGAAATTGAACTGACGTTTCCTTTACCTGGGAGACTCACAATTTACCTAGGTATTCTAATAAGAATTAACACTAAGTTCAAGTAATATAACGTATATATTATAAATAAATACCACGATTACCTAATATATAAAACTCCTTGATTACATTTGTCACAAATAATTGATGTATAAATGTATTTCGCTTTGAACAACCGAAGGAATCCCTGGAACGTCGTTGAAAACCATACTCTTTGTTGTATTTTCAGTCTGTCAGTCTTATAATTATTATTGATTTTTATCTTCGCTTTCTTCGTACTGTTCTTATGCACAACTTATATCCATTCCGATTAGTACAATGCACTGATCAGTCAAATCATGATTTTCTTTTGTTTCTCCTAAACCAGCTGTTGCACAATTTTATGTTTTTCATCACAAACTTATGTAAATGCTATTTAAAATCAATAAGCACTGGAATACTGGTTCACCCGAGCATGAGAATATTAAATGATAAGTATTTACGACCACACTAGTGATAACTTCGAAGACTTTTATGCCTGATGGTAGTTTGTAGCACTCAAACCACTGAGTAAGTATTTATTGCGTTTGGTGGGTAACTGTCAGGCATCAGTTATACTTTAAATTGACTATTCTTGTTATCGCATTAGAACTATGAAAGTTGCTAGTATGTACATAATGATTGTTACTAGTAATTCCTAAAAAGGAGATAGTGTACTGACTATATTATTTTGAATGTAAGTAAAGTGCTTGTAACATTGACTTTCTATTTGCTTTCCTAGATAATTACTATGGTTTTATCAACCGTTGATTCAATTCCTTTCTGCTATCTTTGTTTTTCTGACTTAAGAAAAAAATCTATTTTTGAATCCCACTTCCTGAAGAGATAGTACTTTTGTTAGAAACATCTAAATTATAAGACACACTTACTTTTGTCAGTTGATTTCCGGACAACATTTAGCAGACATTTGAAAATGTAGCATTAGCTAATATATCTCTTTCTTATTAAACTCATTCCTTAAACATAACTTTAAATTTATATTGGATTTTGACTGGCAAGTGGAATCCAGGACAAGCGTTTCTTTCTATTCGTTTGCTGGATGTACCTGCATCCCAATGTTGATGTTCACAGTAGGATTCTAACTCAGTCCGTTTCGTAGCAACAGAGACTGACCAGCTTCAGTCTGTGGCAAATCAACAGGAATACACAAGTTCATTCTAATAACTGTAAATAAAGAAAGAATAACAAATGTAACAGAAGAACAAAATGGATTCATGTATTATGTGGTTCGTCTTTAGCTACCTTGAAATGCACGATGGATAGTAAGTGTTTGAAATCACTGTACATACTTTAAATTCTATAAATTAGAAGATAATCGTAGAGGAGAGATTATCAAAAGAAGTTCAAGGCGGTTGAATGCTGATAAGTTAAATAACGTGAACATTCTAGAAGAACATTTAGAAAAAACGTAGAAATATAAGTTTCATCTGTCAAAAATCCTCAGTAGCCAAAACGTTGTATGTGGTTTAGTTTGGATATTTCCTGGGTAAAGCGGTTATCACCAATACCATTAAATGAGTGCTACACGTAAGACTTAATCAAACTCTGTAAATGTATTCGTTTATTATTTACTGTCAGTTACTTCGTCAGAACGACATTTTACACAATTAGGTTTATTTAGTTTTATTCGATTAGTTAATTCTTTTACTCCCTTACAACAGTTGGTTAGTGAAAATTACTAGTCAGTTAGTAAAAGAAGTGTAATTTTTAGAAGTTTGTCTTCAAATTGGTTAGTTTAGAATGAGAAAAATAAAGCTCATTAAGAAAGACGTGTATTGGAGTTATGAGATACAGTGTATCAAAACAAATTAGTTTCAGGAGTCTTTTCTTTAGAATTTCGACAATCAGGTGTCCGCAGAATGTAATCACCATGAGAAAGCTTTTCACTGAGACGGCAATTAACATTTTATGGAACAGTTTTGTCTTCAGGTTTCTGTCAATGAATCTTGAACGATAAACATAAGTGATAAGTATCTACAGTGACATTTTTGTCTCATTTTTCATTTGTATCATCACCATAAATATATCTGATCCATGGCCTAACTATGAGCATTCGTGTAATGAGATATATATCAGTTTGGTCTTCTGCATTTGTAATAAGAAATTCGTTCTGTTTGTAGTGAAATGTCCAAAAAGTGAACTCCCGAAGTCTATCATGGTTCTAAATGGAAGTTAGTTAAATGGGGGCAACTGTTGAGTTCCTTCGAGAAATCATTGAGATGAATATATCGTCTTGACTTATAAAAATATCATTTCGAATATCACTTATCGATAATCGCTATCTTCAAGAAATGTGCTAATGTTTTGCATCAGCTACTGACTGGTATATTTAACGAGTCTTCCCTTACAAATGTTGCATCAAGAGCTTGGAAGAAGATAAAAACAACACCCATACTGGAAAGTGTGTCTACTAATGATAATGTCCCGTTTAGCCTCATAGCTATAACTTATTCCTTTCTCAAAACTATGGGAAAGATTTTACCACATAAGC
This sequence comes from Schistosoma mekongi, assembly GCA_034768735.1. Classification (NCBI taxonomy): domain Eukaryota; kingdom Metazoa; phylum Platyhelminthes; class Trematoda; order Strigeidida; family Schistosomatidae; genus Schistosoma; species Schistosoma mekongi. Next base: position 83,103,827 of record CM068306.1, on the reverse strand, counting down.
TAGAGCCTACAATGAAAGGGCATGTTGACCCATATCAGTTTGCATACAGATGCAATAGTAGTATACTAGACTCAGCAGTTTCCTTACATCAAAATATAGTGTTTACCTTAGAAAAGAGTGAAAGTATATCTGAAGTACGTTTCTCAATTGTACTTCAGCTTACGATTCTGTTTCTAGACCAATGTTACCTAACAAACTTGAGAATATGAACACAGAAAACTGGACAGTTAACTGTCTATATTCGTAATTTTCCGAAAGCAAACAATATACTATTCACTAAGGAAAATACCCCACTCATCTATTAACAGAGGTTGGTGTACCTCAAAGTGCTGTATTGCTATTACCAAGCACTTATTATTACAATTTGTCAGTTCCTCTATATTACCGACCATTTTATATTATTCCTGACTTTTTCCATGACTTTTGAGGAAGGATTCTGTTGTGTTGCGTAGAGTACTGAAAGCCATTAGTAACGTGTGTGGTGAGATCTATAACGTCATTTGTGAACGCATTTGTAGATAGACATATAAAATCCTGCAGACAACTATCTAGTGCTATTTTATCTGTTATAAGCTAGCCTCTTCATTCATATCTTCCGCCTCGTATATCTTCTCGTAAAACGCGACGCTCCTACAGTAGAATTCAAGCACGTAGGAAAAAGTACAATTGCTCTACTTTCCCGTATTCAGCACATAATCTATGTAATGAAGAATTTGTAAAATCCAATCTAATTAAAAATCTGTGCTCATCAAGAACGACTTATTATGTAATGAAATGACCCCTGTTCCTTATGTTACAAAGATGGAAATTTTTACATAACACATTTTGCCATTATTATATATTTTATTGACAGTATATATATATATATATATATATATATATATATATATATATCTTTTCCAGATGTGTGCATGGGAAAATAGTAACTTGTTGAGACAGTGTATGATGAAAATTCATATTGTATTAAACATACTATTGAATAAGGCTATTATAAGTAGCGAAATTCGAAGACAAAACTGTACCATAAAACTAACAGTCACAGTTTTACACAAGAAGCTGTCATGAATATTTAATTCCGAATAGTGCTAATTGCTGCCATCCAATAGAGAACCATTTAGAAAATTCCTATTCTGCTAAGCTTCCAACTGGTTTTTGGTCAAAATAAGCTAGTGGTTTACGCAGTTGTTTATCCCTACTACTTCGATCAAGCATTAGTAATAAGATCTTTTATGCAAACCTCATTCTAATCATGTCTGTTTCATATGGTGATAAAGTTCATATGGCACTTCATATGGCCGAGCTTATGCGATCAAGTAAATAATATTATTATCGTGATGGCAACAAAACAAAATTATAAACATGTTAAGTTGATTGTAAAACCTATACAAGAGTATGCAGCAGGTATGTAACACAGTAGTTTATAAATTATTGTGGAATAACAAGACAATGATCTATACTCAGTAATCAATCAGTGCATGCATTTCAGTCTCATTAAGAGTTAGGTATAGCCTGGCAAGCTCAGTGATAATGGTCGATAACCGTGAATCTCGTTGACTCGATATTGAATCATCTAGCAAGTATCAAGTGAATTTGAATCTCACTGACAGCTCATTCAGTACTTTGGTTGAACCTTGTTGACGAGTAGTGGATAGGACGAAACGAAGGTGTTGGGTATCCTGCCACATATTTTCAGCCGCGTATAATCAATAATACAGCATGGAGTCTTGAAGTATTATGCATTGGGTAACTTTCATTGATGAGTAATATAACAAACATTCTTATTACAGAATTGTGTGTTTTGTAGAGTAAATATTAACTCATTCGATTTATTACTTACTTACTTACTTATGCCCATTACTCCTCGTTGAGGAGCATAGGCCGCTCACCAGAATTCTCCACTTAGCTCTGTCCTGAGCAATCCTTCCCAATTGTTTCCAGTTGCTGTTCATCCTCTTAATGTCTGCTTCCAATTCTCGATGCAGTGTGTTGTTTGGCCTTCCTCTTTTCCGTTTTCCAACAGGATTCCATGTTAATGTTTGTCTCATGATTCAGTCTGATGGTTTCCGTAATGTATGTCCTATCCATTTCCAACGTCTTTTCCTAATTTTCTCCGCCTGTAGCCCTCCTAGGGTTACTGCCGGTCCCAAGCCCGGGTAAAGGAGGAGTGTTGAGTATGGGGCTAGCACCCCCATCCCGTAAAAACCCAAACTTGCTAAAAAAAACGCAAACCAGATTAAACAAGATCATTCGATTTATGGCGAAGAATAATAAACGAAATGTTGAAAGTCAAAAGAAATAATCTGTGAGTACAAAATTTTGCAGTGAGACGTTCAATACACCATAATTCTGTTAAGTAGAGGAGCACAGATATCTGATTTTGTTCATGAAGTGATGTATGAGGTAAGCGCTGGGAAAAATAATGAACATCGCTAATATGGTTATGGTGCTTAAATATTCTACTCTTCGTTATTGCTAATGATTGTTTCAATTAGGTTGATTCTGTAGAGTTTAACATTTAATATGTTGTTCGTATTCATTTCAGATCAACTTCAGTTGAGTACCACAGAAAATCAGAGAACATTGGTAGTTGTATTGTTTAGGATTAGACTGCTAATTGGTATTGCATATGGCCGTTCCCAAAAAGAAAATTAACCCAGTGCCTTCAGATCTCATTAGAACTATAAATTTCTAGTGAGAATTCTTGACTAATAGAATACAAACATGTTGGAAGTAAACAAGTTATCACTAGTGACATTGATTGATCATCGTACTATACTATAAATGTATTGCAGTGAGAATCCTATCACTCGAAGCTAATCAGAAAGAGAAACATTGCTAATAGTTAAGCAGTCAAAGTGAAACCTAAAGGGTTTTTGGGTTTGATTCGTTGATGTGATCAAAAATTCACATTACTAAGTAAACCTATACTTGAACAAAATTGCCGTCTATTGTTCTGCTGTTTGCAGTTGTACATAACTGAGATTAATCTATGATTAGTGATAGTTCTCAACAATAATAAAGGCAGAATTCTATTATTTCCACTTCATGTTCATTAGACATTCAGGTTTTTTTACACTATAACAAATCAATTAATGAGTACTGTACCGTAGATTATAATGTTTCCATTTAAAATTTATTAATTTCATTTCAGATAAGAAACAATACCAGTTTCAGTCCATAACAAGTCAACGAGAAGATCCAGTAGTCTAGAGGTGAACGCAGTGACGTCTTGCACGAAACGACCTGCGTTGGTATCTCAGTGTGAATATCAACACTGAAAAGCATCTACATCCAGCAGACGAGTCCCAAATAGGACGAAACACACGTCCTGGATTTTGCTTACCAGTCACAATTAAACTTAAATAAAAAAATAAAGAGATATTTTGACAGTAAACTATTTTACTCATCCCTCCTGTCTTGTTTTCTTTATTCATTCACCTTAAGGGGATTCAATGTATTAGTTGAACATGAATATACAATGTCAACAATGCATAGATAGATTAACATTTTAGATGTTTGTTAAATTCTCTTTTTATAAAATCGCTCTATATTCTTCTTTTTTTTTTAGAAAAAAAGAGAATTAAATTGCAAAAAACAAGATGCATTTTATCGGTTTTGCTACTTTCTGTAATATTTTCTCTAAAAGCACTATTCCTCTCTCTTAGAATCACTTTTTACATTAGCAGCAAACAACATTCCACTTATTAGCCAGTTTAAATGCATCATTGCGATTTAATTTTTTATATAAATGATTTCAATTTCTTGACTTATATTGATTGTTCTTCAAAGCATAAAAATGATTTGTAGCTCAAATGGCTTAATTATTTTTAGGTTTTGTTATGATCTCTAAGTCTTCCGGTTTAATTCATACTATTCCTTTCATGAAGTTTATTTTGGTAGGACGTCTCCTGACTTGCTTTTCTTCAAGTCAGTATATCACATAGTGATAATTCGTTGTAAAATAAAGCTTCTTAGTTGCTGCCCAAATTCATGTTGTTATTGTTGTTAATTTTTTCATAACTTTACTTTTACACAAACTATCACCGTTGCTTAAAACATCTATAACACATGACAAAACCTCAAAAGGAAGTCATGAGAGATTGTATATTTAATCAAAGAAACAAAGTTTTCTAAATTTGTTGATGAACTAAACACCGTATATAGAATCAAATTTTTTTAACCTTTACAGGATGTTCAAACAAAAGTATGCAGAAAGTTAGAGTTCCTACTGAAAACTCTCGTTTAAGAGAATTTATGTATAAAGAATTACCGAGAATCCTGAAAGAATTTATATGTAACTTATTAAGTCAACTTGAAAAAGAAGCACTTTCATTTAGTTTTAAATTTAACATCCCAAGTAAATACACTTGTAAAATTGACCGAGAGACCCAGTTAATGAATTTGTAGCATCAAGCGTCAGAATTAAATACATCATATTACTAGTTCCAACGTTCAAAGTTTCAATTAATTATCATCGAGTAGTATCAAGTAATTTATTACATGATGAAAGCTAGGTTTCTCTTTGATCTGATAAACGGTCGTGTATTTATTTTGAAAAAAGAGGATTATTTTCATTGATTTCTTACGAATCACCATTTATAGTTTGAGGAAAGATATGATAGAATCAGCAGAAAGACGTGTTATAAAGAAACTAAGAGACTATTTCAAAAAGGAATTAATTGACTATATTACTTAGTATGAGCTGAAACCAAAAGGTTTCAGATTGTATTTTCTGAATGGTGTGCTGATAACACATATGCTTAATGTTTCATTCAGATCAATATTATTGAAGATCAACCCTTCCTATTTCACAAACTTACAAGTTAGCTAACAATATAACTAGAGATTATTTCTTCAGGACTAGCAGCCCATAGTTTGACGGAAATATTTCATTTTGTTCAGGTGTTAGTTAACACCAATTTGTTTGATAAATTCATAGTCATGTTTGATGAATCATGATTGTTCACTACGTTCTGTTTGGAAGAAACCATACTAATTATGTGCAAACAAATTAATTATATCCAACTACCGAAAGCTGCATTCAGATAACACTTAATAATATGTACAAAATGATGTACAATATCTATTCGAAAATACGAAATTGATGGATTTATAATAGAGGGTTATCCACTGCATCTGATATTAGCTGATATCTTTATGGCCACCCTGGAACAGACAAAGGTGAAATCTATAATTAATGGGTTGCATTACATGTCAGATATGTTGATGGTATATTTGTAATTTGTGATTCTGATATGTTGAATATTCTTCATCAAGCACATCCTAACATATAATTTACTATAAAGCATAAACACAAATGCATGTTTCATTTCATTGATATTAGTGTTCAACGTACTGTAGAAGTTTTATTCCAAACATTTATTAGTCAGAAGGAGATCTAGAATTGATTATGTTAAAATTTTAATAGTATCCGTCCAATAGCCTAAATAACGGTCTGATTAGAACGCTGTCCAACCATGTCCGGTGATTGTAAACAGCGGATAGAGTTGTGGAGAGGATAATGATATGAAACGTTGTCTGTGTAACAATCGTTATGAATTAAGTTCACAACTAAGTTTTAGAACACAAAACAAAGGAAGCTAAGTATGACATAGTTGAGATAAAAAGTGCTCATCTGGCTTCAAGGAAGAGGGGTATAAAGTTAGCAGGGTCGTTGATTTCGAAATTAAGGGCATACTGAAAGGAAATTATCCGGCTGCTAGATTAATATCTCCTTATCTAACTAGTTATTCTTTACAGCAAACATATGTAAACAAACTCACTACTTCTGTTACCTCCGATTGTGTACGTCACTTTAGATATACATACCAAGGCATGTATATCTGATGAACAGAAAGACTAGTTAATGTCCTCATTTCTGAGTTTAAAAGTACAATACACTTCCACTAGTAAAACTTTTAGCCACTTAATTGATAGTACATATACCATTAACATTTCGAAATCTTTCAAAATAACCAATAAACTGAGAAACCTAAATCTCTTACTTTTTAATGAAGCAATTGCTATGAAACCATTTTAACCAAATTTCTTCGTGTAATTAGGAAATGTAGTAAAATTACTTTATTCTAGTGATCTTAGTTTTTAGTAAGATTTAATCGTATAACATTTTCGTTGTCAAGTTTTAATTCTTTTTATCTGAGCTTACCCAGTTGTACATTGTTTTCACTTATATTCGTTATTACATATATTACTTGTCTTCTGGACTTTCTATCTATACTCTTCTTGGTTTTGTTGTCTAAAATCTCCTTATAGATGACCTATAATTAAGCAACTCTGTTAATGACACTTCAAATCTTATTCACTTGTTGTATTCTCCTAAGTGATTCACAACTACATGTCAACTTAATAGTCGCCAAGTTTTTTTTAAGATATAAAGTATTCATAGCCGTTGACAATTATATTTCAATCCAGATTCGATTCAATTAGTGAAAATGAATCCATGAATTACGCTGGTACAATTGTTGTGCTTGCCTTACTAATGTTCTTTAGTTTGTTTGTAAAGTATCAGCTGTTTCTCTGGACACCATTATCAATACTTACGGCATCTAGTATTGAAATGTTTAATAATAATAATAATAATTCTTAATAGACCTATCCTGATAGCTTTTTATTTGAATATTTGTCTACTGGCAACACAATCAACTGAATATGCTATTCATATTCATTAGTCTAAACAGGTTCTTTGAATGATTTGATAGTTCACTGCTACGTGAAGTCAGCACTGATGATGATATCTACAACTACATTGGAAAACCTATGCCTAAACCACTGAATTCATTACTGAAATATAATAATTTAACCTGCTGTAACAATAAAATTGTTTGGTTATTTCCCCTATTTTACTAAAATCTACCGTTATTTCCACAATCTTTTGAAAACCAAAGCTAAAATAAATGAGTCCATTAGTAGGGAAACGAATTGTACATCATAAATAAATGATATAAATGTTTAATCATAGACCACAAGATCCACTTAAGGAATGTTGAACAACATTAAAAGATTAATGATTGTTGAAGAAACAGATACATTTTACTCAAATAAAGCTTCATATAGTGATAAAGTATATGAACAGTTCCTGGTACAATTAAAATCGGAGACCCGTAGCTGCAGTTGACAAAATCATATGTTATCCGATGTATTACTAAGTAATTCTCGATCCATGTATTGAAATTGCTTAGCTACCTGTTAAACAAACAATTTCAATTCAAAAAATCAAAATGTTAATCGTTTAATTGATATAGGAAACAATAAAAATAAGATAAACATGTTTGTACATATAGAGACTGTTATGGTTTTTCGTAAAATAACATATTTATGGGAGATTAGGCTCATATTAACTGAGTATAGAAATTGAATACCACATTACCAGTAATCGCACGAAATTACTGCGATTAGTTATACTACATTTTCATTGATGTACTTCTTTATATTTGTGAGTACACATCGGTATGTCCAACTATCTCATTGAATTATTCCCATAGGTAACACTCAAACTTCATGACATTCACAGGCTCATTCATTATAATTCATTACCATTCGAAAAAAACTGTATTACTACAACAACACCTGATTACTATTCCGAGTATATATATATATATATATATATATACTTACTTACTTACTGCCCGTTACTCCTCGCTGAGGAGCATAGGCCGCTCACCAGTGTTCTCCATTTAACTCTGTCCTGAGCAATCCTTTCCAGTTGTTTCCAGTTGCTGCTCATCCTTTTAATGTCTGCTTCCAATTCTCGATGCAGCCTGTTCTTTGGCCTTCCTCTTTTCCGTTTCCCAGCAGGATTCCATGTCAATGCTTGTCTTGTGATGCAGTCTGATGGTTTGCGTAGTGTATGTCCTATCCATTTCCACCGTCTTTTCCTAATTTCCTCTTCGGCTGGAAGTTGGTTTGTCCTCTCCCATAGTAAGTTGTTGCTGATGGTTTCCGGCGAACGGACATTCAGTATCTTGCGTAGGCAGTTGTTTAGAAATACTTGTATCCGTCTGATGATGTTTGCAGTAATTCTCCAGGTTTCAGCTCCATACAGTAGGACTGTCTTCACGTTCGAATTGAAGAGTCTGACTTTGAGGTTAGTTGATATTTGTTTTGAGTTCCAGATGTTTTTCAACTGTAAGAATGCTGCCCTTGCCTTGCCAACCCTTGTCTTTACATCTGCATCAGACCCTCCTTTTTCATCGATGATGCTCCCCAGATATGTGAAGGTATCCACCTCTTCCAGAGTTTCCCCATCAAGTTGAATTGGGTTGGTGCTCCCTGTGTTGTATTTGAGAATCTTGCTCTTCCCCTTATGTATGTTCAAGCCTACTGCTGCTGAAGTTGTTGCTACACTGATTGCCTTCGCTTGCATTTGTTGGTGTGTATGTGCTAAAAGAGCTAGATCATCTGCGAAGTCCAAATCATCGAGTTGCATCCTACTTGTCCATTGAATCCCGTACATTCCCTCAGATGTGGAGGTCTTCATGATCCAGTCGACCACTAGGAGGAAGAGAAAAGGTGACAGCAAGCAACCTTGTCTGACTCCGGTCCTCACTGAAAATGCAGTTGTCAGTTGTCCTCCATGCACAATTTTGCACTGTGTTCCGTCGTAAGAGTTCCGGATGATGTTGACTTCTGCTTATTTAGCATAAATTTTAGGTCTTCTTGTCAGTGTCCAGGATAACTAGTGGAACTTGATCCACTAAATTTCGATTATTTCATATATTGTGTTTTCACATAATTAATTCATTTGCAACAACCATCAAGTTCTCATGATTACTATCATTTCAAATAACCATAATCATAAGGTGATTATACAAGGTAGTATGAAGAAGTTTAAAATCATATTAATTACTATTTAGTAATTAGTCAGTGTAAATACTTCAGTTCTATAGGTAGCATCTCAAAAAGTGAAACTGAGTAACTTGAATCCAAGTGACAGTTAACACATAAACTGTATTTTATGTTTCCTAACTAAACATCTCCAAGCAACTAATATGCACCTATAGAATTGTATTTAATCAATATAGCAGTAATAGGAAGCGAACAAATATTTTACAAAAAACATTGTATTCCAGTTAGCTTGTTTTACAAACGTCATTACGTATTCCCTGTGTACGAATATAAAATTGAATGTAGAAATTATATGTGAAATAATCTCAATTAAATAATCATTGCCTGTTACACCAGGTGGAGTATAGGCCACTGACTAGCGTTTACCAATCAATCTCAACAATTTTAGTTTAAAAATTTCAACGTTTTACTTGGCATTGTGGTCCAAGTTTCTTCGAAGCAAATTAATCGAAATTATCAAAGTTACGTAATAAAACGTCAATCAATCAATCCTTTAACCCATTTGTTAATATGTGTAGTGTAAAAAATATGCGACAGTTCTGGTGTGAAAAAGAGTGTTTGTATGTGCATGAGTATTAGCGTAATCGAATGGTGGTGTATGTGCCTGTTGTTGTGTTTATCTACTTGTAGTCGCTATTCAGTACAATCATAAGTTAAGCTTTAGGCCATGAATAAGGACAGGATAATTAAAACTGAATATTGATGGATGTGGAAATTCTACCATTGTATGCCGACCCAGCGGTGCAGATGGTTAGGCGTCAACCTGAAGAACCTGATGCGGAATCTGGGGTGCGCACTGATGCGGAGTTCCACACTAGAACGAAACAGCTGTCCAGTGCTCACTGGTTTTCAATGGTACCCTGCCAACATCAATCTGTGATATATTCAACCAAATAAACTGAATATCCTGATAATTTTGATGATTACCGTAAGTCATACAGTGTATAACATTGGAAAATAAAATGAATAGAATTAGATTCGATACAATAATTACACATATAAGGGGGGGGGAGAGCAAACTTTCGTATAGTTAAGGCTTCAACAAACTTTTGTATACGCCCCAAACAAATCTTGTACAACACCACAAAGGCTGATTTGATATAAACTGTATAGCCTGTCTCAATTAGATGTTTAACGTTTTATACAGGTGTTAACACTTCTGAAACAAATGATTTCGAATGATAGAATAGATGGCGCCAAATTTCTATTAGCAGCTTGTAATCAGATCATGACGAATCTTCATATAATTTAAACTTAATTAATATTTTATATTACACTGATTGCATTCCACTGATTAATAATTTGATAATGTTCACCATCTCATGTTCAGTCTCATTTATAATTGTTTTTTCATTTAGTTTATTAATGTTTGTTCATATGTGAATATTCAATACGTTTTTCAAGATAAGTAAATTATTATATTTAATCGAATCTGAACATATCTATTAGGATGAATTTGTATCTTCACGTTGATTTTTTCATATGGACTAAAATTGGTTAGTCACTGTTGCAATATGTGCATCCTTAGCTGATTGTCAAGATATAACGATAAATCGCAAGTAATATTTAAGTTGTATTATAACTAGTAGGCGGAATCCACGACGCGTGTTTCGTTCTATTTGAAACTCGTTGACTGAATATATCTGCATTTCCATGTTGATGTTCACACAGGAATTCGAATTCAAATCGTCTCATACCAAAAGCTGTCGCAATCAAATCTAGGCTACTGAGTCCAGACAGTCATACACTCCAGGTATGAACATGAACATTGGAATATAGATAAATCCAGCCAACGAGTTTCATATAAGACGAAGCGCTCATCCTGAATTCTATTTGCCAATCACAATCCAACTTAAACAAGGTTGTTTAAAAATTCCCATGCTTATCAAAAACAAAGACGTTTGAACGAAGAATATTCTTTTCGATAGATGCTCATCAGGTTCTACATTTATTAGTTCAAAATTATCAGTGACAAAAATAGCCAGTTCTGAGGCTGATACAACATCATTTAAATATAAAGGATAATTTGGATATTAATTTTGTCCCTTCAGATTATTTGTAAAGTACGAATGTTAATGTTGAAATAATAATAATCATTATCATGTAACTTGTGAAACGTAAACGACAATTGAAATGAACAACAAGCTTATTAATCCAATATCACTGTATATGGGTGACCTAGGAGATGGGGTGGTGACAAAATGCGATTAGACAAAGGCTGAATGCTATTTAAAATGTAACCGAATAGGTAAGAGATTACAAGATAGAGTGAGTGATAATCAAAATTCGTCAAATAGTAACAATGACAATAATAGAAAAAATTATAATCAGTTCATTTGATCGGTCTTAAAATGTTGTAGTCAATAAAATTAGGAAAGAAGATTGAGTGATATTTAAATTCATTCTATGTATCTTGATTAATAACAATAATAACATAATAATAATAATAATAATAATAGATATGGATATATGTGAACAAAGAGAGTAGTATTTGGATAGGGTAGACTTAAATTATACATATTCACTTAAAGGGGGGGAAAAGATACATATGCATTACTAAAATTAAATCGCCGTATGATTAAAGTGGGGAATGATTTAATGGATCTTGCGTCGGCCATGGCAGGAGAAGGGGTTGAAAGTACTTCTTCTGTATGCATAGTTCTAGCCTCTTGATCCGTATAGCTATCGCTTCTGACGTTTTAAGGACTTTGAATCTAACCGATCTTGACAAATAGCTGTTAACACAGAATATTATTGTAAATGACTGATCTATGCTCGCCGTATGACCTGTTTGGATTAGGTGAGCTAGTATTGAGCTGTTGATATTTCTGACGACCCCTTTGGTTAAGCAAACTGGAACTGTTAAACAAGGTTATCATTCGTCTATCATAACTATAATCAACATATTACAAAATATATCTATTCATCAATCAAATTAATTCTAACTTTATATCTTCAAATTCATTTTCATTGTGTTTATTCTTTTCATTTTGTTATTATTATTTTTTTAATCTACTTACACACAGTCTTAATAAGTGAGATATAATTTACGTTCTCATTATCAAATAGTTATACATAGAATGAATTTGTAATAAAATGAGCAGCTTTGTAACGCATATATATTTTATGACCTGAAAAATGATTGTTTTGTTTAGGCGTTAACTTTAATTAATGATGAATATCGTTAGTTTAATTTTTTTATTTTTGTCTTCTTTACTTTCTTTTTGCATCATAGTAACACAAATAAATTTATTCAATAGTTCATTGAAATTTTGTTTTAATTAAGTAAAATTATTGATTTATACATATAATAAATTAGTGTAAATTTTAATTTTTATTAAATGATACGTTATTTTGTACTTAAAACACAAAATTATTGATAATCGATGAGTTTTTCAGATTGAATTTGTTTTGTTTTGAAATATTTTAAAAATCTTAGATGATTAAATTTGTCACAGATTAATGTTGGCAGGGTATCAATAAAAACCGGGGAGTTGTTTTGCTTCTAGTACGATACTCCTTAGTAGTGTACACTAGTGACTTCAGGTTGGTGAACGCCTAACTCTCTGCATTACTGGGTCAGTATTTAATGGTAGGAACTTTACTTCCATCAGTTCGTGATATACCACGACCATCATCTATTGCTATTGGTGATAACTGTCTCACTCCCGACAAGTCTGAAGTCTACCAGTTAATTATCACCGATAACAATGGATGATCGTTGAGAGATATCACAAATTGATAAAAGTGGGAAATCTACTATTGAATGCCGGCTCAGTAGTGCAAACGGTCAGACATCCGTCAACTTGAAGCTCCTGGGGGGAAATCTGGGATATGCGCTTCTGAGGAGTCCCATACTAGAAAGAAGCAGCTATCCAGTGGTTCTAGTTTTTTAAACGTTATCCTGCCGACATCAGTCTGTGATGAATTCGCTCAATGAAAACTTAGTACCAATCTCCAGAAATCAGCTCAATTCAATTTTCAAAACCTATTGTAAATATTATCAATTATGTATAATACAGATAGAACCATTCAATGTAAGTTGGTTTCGAATAGTCGTCTGAATGAACAATCGGGAGTTATAAATAATTCCTATAATCATATTGAGGTGATTTTTTGTAGAGATAATTATTACGGGTTGATGAAATGAGAATTTTGTCATTGAACGCCGATCTGCTCAATGGTTCAGATGGTTAATCGTAGTTAACTTTGACATCTTAAAGCTTTTGTTTCAACTACCTGTCGGAGCTCACTACTAAAGAGAGATCCCGTACAAGATCGAAAGAGAATGTCTAGTGCCCTCTACATTTGCAGGTGCCCAACTAACATCCACTTGTGACGAACACAAACAAAATTTATTTAATCATTTGGAGAACAACTAATTTTTGATTTTTATTTTAATTCATTTCTATATACAAAATGCTACCTTAGTCTATTATGAATTGTCCGAAAAGAAAGAAGTAATAATAAAACAATGAAATGTAGACTCGAACCAATGGCTTGTGAATGTTGATATTAATGTAAGTCTAGTGATACTGAAGATTAACACTAGGAAAATATTTAATTAAACTAGGTTGTAATTTCACTGAACATTGAATGAATTATCCTAACGTGTCAAGGACAACTATCGTTCACGCACAAAACTGAATGTACATTGTAGACTAGGCACGTGTAGGTCATAATCCAACTATTTATCTACAATAATGTCTTCTAAAATATATTCCTATCTATCTCTTATATAGCCTTCTGATTGGAGAAACGGGAAAACCCAGTAACCATAGTTGTGATGGGCCATGTTATGAAGTCATAGATTAGTGTAACATCAATGTATTCCTACATAAGGTGGTGAGCAGTAACATTTTAGTCGAATCATTTGAATTTGGACTATTAATTGATGTTGACCCAACATCTGCAAACCAATGTTTGTCCTTTCCTTATGTCATTATTTAATTATTGTTTATTCGTAATCGTCATCTCTAATCAGTTATATAACTCTAATTAATTTTACCACTTATCAGTCTACTCTAAATTCAGTGGATTAGTCAAGAATGCTTGATTTATAATTGGAGGACGTTTATTACACATAAAAATGATTATTCTTTGTTAACTAAACAACAAACTAACAGGCTGGATATAATGTGCTTTTTTGGCGTCTTTGAAATGATTGGCAAATATTTTGAAGTAAAGTAGACCTACATCAATTTAATTCATTTTTCTTTTGAAAGAATAATAAAGTAATCATATATACAAAAGGAAAACCTCTTACTTACGGGAATGATTTCCCTTGTCTAACGACATTTTGATGATTTTCATATTCTAAGTTATTACCAACTTACTAACTTCCTGTTGAACTAATTTGTTGTTGTAAATAATATTAACGCTTACAGATGTGCTCAGATGAAAAAGGAAATTTACAGGTTTGACCGTTGCTTGTTTAAGTAGAAGAAAAGAAGTCACAGTAGCTTACAATATTATATAATGCTAATTAAACTTTTGAAGAAAGCCAACCTTGATACAAAGCTCCCCAGAACAAAATGATTCATCACAGATGCTGATGCTGCTGTTAACTACAGTGTAGGTATTGTAACTAGATCATCCTGTTCTAAAATCTCACTAACATCGAAATATACTAATATTTCTTAACAATGAAACAAATAAGACGACTGTAATTTAATTATGTTTTAATTATCTACTAAGTGGATCATCTATCACTCTCAGAGAAACAATTCTCCATATGCCTGTTACTCCAAGTGGAGCATAGACCGCCCACCAGCATTCTCCAGCCAACTCTGTCCTGGGCTTTCCGTTCTAGCTCTTCCCAAGTGCTGTTCATTCTCTTCATGTCTGTTTCCAATTCCCGACGCAATGTGTTCTTGGGCCTTCCTCTGTTTCTGTGGCCTTTAGGATTCCAAGTCAGTGCTTGTCTTGTGACACAGTTTGATGGTTTCCTCAGTGTGTGTATGGAGAAGTTAATTCTCCATATGAATTTATTAGAATTTAAATGAATCGAATCAAGTAAACCGATAGCGTGTAAGTTCAGACGTGTCACTGATATAAAAACTAATGTGTTGTAAAAGTGAAGTTCCATGCGGTGATCATTTCTAAAAACATTATCAGTTAGTTAATAGTGCAGAAGGTGGTTTAGTGGTAATTAGCAAAATACATTATGTCAAGGTTCTTGCTGCTTGGCACTCATCTGAAAGATGTACCTGGAATCTCATTGAAATTATTACTCCCTAGCGGATCCGATCCCACTTCACCTAGTTTCACAGTCCATAACCAACATCCTTGATGCCTCCTGCTGACTACTTCTATCTCAACATAATGCTTATCATGTTGAGTTACTTAAATGACGATAGATTGCAACATGATCGATACAGTTATAAAAGGAATAAAGAAATACTACATTGTCTATAAATCAGTAGTTAGTTTATGTAAATGTTTGAAGAGTCCCTTAAGACCTTTTAGCATATTTGTGTGTCTTTTAAATGGTTCGTATAGCCAAGTTCCTTAGAGCAACATAGTTACAATGAGAAGGGTGTTTGATATCCATAATCAATGTCCAATCAACAAACTAAATACGAATAAGTGTAACAGACCTGACTTTACTTTTATTTCACAGCACAGGAAGAAGACGATTCACCGTCAGAGAAGTAAAAACCAAAACTTTTGCTGAGATTCACGTTTTCATTCTTGAAGACATTGACCGATATACAGCTCACTTTAAATATGCAAGTATATGTTAGATGTTTCGTTTCAGTTTACTTTTCACCTAACCATTAGACTATTAATCCACTTTACTCTTGGAACATACCTGTTGAATTCACTTTAAAGTCGTCATTTCTTCCTATCTATTTACACACATTTTTAAAATTATACTTAATGTTTTCTTGCACAAAATAACAATCTAGTTGTTTGTGTTCGTCACAGATTGATTGTGGCTGGGTACAACTGAAACCCAGGGAGAATCAGACAGCTGTTTCTTAATTATATGGGACGCTTTCTCAGCAGTGTACATCCCAGATCACGACAGGTAATCGAATCCAAAGCCTTCAGGTCTAACGATCAACGTTTAACAACCTAAGCTTCTGAGCCAATTGGGATCCAATGATATAACATTTATTTCCATCAATCTCTTATATATCGCGAAAATGAGTCGATGCTAGTGGTGATAACTGTCTTATTCCCGACAAGTCTGAACGCCGCCATTTATGACATTTTGTTAGAACTTCAGAAACATCCGGAAGTTAGCCACTAGTAAGTTGATTATTGTAACAGCACTGAGGTTGTTAAGAGTTCACCATGAGATCTGAAGGCACAGGCTTTGATTCCATGACGGAATCGAAGAAATACACTATTGGTAAGTCTCATACTAAAACGAAACAGGTGTCAACGTTTACCTAGTTTTCGACATTACCCAGTCAACATCAACCTGTGGCAAATACAAACATCTATACTTGTTACATACCTCCACAAAGCATCCTCAATATTAGTTCACAGTTGATAAGATGTTTTCAGATGGATATAGAATTATACAGTTAAATGCTTCATTAATGAAATATGCCAATACATGGATGACATACAGAGCATATAATGAAGGCACTAACTGTCTGATAAACATTTTTTCCAACTAGTCAATTTGTTAATAGTTCTTTGTTTTTTAACTATGTGTCTTGAATCGTGTTGCCAACTGAAATAAGACGAAAACACGAAATTTAAACCTATATAACAGTGAAAGGCACTGTCCTATTTATATGAAGATATATTTGACACTTTATAACTGGAATAAAATACATACACCAAGATGATTCTAGTATTGTTAATGTCATTTGTATGCATTTAATATATGACGTTTTTGAATTATGTATGAATCATTGAATTATTTGTATTGTGAATTCCCATCCATATTTTTATAATGTGACAAGAAGATGGAGTCGATCTTAAAAATGTAATGTAATTATTCTATACATGTCGAGCAATCATATCATAACTACTTATTAGGACATTTGTATACAAACATGCATAACTAATAAAAGCTAAGTTAAACAAAGAGTAAGTAAGATGTTATAATTGAAGAATAAAATGGCTAAACATTTTGCCACATCATTAAAAACATTCATAATAATAATGATAATAATTATAGTAATAATGATTACAATTACCAGGGCAGATTCAATGTTATAAGAAACACATAAATGGGCTAAGGCTTCCGTAAATTGAAGAATACGTTTGTGATAAATCTCATAGAAAGTTTTAAAAACCATTACAAGGTAATACCTATGGATTACATCTATAATGGTTGGCAATCGACAGGGATGGTTTTCTATTCCGTGCCATTATAGGATCAATCAGTAATATATATGTTTTCAAAGCCATATAGGCACGTGTTGCCCCCCCTCCATTGATTGAAGTGTTTTATTGCTTCTCTATATGTATGTTTCCACACATCCATATGTTTTTTTTAAATACAGTGGAATGTAGTATAGTCATGGTGATTGATTTCTAAATGATGAATAGTCTTAGCAGCATAACATTTTTTTTCGACAGCAGATTTTAGCCACAGCTTCATTATAGCCATCCAACATCTTATTTAGCTTGACCTTATTAGTTATTTATGTTTATAAATAAATAACTTGTGGGTAACCATAATATTTGAAGTGTATAGCCCAAACACATCACATTTTTCAGATCAACTCTGTCTTCTCATCACACTGTTAAGATTCTAAAACATAAGACTACATTAGATTGACTATCCATAGTATATGTATATTGTAATAAAAAACAGCTGCCTTAAAACGTCATTGTTGACATGGTCTTTTGATAACTTTAGTCACTGAATCAGTGACTAAATTCATGTAAGATTGATGATTCTTTAAACCAACGGAAAAATAGCTTCTGTTAAACGTTGTATTCCGATAACAAGTATAATCCTAACTTACTTTTGATAGAGAATATGTTTAGATCAGTCTGATGTAACAATATATCGTTTCTAAAAACTTATAAGGTTAAGATAACTCAATATCTATCAAAAGAACTGGGGAGATTCAGTCCATTTTAGCTATGAAGTATTAAGATACCGCTTGAACTCATTAAAATATAAGAGATTAACAACTTTAAAGTGGCAGAAGATACTTGGCATTTTCAGAATACCGACCAAGTAAACGGAGTATCGAAAGGTAACTAGTAGCCATGTGTAATGTATACTAAATATTCCTTTACTTTTCTCTTTATTTAGTGGATGGGTGTTGTATATTATGTAGAAACCTTCACTAAAAATGTTATAAATGCCCTAAATCTCACTGTACCTACAGAATATCAAGATACCATAGACTAGGTATGCTTAAAGTAAGAAAGTGCTGATAATTCAGACTACTCATCATATTTAATGAATATATTAATATAATATACAGTATTAAGTGATCAAAACGTTGTAGACAACGTCAATTCGATCTAACCATTTCAACTTCTAAGTAGTTTAATGATAATAGATGAACTAAATTTCGGTGTTATATTCAGTTTTCAACAGTGTGATTTAGTTCAAGTTTACTATTTATACTAGCAAACATTAAATCATTGACATTCTATCACTACAGATGGTTGTATAGTTATAGACGTAGAATTTTCAATTGAAGTCACCGACAGAATCCATCCACATAACTTTCATTCACTTAACTTATGTGATCTCGTATAAAATTAATGAATTATTAACTAAGTTTGATATTCATAATTTAGCGCACAAATCAGTAAATGAGATTGCTAGTTACTATACTACTTTATCATGCACAAAATGCCACTAGATCTAGATAATCTTGAAGTTTGTCACCAGCTTACTGTTTGTTATAAATGAGTTGAGATGACTTTTTGGAGATTGATAATTAATTTATTATTTGTATTTATCATCGATGAATTTGTACTAGGTACCACTGGAAAACAGAAAACACTAGACATGTGTTTCGTATAGATATAGGAATTTTCAGCAATGAGCACCTTTAGCTTCTCACAAATTGATTCAAGTGGAAATTCTACCAATAAGCATTGGTTGAGCTGTGTCGATGTGTAACCGTTCCCTGAGTGGCTCGACGGTTCTTGGTTCGATACTCCGGAAGAATCACAGGTTTGAGCCTCTTATGAATACTGTGTCAAAATAAAACGAAGCCGATTTAAATCAATCTGTTGCAACAAAAACTAAATTAACTACAATCTGTACAAAACCACGTCAAATTAAATGAAGACATTATTGAATTACAGTGTATGTTTCTGACGTAGATTACTTTATGGAACGTAAATCCGTAATAATATTTATGAATATAAGTTTACAAAATATAGTTTTTCTTATGAATTTCACTTCTGAATGTGTTATTTAATGTTTCTGTAATTGGCAGGATGTATTTCTTAATATAAGGACCATACTAGAATAAAGCATATCGAAATGTTGCCTATTACAAATATACATTTGATATAGACTTCTATAGTCAATAAAATTTAAAACGAACAGTTTATAATCAAGATCTCAGATACATTTTAATATATTTTATAGTCATTATAGTAGTATTGTGGCTGTTAGCTATAATCCAAGATACGTGACAGCAAAGATCTACCATAATCGATTGCTAATGTTTACACCGAATTCATTTCTTATGGGTTGAAGTTGATTCGACACTATTGTTACGTTTGCATTACTTAGAAGATCTCTATATACAACAATAGTTCACAAGTATAATTACAATTGTAATACAATATCAATTAGAGGATATACATACTTTCAAAATTATAACTTTCAATCTTTTACATTCTTTTATCCTTTTTCGAAATGTTTACTAATGAGTCAATCATTATTAATTTCTCTTTTGAATTAAATAGTTTACTGTTACTAATAGTAATTGGATGTTTATTAGTGTTCAATGATTAATCCCTTATTCTGTGTACGTGATCATTTTCATGTGTATTTCTACATGACTTAATATAAATTTGACAGAAATACAAAAGTTATTCTTCTGTGAAGTTAGAAAACAGCATGAATAATTACCTATTAATCAATAATAATAAATAAGAATCTTTTTTATAATATGGGTAACCAAGAATTGAATGTTTACTTTTATTGTTCTAAAATAAACTGGGGATTCTTCTATAATTAGGATAAGTTTGTATTTTCCCGTTGATTTGTAATGGACTGAAACTGGTCAGTCTCTGTTGCTATATGTGCATCCTGAGCGGATTGCCTCGATATAGCGTTATTACACAAGTTATTTATTGAAGCCAATGAGTCCCAAATAAAACGAAACGCGCATCCTGGATTCCGCTTGCCAGTCACAATCCAACTTCAATACATAACTGGGGATTCTTCTGTTCAGTAGTTGTCAATAGTTGAATTAAACTAGTTTTTTTGGAATAACCTGTTAGTGAATAATCAGTTTATTACTTGCTAAGAAATACATTTGTATGAATTGTAATGGACCGCTTTTTGATACATCACTTCTAAAGTAACTACTGATTACATACTTTGTTAGTGATTCTTGAAAAAAATGAAAACAATTTGACAAAATAATCATGATCATTCATTTTTATGTAAAGAAAGTATTAGAAATTACCAATATTCGGACAGCGTTGTATAACTCTTTATGCATTTTAACAATATATCTTAGATTCTACACAATCGAACTACTGATTCATTTTGTTGGTTGGTATCAGACCATCAAGAGCGATACTTTTATGACGTGAAAATGAAAGAGAGGATGGATGGGATGATTTGGTTGGTGGACGCGAACACCAATGAGATGCGTGCCTAGTTGAGAATGTGCGATTGACCTAAGCTCATTTACCCTCCCACAGACCGACAATAGGACAATTAGAACTAAGAGCAGGAAGACTGAGAGACCGAGAACTGAGATCTGGGAACGTATTATATTTTAATCATGCCTTTATATGTACATAGAGTCAGACCATACAGTGAACCAATCAAGAATCTAACATTTGTACAGAACAAAGGGAAGTGTGGAAGTGAATGTTACAACTTGTACACAATTAAGTAAGCGTAGTTCATAGTAACTAAACAATCCGCCAAGAGTAAATATACAAACGAGAGAACCGGGCAAGAGGAATATAACAGTCATAGAAATGAAATGTTTAAACTGTCCACAGTTATAATAATTGAAATAATGTTCTAAAGCACAGTTCCCGAAGATAGCCAATCTTCATTAGGTGCCTGGTATATCAGATACATTCTTGAGTTCAATCCCTAATCGGTTTGTGGATGCTCACTGATGAATAATCCCATACCAAGACAAAATAGCTATCAAGTGATTCTTGGTTATCATTGGTTGTCTAACTCAGAGCAATTCATGATATCGAGTAGCGAAATATTTATTTAATAATCAATATGAGAACATATCATTAAACTATTCTTGAATGATGCTTTTAGGAATCTCAACTAGCGTTTAATTTATACAACATTAAAAAGATACATATTGAAGAAATGATGTTGACATTCAGCATTTGAACCCTATCGTCAATCGGTCCAACTATTAGACAACTGTTTTTCTACTATACATAGGATGCATGAATTCCGATTTTGTTGACTCCTTATTACCTTTATATTTTGCACTCTGTTAGAATTCTGCGAGGATTATCCCGTTTTTAGTGTACTTAAAAGTCCATGTTAAGTCCTCTAGTTTTTATCACTTATAGTGTCTAAAATGTGCCAAAGATCATTCTCGCAAGAGCTATGCCCAATTTAGTTTACACTTTAAAAATAATACGTCTGTATTGATATGCATAGAGTTCAAACAAACGATAAAAAACGTATTTCTCTTTATTGTCATATAACCATTCTGATAGTACAGGTAGAGATTTTATTGGTCACATTTTATTAATGTCACAACGTTAAATGAATAGACACTATAGTGACAGGACAATGAAACATGTTAAGAAGGAGTTGGTGAGTAGTAACATATTAAAAACCTAACATTTACTGTCAACATGTGATCAGTTTACGAATTGGATGAGGATGAATCTCCCCGTTGATTTAACACGGACTGAAGTTCATCAATTTTTGTTGTCCTATGTGCTTCCATGAACAGATTGCCTCAGTACAGTGATATTTCATAAGTATGATTTGAGTTGGATTGTGTCTCGGAAGTGGAATCCTATAGGCGAGTTCCGTCCTCTCCGGAAGTCGTTGGCTGGATATACCCGCATCTCAATCTTGATGTTCACGTTGGAACCCAAATTCTGTGCGTTTACTGTCAAACTCCACCTCATCGACCACTAGGCTACTAAGTCGCACTTGCTGAAGGATGATCAACTTCAGTCCATATGAAATTAAAGGGAAGATTCAAATCTGTCCACAATATACATACAAATCTGTTGCACAAGCCTGGCTATGTGAACTCAATAGCCTCGTGGAAAACGTGGTAGCGTTTGGAGTTAAACGAAATGAGTCCCAGTCCCGGGGGGAAACATCGACTCTGGGATGCAGGTACATCTAGATAACGAGTCCCAAGTAGGACGAGAATTGCATTTGCCAGCCTCAACCCAATTCATATGTGACCAACCTGTGTGAAAGCATTTCTGTCATATAAGATATTAGTTTTGACCAGGATATATTAATCGATATGTTTTTACATGTAACGTGTAGTATGTTTTAATATCTAAGACTGAACAATCTTCATTAATGTTACATATAATTGCCTATCTAAATAGTTCATACTCCTAATATATATATCATTTGAAATTGTTTATTATCCCCTGGATGGTAATGAAAACCGTTGTTTTCTCTTCTTTATTGAATAAAATTACAAACTTTATGTACACGCAAAGTTTTATTCATTTCAAGAATGATCTAGGCAATTGCTTTTTCAGTGGATCAACACAATAAGCTTCATTGTTTGATTTATTTTGTTTGAAAGGTAACTTAGTTATTCAGTTATTATATCTTTTTTACTTTCTTATGAATATGGAGCACTTTTAATATAACTGTATAAATTTTATAAAGCATAGTAATCATAAGTAAACATGAGATTAAACTAACAAGTAGGTTTCTAAACTGAAATGAAGTAAATATTCAGTATGATGTACTGAAGAATAGTTTCGATTACTTTTTATTTTTATTCACCATAAGTTTGCACAACAGTACGCTCAATCGTGGATCGAACCCTCTACATTCATGTCTTGGGTGAACATCTAGATATCGGCATCACTAAACTGATCTACATTAAATGATAGAATTCTGATGTCAAATAGTTGTTGATATATTACTGTAATCACCCAATCCATTAATGATAAATATCTTACTCCGTATATATCTGAACATCATCAGTTGTGACTTCTTACTAGAACTCAAGCAACATTTTGGCTAGTTGTTTTAGTTGATTTGATGCAGTTTGCCGAGATTTGTTTTAACTTGTTATTTTTCTTTCCATTCAATGCTTTCAATAGGAAGTTGTAATTGAAGTTAAGACAAGACTGAAGTGGTAAAGTTACCACCAATAATATCAGATGACCGTAATGCATTAACACAATATACATAAAGTTTAAATATCTACTACTGGACATTGGCTCCCAAGATTGAGGCTATGGATGGGCACTGTCGAAGATTTGCAAACAGAGACGAAACAGTTGTCAGTGACTCTCTAGTTTCAGCGGTGCTCATTCAATGTCAACCTATAACGAATAAAAGCAACAAATTACAAAATGCCATAAATTAAGGAATAATCACTGAATCACATATCTTTTTTCCTGTTCACTGAATAAGTATCAACAATACAGTTTCAGTTTATTTAGTTTAACTTGTTACACAGTGACTTTGGTCGGTACCACTTAAAACCAAGGAGAAATGAACAACTGTTTAGTTCTGCTTGGGAATGTATGTCCTTGATCACACCGAGGAATCAAACTTAGGGACTTCAAGTCTCGTGGCGAACAGTTATTTGTTGGCAACAGTAGGCCTGCATGCAATGTTAGAATTTTGTCTTCTATCAATTTGTGACATCACCTATGAATCATCTACAACAATCAGTTAACTAGTGGCCAGCTTCAGGATGTCTCTAAATTATAATTAGAAGTAGTGAGTTGTAGAGTTCAGATTTGTCGAGAGAAAGACTGGGACCCAATTATCACTAATGACAATAAATGATTTTAACTCTATATTACAAACTATGTGAAGTGAAATTTCTAGCACTGGACGCTGACTATCTTAGTGGTTTATATATTTCAACATTCATCATGAAACGTGAATGGCCATATTTCGATTTTCTGACAGAATCGAAGGTGATCAATTCACATCGATCCAACACTAAGAGCAAACACCTATCCAGCACTTCTTCGTTCTGATTGTCACGCAAATAACATTAATCTGTAACAAATACGAACAACTCCACAAAACAATTTCAATTCAATCACATATTTCATCTATTTACTTTTCGTATGTTTACTATTTTCTGAAAAAAACAGCTGGTTAATTCATATATGTAATCCATATACATTTGTATCAATATTTTCTTAGTTTAATCAGTAACATTACTTGAAAGTGTATATAGGCATCAAGTAGAGAAATAATTCCAAACTATAACATTTAAATCACCTCCACCCCACTCCACCCCATTTATTTTTCTTTACAAAACACTTATTTGATTGCAAATGTCACAGATTGTTGTTGACAGTGTACCATTGAAAACCAGGGAGCACTGGACAGCTGTTTCGTTCTAGTGTGGAACTCCTCAGTAGTGCGCATTCCAGATTCCGCACTAGGGGCTTCAAGTTGACGGCGAATACCTATCCCTTTGCACGAATAACCATCGGAACCACTGGGTCGGCATCGGGTGGTAGAATTCCCACTTCCATCAATTTGTGATATATAGCGCGACGATCATCCATTATCATTAGTGATAACTGTCTCACATCCGAAAAGTCTGAACTCCACCAGTCACGACTTCTAACTAGTGCTTCAAGAACATGCTAGAGTTAGTCACTAATGAGCTTATTATTATATTTCAACTAGAATGCTTATTTTTGTGGAGATTGGTTATTTATTCGATTAAATATATCACAGACTGATGTTGATTGGGTACCATTGAAAACCAGGGAGCAATGGACAGTTGTTTCGTTCTAGTGTGAAACTTTTCAACAGTACACATTCCAGATTGTCAAATAACATCTAAAATACCATGTATACAAGTAAATTATTGACTATTTACATATTGATATCACGTTTAAAATAGTAGCATATCATAGAAATACATCATTTTTGGACTTGATTTAACATTCAAACAATAACAATAACAACAACAACAACAGAAAAATTTTTTTTTTTAAAAAATAATTTATCATTTCGGAAGATAACAATCAATGAGAAGAACATTAAAAAGTAAAAAAACAATTACGTGATCACTTTATTATATTCAAATAAGTGTTAAATATTAAATAAAATAAAACATGATAGATTAAAGTCGAGTTAAACAATTACAATATAAAATGAATTTAATAGAAGATTATTTACTATAGTAAAGTTTATATGAATATAGTGAATATATAAAGTTATGCTTATTGTATATTAGTAGATAAGATAATAATATTTCAGGTTATTTCAAAGGTTAAGTTAAATTTATTTATAACACATAATAATTAGTGATTAGGGAATAGGTCAATGATATGAAAAAAGAAAAAAGATAGAAAGGAAGAAACAGTTTAGTTCTCTATGAAATAAACGATTACCTGATATTATTATTATTATTATTATTATTATATTTCAACTAGAATGCTTATTTTTGTGGAGATTGGTTATTTATTCGATTAAATATATCACAGACTGATGTTGATTGGGTACCATTGAAAACCAGGGAGCAATGGACAGTTGTTTCGTTCTAGTGTGGAACTCCTCAGTAGTGCGCATTCCAGATTCCGCACTAGGGGCTTCAAGTTGACGGCGAATACCTATCCCTTTGCACGAATAACCATCGGAACCACTGGGTCGGCATCGGGTGGTAGAATTCCCACTTCCATCAATTTGTGATATATAGCGCGACGATCATCCATTATCATTAGTGATAACTGTCTCACATCCGAAAAGTCTGAACTCCACCAGTCACGACTTCTAACTAGTGCTTCAAGAACATGCTAGAGTTAGTCACTAATGAGCTTATTATTATATTTCAACTAGAATGCTTATTTTTGTGGAGATTGGTTATTTATTCGATTAAATATATCACAGACTGATGTTGATTGGGTACCATTGAAAACCAGGGAGCAATGGACAGTTGTTTCGTTCTAGTGTGAAACTTTTCAACAGTACACATTCCAGATTGTCAAATAACATCTAAAATACCATGTATACAAGTAAATTATTGACTATTTACATATTGATATCACGTTTAAAATAGTAGCATATCATAGAAATACAGTCATTTTTGGACTGATTTAACATTCAAACAATAACAATAACAACACACAACAGAAGAATTTTTTTTTTTAAAAATAATTTATCATTTCGGAAGATAACAATCAAGAGAAGAACATTAAAAAGTAAAAAACATTACGTGATCACTTTATTATATTCAAAAAGTGTTAAATATTAAATAAAAATAAAACATGATAGATTAAAGCGAGTTAAACAATTACAATATAAAATGAATTTAATAGAAGATTATTTACTATAGTAAAGTTTATATGAATATAGTGAATATATAAAGTTATGCTTATTGTAGATTAGTAGATAAGATATAAATATTTCAGTTATTTCAAAGGTTAAGTTAATTTATTTATAACACATAATAATTAGGATTAGGGAATAGGTCAATGATATGAAAAAAGAAAAAAGATAGAAAGGAAGAAACAGTTTAGTTCTCTATGAAATAAACGATTACCTGATATTAGTTATTATTATTATTATTATATTATTATTATTATTATTATATTATTATTATTATATTATTATTATTATTATTATATTATTATTATTATTATTATATTATTATTATTATATTTCAACTAGAATGCTTATTTTTGTGGAGATTGGTTATTTATTCGATTAAATATATCACAGACTGATGTTGATTGGGTACCATTGAAAACCAGGGAGCAATGGACAGTTGTTTCGTTCTAGTGTGAAACTTTTCAACAGTACACATTCCAGATTGTCAAATAACATCTAAAATACCATGTATACAAGTAAATTATTGACTATTTACATATTGATATCACGTTTAAAATAGTAGCATATCATAGAAATACATCATTTTTGGACTTGATTTAACATTCAAACAATAACAATAACAACAACAACAGAAAAATTTTTTTTTTTAAAAAATAATTTATCATTTCGGAAGATAACAATCAATGAGAAGAACATTAAAAAGTAAAAAAAACAATTACGTGATCACTTTATTATATTCAAATAAGTGTTAAATATTAAATAAAATAAAACATGATAGATTAAAGTCGAGTTAAACAATTACAATATAAAATGAATTTAATAGAAGATTATTTACTATAGTAAAGTTTATATGAATATAGTGAATATATAAAGTTATGCTTATTGTATATTAGTAGATAAGATAATAATATTTCAGGTTATTTCAAAGGTTAAGTTAAATTTATTTATAACACATAATAATTAGTGATTAGGGAATAGGTCAATGATATGAAAAAAGAAAAAAGATAGAAAGGAAGAAACAGTTTAGTTCTCTATGAAATAAACGATTACCTGATATTATTATTATTATTATTATTATTATTATCATTCATTATTGGAAATGAGTCATTCTATCTTATACTGATATGATTATTCTATAGTCTAACTTGATATATTTATTCCTTTTAAGAAAATTATTACTGCTTTCATTAACTGTAGTTATCTAGAAAAAAAATGGTTAGATGGTTAGTTCTTGAAATATGAAAAGTTACTATTCCTAAAGTTCTAGTTAGAATTTACAATATATGCAAAGAGTGATGTAGTCAATCATTATGTCAACTTATTATAAGTAAACTGACAACTAGATCAAATCATTGGTTAGTTAAACATTTGACATTAAACACATGAATGCCTTGAATTAGGTATTCAACTGAGTTGTAACTCCTCAATGATGACGAGTCCCATACTAGAGTTAAACGGCTGTTTATTGTTCTTTGGCTCAAAATTTTACTTAACTAAAATCAACTTATAAAGTATAAAAACTGAATATAAAAATCAATCACCAGAAAAATATCAAATTAAATTTTACATAACCAATCCTTTCACGTTAATACAAATTGCAAGTGAGTATTGTGAGAATTCGTGAATTTATTATCGAAAATTGTGCTTGGATAGACAACCATTGAAAATGCGGAAGTAATGAACACCTACCTTGTCTTATTACGGTAGTTCTTTATAGTGCCTATCTATAATTCTCTCAGGGAATCAAACTGAAGACGTTCGGGTTTCACTTTGCTGTGATCAGTGCAGTTCAACCATGTCGAGTATGAGAGAGTTGCCAACCGAGGGCAATGGTTTAGGTGGCAAAAATATATCACGAATTTGTTGAAGTTAGAAATGTCAATCACTGAATACCGGCTAAATGGCCAATTAGGTAATAGTTAGCTACGAAACCCTAAAAGCCCTAGGCTTGATTAATTGAAAATACGCATTTCTGAGGAGATCTATTTTAAATGATTTCCTCCCCCCCCCCATCATAATCGTAATATCAAATTCATACTAATTAATCTCTACAATAACCGATAAAAATTTTGTTTTAACTTAAGTTACTTGTTTCTCGCACTTACGTTTCATTCCATAGAGATAAAATCTGGGTATTTCTTTTTAGATAAATAAGCTTAGTGATTATCCAACCAATTCACTAAACTCATTACTATTGTTCTTGACATTAATGATAACAGTCATTTGAACGATAAATAATGCATTGTTTTAATTCACTCTATTAATTACAAATTGTTTGGGAATTCCTTCATTACATCATTCCAACCACTTATACACATTCATAAATACTCTGTCAAAATATATTATTTCATATGAATGAAACACATAATCCAAACGAAAAAAGATAGAAAGGAAGAAACAGTTTAGTTCTCTATGAAATAAACGATTACCTGATATTATTATTATTATATTATTATTATTATTATATTATTATTATTATTATATTATTATTATTATATTATTATTATTATTATTATTATTATTATATTATTATTATTATATTATTATTATTATATTATTATTATTATATTATTATTATTATATTATTATTATTATTATATTATTATTATTATATTATTATTATTATTATTATTATTATATTATTATTATTATTATATTATTATTATTATATTATTATTATTATTATTATTATATTATTATTATTATATTATTATTATTATTAAAAAAAATGGTTCAGCATAATGGGTTAGGCTTTCTTGTAATCTGAAAATTACTATTCTGAAATATGAAAAGTTACTATTAGTTAGAATTTACAAGATATGCAAAGAGTGATGTAGTCAATCATTATGTCAACGTATTATAAGTAAAACTGACAACTAGATCAAATCATGGTTAGTTAACATTTGACATTAAACACATGAATGCCTTGAATTAGGTATTCAACTGAGTTGTAACCCTCAATGATGACGAGTCCATACTAGAGTGAAACGGCTGTTTTGCTTCTTTGGACTCAAGATTTACTTAACTATAAATCACTTATAAAGTATAAAAACTGAATATAAAAATCAATCACCAGAAAAATATCAAATTAAATTTTACATAACCAATCCTTTCACGTTAATACAAATTGCAAGTGAGTATTGTGAGAATTCGTGAATTTATTATCGAAAATTGTGCTTGGATAGACAACCATTGAAAATGCGGAAGTAATGAACACCTACCTTGTCTTATTACGGTAGTTCTTTATAGTGCCTATCTATAATTCTCTCAGGGAATCAAACTGAAGACGTTCGGGTTTCACTTTGCTGTGATCAGTGCAGTTCAACCATGTCGAGTATGAGAGAGTTGCCAACCGAGGGCAATGGTTTAGGTGGCAAAAATATATCACGAATTTGTTGAAGTTAGAAATGTCAATCACTGAATACCGGCTAAATGGCCAATTAGGTAATAGTTAGCTACGAAACCCTAAAAGCCCTAGGCTTGATTAATTGAAAATACGCATTTCTGAGGAGATCTATTTTAAATGATTTCCTCCCCCCCCCCATCATAATCGTAATATCAAATTCATACTAATTAATCTCTACAATAACCGATAAAAATTTTGTTTTAACTTAAGTTACTTGTTTCTCGCACTTACGTTTCATTCCATAGAGATAAAATCTGGGTATTTCTTTTTAGATAAATAAGCTTAGTGATTATCCAACCAATTCACTAAACTCATTACTATTGTTCTTGACATTAATGATAACAGTCATTTGAACGATAAATAATGCATTGTTTTAATTCACTCTATTAATTACAAATTGTTTGGGAATTCCTTCATTACATCATTCCAACCACTTATACACATTCATAAATACTCTGTCAAAATATATTATTTCATATGAATGAAACACATAATCCAAACGAAAAAGAATTAATATACATTGTGTTATTGTTCAATAAGCATAAACGAATTCTGTTATACGTTGAGTTGGCTAGCTTCCAAATGTCGAATTCTTACATCAATCCACTTTTGATAAAGTGTAGTGTTTAGTCAATAACAGATATAAATGTATACCAATCCACATAAGACTGCATCAACATAATTACAATGATTATGTCACTAATAATAATTAACTTAAAAAGGTTTATTTTAAGGTTTTATTGAAAACTTGTGACTAATAGAGTTCAGATATGTTAGGAGTTAAATAATTAACAATAATGACGTTGATTGATCGAAACAATAAAACCAAAAGATAAATCATTTAAAAGATGGATAGATGTTTTTCTTCTGAATACAAAATTACTAAACGAAATGAAATTACATTCTTACAAATGAGTAAATCAAGAATATCAGACTTAATAGGTGAAGAAATTGAAACGATGGTAAGCTATGATGTTTTATCTTTACATAAGAGTATTCCAATTGATAACTGTTATGAATTTATTAATGGATTACTACAAAATGATCATACACTATCTAGGCTCTGTCCATTATGCATCAGTTTAATCATGAAATCCCTAAAACTATGCTTCAGTTCGACTTTTTACACCTTCAAAGGGATTCTCTACAAACAAACTAACGGAGTAGCAATAGGCTCTTTCGTTTCACCAATTGTAACAGTCCTCTTCATAGCCCATATTGAATCTCATATTTTCAGCAATCTCATTAGACCACGAGTCTAGCTCATATATGTAGATGACACTTTTGTCATTATTAAAAATACTTTTCTGAGAATTTTCTCACAACGAATCAACACCCTGTCTCAGCAGATCAAGTGAATGAGAGCAAGAAAGTGAAAATGAACACAATTAGTTGCCATTTTTAGATTGCTTACTCCGAAGAAATTTAAATGGAACTCTTAGTCTGAGAATTTATCGTAAACCCACACATTCAAATCGATATATCAATTTCAATCCAGTACATCCATTCAGTGTAAAAATATCCCTAGCTCTAAACTTATTCAGAAGATCCAACAAACTCATTACATCAGAAGATGATAAGAAATCCGAATACAAACATATAATCAGCATCTTACGACTTAATAATTTTCTAATGAATATTGTTAAAAAATTTGCAAAAATGAAACGGTTTATTACTAACTAATAGTAAATCATTTGAAATATTATGGATTGGTACAGCTGTTCTACCTTACTGCCATGACACAACAGATGAATAGTAAAGGATTCTAAAACAACATGGAATGAAAACATTCTACAAAATTCTCAATACTATTTGAGATGCATTAGTTAAAATAAAGGACTAGATCCCCTTCACCTCTACACAGAATTGTGTCTACAGGCTAGGTTATGTTGATTGTGATGCTTTCTATATTGGAGAGCCTTCTCAAGAAATCAAAACTTGTGCCAAAGAACATGAAAGCTACACTAAACGACATCTTAACAATCCTGTTGAACTAGAAAAATTGCAAATTTAATCAATAATAGCAGTACAAGCTATCTACCACAACCATAAAATCGATATCAAAAATATCCAAATTATTGAATTAGGCTTTTCCACTTATAATGAAAGATGAATAGCTTAGTGTTTCACATTTTGTTAAATCCAACTGCACTGAACAAAAGGGAAGGCCTTTCTATCCACCCAGCATGAACATTTTACCCAACTGACCATAATTAAAATACATCAAATTTCATTTACATGAACATACATGCAATTTTATTCTTACATATTCACATATTTTCATTTCACACCACACTAACATATACAAACATTTCATATATCTCATTTCAAACTACATTAACCCAAATGACTTGACTTGATACGAAAGCATTTTGATTGTGCTAACTTATTTTGATTTCAATTAGGGGGTTTGTAGAGATAGTTAAATGTGAATTTTGATATCACCAATTGATCTAAATCAGACAACCATAGGTCACCTGGAAGCACTGGACAGCTAATTCGTCCTAGTATGGAACTCTTCAGCAGTGCGCATCTACGACCCCATCGGGAATCGAACATAGAACCCTCTGGCTCCCCTGCGAACGCTTTACCATAGGACCACTGAGTCTGCTTCTAACGGTTAATATTTCTAATTCAGTCAATCCGCGATACGTTGCTCGACCTCATCCATACCATTGTATTATTTAATCTGATATTAATTCAATTCAGTTATTCATTACTCTGAAGAAGCGACTTGCCCTAAGCTGCGAAACGTCAAAAATGGTAATTTCTATTCATTAGAATTTTACATATATGTATCACTCATTTCATAAATGAGTAACTAAGTAAATAGTCTAAAATACTTAAAGTTAGAGTGAAAGTCAATTTAATAAACAGAATGTAAAGTTTAGGAAATACACAATAATACATTGACTTAGTGGTCTTTAGCATAACAAAATGTTAGTTACTACGCTTATCTTAAATGTACAAAGATCAAGTTGAAAGTGATTGATAACAACGAACATTGAAAAGGGTAGAAAAAGTGATGTTCTCTGTTTATTAGTTATTTTAAACAAATTTTCGATGTCTAATCAGATATACTGTCACAGATACACGTCAGTAGATGAATACATTTGCAAGTAATTCACTAATCATTGGTTAAATGAACATTTAGTATTAAAGATGATAAACAGTTGATTAAGTTGGATTGTGGTTGACAAATGGAATCCAGGACACACGATTCATTTTATATGGGACTCGGCGGCGGATGTACCTGCATTCCAATGTAACAGGCTGACCAGTTTCAGTCAATGACAAATTAACATGAAGATACGAATACATCCTAATAAATAGTTGAGCTGAGTTGAAGATTCATATCAGTGCCAATTTGATTCATTCTTTTATTTTTGCTAGAGATCTCATCCTGTATGGATAAGAACTAAAACAGGTTATTTTCACTACAATTGGGATTTAAAGACTTTCTAGAGAGTATTTTGTATACTTCATAATAAAACTGTTGACCATTTATATGTTTGTCAACATTTCCTCATTTTTTTCAGTTCAATATAACATCATAGTTACATAATATACACTTTTTACTAAGTATTGCTTATAGCTCATATCATAAAGGCTATTTATAATTGTCATTTATTCCATGCGCACTTCGCTTTATGCTTAGGTTTAAGTAGTTCATTTACTTATGATATTCATAATTACAAATCAAACCAATGTCTGTTACCGCGTGTGGAACATAGGCCGCTCACTAGCATTCTCCAACCAACTCTGTCCTGAGCTTTCCTTTCCAGCTCTTCCCAGGTGCTGTTCATTCTCTTTATGTCTGTCTCCAGTTCCCGACACAATATGTTTCTGAGTCTTCCTCTTTTTCGTTGACCTTTATGATTCCAAGTTAGTGCTTGTTTTGTGATATAGTTTAATGGTTTCCTTAATGTGTGTTTAATCCACCTCCAGCGTCTTTCCCTAATTTCTTCCTGGGCTGGATTTCGGTTGATTAGTTCTCTGCCATAAAACGTTGCTGTTGATGGTATCTGGCCAACGAATCTGAAGTATCATACGCAATTCATAATTACACTGTACATTTAATGTTTACATTTTCAATGGTGTATAAGCAAAACAATCGAGAAACATGATTCTGCTAATTACAAAACAATAAATGTATCATCAACAAACCTTCATTAGCATGTTAGGTTTTTTCGATTTCTTGTCTCAGTCTCATTTCTTACGTCTGTGACATACAATGAATCGTATGCAAAAAGATAAAATATCTGACTACCATAAATTAAGAGATAATCACTTCAGATTGTCTGTGATTACGTTATTCTCATCTGTCAGTATATCCAATTACAATTTCTGTTTACCTAATCAATGTATGCTCAAAAGAGAACAACAATGTACAGAAGGATAATAACAACAATATATTTTTTCAACAGGGAACATCAAAATTTGCATAGATACGAAAAACAACTTTTCTGCTATTTCATAAGAACGATAAAAAAACAGGTTGGCTGTATACAAATGCAACAAAAACACTGATCTAGTATGACGTAAAGAATAGACTAGTTCATCAGGTTAATGAATTCAGTCATATTTAACGAGGACAAATTTAATTGAGTATCATCATTTCAAAGTGTTATGCATATACAGTATTTGGAGAAGACCAGTATGATTACTGGTTTCTCTTACTACAAGCAAAACTATCACTTTGATGTCTCATATCTGAGTGTTGATGTGACCCTAACAATGTAATTCACATCTACATCAACCAATTATGTAATGAAGTATTAACCATTTAATGATCATCCTTCGGATCTGATTAGTAACAAGATGTAGTCAGTATTACTACAATGAAGAGTGTCGACTGTCCCAGTCATGAACCCTTTCATAAATCTTATATTATAATGAGACACGGCTGTTGAAATCTAAAATAGTGAACTCATATTCTAAGTAAAATTATGTTCTGTTCTACTAAGTTGTGTATCGTCTTTTGATGCAAGATTTTGATTCATTCGTGTATCAAAGACAATCCACTGCTTAGGTCATACCTATGTACACATATACAGTTATCTACTGTTATGAAGCAACCGACACTAACCCTACAAAACAAGGTCATTCGAAATGTATACCTGAATACAATCTTGTCTTGTCAACAGGATTAGAGGGACCGAACAATATCTTTGCCTCCAAACACATCATAACTTTCTTTACATACGATACTCGCATATCCATCCATCCAAATCAAACAATACAACAACGACCTCAGTTGTCTACCAATAGAAGATACAAGGTGAAGTTTCTAATTGATCATGCTTTCAACCTTTGCCCCCCCCCGCACTCCTCTTGTTTTCTGTATTCATTGTTCAGATTTTCGTAAATTTTATCACATCAGATGCATAGCTTACATTAGGTCACGGAGTTACTGTATTCTTTATATTCATCGAATGAATAGTCGCTTGATAAAACGTGCCTTCATTTTATAGATTTCCAATAGGTAGTCAGTTTATCGCTATATAAACTATCACTGAAATGATGTCACTTTTAAGACTATTAAACAAGACAATTGATAAATGTGGTCACTTCTTTCTTTCACACTTCAATTTGATAACTTTTCTCCAAAGATTGACGTAATACTTGTATTTTATTATGAACTATCATGTTTTGCATTTCACTACATATACAACTGTACAGTTAATGATATCATTCGAAAGAAAATTTTCTTCATTAAAGATTCAGCATCCTTCATTTAACTGGCTTTTATTGAAGCGTAGATTCTGTTTCAGTGTCTCATCATCTTTCTTATCACTTCTTTATGTTTGCTGTCACTGTATTTCATTCATCTTGTCTGCATAATCGTGTTAAGTTCACTGTATGAATCATCAAATCGCCGTTCATGTTAATGTCCATCAAATTGTAACCAAGCATTCCCTAAACTTTTTACAAAAATAATTTAACAGTACTCTTGACATGCTAATATATTACAGATGACATTCATCATAAACTTTGATTTTGTACAGACTAAAATCTTTTCATTATAGTGTTTGATAAAACAATAAAGGTTGACTTATACATGTGTGGTGTTTTATTGTCAAATATTACTAAAGTTTTCGTATGAAGTGCCTCCTGGTCACACAAACTTGCACCACCTACAGTTCCGTTCTGACAATTCTCAAATCCAGTCACCTTATTTCATTTTCTTGTTGTCTTGGTTTATAATGCTTGTTTTGTATTATCTGCTTAGATGTCATTGGAACATCTTTCTTATTGGTCTTTACATTGAATTAATATTGTTTGATTATATTTTCATGTGAATAGTGTATGCTTCTTATGCTTGGTCAACATAGAACTAAATGAATCATAAGCATAAATTTTGCTAATAAATGATTATATAATCTATTATTTTAGATATCCCTAAGAAATACATTTTTGACAACAGTACTGACGTGAACTCATAATGATCAACATATTTAGTCATTTTGCTAATAATTCTGGCCCTGGCTTCAGAAGGCAAAATCATGTTCCATTACAGTTCATACTTACTTTAATGCCAGGCATACAACGATTCGTGATTCTCTAAAGACATTGAGCCTAAAACACTCATTTTTTTGTAGTCAACTCTTAACCGCCTATCCAAATGGTTGAGTAGAAATTATCTATGCCATGTATAAAAAAATTATTCAGCAATAATAATGTGTGAGATTACAATTTGCTTGAAGCTGACAATATCAACTGTTGTACTAACTCAATGATCCAGCTTTCACTTCTTAAACTTGTTAAATTATTTTGTACTACAATGAAATAGTTATTCAAATATCATGAATTCAATTTTCAATGATTGTTTTAATCAAGATTAAATCATATTCAAATTGTACTTTTCAACAAAAGATAACATTGTTTTACATAGGATTAAATGAATAACACATATTGATCTATACATTGATAAAAAAAAAGCATATTTTACATTTTCTTTTTCAATGATCTACTTAGTAACAGAAAATATTCATTTATTCATTAAATAGTCAATTTTCTATAAGTAGGCTCTTTATATTTTAGGTCAAAATTACCATCATTATTCTATTTTTGTTTTATTTCCTTTGTTGTTGTTGTTGTTGTTTTTACCTACAAAGTGAGTACTTTTTACTCATGAATCAAAGTGATCCTTAACCTCAACTATTCATTTTTTTTTTTTAAAGAAAATTCTGTTTTTTTCTATATTTTCATATTGAACAAATGAAAATAATGAAGTGATCCATGGAACCGGATTTAATTTTTTTTCCTATTTTTTCAGTTGTCATTTACAGGTTTTCTCTGTGTATCTACTTAAGTGTTTTTTTTTTTAAGTATAACATTTAATCAGTGAAAATTTCATGTAGTTTCTTTTTCTTCATTATTAATCTGAATAGAATAAGAACAACTAATCTCCACAGAATAATATGAAGTCAGTTAATTTAGTTTAGTTCTAGTCAACTGTATACAATCTATTATATTAGAAAATTGACATTTAAACATATGTAATCTATTTCTAATGATAATTTTGATTGTAATTTACATGGGAAGTCATTTAAGTTGGTAATTAAAGATGCTTTATCCGAGTTGTGTGAAACTATCCAAGAATATTGTCAATAAACATAAGGTATATAAGAAAATTCTGGAAGACGGATTAATATAGTAACAACAAATTGTAAAACTGTAGTTAAATGATAACGAAATGAATAAATGCAAAAGAAGTTAATATGGTATAGGTAGAATGATGATGAAATAGAATAAATGCAATTTTATGAATGAAAGAAATGATATAATCAAATGAACCGTTTGTTGTAATTGATGTAATAAAATCGTATAACAGGTTAAGATTTATTTGGACTGATTCCTAATGTGGTGAAAAAATAGTTGGTAGTAAATCCTGTGCTAAGTAGAACTTACCAGTTATGTCTACCTAGTCTTAAATGAACAGAATGTTCCAGTAGGATTAAAGTCTTATTTACATTCATAGATTTTGATCAGTACAACGTAATAGACATTGGCCAATATTCAGTTATCAATCAGTGTAAGTATTTTAATACTATAACTAGTCAGTAGCATCTCAAGTAACTGATAGTGTCATTTTAAGTTATGTGGCTGGATGGAATGGGTTTGAGTCTTGTAGTGAGCATCGTTTTCTCGAAGATTGTAAGCACTTCTTACTTACGATAGAGTCAACCAACAAATTCTAGTTTTTCATCACTAACCAAATGAATATCACAGTGTTTATGTGATATAACAATAACAGGTTAGGACCCTGTATTAAGTATTTGGAATAATCTGCTGTTTTAGGTTAAGTTTGGATAACTAATAAAGTATGTGACTATAAAGTATGTTTTACAGAGTGCTATATTGCATGTTTGTCTTAATAAATTTGACAGTAATCTTTATCGAACGTTTCAATATTTAATTTATTTGTACGTTAGGAATACATGGTGGTTGGA
The DNA here is from genome assembly GCA_034768735.1 of Schistosoma mekongi. Classification (NCBI taxonomy): domain Eukaryota; kingdom Metazoa; phylum Platyhelminthes; class Trematoda; order Strigeidida; family Schistosomatidae; genus Schistosoma; species Schistosoma mekongi. Next base: position 83,065,456 of record CM068306.1, on the reverse strand, counting down.
ACTTTATCCCCATTAAATTTTATCTGTATGGTGCATTTCATTAAGAAGAACAACCTGTATACATTCTGTGAACATTTACTATCCGTTATCTTATTTGTCCTCTCTTATTGCATCCTGTTGTTACTACCCAACAAAGGTTACTGTTAAGTTATTAGTTAGTCAGTTATCATGAGCATAGATTTGTTTATGACTCATTTTTTGTTCAACTGTAATGTTATCTTCATCAACAACATTTCCCATGTTTGACATTTTAAGATATTGGCAGCTAAAAACATTGATACGATATTACATACACAATCTTTGTTCACATATCAAATATTCTTTATTCTATTCATCTTAATATTATCGTGTTGAACAACATGAATTCGACTATCAAAATTATGAGGTATTTCAGTAGTATTGTTAACTAATAAGAAACTGAAATAAAATAAATATGTTAATGGACGATCATCTCGCTATATTACAGTGTGATGAAAGTAGGAATCCTACAATTGGTCATAGGTAATGTGGTGTAGTTTGTCAAACGTTCACCATGAAACCTGATAACGTTAGATTCGACTTTCTGATGAAATCGACGGTGTGCACTATTGTGAAGTACCATACTAGTGAAAAACAACTATTCAATGCTCCCTGGTTTTCACTACTACCCAACTAAGATCTATGACGAACACAAACATCTAAAATAAGTCATCATTTAAGTAGACTGATTGTAAAACTCAGTTTTTTTCTCCACATCATGAATACATGTTATGAAGAATATTGAATCTAAATTAAATATCAAGAATACACCTGAGTTAATCATTGACAACCAAGAACTAGTTAGCCATTGCATCTTTGTCAACAATCCCTTAACAACGTATATTCACTTTTTTATTAAATGCTTACGACGAAATTATCTTTAGACTTCATAACTAACATTTATTTATTACATCACTAAGTTGACAGCTAACAATATAACTCCAAGAAACTAATATATGAGCACATAAACGATCCGTTAACAGTAAATCATCATCTAATTATTCATTTAAGGTTAAGTATTACTCATCATAATTTATCAATAGTAATATAAACACACCTATTCAATGTTATATATTCCTATGAGATTAAATTGTGCTTATTTCTATTTCATATTAAATCTAAGTTCATAAAATTTATTTATTTTAATTGAGTTTACTAATCAACTTTACAATAAATTTAATTGTAAATAAAATGAAAAAAAAAAAAATAAACAAAAAAGAAATATATTTCACAAGTAATAAATTTATTATGTGTGTGTGTATGACTTTTAAGAAAAAAAGAATAATAATAAAGAAAAGAAATTTTTCTTTTCTTCATTTTTTTCTTTCTTTATTCATAGATTTCTTCATTACTGATTAATTACACTAAATGGGGTTAAATGTCGGTTACTATGACTCAATGTAAACAATGTTGATTAAAGTTTACATTGGAAATGTTTGTTAACATTTAAATGAATAGGTTTATTTTTTATTTCTAATAGAAATTGGATATTGATTGAAAAAAAAACAACAACATTTAAATTGGAAAGTTGTTAGGGATGCTAGATTTCCAGAATTCTCTAAACAAATCTGTTATTTTTGTCATTTATTTATGTAAATTTAAATGTCTCATTTTCGCGCAAAAATGTTGCTTTTTCACTTTTAGTTTATATTTCCCACTTAGTGAGACGCTAAATCTTATTGGTTTATTGTTTATTTTAGTAAGCTATTCGTGACATTTCAACGACGCTCTCTTTTTTTGTACATATATGTACATGTGATTTGTGGTTGTTATTCCGCTTGCCAGGCTGCCCGTGGAATTAAACGCCTCTGCAGAATTTCGACTTCTTTCTGTAGTTAGCTGGGGTGCTGTGAATAGCTTAGCCTACCTGTTAATGTGTCGCTGGTCATACTTTAGCTAGCAAGTATCGAGGTGTTTTCTTTAGTTCGCGAAACCCTAGCAAAAGTATATTTGAATTTTCATTGTTTCACCCGGTTGTATAATATGAATTCCTTCATGAGATAATGGATGGGTAATGTTTAGTTATACTATAATAGAATGATACAGTTATCTAATGCTAGTTCTTGGTTTTTGATGGTTGTCTTAAACAGATCAATTCAGATCTAAAGTAAAATGGAGCATTTAATAAATATTCCTATTTCTATAATGATTGACAGTAGATAGGTAGTGTGAAACAGCGATAAGTAAGTAATTGGTGGTAAATTCCATAAATTAATTGAGTAACTAATCTCCCTTATTGTCATCGTTACCAACGTAATTAACAATGTGGTTAAGGTGGGTGTTAATAACTGAGTATTTTTAGTTAGTCAATAGTTTCCAAGCTACAGTTAAATTTACTTCACCCCTTCAAGTTCAGCTATTCTGACTGGCTCATATATAGCCGTTCTTTATATGCAAATAAACCATTTGATGTAATTTAGTTACTTAGAAGTCAATCACTTATTCTGTCTTTAAGAGACGTAGTGCAGTCGATGTTTTATTTTCAAGCATTCTGAAATCATCCAACGATCTTTGGACGAACTCTAGATATAGTTTATGTCATTTTTTGCTCAAACATTCAACTCTGTAGATGTTTCTCCTACATAATAACATCACACTACCGACACTTAATTTCCCAGACATGATCTCGTTGTACATCTGTAAGTTCCCTGTCTTTGACTTTCATCAATGCTGATCAAATGTTGTTAATCGCATGAGAATAAACTTTTATTCTACGCTGCATGAGTATCCTTCTGATTTCATTCTATGTGTATTTACAGTACGGAGTCACCACAATGTTTTCCCGCCTTCTTGTTTTCTTTTATTTACTGAAACATCTTTTTCAACAGCTTTTTAAGATAATTATCTGCCGTAAATGTAGCTTAGGTTTAAAGTTGGTACAGTATGTTTATTTTCCTTTTCTGGGACAGGACTGTTACTTCTTCTGATCAAATTTCGCACAACATTAGCTTACAGAGAGAGAGAGAGAGAGTGTGTGTACAAATATGTAATCTGGATATCTTTCAAAAGATACCTGGATTTCACAATAATGTTGTGTCTTGCAATAATCGACGGATCGACAAGAGCCAGTTAATAATCATTAGATTCAATCTCATTAGTTAACGCTATCCAACATATGGTTTATCCTTTCGTGTAGCTCACACAAACTAATCTCTTCTGAAACAGTGAAAATTTCATTCACATACAGAATCCATAGTTTCGATCAGGTGATGCATTTTGTAAACACGTCTTTTTCCATGGCATTTATAAACAAGTTTGTTACGATTGAGAGGGAGGCTTATGGGGATAGTTAACTGTCCATTTCTGATATTACGAAGTGGTCCGTCCAGTGCTTCCAGGTGATCAATGGTTGCCTGATTCAGACCAATTAGTGATATCAGAAGTGGAAAGTTTGTTCGGACCAGTGAAATTGGCGAACTTTTTTATTCCACTTTTCTATTCATACACATATCCCTGAAAAAGAAATGTAGTGTAACCTAAACATAATTCTAAGCACTAAGTGATTATGAGAGATTCTAACAAGCAACATAGATTTAAATCAGTGTCAAATGCTAAAAAATCACATATAATATCTAATGTTTTCTTGACAGGCACATTAGTCAATAAGAAGAAAATATCCAAATCTGTCACCAATACATCTGTTTTAATATTGATTACCTGCCAACCACCTCTAAACCGCCTTCATTCTTGACATGGGGTTTGCTTAGTCGATTCATTCAAATTATTAGCTGCATTACAAGTTGATTAATGAAACCTAACCTGAACTTTAAAGACTGGACAAACATTGAATTGGTGTCCACTTATGATCAAACAGTGGAAAGATAAAACAACATAGCGTGAAAGAAGGCTGAAAAATTATATCCTGGTACATTAATCATAGTTGATAACAATGACTAGAGTTGATCAGTACTTGTTGCTGTGTATAACGTAGATTAGATTGATATAGCAATTAGTCATAAGTCTTAGTAAATTTTGATTGTGTCTATAAGTGGAAGCCTGTTTAGGGCTTGTGCCTACATTTCAATACTAATGAAATCTACACTACTATTCAAACTCACTTCTAATACATCACTTGATTGTGTATACACCACTGTTTAACTAGAATATTGTCAAACAAAGAATAGCGGTATAAAAAAATCCATTTAACCGTCCTCATTAATTTGTTAATTAGGACAATGTTACTTATATTTCCATCGAGTTACAGCTTTTAGAAGAGAAGATTTATCCCAACAGTTTATTACTCTAGCTTTCATTATATGTATGCATATATGCTTCTTTGAAAGTGCATTACTAAGAAAATAAGATGTCGTCATCATGATACCACCTATGACACATTTTGCACCAATAGTAATTTGCCTAATTGAATTTCTTCAGACATCAAATAGATGTGAAGCACAATAGGTGGATGTTTAAATACTCAAGAGCTCCTTCCATACTACTTATTACTTAATATGAATAACTACATTCTATGATATCTTATAAGTAATCTGTTCCCTGCACAAACAATGCGCCTTAAATCTGATAAATAATACAAAATAAATGTCTGGAACATATTTTGATTGATTTGTTTCTCAATGCATATCAGATTGTAATGAAAAATCTTTTAAAATGATACAAGGAGGAGACCTACATCTGATAGAATTCATTACTCATACAGTGATTATCAAACTGTGATAATAAACATTGTGATTCATCATTGATTAAACTAGATTGGTTTGTTGTACGATTATTAATTCCTAAATGAAAATGTTTGGATCAATTCGTGGTAGTGAGTATTAGGTACTGTAGTATTCATTGACCATACATATATTGAAAATATTGCTGTCAACAATAGGAACTTATTCCATCAACATATTTATCATTGCTGATGTTCCTCTATAAAACAAAATTCCCTGTTTTGTTAGAATGTAGTTGGATCTCCACGCTGACTTGTCACAGACCCTGTTGCCACATATGCATCCTGAGCGGATTGTCTCGATATATTTATAGTTTACAAGTATTGTCTGAGTTGGGTCGTAGTTGGCAAGCTTAATATAGGCACATCCACCTGACGAGTCCAGAGTAGAGCGAAACCCAAATTTTGGATTCGGCTTACCAGCCACAATTCAACTCAAACAACTATTCTCTGTTGTTGAGAATAGATGAGAATATGCGGAACAACGTCTTCACTATTCTATGTTGAGTATTACCCATAAGGATATGATTAATTGCGTATTATTATTGTTGATTCGTTATCATAAAACATGGATACATTTTTACAGTATTCCGGTAAACAGTTTCTCAACATTCAAGATAGACACAGTTTGTTTTATATTTATATCACAGATTAATTTCAGTTGACTATTACTCAAAACTAAGGAATACTGAGCGAATTAAATACCATTGTTTCTCGATTCACCTACAATAATCATATGACTAGTCATTAACTTCCGAATATTCTTGAATATTTTTGAGAAGTCATGACTAGTGGAGTTCAGATATGTAAGGAGTAAGACATTTATCACCAATGACTGATAGTAGCTGTATATTATAAATTGGTTGAAGTGAGAGTTCCAACATTCGCTACCAGCTAGTCCAGTGACATTAATTCTTAAGTGGCTTTGTGGGTCGTATTCCATGATTGGTTAAAAGTCTCCACTGTTACTTAAAAGTAGATGTCCAGTGTTTTATCGCTAACAGTATTATCCAACTGAGATCAGTTCGTGACAAATGCAAATAACAGATTAGTTAACAATCTCAATTAAACTGTTTTAATCCTCACAACACTCATCATCGAATTAGAGCCAAATTTTTGGCTACAGTGTGGATGGTGATTTATTCTTAATCTTTTTATGTCTGTCGTTGGGTACCAGTCCAGTGTTTCCATGTTAAAGAATTTGTTGTGAGTCTTAAATCCATTTAGTTCAACTACTGAAAACTATGAAGGAGTTCTGTATGCATTTGTGTGTGTGTGTGTGAAATAACCATCATGTGATTACAATAGTTATAATAGTTTTATTATTGAAAATGACTACTAATTTAAATATTGTTATAAACAGTGATTGTAGTCACGTTACTTAATACTTAGTTCTTGACATTTATAAGATACACCTTTCAAATCATTATTTCCCAACCAGTCTATATGTTAACCCAAGTAAAGTGTAAAATATTTGTTGTTGAGAAAACTAGCACAGCATGGTTTTCGAACTCACACTTTGTCAGTTTTTTTTAAAGAATCACTACAATTTGTATTCATGGGAATGTGAGAAATTCATTTCAGAACCTCTATAAATTAAATAATAATCAGCAAATAATTGTATGCTGTCTAACTGTGTTACACTTGTATTCTATAATCTTTTAATTGGAAGGTAAATGATCTTTTATATCCCTTTAGACTGTGCCTATTTAAGGTTCAGGATTAGAGTTATGTTAAGGTTAAGGTTAGGGTTGGGTTTAATTTGTGGTTAATTTAGGTTAAGAATTTTAATTGCTTATATTGATGGTTTATGTGTTATATATTGTTGATACATTAAGAAATTAACATTTGGTTTGCTTAACACAAAGATATTTACTTTATGATGTTAAAAATATGATTTTCTTAAAAGTTTTTACTTTTTGAATGTTTTACTTAAGCATGACATTAAGTTATTTTTGACTGTCTATGGATATGCTAGGTCATTGTTGATCATTTTTAAAATGGTTATTTCTCATAGAGAGTTTAAGATGCTCTCTAGGTCATCTCTTTTTTGTACTGTAGCCAATTATCCTAAATATCATTTCACATTATTAAAGCACTCAGCACAAACATTTTACATTAAGTAAAATCAATCTATTATTGATGAAAATATTAATTGACTAATTGCAACTTGACATAAAACATCGACATTTCTAAAAAGTTAACACATAGATTAACAGAAGATTATTTTACAGAATAATGACCTTTCATTTTATTATGATGGACTCGTATCTTTCCACTGATTTGTTATGAACTGGAGGTGGCTAGTCTTTGTTGCCACATGTGCATCCTGAGCGAAATGCCTCGATATAGCTGTTAATTACAAGTACATCCATCCAATGAGTCTTAAATAGGACAAAACGCGAGTCCTATTTTCCGCTTGCCAGTCACAATCCTGCTTAAATAATACTTTTATATTATCATCTATGTATTATTAAACATGACCAGAAATTAATATATGGATACATAGATTTAAGTAAACAAAGTTTATTAAGTTATAAGTAGTTTTGTAAAGAATTATATAAATTTCTTTTTTCCTTATTCTTTACACTGCAGTTACGATATTTCTTCCTGCTGACTATTGATGATATCACTTATGGATTCAACATTCAAACACATAGAACATCCACAATAGTAGATAATAAAAAAGCCTGTTTATTTCAGTAAGCGTTAAATATGCACAAATAGACATGGGTGTTTATAGTTTTCATAGTTATAAAGCTGGAATCATCATTAAAATCCATCCATTTGGGAGAAGGGTAGATCAAGGCTAATAACAAATTAAAGTATCCAAACGAATGGTGATTGGATGAAAAGTTTTCGACTCTTTAAAAGCTTTTCGAGGCTCTGTCGAGATTTATAGGAGTCATGCCGATAGTTTGATATCGATGGGGTTTATTGGGTTATCTGAGCTAGTTAGTCTCAAAAATTGGAGAAATTCATGTGGTCTACTTTTATCCAAGTCATCAAGGATGAAAATGGAAGCCATGAAATTAAACCAACCGGCTCAGTGAACGAAGTATAATCAAAATCATCCTTCTTAGCCACAAATCTTCTCTGTAATCCGAAAATAAAGTATCATTTAGTCAAAATCATTTGAAAATATCGATAATGACTAGGAGGTTATGTAACACATGAATATCTGGTAAAACGTTGTTTGGAAGAAGGCAGTATATCAATGATAGTTAGTCGAATATGAAGAGCAGAATAATTAATTGTTGTAAATATGGCTAGTTAATGATAACAGCGTGACAAAGTCAACTATGAATTGTAAGAGGGGTTATATATACTACTTTTAAAACACTGTTTTGGCACAGATCCATGCACAACTAAAGCCTCTACTGTACATAACTTTATAATTAAAGTTTCCTTTAGTTCGCTTAACCGTCCTAATTACTTTAAAAGCATACTCTTATGGAGCATCGTGATTCAAATAGTGAGATATTCTGGAATTGAGCCTATTTAGAGGCTGATATATCCCTTTGGACAGTGAAGCAAGCCAATTTTCATAGATGTTACTAAACAAATTTTATACTGAGTGGTTAAGGTATCTAGCTCCATAGGAACAGGCAGATTTGTTGCTACACATTGATTTGAACTAAAATGGAAGCTAATATTTCATGCATTTACGAACCAGAATCCGCCTTAATGAAGCAAAGTGAGGTTCGATTGAGTGCAAAGGTTTTCGTGAAAGATCTCGAGAGCCTGTTTCATTAAAATCCTTGCTACGATGTCTAATTTTGCTGAACGTTCGTGAAAACTACTTTTTCAATGCAGCAGAAATACGTTCACGTTACTGTTTTAGCTATATGTTTCTATCAGCCAACGTCAAACAATAGCTATTAGAAATAAATATCTTCTTTAGCCTGTTCAGCTCGTCGCCAATTCTATTAAAACTACAGACACGTCTAGCCCTAAAGGAGAGATTGGACGAAGTTTATCCTTTATCTCAGAAGAACTACATTAAAGAATCCAATTAGTGACCATTCGAGTTTAATTAGTAGAAATATAATTTGAATCTACTTTCAACTTCAGAGTGAACTTAAATTAAGCATGTAAACAGTATTTCCTAGCCAAATCAAAAGGCTAGAAGATAGGTCAATACTGACCTGATCGGCTGACCATCAAATTCATCAATAAATCTGAACTACACGTTCAAAGTATATCAATTGATTAATTTACTTAAATGATTTTTCAAAACACTTAAATCAGAGTTATTGTTCTTAGAAGGTAGTCACTATGACAAGGATATATATATATATATATATATATATATATATATATATATATATATATATATATATACTAAAAAAGCACAAGTAACATCTAATCATACTATTATTCTATAGGTATTTTCATCCAACAAAGAACGAAAATATTTACAAAACTTGGGCGCCGAGTGTATGTAAGACATATGAATAGAATGTATTTGTAAATAATCTCAGCGGATGAAATTAAAGAAAAATTCCAACGTTTCGCTCGGCAATCTGGTCCGAGCTTCTTCAGGGAAATAACCAAGATCAAAAATTATCGAATATAAATGTAAATAAGAGGTCAAATTTGAATTATGAATATCCAATCGTATACAGGGTATGAACATGAAGAAGCTTGGACCAGATTGCCGAGCGAAACGTTGGAATTTTTCTTTAATTTCATCCGCTGAGATTATTTACAAATACATTCTATTCATATGTCATACTATAATTCTCCCTATTACACTTACATCATCTATAGAATCAATGATTCAATATTGATTGAAATAGTTTATGATTGATTGTAGTAGTTTAGTCAACCATTTAACAATCTCATAGTAGATTAAGTTATTTAAATTTCTCTTAATGAAAATTTTCGGTTACTTTTTTTTAAAAAGGTAACAATTAAAATACATATAGTAACTTGTCGGATGATTCAATTAGTCACTGGTATCTATCTATCAACCTATCTATATTTTACTGACAGATCTCTCTTAACTAAAACTATATTTGTATGTTATCCTTACTGAATTAAGGTAAACAATAGTTATAGTAAATGAAATTAAAACAATCTATATGTTTCTATCTATATATTTATTGCTTTCATGACGTTTTGTATTCATACATTATTATCAGTTGCATTCCAGTATATGTTTTTCTCTTCTAACTGATCTATATTGTTCTACTATTTCGCAGTTTATCATTATTGTGACTGATGCATAGTTTATTAATAACAACTATCAAATTATTAGGTTATTCTTTATTTAGATTAACTGTTAGATATGTAACATATACATAACATTGTTATGATATAAGCATATATATACATATATATATATATATATATATATATATATATATATATATATATATATATATACATCTATGTATGATGTTCTAAATCTACGACAATATTTGTTTACTAAGTTATTATTATTATTATTGTTTATATGCTTAATACAATGTGATAAACATTTCTTTGATAATACACTTTATATTTTAGTTAATTGGATTTGTCACAGATTAATGTCGGTAGGGCACTATTGATAATCAAGAGACAAACGACATCTATTTTATTTTAGTATGAGACTCCTTAATGGTCTGCACCCTAGATTCCACTCCAGAAGCTACAAGTTGGCGAACGCCTAAAACTCTACATTTCTGGGACAGCCGGCATCTAATATTAGAATTCCCATACTAGGACAAAACACCCGCCCTTGGTTTTCATTGGTGCCTTGCCAACATGAATCTATGGCGAACTCAGTTAACTAAACTTATTACCACAAAACACCTCAATTAATATTTTAGTTGGACTAAAGTAACAAAATTTAGTAGAAATAACTTGTGAAGGTAATCTATATGAATAATTCGCTCACGGTGTTGTCAGATTTTATATCTAACGATTTTATCTAGTAATCATGATCAAATACTAATATGCAAAAAGAACAAGGATGACTATCTGTATAATAAGATCAGTACAGCTTCAAATACCTTAGCAAATACTGAAAATCCTGGGTTTGATCTCATGACAGCAGAAAGGATGCGTTTCGCTGAGTCCCATAGTAAGACGAAACAGCTCCCCTCTATTCCATTCTTACAGTGGTTCACAACAAACATCATTCTACGATGAATACTAACAATGATATTTGATATTACCATTAGTTATGCAATTAATTCTAACCCATGTAACTTCGATTTCTTCTTATTCTAAAGCTGATATCCGTCTTTTTGCATCTTTATGGTAGAAATAATTAAATAAAAGAAATTATCTATCTTGTGAAACTTTTTGTAACCTATTACTATTTAACTGTTATTCGTGGTATAACATTGTTGTGAATTGACTGTAGGCAAACATGCAACACATACTTAAAATGACGTCTAGTGATGTCATTGTACATTCACAGACTTCAGAGTTCTTCTCTCTCACTAAGACTGAGATTTTATACAATTATTCTCATCTCATCCCCCCCTTGTCAACTTTTCTATGGTTGTTCAGCGAATATCAGTCAAAGATTAAAGTCATATCTTGATAGAATCGTTTTAGTAAATGTACAACTATCATACTAATGTTTCTTGGTCGTTGTTGTCATACTACAGAATTGTAAAATGTAATTATTAGAATCTTCATGATTATTTAGCTAAATTATCTGCAAATTAATTTTTTAAGCCAATACGAAGTTGGCTAATTCAAAATCTCATCGTCTAATCAACTATTTACATTAAGCTGTGTGCCATCGCATGCAACACTGAGCCTATTGTAATCATTTCCATGTTTATTTCTATCGGTAGGCAAATAAATTGTAAATGTATTATCATAAGAACATCATAATATAACAAAAGTTGTCTGATGTCAAAGTAACACCTGTTTATTAGTCTTCGATTACTACTGGATAGGATACATCTCAAAACCACGTGAGGGAGGAAGAGGCACTGGATATCCGTTTCATCCTAATATAGAGCTTATCGGTAGCGCTCACTGAAGACCCCACCAGAAATACAAACTAGGTCATGTACGTCCGATAGTAAGCCATAAACCACCATCAATACTAAGATGGCCGGCATCTTACGGTATAGATGTCACTTCAATTTGTGCTATAGAAGTAGACGGCAAAATAAAGAAAACTTTATCTAGCTTGTCAGCTACTTTAAAAATCGATCAAAGTTTCAATGTAAAACTATGACTAGTAAAGTATAGAAAGTCGAAAGTGTGATAGCTATCACAAACGCCGCTTGATAGTATTCGATCTTTATCACAAATTAATCAAAAATCGGTTCTTATCAGTGTACAAATATTAGACAAAAGGTGGTGATAATCAAGCGTTCACTGTGGGAGCTGAAGTTCTTCTGTTTGTTTCTATGGTAAGGCAGGGGGGAGATAAGAAGTATGCACTGTCAATGAGTGCCATGCAAGAAATTGTTATATAGTGTATTCTAGTTTTCAGTGGAATCCAGGTGAAATCTACCTGTGACAGAAATAAGTAACTTTAAAATTATTTGTTTGTGTATTTATATATATTAATGTCTGTAGGATACTAGTATAAACCAGGGAGCACAGGACAGCTCTTTTGTCTCATCATAAGACTCATCAGAAATGTATACCCTTGATTCCGCCAGAAAAATTGAACCCATGCCTTCAGACCACACGGAAAGCACAACCATCTGCACCGCTTGCCCTACCTTCAGTGACATTATTTCCATCTCCATCATTCTGTGACTGTTAAGCGTTTTCTCCAAATTTGAGGCAGAATTTATGGTGTGCACATTTGAGGAGTCCCCCATACTCTAAGAGGAAACAGCTGTCTATTGCTTTCTAGTTTCTGTTGGTCCCCAACCAATATCAATCTGTGGTGAAATCAAACAAATAAAACCGAATACCTATCTCTAAAAACCCACTTCAATTCAACTTTAAGACTTTTTATTTATGTATATTCTAACGAATTGACATGAGTTAGATAAAGATTGAAAATCAGGATATGACTTAGCCGCACTGTTTACCCACGACCCAAAAAAGAGTCATACCAGGTATCATCAGGTTTCACAGCTACCATCTATACTTTAGACAATTTACTCGGCATCAAATGCTTCACATTTATCACTATGAATATCTTGATTACAATCTCTGGTAAGATTGTCAATATTCATTGATAAAGAGTTTTATATCATAATGAGAATGATTTTCATTAAGTGTTTCAATCAAAGTAACTCAACACATCTTTTCCGCTAACACATATACAATAAAATAGATATCGTTATTCAAACAAATAAATTGCATTTAATATATTTAAGTTGGATTGTGACTCGCAAGTGGAATCCAGGACGCGCGTTTCGTCCTATTTGGGACTCATCGGCTGGATGTACCTGCATCCCAATGTTGAAATTCACACTGGGATTCGAACTCAGTCCGTTTCATGTCGAAAGCCACCGCGTTCACCACTAGACTACTGTGTCCAGACAGCCATACGTGTGCAACAGGCATATATGTAATTAGGATAATCTTGTATTTACCCGTTGATTTGTAATGGACTGAAACTGGTCAGTCTCTGTTGCTATATGTGCATCCTAAGCCGATTGCCTCGATATACAAATCAACGGGAAAATACAAGCTTATCCTAATTACATTACATTTAACTTTTATTTAACATAATTTACATAATCAACTTGTATAAAGCTATCAAAGATAACAATAAGTGTAATCTAATTTTGATTTATTTCATTTCAATCTACTTTATCATTTATGAAAATATAATGTAAACTATCCATATAACTTTTGATTTAGACTTGATCATATTGAAACAGGTATTTCTTCTTCCTCTTTCTTCTTCTTTTTTTCTTTCTTTCTTTTCCTTTCTATTTTAAGTTTCCTTTACTGTCTTCAGTTACAGACAAGTCTGTAAAAATAGAATTTAGACTTTTATTATTTTTATATTAAATTTTTTTTTTCTTATCAATTTCATAGTACAAATAAAAAGTGATTGTTTTCTTTTTGTTTTTGTTTTTGTTTTTCATTTTTTAATCATTTTAATGTTCTGCTACATTACAATCATGATTTATGGTAGTGGCATAGTTTTAGTATGCTAATGTCATTCAAGTACAACTTAACTATTAATTGATGTTTATCTTAATGTTAGAAGGAAAATATACATTTTTGTCCAATGTTTATTTATATATACATACATACATTTAGACAAAATGATATTTAACTAATAATGTTTAGACAATTAAAATTTATTAAATAGATAACATGAATGAATTAATTTAATAAAGTAAAATATAAGTAGTATATTTAAATGATGAAAGAATGTTGTATATCTGAGATATTTGTTTAATTAAATCTACTGTAGATATGAATAGTAGGAAAGTAGTGATTTTACTCTCATGATGACCATCAACACTGTGGTATATGAGTCCTGAAGAAGATAATTTTATTCTTACTTACATTTTAATATTATTAAAGGTTGTAACTTAGACAATTTACTCGGCATCAAATGCTTCACATTTATCACTATGAATATCTTGATTACAATCTCTGGTAAGATTGTCAATATTCATTGATAAAGAGTTTTATATCATAATGAGAATGATTTTCATTAAGTGTTTCAATCAAAGTAACTCAACACATCTTTTCCGCTAACACATATACAATAAAATAGATATCGTTATTCAAACAAATAAATTGCATTTAATATATTTAAGTTGGATTGTGACTCGCAAGTGGAATCCAGGTGAAATCTACCTGTGACAGAAATAAGTAACTTTAAAATTATTTGTTTGTGTATTTATATATATTAATGTCTGTAGGATACTAGTATAAACCAGGGAGCACAGGACAGCTCTTTTGTCTCATCATAAGACTCATCAGAAATGTATACCCTTGATTCCGCCAGAAAAATTGAACCCATGCCTTCAGACCACACGGAAAGCACAACCATCTGCACCGCTTGCCCTACCTTCAGTGACATTATTTCCATCTCCATCATTCTGTGACTGTTAAGCGTTTTCTCCAAATTTGAGGCAGAATTTATGGTGTGCACATTTGAGGAGTCCCCCATACTCTAGTAATGGATGAAACTGGGTTCTATCCTAAATTGCCTCGATAACAAAATCAAGTAAAGTAAATACTTGAACTTTTATTAAACATAATTAAATATATAAAGCTATCAAAGATAACAATAAGTTAATCTAATTGTGATATTTCATTTCAATACTTTATCATTATGAAAATATAATGTAAACTATCATATAACTTTTGATTTAGACTGATCCTATTGAAACAGTATTTCTCTTCCTTTCTTCTTTTTTTCTTTCTTTCTTTTCCTTTCTATTTTAAGTTTCCTTTACTGTCTTCAGTTACAGACAAGTCTGTAAAAATAGAATTAGACTTTTATTATTTTTATATTAAATTTTTTTTTCTTATCAATTCATAGTACAAATAAAAGTGATTGTTTTCTTTTTGTTTTTGTTTTTGTTTTTCATTTTTTAATCATTTTAATGTTCTGCTACATTACAATCATGATTTATGGTAGTGGCATAGTTTTAGTATGCTAATGTCATTCAAGTACAACTTAACTATTAATTGATGTTTATCTTAATGTTAGAAGGAAAATATACATTTTTGTCCAATGTTTATTTATATATACATACATACATACATTTAGACAAAATGATATTTAACTAATAATGTTTAGACAATTAAAATTTATTAAATAGATAACATGAATGAATTAATTTAATAAAGTAAAATATAAGTAGTATATTTAAATGATGAAAGAATGTTGTATATCTGAGATATTTGTTTAATTAAATATACTGTAGATATGAATAGTAGAAAGTAGTTGATTTTACTCTCATGATGACCATCAACACTGTGGTATATGAGTCCTGAAGAAGATAATTTTATTCTTACTTACATTTTAAATATTATTAAAATGTTGTAACTATAGACAATTTCGTGGTAATCTTTGATAGTCATGAAAAACTCCATAGTAATATATAAAAAGTAGCCTTTCAAAAACTACATGTAAATAGATATGCTAACAGTTTGTGTTAGAACATTAAATACGTTTAAAGTTTAGATGAGTACAGTTAACTTGCAGGAGTAAACAATATTCCAAGTAATGCACCACATTATACCATCCGTTGGTTCAGCAACATAAGTTGATGAAATAGAGTACATTGAAGTAGTAAATAGAAGGTTCAGGAGACAACAACAAATCAGTGCCTGTTACTCATGAAGAGTAGGCCATTCACCAAGTCTCTCAAACCGATTCCGTCCTAAGCTTTCCTTTCCCGTACTTCCTGAGTGCTATACATTCTTTCGTATCCTCCTCCAATTCTAGGCACAATGTATCCTTTCGTCTTCCTCGTTACCCTTGCGATTAAGGATTCTAAGTTAGTGCATGTCATGTTACACAATTTGATAATTTTCTGAATGTATGTCCTATTAGTATAGTTCTCGGTAGTTTGGTCTGGTGGAACCCATTTAGCTTTGTGTACGTGTTTACGGGAAAACACATTCCCACTTACAATCATGTTGTTGAAGATACATAAGTTCACGAATCTCTCACCGTTTTCATTCTGTTCTTTCAGTCCATGTTTTCCCATTATATCATCATATCCAGTGTTGTCCATTCAAACCATGGTGTTTAGGTCTCCCATTAAAATGGTCAGGTCTTTGGCCTGTATCAGCTAATAGAACTGGTCTCTATCATCTTCCTGGCTGTCGTTGATAGACACATAGCCTTCTTTAATCTTTCAAAGTTTCATGATTGTTTAAGAGTAATAATCTATGTTTGGTATATATAGTTCTATAATTGCAACTTTTGTAAAATTGGGTGGAACCCTTTATAAGCAATTCACTTATAACTTCAACTTCTCTTCACTAAAGTGCCCCTCTAACTTCTCAATTTACTTGTAATGTTTCGTTGATATACTATTAGACAAAATGGTGAATATATTTTGTTTTTAGTTTCAATTAATGATTCAAACTTAACACTTCCTCGAATAACCAATTGCAGTCAGTGTTAGATTGTTAGCAGATAACTTTACGAGATACTTTCGGAGCTCTGATGTGAAAACGTAAGCTGTGGAGTTCAACTACATCTGGTAACTGGCAGTTATCCACTGATGCCAACTGATAAGTTAGCACAGTAAAATGCGATTTAATTAAATTTAGTATTGTCAATCGATTGATCTTCGCTGACTCAGTTTTTTCATGTCATAGGCGTTCAATGTTAAGCACAAAAGTTCTTTGCTTAAGCCCAGGTAGTGTAGTTTCATTGATGAATCATCTCTTAATAGAACTAAAAAGTCGTTCAAAACTCCATGGTTTTCGTTGATTATTTAACTTAAGTCATTTCATGATTTTGTAGTCAAATTCAGCACTATCCACAACACACAAATCAATTGATTCGAATTCAGCAATCTATACAACACCCATGAATGAAGTAATTTAATGGGTAAATCCATCAAACACTAGTCATAAAAACAATCACTTCAAAATATTTACATTCCTCTTCATATATGTACAATAAGCTAACTGAGAAAGTATATCAACTGTCTAAGTTATTTCCTAACCACTTAGTAAAATCTTAAACGGATTGTGTGATACTATAATGATTACCTGAGATGAGTTTTAGATCTGATGACTTAATTGGTTGAATATATCACAGATTGATGTTGGTATGATAACAGTGAAAACCAGGAAGCACTGGACAGCTGTTTTGTTTCAGTGTGGAATTCTTCAGCAGCACTTACCTCAGATTCCGCACCAAGAGCTTCAGGTTGACGGAGAACGCCTAACATTCCGAAACACTGGCTCAAAATTCAATAGGAAAATTTTCACTTCCATAAATTTGTGATATATAGCTCGATGATCATCCATTTTCAGAATAGATTGGTGTTAGGAATGTTACGTTACGTTAGCTACTATGTTCAACTGTGTAGTCATTATCATCATAAATAATTGTAATACATATATCAATATGACAAATATATGTAGCATTCATAGTGTCATTAGTCGTCAACCTAACAAAAAGTTCAGTAAGAAATCAGGAATGATCGGTCAAGTAGAAAAGTAATCACAACGGACTAGTTTAACGCTTATGGATTAAATAGAAAATATCGTTTCAACAATCAGAACTACAACAAATTTACTCAATTAAATAATCTAGAACAAAGAATGTGATGTCACCGAAGTAGGATTTATGAGTCATCAACAATACTTTTTAAGAAGGTTTACGCTAATTACTTCGGCGTGAAATCTGGAACTTAAACCTTTTTTCAGAGCGTTATGTGCATATAAATATCTTCAGGATGTTTATGAGATTCATCTCTGCCTATGTATATGAAACGTTTTGTTCTTTGTTATATTTTTATCATCTAAAATACAATACTGAAATGTTTGTTTTCAAGCCATTTTTGTGCCATTTAAAGTACACGTTATGCGCTTATGCACTCAATCAACAACTATTTGTTACTTTAAATAGCATTTCTTAGTGAGTACTTTACTGTATTTCTTTAGTTATTATTACACCTCCTTCCTGTACTAACTTTATATTGTTGGCATGGTGATATGAAACTATCGGTAAATTGTCTAGTCACTTGTTAAATAATCTCAATCATTTACAATATATACATATATACTTATTACAATTTACATAATCATTAATCTACACGTCTATCTTAATTTTGTCGTTTAAACATTGAATTGGTTAAGTATTTAGCTGAAATTATGTAATATGTATCATGTGATTTTTACAGAAAGTGGGGGGGGACTATTCCTTACAGACACATTTCCTAAACTAACTTTTAAATATCTTTCTCTTTTGTTTACATTAAGTAACAAATAAGATTAATTTTGTAGTTAGACTAAAACTGTTTGTATGTGAACACTCACAGTCATTGAAAGTTTTATACTAGAATGGTAAACAATTGTATAGTTGTTAGCGTTCGACAGACGCTTCAGTCATCATTTTTAAAGTGTAATAAATGCAAACCAATTAATTCCAATTCAATTGTCCATAGTCTAAGTACTCGCGAATTCTTTAAATCCTCATTACATTCCTCTTTGAAGTTATAAGTGAATATTAATAAATGAGACACATTCTAGAACAAACGAACTGTTCATTACTTTGTGGAGTTTAACGTTTGTCTGACAAATATCAGTCTATGAATTAAAAGATGGAATTTGATAATCTTCAGACAACCAGTAAAAACCAGAAAGTAATAGACTGTGCTTTGTTCTAATATGAGTTTTTTCAGCATTATGCATCCACCACCTCACTAGGAAATCGAATCCAAGACCTTTAGGCTTCACGGTGGACACTTAGCCACAAATATTAGGAACACTGCAAAGTTTTTTTTGCTAGTGTCAGACTCAATGTTAAAAATATAAAAGCTCTTATAGTTAACAGCTAGTGTCTTTAGGTTTAAGAGCATAAGCACTGCTTTTAAATCACCTAACTAGCATCTACTGGATTATTGTATATACATATAACTTCAGGAAATATTTGGTACTTTGTTGATCACCTTCCACGAAATAATCAATGCATATCTCGTGCTCGACTTTACTGATCATGAGTTACAAGTGAAGGTCTTATAGAAGCTGAACTATGACAAAATAATTTTCATCATAACATAACTAACTGCATATCTCTTAGACATATGAGAGATGAATTAGATCTTTGGTACGATGTAATAGAAGGTTAAAAATTCACTAACGTTTCTTGCAAAGAAACGAAAATAGCCTGTACTTCAACCTTTCTAGTATGCATGATTCGCTGGAGTGTCTATTATTAAGATACAGTTTTGAAATCATTCATTACAACTGAGAGGTGCTGTGAGCTCTAGAGGTCACCTCACGTTTTGAGCAAGAGATAGGTAGTTTGCTTTGAATAAATGAAGAATTCCTAATAAACCTTATTATCATCGTATAAAGTGATCTGCACATAACAAATCTGCAGCCAAAACTGTATGTTAGATGTTTGATTTCTAGGCAGGTCGGCATTACTTCCTGTTAAGGAGTAGTTGTTCAAAGTCTTTTGGTTATCAATAACTTCTTAGTCAATAGATTTCTGTGAAGCAAACAATCATGGTTGATTTCACTTGTTTAAATGATATTTATACTCAAACAAACAAGCGAAAAAAATCTGTTAGAAATCAATTCATCGTTTAACATCCATTGTTTTATTCAGTTATAAGTAAAGTGCCACTTCATTAATTTTATTAGCAAGTAAAAATTGTAGATGGCTAAGCATTCATCGTGTGATTTAAAGACCTTGGGGTAGATTTTCTGGAGGAATTGAGAGTTCTTAATACTAGGAAGTCCCGTACTAGTTCTCCCTGCTTTTCAGTGGCACCAAACAGACAACTAAACTTAATACCTATCTTCATAAAACTACTTTGATTCAATTATAAAATTGACATAATGTGATATTGATGAATAGGATGTAGCATCTATATGCATTTCATATATCATTAATTTAGTTAATGCTTTATGTGCTAATAATCGATGACATTTTCAAAGCTATGTACAGAAACTAGATCTTGAAGGAGTATTACGGAACCTCTGTTTCTTGGAGGTATATTTCATAACCATACATTTCGACATATTGCAATAAAATAATAGGCCAATAGTGAACCATGAGTATATTAATATAAATAGTGAAGGCGCTTCAACTGTTTTCACAAGCTGATTAAATAGGAAGAGACCAGACGAATATGCTGTGTTTACACAATGGAGAAGGAATTATTGAAAGTCAGATAAGCATTACTCAATGGCAGTTTTTCTATTACGTTTATTGATAGTAATCTAAAACGTAAACTACAACCTTAAAAGTGTCCTTCGGTATCAAAAAGACTCTTTTCATAAACATAGATTTCAAAAGAGATAGGGTATCAGAAACTTTGAAAACTAACTCACTGGGTAGCATTCTTGTGCACCTAAAAGTTTGTTTTCTCCTGAATAGATTTCCTAATTGGCAGCACAAAGCTACGTAATCTGAGAACACTATCCAGCATGGTGAATGTAAATTATTCCCCAGCTCGAAACAATAGTATTAGGTCAATTTTGGTAACTCTATTTTTTCACCTCTTCCGAATTACCCTTCAGTATCATCCTCTTTGTAGAATTTTTGAGTTTCAAACCAGTACACCCAAGGCTTTAGTAGTCTAACAGCTCACACCTGACCATAGTGTAAGGAGCATATCTCATACTTAACTTCACCTTGAAATTTACACTTTATGTGTCTATTAGCTGTGATTATTTGTTATTGTTTGAATGCAGTTTTCTTTAAATTCTCATGAACATCCTTATTTTTACAAATAACTCGGAAAATTCATATTCAGTTATCACTGATATCTAAATGATGTTGTATCTGCCTCAGAACTGGTTATTTTTGTGGTAGTTAATTCTAAACTCATAATTGTACAACCCGTTGAGTATTAACCGAAATGAATATTCATCGTTCAAAAGGTCTTATTTTTGATAAACGTGGGCATTTTTGGACGATAATCAGTATTTGATATCATGAATTAGACTCAACTAAACAACGACTGGTCACGTAGAAGTACCCGACAGCTGTTTTGTCATAACCTGGGAGTCTTTTTAGAGGCCCACACACGGACCCGCACAGGATCAAACCCACGGCCCTCTGCCTACGAGGTTATCGCCCTACCACTAGACCACCGAATCGGCCACTGGATGTTGATATTTCTAATTCAGTCAATTCGTGATAGTATTATTCTAAATTAAAGGGAGTATATTTGGTGGACAGGAAGGTGGATGACTGATGATTTTATTTAATTAAACGACATGATTTTATCTTTTGACTTTTGGAACATTTCAGTTTACAGAACAGTACTTGCACTTAATAATTTCAGTATGCTAAATAAAAGCATATAACTGTGACTGCTTAAAATATGATGAAACTTTCACACTGCCAAATGTGATGAATTCCCTTTCAACATTAGATTTATTAGCAGATCTGCGGGTTTTTGAAAAGCTGTTTCACAGCCTCTAGATAGCGACTGGACTACTGTAAATAACAACTAGTAATTCGGCATAACTGTTGGAATGCTAAATAGTGCACATCATAAAGGTAATGTGATTCATGAATATCAGAAATAAAGTATATCGACGATTATGCTATATTTATATGCATCACTATGCAATACATTTGATTTTATTCAGAGACCACTAAGATCTCATATTTTAACATTCCTGTATAAAATTTACTTATTACGTTAAAATTCAATACCATTCATTTCGTTATTTAACCACTGCTAGCCAATTCTGAGGTCAATTAGTCTACCTTATTCATATATAGATTGTTTGGCTTAAGGTTTAACTATCTTTAATTTAATATAAAATGACTTCATCAATCTTACTAAATAGATTCAAGCTACATGGATCCTTTTATTTTCCAAAGATTAACAATCACTTTATCTATCTATTTAACAGAACCTTGAATCTGGCAATAAATACCATGATCAATTAAAATTGTATTATCGGATTCCTTTTAAATTATAAATTTATAATAAGTTTAGACTTTGAAAAAGAATATAAGTAAAACAAAAAAAAATAATTTAGATCATTGTCAAAAATGATTTTCGAATATTTGCGTGATGAATACATTCAAAAAAGAAGACTTCTTATAAATGTTTCATTTCACTATTATTTATTCTATTGAAGTCAATATTCTATCAGATGAATATTAAAGTAATTCATTATCATATGTGATAGATAAAGTCTTTTAAATGTTAATACTTGACATTATTCTTTATTCTACCTGATATAAAAAGAAATATTTTATTTATTAGATGTTAATGTATCTTTATTACTTTGTCCGACAGTTCATTTACAACTGAATTAATAGTATTATATAAGTTGGATTGTGACTAGCAAGTGGAATCCAGGACGCGTGTTTCGTCCTATTTGGGACTCATCGGCTGGATGTACCTGCATCCTAATGTTGATGTTCACAGTGGGAGTTAATAGTAGAAAATATATATTGATCACTTATTGAAATCAATTCGTTTGTTACATGTCAAAACTGAGACTATATAGAATAGATTGTTCTACACGGGAATAGAATACTTTAAGTAGACTAGAACAACAGATTGATTTTTTCCAACTTTTGTACACCCCTCCCCATTCATGAAATGATAAATGTGTTATGAGGTAGCTTATTTTAAGTAATTACCTTTAAAATGTGAATATACAAACCATCTAATATTAGAATGAGATTTATTCATATTTAGCTTAGAATATCTAGGTGTCAGCTTTATTCTCATAGAATGACTTTGGTTTAGGTAGCATTAAGAACTAGGGAATATTATAAAGTAAAGTTCTGATATCAGATTCCTTATTGGCGTAAGCCAATAAACCTAGGATTTTCATATATTTAACCACGCACTTGACCCTTTAAACTACTAAATACCGACCTAGTATAAATGTTTTTTTAGAAATCCCGTATTAACACAAGATGTTTGTAGATTATTCCGCGACTGCAAAGTTTCCGCCTGCCTATTGAAATTCAAATAAATCAAGTTCATTAGGATGAAGTTATTTCTTCCTGTTGACTTGATACGGTCTGAAGCTGGTCAGTCTCTATTCCCATATATACATCCATAACGGACTGACTCGATATAGCTATTAATCACAAACATTATTTAAGAAGATGTACGTTCATTCTAATTACATATGTGCCTGCTACACAAACATGATTGTCTGGACTCAGCAGTCTAGTGGTGAACGCGGTGGTGTTTGGCATGAAACGGACTGAGTCCTAATCGTGGTGTGAACATCAGCATTGGGATGCAGGTACGTCCGGCCGATGGGTTACGATTATTACGAAACGTGCTTCCTGGGTTCAGTTAGCCAGTCCAAATCCAACTTAAGTTCATTTTCATAACGCTACTATTTGGTCTAAGGCATTTGTTAATTAGATGCGTACTTCCATTTAAATCTACTCTTCAAGAGTTATCTGAATGACTTACTCGTTTCTGTTTTCCTACGGAATCGATATTTTTCGTCATATTGCCACATAATAACAAATGTATTTCAGTTTTTGTTATCTTCACTCAACATTTCGGAATATTAACAAGTTAAACGCATAGTTATTATAATAACATCCTTAAACAGTGTGACTTGTAACCCTGATGTATCTGTGCCAACTTTTTTTCCAGCAATTTCAAGGATACTAATCTCCCTACTGTTTGAGAGTTTGTGATCACATTACCAAAGCAAAGAGCTGGTTTTCTGTGCTTTAACTAACATAAATGACTAAAAATAGTGAAAACAGATACATCATAATGTCTACATATGTTTACTGCTTCACTTCTTAGCATCACCTGTAGTATTCTGTCCTCTATGAGAATTATTCCTTGCCATCAATGATTTTATAATGATCTCAGTTGAAACAGTTTGTCAATATGAAATTCGTGGCTTATAAGTATGTAAATTGAGGGCGTCGTTTATGTTCTGCGTTGATGACCAAGACATTTTTTTCGTCTAGGTGCAACATCCTGACAGTGACAGTTACATTTGCACAATACATTTGTCAATTATTCAACCTTTTACACTTAAACTCTTACGAAAATACTAAATCTTATAATGTTTACTTTGAATTTACTGCTGTCTGTATATCATTTGGTCTACTTACAGCATACGGTGACTCAACAAGTTACTGTTCTACCGCGTGCACATGCAACTGGATTTACACCAGTTCATGTTCACGAAAGTAGCGACACCACCCTTACACTTTTACTTGATGACCGAACGATCCTGACGAAAAATAGGATATGTAGCCAAGATTCTGAAACTGCGATAAAACCACAGTTACTGTATATGTTAAGACTAAGAAGAAATTTTAGGTAACCCAATTTTCCAAAAAGAAATCTATAGCTAAGACTAAGAATTTCAGGAGTAGACGTTTGATGAGGATTGATCCGTTTTAACGCATGTTGCCAACCATCATGAAGTCTTTGTTTAGATTTGACTAAATTGCTCATGATAGGTCGTAAACATTTTCTAAAGGCGCGTGAGTTGATAATGCAATTTTGAAACACGATCGAGCAGTTGAAACAAAACGAAAAAGTGACTTTAGATATTTATAACGTGGTAGCCCAGGATTTCAGACAGGTCGCCAATATGATTCCAGATGATTCATTTCATTTTACTTTAGCATCTATATTATTTCTAAGACTCCCCTTCCCTCCCTCATGCATTGAACTTTACTGGTTATTTAAATCCCATTTCAAGGTCTTGTTTCTTGCTAATCCTTTTTTAAGAATCCATACTCATGCTTTTACTATCACTGTCATTTTACTGGGTTCACCATTCATTTCCATTTTTGTTCATTCCCTTCACATTTCTATTTCTTTGGAAATAATATTAACTTCGTATGTTTTGCGCTGTGTATGTTACACAGACCATTTCTTTATTTCACACTCAAGTTAACATTATCTTAAAACCTTTTTATTATTATTTATGTATGTGCGATGATCACCAATCTTTCTATTTTGTTAAGGCTAGTATTTCTGATGATAGTTCATTTATAAAATTACATTAATAGTCCATTTTCAATTTAGTATGTGCTAATCTTACAACGGGTAACTACTGTCGTCATCGTCGTCGTCGTAAAGTTTTCATATCATCGTTATATTCCATTATGTTTATGCGTTGCACCATCTTATCTGTGATAGTGTTACGCTTTTCACACCATATTGACGATGTTTAATATACTAACATCTGCCAATGTTTTTAGAAACAAATTAAATTGATGCTAATATTCATCAGAATCTATCTTTTAAAGGTGACAAATATAATCCAATTTGTTCGTGGTACACCGCAATTAATAAGTTTATTCTCCCTAATGGTCTCTTATTCCTTACAAATCAGTTAGTGTATAATGGATCTAGCCTTGTTTAACTCATAGACTCTTTGTAGGATACATCTGAATATTGTTTTAGTATCAGTATGACACTTGGATATCAATAAACTTAATTATCAAGTAATCGTACTTGGAATAATCATTTTTATTATAGTGTATCTGAATTCGTTGAAATGAGATTAGAGTTTTGAAAGATTATCCTGTTGAAAACAGATGAAGCTGTTGATAAACTAAACGTTATTTGAACTATGTTTAAGGTTTGAATGTCTCAAAATTACGAATAATTTTGTCATAGGAATCACTGAATACATTACGTAATCATCTGATATGAGATAGGATACATTTTGTTATACTGATTCCTATTTAGCAAAAAATGTAGATGATTCAACTTCATTGATGTCACGTTTGAAAATTTAGTGTAAAACTTATTTTTGTACAGTTTAAATGTATCAATATAAGAAAAATCACTGAACAGTAGTTTACGACTAGTAAGTTATTAAAGGAAAATTACAATGTAACAATGAGAGTTATTTTCTTAGGTGTGTAGTTGATTAAATTTTAATTGCTGATTATCATTTGATTTTGATGGGTGCATTACTTACTGATGATGTTCAAAATAGGAATTAAACTGAGAATGTATCGCTACAAACAGTAGTTCAAAATCTGCATGTTTATATTTAATGACACGAAAACGAACTAATTTAACAGACGTATATCAACTCAACCTTTGCATGATAAGCTGAAAATTACAATTATACTACATTCCTCTGTTATTCCTCATAGGTTATAGGACGAACACAATCTCATTCCAACCAAATCTGTACTGAACTCTCCTTTATAGTTCTTTAAAAGTTCTACTGACATGCCAGTCTTGATTTGTCGGATGGATATTTTGATTTCTTTGACTGTTGGTGGGTCGATGTTTATAGGGAGATCCAAGGCTGCTGATTTGATGACTGGTGGGCTCAGTTAGGCTGGTTTATTTATGAGTTGTTCGAAGTGTTTTACCCACCTGTTTTGTTGTTTATGCATCTCATTGATAAGTTTGCCATAATTGTTTTTGATTGACTGTTCTGGATTACTACTATAATTTCCAGCTAGCTTCATCGTTGTATCGTATGGATGGCTCATGTTGCCATCCCTTGCAGATTATCCACTTTCATCACTAGGTCCTCAATATATTTCCGTTTATCCGACATAATGCTCCTCTTCACTTGTTTGTTGGCTTTGTGTATTTGGCCTCTGCCCTAGGTTTCTCTCTTCTTGTTTGGCTGTCTTTGACATATTCATGAACCAAAATCCTGCTTCAATAGACGATGCAAAACTGAGCAGAACATAACAGATTTTTTATCAAGAATATTAGTCTACTATTTTAGATCTTGTCAGCCGTGTCTCATTATAAAATAAGATTTATGAAAAGGTTCTTGATTGTTACAGTCGGTATTCCTCATTTGTGTAACATTGACTTCATTTCTTTATTAATAAATCCATCAGGATGGATGGTCATTAAATGGTTAGTACCTGAATGTATATTGTGTTTTAGTAATTGGTTAATGTAGACGTGAATTACCTTGTGAGGATCACATCAGCACCCAAACATCAAATTAATAGTTTTGCTTGTAGCAAGAGAAACCAATAATCATACTGGTCTTCTTCAATTGCTCTATGTGCATAACATTTTGAAATGATGATACTCAATTAAATTTATCCTCGTTAAAATTAACTGAATTCTTTGATCTAAAAAAATAGTTCATTTTTTGTGCGACACTAGATCACAGTTTGTTTCAGGAAACACAATTATCAAAACGCGTTGAAAAACAATCCAAGGATTTCAGTAATCACCACTACATCCCGTTTTCTTTAACTATCACTATGCGGTTGAATGATTACATTTCTACCACTCTAAAGTACACTTTAGTCAGTAGTGTAATTGATGTGATCTGTATCACAGATTGATTAAAGCTAGACACCACTTTAGATGTTGGCAATCACTAAGCCTACCATTATAAATTCATCTCAATACATTTAATCTTCATAGCAAAAACCTTATTTTAGACCACACAGTTGTTCATTATCAGTGTTATTCAAACGATATCTTATTTTTAGTATGTACATCATATAAATTTAATTGTCATAGTTCTATTCTTTATTTTCTTCAATAAGTTTTATATCATAATGCACATTTTATAAATAGATACATACACTTCATTGATTAAGAATATTTCAAGTCTAGACAAAGAGGCTATATTCTCTCCTCATCATTCCCTACTATAACCATTACATACATATGCATAATGTTTACATTAACGGTATCATATTGAATAGGACTAGAAAAATTTCATCTTCAATATTTCTCTTATACAGAGAATAACTTTCATTTTATTTATACTTTATGTTACTTAGAGAATTTTCAATTGTTTACATGAAATGTAAATTTTCTTTTAATTTTTAATATACTACTGAAAATGTCAGCAATAATAATAATAATATTAATAATAATAATAATTGCTTTTTCTACTTAGAGATATTAGTTTTATGTGTTACTAGGCTTATTTCACATTAATAGTTATTACACTTTGATCATCTGTCAAAATGTTACGGAAATCAATTTCTGTTTTGTTATTTCAATATAATCAATTATTAGCTTTTTTTTTTACGGTATAATGTAATTATATTACCGATATTATTAAATATACATAAATGTCAAGTTGTTTGTTTTAATGTTCTATATCATAATCTGCCTATTAGATATACATAAGTATATATACCTGTTCACTTGTAGATTATATAGAAATTTGATATTTCTATGCTTAAATCAAAATAATCTTATCTAACATTTCATAAATATTCATAAGTAAACTATGTTAATGAATAGGTAGTAATAGCTAGTTTTGAATAGGTGTAATATTATACTACTTAAATTCAAGAATGAATTTTAATCAATTTTATTTAGTATATGTGCTTCATGAACAAATACGTTCTATAGGTTAATATGTAAACAAAAATCAATTAAAGTTCAGCCTTAAATGTAAAACGGCAGCTGGTTAAGTTCGAGTTCTGGTACTAATAAGATGTCCCTGCTAATTACAGTCAATATATTTAAAATAAGCTACATTAAACCGAATAATTACATAATATCGTTTCGATAATATTTTGTTGTATTGATATGTCAATTAGTGTAACAAGTCAACTAAACAAAATTAGTATAGTAAAACCAAAGTCAGCCTACAATAAGTTCGGTAAGTCGTTCAGATAATGTCGTCGGGATTTTCATTTTCACATAAATATGTGAGTTTAACAAAAAAACTATTTTGCATTTTGTGAATGTAATCGTATATTTACTGCTGATAAATGTATTACCTTTGATCAGTGCAAAAACTAATCAGCCAACAGACGTTAGAAATGGAATAATGATCTGTGCTTCAAGGCTCCAGGCTTGACCTCATAAACATTTGTAAATTAATAAACTTCAAAGAAACTACTATTTACTACTCATCCATAAATTTTAATTTCAACTAGCATTGGATTTTTCATTGGAATATAACTCTAACTCAACTAAATTATTGCCAGTGTTTGATCAGTCACAGTTCTAAATGTCAACAACGACACAAACGTTAAACTTGAAGTTTCAGCTATTGACGCTTTTTTTAATCTAAACTAATTACTAATTCAATGGGCAATAGTGTACTTAATAGTCGCCTTCTTTATGAATTCGTTATCTATTCATTGATTAGAATTTTTAATTTTTGGATTCATAAATAAGTCTTCATGTTTCTTAGCAACGAGTACACTGACATAGACAACATAACAATGTGCATGGAAATGGATGCGAATGAAAGTCAACTCCCTTATTTGACGTTGTTTCCTTAATGAAAGTTGCCTATCGTTGTAATGAATATTTTATGCATCTTTGTTCCTATTTGTTAGAAATCACATATTTCAATCCCAAAAGGAATATAACGCAACAGTATATGACTGTAGATGGTAGGCGACAGTTTTACGTCTTATCTAAAAATAAAGTTTAGTGATATTGTGTCTTTATGCAAAAATGTAATCAACTTTAAACATGTTCCGATTGTGGATAGAAGTTGTATCCAGAAAATGTATATTAACCACAAAGTTTTGTCAACTAAACGTGCCTACATCTCACTTTCGAATTACAAAATTAGTATATAGCCGGAAATCCATAACACTACTGACAAGCATTAACTACTACAGTGGATGTGAAGTAATTTCTAAGGTTCTTCATAATTTACTAATTTACTAAAAACATTTAACTTAAAATCATTATCAGGGTGATCCACTTAGAATATATATGATTTGGTAATAAATAACTGATTCAAATTAGAAGAATCAACTGTTGGTTGCCAATCAGTTCAATGATTTAACGGATGTGTCAGCCACAAAATCCAAACGTCCTATACTAAGTTCCTTAGTGGAGTTGTTGGTGTTAATTCTTGGGAGGCATGCATACCAGAAGAGATAGATATCCTGTGACAGTTCCTGGTTTTTAGTGATAATCTAGCTCAGGCCAATTCATGATATTGAATTCAAAATTTAATAAATTTCATTTTTTAGTGACAACAAGGTGAAAATACGATAGAATCAGCTGAACTACATTTCAGTAGTTGAGATTCATGTAGCATAGGATTATCTGAAGAATTTTGGTTCCTGTTAGAATAATTAATTGCATTTTAAGTATTTCAGTACTGTCTTATGATAGATAAGATTAAGATACGTACTGTCAACATGTGTTCGTCACTTTTAGCTAGTCATTGTGTAGCCAACCTATTTATTGCAAGATTTCAATTTATATTTAGTTTGCAGAAATTTTAATCAATCTATTTTATAATTATTAGATTGAAGTTCAAATGATAGTTCTTTGTTAGCAATATCATCTACCAAATGTGCTACCTTACTTTGTGAATGTCACTTGACTTGCAAGCTCTATTATCATTTTATCCAAGTTGCTTTAAGTATTCAGTGCACTCACTGAAACAAAGATACATAATATCATGTTGTAACCAGCGTTTGTTATCATCCTATTAAGATGTTTAATTCTTTTTCATTTAATATACTGTTCTTAGTGTTCTTTAGTGTACAATCTTATGTAATACAAGAAGCTTTTAGCATCAATATGAAGACGTATCAGCAAACAAAAGTTTTGTTTTTCTCGACACAGTCATTTATTAAAGCTCTATATTCGTATTTGTAATTATGTTAGCAAGAAATTATCTACAATAAGATAGAGATACATTACGTCATTAGTCAATATAACCAAAATATGGTCACAATATCAAGTGTCCATATAAGAATGGTACATAAAGATCTAAGTAGTCATCTAAGGAAGTGTTATATCAAAGTTGTCAAAATTTAATTAAAATTCTCAGGTACCAGGTGTAAAAAGTATAAATAATATGCAGTAGAAGAGTTATAAAAGGTAATTATCAACTTGACGGGATATGAAGAAGATAAGGAACGAGTGACGATGATAACCTCTTAGACAAAGTGGAAAGAAATTAAACGGAAAGTACAACGGATATTTTTAAGTTCATGCTGAATTCAGAGATTGAATATACTTCTTTAGGAACACAAAGACCAGGTTATTATTACCGAATTGCTAACTCTGTGGCTGTACACAAATTACTGGCCTGAACCCACTTCAACCCAGTTCTTTAAAGCATGTAAATTATTTTGATGTCTGATTCTTGTAGTGGCAGATGACCTAAATTGACTAAATGTTCTAGAATTCAGTTGTTGAGAGATATGTCTCATTTTTTGGATAACCATGCAGAATAATGCTCAGATATTCATTTGGAAAGTGTGCGATGTGTGTGGCTGACATAACTTGCCTTAAGAGAACAAGCAAACTTGTGCATACACAAAAAACTGACAAAAAATGGCATTTTGTCCTTGACACTTCCCCGGATGAGATTCCATTTGGAGAAAATAATCCAAAATTCAGCGATGTAGAATATTTTCCTTAGAGCCGGATTTTAAGAATTTTTTAGCCTTGTCACTTTGAAGTCAATGTTCATGAATATTGCTTTCTCCGCCACAGTGGTGATTCTTCCGGTTCGTTATTTTGGTTTTATGTTCTTGCCAATGAATCTGAAAGAAAAACCATTCTCTATAAGTGTTTGGAGAATTTTATCCAATTTTACATAAATGGTATCTCCGTGCATACTCTGCTAGTCTATCGTTTCAGAAAGCTGGTTTTTGTCGCAACAGAACGTCAAAAAAATCGAAATCAGAGTAATCCTTTGATTTCATTGTGAATTTGAGTGGTGTTTATTGTTAAATTCTTGAAGAAATAAGTCACAATGGCTGTCTTCATCGCATGCAATGAACGTCTTATCTGTTAGAAGAGAATCAAGAAGTGTTCTCTTTACAGTATCATCAACTTGTCTGAAGAATCCATCATTAAATTTGAATTGCACCGACATTTTAATGGCTAATCTAATAAATACAGTTCTTTGACCAACAACACATAGACTCTATATCTGTAGAAGGCCTCTCATTATTGGCTACCTTTAATTTAATTTAATAATAGTTGATGATTTATTGTCTCTCTATTATTCACATTAAAACACCAAATGACTGATCTCGAAGCCTTTGATTAATGAAGACTGATTTAAAGATTTTCTAACATCACCTTGTGCGTTGGTTACGAAGACGCGAGTATAGAGCATCCCTTTCCCGTCATATTATCGTTTATTTCATCACAGATTTACTTGTATGAATAAATAAAGGTGAGTAAATAGAACATTTGTATTTATTAGTTTACAAATAACTCAACCAAAGATACACCAACTAAACACATTGTTATAATCGGTATTAGTATATAAGAGAATCGTATGTCATATCCTTCATCATGTATACCTGTATAGGAATTAGAGTATTAAAAAACATATTTTTTACCAGTAACTGCAAATAAAATTCACTTTCTTGTGGTGACTAACTTTATTTTTATACATATCACAAACTGATTGAAATGAGAACCTTATCATTAAACACTGTTTCCGTGGTTTTCATGTTTAAGTATTTGGTAGAAGGTTTAAAGGTTCTAGTTATGACTTATTAGTGAAATTAGAGATGTTCATTTGTTAAGAGCACCACACCAGGATAAAATGGCTGTTCAAAGTTTCCTTATTTTTAACCGAATCCAACTGGGATCATTTTTCAAGTAATTTAAACAATAAGATAAAATGTTAGCATGATATCACAAATTATTCTGATTTAAAAATCCAATGATCACCAAAACGCACTGAAAAATTGTTTCATCACAATATGGGACCCTTTAGCACGCCGTATCCACAACCTCATCAGTGGCCTAACTCATGATCCTTTGTCTTCTCACTGATATTTCTAATTCAGTCAATTCGAAATACGTTTCCTCCACATCATCTTTTGCCATCAGTGGCTAACTGTTTTACATCTGACACTGGCGAACTCAAATACCTACTTCTTTTCCGAGGAGCCAGTGTGTAGTGGATTTGATCTCTGATGGGGTCACGAATGCACAATGCTGATAGCTCCGATACTAGGACAAAACAACTGTCCAATGCTTCTTAGTGATCAATAGTTGCGTAAATCAAACCAATTAGCAGTATTTAAATTAACATTCAGCAATTGCCATAACACCCATTAACAATAAAATTAAAATCAATCTCCACAAAGCCACATCACTTTTAATTATAATAAATGTAATTTTTAAAGTTCTTGAAATTTTAAAGATTTAGTCATCATGAAAGTTGACATCATTGAAATCTATGTTGTTTATGGAAGAAACGTGTCGGGAATAAGGGTGAACAGATAACTTATTTACCTTTTTCAAACTATTGAACGATAAAGAGCACTAAACGACTGTTGGGACACATTAGTTGTACATATTCGTAACTTCAGCTGAAAATCAAATGTTGAGTCGATACAGTAGTGCCAATGATTAGGCGTTTATTACTAAACCGTGAAGACCCTGAGTTTGTTCACCGAGTGGAATCCTACGTGAGAAGTTCCTTACTAAGACAAAACAAATATCCAGGGATCCATGTTTTTCACTAGCAAGTGACATAAACCAATTACGGATAAAACAGAATGACAATTTACAACTCATCTTTAACAAACTTCATTATATATTCATGTCATACATTACCTATACACGAAAGCTTTTCGTATATTCACTGTGTACGGTCATTTTTGTCACTATTAATATCTCCCTTGAACTGAAAGTTAATAAACATTATCATCTTGGGAATTAATTATGTAATCTGAGAATAGTATTCCACCATCATCACATAAATCTCAAAAGATTTTCATTTTGTGTAAAGATAAACTTAAAAATGGATAAATCATCGACTAACTAGTTTAGAGAATAAATTTTTCGATAACGTGAAATTACAGAAAGAACTAGATTACATTTTCAAGATTATTAGAACGCTTATAATGAAAATTTATCAATTGTCCATTACACTTATATTTTATGCATCTAGATCGTTGGATTAAATTATCATTCCTCTGAATGAGTACTACAGTGTACAACAGCAATTTTAATTTATATTCATATTAAGATTGTACAATTAAGTGATAGGTAAGAATATCTTGAGTATCTAATAGTTTATCATTATATTATAAAACAAATGCTTAACTGTAAATTATGATAATTCAATGGAATCTTTTATTGTTCTCATTTAGAATAATGAAAAAAGTTATTATTAATCAATATTATGAAAGTTTTGATTTATTGCAATAAATTGTTATCTTTATTATAAATAAACTTTTATAACAGAGAAATATCATAGTAACAAATTGAAAATTATGTCATATTATTCTTATTTCTATTATTTAACATAACCAAAAGAAATAATGAACTTCTATAGGTTAACAATTTAGGTGTTTGTTTTCAAAATATGTTGTATATGTCAATAAAGTGTTAAATTGGAAACACGTTGGAATCGTTAGTTAAATATAAGTTGTATACATTCAATATTACTAATAATAGTGCATTAAAACACTACTGATAACTTATGAAACGCTTCTATTTCATAAATTTGGATGATAAAGTAATAAATATCAAATTTATTATGTTTAGAAAAATTGAAACGAAATTTGAAAACAATAAATTATTGTTATGAATTAGATTGTGACTGGCAAAAGGAAAATACGACGTACGTTTCGTCTTATTTGGGACACATCGGCTGGATGTACCTGCATCCTAATGTTGATGTTCACATCGGGGTTCGAACTCAGTTCATTATGTGTTAAAAACACTACGTTTACGGTTGTTTATATATAGTTGTATATATACAGTTGTTTTATCAAATTACGGGGGTTTTCGGCAGTACCTATCCACCACCCTACCAAGAAATCGGGTAGAGGACTTTCGGGTTTCGCTGTAAGCACTCAAATATTAGATAAGCGAGCATACAGGTATCCAGTGTTTGGTATTTCTAACACGGCTTAGGGACATTATATTCAGGCGACCTCAACAATTGCTTCAAGACGCGATATAATTGAACTCGGTTGGTCATATCTCATTAAAACTCTAGGAATTGCCTTCAGTAGTTGGTGGCTGGCTATCTGATACTGACTGTAATTTGGAATTTCAATGTAATATCACAAATTGTTGTTTTTATTCAATCGAGTTGCCATAATTTAAACGTAATTATCAGAAGTAATTAATTAAATCCATTCATTTTTCATATATGAATCGTGGCTTTCTATCTGCATATTTCAAACTTGTATATCTCAGGTGGGTTGGTAAAATTAGAATTGGTATCATGACAGCGCGTTGTCTGGTCCATTCTAGTTGTTTAGACAGGCCTTTGCCGAGGAGCTAGATGATCATGGGTCTGTCCGTGATGAGGTAGTGAGTACTCGTTGCTAATAAGTCTCGAACAAGGCGAAATAGCTGCCCAGTGACTTTTGGTGACCAATGGTTGTCTAATTCAAATCAGTTCATAATGTAAACTTAAAAATCTAACAATCTTCTAAACAACTAATTACGATTCTTTATGTTATCATTTTTAAAGTCTTTACGAATGTATGATCATTTCCTTCAACATAATCTAAGTAATCGTAAGCAATCATATCACAATGAATAACTAATTTCAGTAACAACATTCTATTCAATAAATCATAGACAATATATCAATTAAACAACTACAATCTCGTTACCAATTTGTAATATACTACTGAATTAAGTCTCCAATGAACAAGTTACATATTTTTTTTTTACATTGACCTTTTTATCAATCATCTATAATAGTATAGACCATAATATATATGAATGAACTTGAATAATAGAAAATCTATTACACTAGAAAACTATACAAGTTAAACAGTATTTAGATTATGTAACTTAATATGAAGTTCATGCATTTCTCTTATTCATTACAACTTATAACTTATCATTTCTTTTATAAGTATAACTTATTCCCATTATAATGATAAGATTATACATAACATACATTATATAATTAACTATTATACTGATAAACTTACAGTATGTTAAATACATTCCTACTACTAATATTAGTACTATTATATGTTGTATTATCATAATTTAAGTTATTGCCATAAGCAATGAAATATTCATTTCTTCTTCTTCTTTTTTTTTTTTGCACTTATATACTTTTGTATTTACTATTAACAATATAATATTGTTTACACTGATTTTCTTATTTATTCATTACATTACTATTCATAGTAATCAGTAAAAGATACTTACATATATTTATTAGGTTATTGATTCATTAAACATTGTTCTATTTGATTTCTTAGTTTATTTACATAGTAACATATATATACATACAGTTTTTCACGAGTTTGTAATGAAGTGAAAATAACGAGTTACAGTAATAGTTGATATTCTAAGCAGATTGTTAAACATTAAATCATTTCAATGTATACTAGGTATAGATTATAATGAAGTGATTAACATAAAATAATTGATATATTTACTTAAGCTTTTCAGGTTAAAGTTACTAGGAGTTTCAGTCAAGAATTAGATACAGATATGAAAAGAATGAACAGCAGATATTAGTATTTATAAACAAGTGTTTACATGTGATACTACGCATTAATTAATCAAATACAATCAGCAACGGCCTATTGTGGTAGGGAACAAGTCAATTTTCAAATAAAGAAAAAATTAGGGAAAAACGCTAGAAATGGATAGGATACACGTTGTTGAAATCATGAAACTATGTCACGTGGAAAGTATTAACTTAGAATCCTAGAAATTAAAAGAAAAGGACAGGAGATAAAAACATTTTCTGGGGAGTCGGAGGTAGACATGAAATGAATGAGTAGCACTTATGATGAACTTAGAAGTGTTATATCTCGCACTTGATAACTTGACTAGCCGCAAAGCATTCTTAGCACTTGAACGCCTTGAACCCTCCTAGTCGCAAAATCAGAAGACAGAGGACGAAAAAACAGGAAACCTTATTCCAGTAAAATAGAAAGTGAATCATGTACAAAATATTTGTATATTTGTAGTATTCTGAAACAAATAAATCAGTATTATGATCCATCCAATCCGAATTGAGAAGTCTCAACTGCTACCCAATCGGAACGCCCCACATCGAGATTCTAGAAGGTTCTAACGACCAGTGATTGGACGGAATGTCTCCGGCTCCTTCAAGGGTTCTGGAGGCTTCGTTGAAGTTTCTGGGAGCCATCGCAACAAGAAGAAAAGCCCTTAACAGAGTTGTTTGGACCGTATGTTTCAAATAAAGTAAGAGGTGAATGAATTTATGCAGTGTTTTGACCATTCCACTCATTCTACAAATCCTTTCTTGGGATGGCATTTAGTAAAAATTCGTTAAGCATTCAGTAAGCTTGTTAACTTGCATCACCTGCGATATGGGTTACAGTAATTTGCTTTGTTTTACCATATGGGTGTATTCAAATAACCTTTTAAAGTTTGATATTATTAGTACTTAATCATAGGTGCTTTCCAGTCCATGCTTATGTCCGCGGTATCTAATTAGTACATAAAACTGAAGAAAGTGAATATCTTAACACAATGAAGTAATTGTGAGACGTAACAAACATTTTAAATTACCGCTTGCTTAAACAGCCAGTGTTGACTTACGTAACGGTGGTTTGGAAAAAAAGTTACAATTTCAGAAGGAAAAATTTGACAGTAAAGTTGTTGAAACTCATACTTACTGCATGAATTTATTAAAAATTCAACATATTCACTCCACATTCCAAGGTAAATTAACTTCACTATTAAAATACCTATTTGGTTGACATTTCACCTTAAGTCAGCAGCTATCACGCCTTCCCCCAACCAGATAGTTTACATCTATTAACACGTCTCAGACCAACGGTCAACGATTTGATGAACTGATGAAATGTTTTGGATCGGCCGCCTCTAGCTTTTTTTCTTTCCCACTATTAATAGTGTAAAACGTTTAACTTCGATTTTAATTGCCAGCTACAATCCGAGAGTAATTGAGCTTTAGTATCTCATCTACAGTACTAGTAAAATATCGTGTTGTTTAAAATGACCATAAAAATAGAGTAATTTCTGTTTGAATGACGGTTGCATTGTTGTCAGTAAATCAAATATAAGTTAGCAGTATATTTTATGCTAACCGTAAGATGATAGGTCAACAAAACGTAGAAGCAGTTCAAGGTATAGCATTCCATGTAAAAGGAACAATCTAACCATAAACATAACCAAATACGATGGTTATTATATAGCTACTATAAATGGTAAATAATTGACTGTGTTGTAGTTAGTAAATGAAGTAAGGAAAACATCGAGAATAGTTCAAGAGAAGGAAAGAATATACGTATTTACGTCAATTGAATATAACATAACTAAATTACACAGTGTAAACTACTGTTTTATAATCAGTAGTATAGATAATTTCAAAAAAATGAGAATAAGTTATTCTAATTACGTTAATGAAGATCCAACACGTTGCCCTCCCCCCCACCCCACTACCCAGAAACTACCTGTTGCTCTTTATTTAACTAATCGCTTACGTATAGTAGTATGTGGTTATGGGAATGGTACCACTTACTCTTTCTATAACCATACCATCAAACCATTCTTTAAACTTATTTTATCTATTTCATAAATGTTAATAACTTGAATTGCTCTGATGTCAACTCAACATACATATTAACGGTTCCGTTTCATAACTCTTTTAACTATTCCAGTCGGTCAATTATGACTAGGAGGCTGATCACTTATAATTTAGACGAAGTTTCTTACTTGTAAGTCACATTGATTCAACATAAGGTAATCCAAAACTTACATTCATGTATCACATATTTTCTTGTTATTAACTGTATGAAAAGTTAGTCAAATATTAATTAAAATCAGTAGTAATATTGCCACCTGAGTCATATGTTCTCTAAATACTGAAGAATTTATTACTTAACAAATGAGTGATTAGTCACTATGATACCTGTCGTAAATTAATGGTTAAAGAATACCAATTTCATCAGCTTGGATTGAGTTAAAAGAACTTAAATGAGTTAACATTACAATGTTAGTAATATCAACATAGACCATAAAAATAGGAGATTCACTTAATCTTTAGGTATTTGATCATAGATGTCTGCAAAGTATCACCAACATCTAGTGGATTGGCCATGGTAGCAATATTGTTGTTTGATATAGAGTACTAGTAAAACGTGTCGAATGAATTGGTAAAATTGTGGACTTTCATCAACTGAGATGGTTGGGATATGTAATGTCTATTCACAACCACCTTCTATTTCGCTACTCGATCTCGGTTGGTGAACCATTAGGAAAGAAAAAAGCTAGAGGCGGCCGATCCAAAACATTTCATCAGTTCATGAAATCGTTGACCGTTGGTCTGAGACGTGTTAATAGATGTAAGCTATCTGGTTGGGGGAAGGCGTGATAGCTGCTGACTTAAGGTGAAATGTCAACCAAATAGGTATTTTAATAATGAAGTTAATTTACCTTGGAATGTGGGGTGAATATATCGAATATAACCGTGTGAGTAACTAGCGGTCTTCTTGATAATCAGTCGGATCTTTGTGCCTGTGCAATAGATTATGGCAAGGCTGGGTGTAAGCTGTAGACAATAGAGTGGCGGATAACAGAATCGATAATACCGGCCAACCGTGCTTCAGATACAACAGGTCGGTCATTCAGTTATTCATCAGTGACTTACATAAATAACAAATTTCATTCTATTACCAGAGATTTATGTGTATGAATGAGTTCACTAATCCGCAATATGCATTTGTGTAGTACAGTTTATTAAATTTGATTATCAAATTAATGTCACTGTAGATGAAGTGTCAAAAAAATGTTTGATTTTCAATTATGAATCGTCTATCATTCTACAAATAAAACATCTAGCAAGTCGTTTGCCGTTTTACATTTCATTAAGTGTATTCAGGTTGAAATAAAATATTGAAACATCTCTTGTAGCATTTTTCCAGTGTAAACTAAATTTTACTAGTTTGCAAAAATTTACTTCATTTGGTCTATTGTTATGGTTCATTAAATCTTCGAGTCAAGTAGTGTGCTTTACTTACTAGTTTAATTTTCAATAGGTTTTGTGATCTAGTTGATCTCTTTAATAAGATATTTTAATGTTAACAGTGAACTAGTCACTAATACAGCGTAAGCACTTGGCTTAGACATTCATTCACAAATCAATTAATTTGTTGAACCTATGCAACAGTTACTCAATCATTGAAGATATTTAGGTCTTATCAAACAAGCTACTAATGAGTAGATTAAATTGTGTATTACAAAACATCCGATAATGAAACATCCTAGTATGAATTTCAATGAGTTCACGTGCTTATATTTAGTTATTTAAATGTTCTCAGTAGTATTATACGAATTCTCTCTGTCTTATTTATATAGAACTTTGTCAAGATTCGATCGAATATACTGATAAAAATTAGCTACCAAGTAAACAGTACAAATCGGAAGTAAACATTTTACTTCAAATATTATTACTTTGAGTGCAATAACATGTTAAGCTTTAAGCTACATCAGGGACAGTCGAACAGTTATGCAAAACATTTATGTAAAGTGAATATTCCAACGATTACGATGATTAACATTAGTCAAATAGTACTTAACCACGTTGAAGACAAAAAAGGGAATAAATCAATACAATAATTGACTAATTAATAATTGTTGGTATCGTTATTACTTGTGTAATTGGTAACAACTATAAAGTAAATATTATTGACAGGACGTTTAGATAATTAGCAGTTGTTATAGCGTAGTTAACTGTTTTCTACTATTCATGTTATTTGAGTTCGTTCATTTATGCAATGGTTCAGTTAGAAATCATTTTTAATACTGAGTGAAACCTTTCTGATGTATTTTACCTCTGTTCAAGTAGCTCTATGTATCATCTAATCTACATATATTGCTTTTGTTCAGTTTCTCTACTCGTAAAACATTGTATGGGATATGTTTGGTAATTAGAAAAACTTCAGCCTAACTTACGTAGAGTTAGTTATTCATCCATGGTTCTTATTCCTTCATTAAGTGGATACATCATCGGTTTAGCCTATCAAGTTGAAACTGTTTCCATCTAGTCATATTTAGTCAAATTGATCCTTATTTATAAGACCGATATGGACTGGATACACTTATTAAAGAAAAATGAAATACATTAATACTCATAAATATTTATTATCAGCATTTTCAAATAATAATCGTCTTATCTGATTCTCCTGTAGTATACGAAGAATAAGCACATACTGCATAACTTCCACAGAGAAATAACCTTTAAAACTATATGGATTCGTATCATTGTATGTCTCAAATGTAGAACGTTCACAATTTGTTACGATGATATTCTTTACCAAATAAAAGATCACGAGATATAATCATTCATAAAAGTATACACAACAGATAATTTGATCTAATGTAAAGAGTAATACATAATAATGCATGATGCATAAATCTATTGAATGTATATTTGAAGTCATGCATTTTACACTGAATCTTTACCATTTGTTGGTAAACAATAAACCAATAATTCAATGTTAGGATCAATCAATCTTGTAAGTCTTACTAGTTTACTTAGAATTACAGCTAATATCAAATACTAATATACAAATAATAACAAATACAATTACATTACTTCATTGAAATCACTTATTAACTCAGCACTAAACAGTTTTATTTGTTCCGACTTTTCAATTCAAGTTTTTTTGAAATATTTATTCATGTTGTAACTCGTACTTGATAGCTTGACTAACCTCAAACAACTTTACCACTCGTATGACTTGAACCCTTTTAGTCGCATATTTAGAAGACAGAAGACAAGAAGACAAAAACTTTATTCCAGTAAAAATGGAGGGAGAGTCTGTTATGTACAAAATATTCGTATATTTATAGTAACTATTCGTCAAATTGAAATTATCAACATTTTATTAATATTTGATTGAATATGTCACAGATTGATGTTGGCAGGGTACCACTGAAAATCAGGGAGTACTGGACAGATGTCTCGCTCTAATGTGGGACTCCTCAGCAGTGCGGACCCCAGATTCTGCACCAGGGGCTTCAGGTTGACGGCGAACGCCTAACCATTTGCACCATTGGGTTGGTACCCAATTCCCAATTCCATCAATTTGTGATA
Source organism: Schistosoma mekongi (assembly GCA_034768735.1). NCBI lineage: Eukaryota > Metazoa > Platyhelminthes > Trematoda > Strigeidida > Schistosomatidae > Schistosoma > Schistosoma mekongi. The sequence goes on along the minus strand of CM068306.1, from coordinate 83,023,245 downwards.
CGTAGCGTGACAATTATCCATTGTCATTGGTGATAACTGTTTCACACCCGACAAGTCTGAACTCCACCAGTCACGACTTCACACTAGAGTTTCAGGAACATCCTGCAGTTAGTCACTAATTAGTTCATTATTATGGTACATTTGGGAGGGTTATTTTTGTGGAGATTGGTGTTTTTGATCGACTGAATATGTCACAGATTAATGTTGACATGGTACCATTGAAAACCAGGAAGCACTAGACAGCTGTTTCGTTCAAGTGAAATAATGTCAAATATTCTCTGTGAGCATAATTCACATTGACTCACATTAATGTGACGAAAGTTTACAAATCATACTTATAAAACATCAATACAACTCTTTTCGTTTGAATTTAAGAACAATTGTAAATTTTTTTTGGGGGGGGATCTCCAGTCCTCAACAATTCATAACACAAAACTAACTGCTCAAACTAATACTTACACTTCATAACGTTTAAACTCCTAATGTTCAACCATGTAATCATCTTATAAAGTTACACAAGTCATATTTCTATTTTAAATCTTCTCTAAATGGATAGTATTTTTGTTACGTGTAAGTTAAGTGACCGGGTTTTAAACGTTTAAAACATTTTGTGGTACGTAGAATAAATAGTATACAGAATTATAAAGTTGAAATAAAAGTCATACATTCGAGACGAATTATGACTGGTAAATAGAATCCTAAAATCGCATCTCGTCAGTCGGTATTTATGTTCACCCTGGGACTCAAACTCAGTTTGTTTCGTATCGAACACCACCGCATTTATCATTGGTCTACTGAGTTGGGATAGTCACACTTGTGAGCCGGTATGTCCACTCAGGACGCATCTGTGGCAACAGAGACTGATCACTTTTAGTCCATAACAAATCAACATGAAGATTCAAATACAATTATTAAATTTATCCATGTTATTAGGATAAAGTAATAATTAAGTCCTAATATTCATTACTGAGGATCTAATAAAGATTTTTCCATTATTGAACACTAACACCATTCGAAGTTGAATCCCCATTCACATGTAAAGATTCTTAGCTGTAAAATGTGCGTTTACATGAATATACCGATGTGGAAAGCTTGTCTTCATTCAAAATACCAAAATATTAGGTAGGTTTTAGATATCGCTTAGTGATTATTCATTACATTTTGTGAAATTTTCTGAAATATTTGAGTTTAGACAGTTCAGTGTAAGATTTAGAGATGAAGATAAGGAAAGAAATGATATGATGGAATCTTAGTTCCAATAGTCATTACCAGACTGTACAGAACAGTTTACTTATTAACAATGTTAATCACCATGATCGATTGGTGGTCAAGTTATCAACCGTAGTTGATTATAAGAAACAATCTTATTTCAGTGTTAAAATACTGATGAAATGAAATTAATAATAATAATAACATTTATTCGCAAGTTCGTTAACACCTGTTACCGCTCACAAAGGAGCACAGGACGCTCATCAGTATTCTCTATTGAACTCTGTCCTGAGAAATCCTTTTTAGCTGTTTCCAGTTGCCGTTCATCCTTTTTATATCTGCTTCCAATCCCCGACGCAGTGAGTTCTTTGACCTACCTCTTTTCCGTTTCCCAAGAGAATTCCATGTTAATGCTTGCCTCGTGATGCAGTCTGATGATTTCCGGCCAACGGACATTCAGTATGTCGCATAGGCAGTTGTTTATAAATACTTGTACTCTTCTGAGGATGTTTGCAGCAATTCTCCAAGTCTTAGCTCCATACAGCCAAACTGTCTTGACGTTCGAATTGAAGAGACTGACTTTGAGGTTGGTTGACAGTTGTTTTTGAGTCCCATGTGTTTTTCAACTGTAGGAACCTCGCCTGTAACTCTCCTAGGGTTAGTGCCGGTCCCAAGCCCGGGTAAAGGACGTGAGTTTGGCATGGGGTTAGCATTCCCATTTGGTAAAACCCAAGCTTGCTACAAAAACGCTAACCAGATTGAACAAACTAAACCATTTATTCTCAAGTAGCATTGCGTACATAAAAGCATGTCAGTTTGTAGACCAGAATGATATGGGTTTATCTACATACAAGGATTTCTGTGAAGAATCACTGTTAGGAAATTCATATCGTATAAATTGAAAACAAAACTAACAACAACGTTTGCAGTACTAGGATATTAGAGGTATGTACTGTATCACGATGCGCTTCTGACAAACAATCCCGCGCTTTTCGCATCGGGTGTTACGAATCCTGGGAATGATTGGGAGTCAACAGAATAGATCATAGAGCATGTTGAGATACGAGTTAAGACTAAGAGTATTTTATAAAAGGAATTAATTTCCAACTAAACATGTGCATGAAGATGTTCTACCGTGGTGGCGGAATTCTTGTGCAGTGATTTTGAAAGATGATTATTGCTGCATTAAATAGGTTGTTAACCAGTTTCATGAGTAAGTTGCTTGCAGAAAACTAATACTTACACTTCATAACGTTTAAAACATTTTGTGGTACGTAGAATAAATAGTATACAGAATTATAAAGTTGAAATAAAAGTCATACATTCGAGACGAATTATGACTGGTAAATAGAATCCTAAAATCGCATCTCGTCAGTCGGTATTTATGTTCACCCTGGGACTCAAACTCAGTTTGTTTCGTATCGAACACCACCGCATTTATCATTGGTCTACTGAGTTGGGATAGTCACACTTGTGAGCCGGTATGTCCACTCAGGACGCATCTGTGGCAACAGAGACTGATCACTTTTAGTCCATAACAAATCAACATGAAGATTCAAATACAATTATTAAATTTATCCATGTTATTAGGATAAAGTAATAATTAAGTCCTAATATTCATTACTGAGGATCTAATAAAGATTTTTCCATTATTGAACACTAACACCATTCGAAGTTGAATCCCCATTCACATGTAAAGATTCTTAGCTTCCTTTTTACTGTTCAGTTCCATCCGATCTGCTTCCAATCCCCACGCAGGTGAGAGTGATGTTCTTTGACCTACCTCTTTTCGTTTCACAGAGAATGCCATGTTACTGCTTGCCTCGTGATGCAGTCTGATGATTTCCGGCAACGGACATTCAGTATGTCGCATAGGCAGTTGTTTATAATACTTGTACTCTTCTGAGGATGTTTGCAGCAATTCTCCAAGTCTTAGCTCCATACAGCCAAACTGTCTTGACGTTCGAATTGAAGAGACGACTTTGAGGTTGGTTGACAGTGTTTTTGAGTCCCATGTGTTTTTCAACTGTAGGAACGACTCGCCTGTAACTCTCCTAGGGTTAGTGCGGTCCCCAAGCCCGGGTAAAGGACGTGAGTTTGGCATGGGGTTAGCATTCCCATTTGGTAAAACCCAAGCTTGCTACAAAAACGCTAACCAGATTGAACAAACTAAACCATTTATTCTCAAGTAGCATTGCGTACATAAAAGCATGTCAGTTTGTAGACCAGAATGATATGGGTTTATCTACATACAAGGATTTCTGTGAAGAATCACTGTTAGGAAATTCATATCGTATAAATTGAAAACAAAACTAACAACAACGTTTGCAGTACTAGGATATTAGAGGTATGTACTGTATCACGATGCGCTTCTGACAAACAATCCCGCGCTTTTCGCATCGGGTGTTACGAATCCTGGGAATGATTGGGAGTCAACAGAATAGATCATAGAGCATGTTGAGATACGAGTTAAGACTAAGAGTATTTTATAAAAGGAATTAATTTCCAACTAAACATGTGCATGAAGATGTTCTACCGTGGTGGCGGAATTCTTGTGCAGTGATTTTGAAAGATGATTATTGCTGCATTAAATAGGTTGTTAACCAGTTTCATGAGTAAGTTGCTTGCAGAAAACTAATTACTTATTAGAGCAGTTCATAAGCTCGAAGAAATGAAGATATAGAAGAATATGTAGGGGAGAAAAAATTAATTAGTAGTAAAACAGTTAGTTCTCAATCAAAAGCTTACTTTTTCATTTATTTTGCTTATTACAATATACATGGGTTGTAGTGGTTAAAGTTATAGAATCCTAATGAGCCATTACCGATTGATTTGAGGCCAAATGGTAGGTCGGAAATGGAAAGTTTTGGTACAAATCTTTAGATTTTAGATATGAAGTAATCAGTCGTTTGATTTTTAGAATAGAATCAGTAGTAAGGATATTTTGCTGTAGTTTGTTCCGGAGTTTACTGTAGAATTCAGTAAACAATTTACCGCAACATTGAGTATGCCACTTATTCATAAGTAATGTTGACTCGTAGTTTCGGACATCGTATCTTGGCATTTGGTTCCGCGAGAAAGAGAAAACTAAGAATGAAATGTTGCATTTCATTTTACAGAAGAATATTAAGTTATATCGTAGTGGACGATGCCACAAGAGTTCTAAAGAGAGTGATTTGCATTGAGTTGTATAATTCAAGTTACTAATATTAAACAAGCCTATTCAAAATAAGTAAATAGATTTGTTTATTAAGAAAAGTGTAATACAAATATTGAAGAATAGAGAATGGAGGTGATTTTGAAGACGCTTGTACAGCAGATTACAAGTTGATTGATTACCTTATAAATGAAATCTAGTAGATGAACATCACTGTTCTATTGATATCGTAAAATAATAATGATACGTCTTTACCTGATACGAGTAGGAATTAACGGATACATTAAATTTATCCATAAACATAGGGTTACAACAGTTGAAGAAACATAATAAATCAAAGACTACAGAAGACGCTGTTACGAATTTATTAATTAAGGAATTAAATATAATCTGGGTTCACGATAAGTAAAACTGCCAAATATGTTCAATCAATCAATCAATGCCTGTTACCCTAAGTGAAGTATAGGCCGCCTACCAGCATTCTCCAACCAACTCTGTCCTGGGCTTTCCTTTCTAGCTCTTCCCAAGTGCTGTTCATTCTCTTCATGTCTATTTCCAATTCCCGACAAAATGTGTTCCTGGGTCTTCCTCTGTTTCTTTGGCCTTTAGGATTCCAAGTTAGTGCTTGTCTTGTGATACAGTTTGATGGTTTCCTCAATGTGTGTCCAATCCACTTCCAGCGTATTTTCCTAATTTCTTCCTCGGCTGGAATTCGATTAGTTCTCTGCCACAGAAGGTTGTTGTTGATGGCCAACAAATCCGAAGAATCTTACGCAGACAGTTGTTTATAAATGCTTGTATCTTCTGAAGGATACTTTTCGTAGTTTTCCAAGTCTCAGCTCCATACAATAGAACTGTCTTCACGTTTGTATTGAAAATTTTGACTTTAATGTTGACTGAAAGTTGGCTTCAGTTCCAGATGATTTTTAGTCGTAGAAATGCTGCTCTTGTCTTACCAATCCGCGCCTTCACATCCGAATCAGACCCTCCTTGTTTGTTGATTATGCTGCCCAAATATGTAAAGGTTTCAACGTCTTCCAGAATTTCTCCGTCAAGTGTAATTGGGTTAATGTTTGTTGTTTCGTATCGGAGGATCTTGCTTTTTCCTTTGTGTATGTTGAGGCTTACTGCTGCTGAGGCTACTGCTATATTGTCGGTCTTCATCTGCATTTGATGTTGTGTGTGAAAAAGAAGAGCCGGCTAGGTCATCTGCAAAGTCCAAGTCATCTAGTTTCGTCGATGTTGTCCATTGTATTCCGAGAGTGTCTTCAGATGTTGCAGTCTTCATGATCCAGTCGATGACCAGTAGGAAGAGTAAGGGAGGAAGTAAGCAGCCTTGTCTGACACCGGTCTTCACTTCGAATGAATCTGTGAGCTGACCTCCATGCACGATTCTACAATGTAGTCCGTCGTAAAAATTCCGTATGATGTTGACTATCTTCTCGGTTACACCGTAATGTCGTAGAAGGCTCCATAATATTCTCCTATCGACGCTGTCGAATGCTTTTTCATAGTCGAGGAAGTTGATGTAAAGTGGTGAATCCCATTCAATTGATTGTTCAACAATGAACCGTAGAGTAGCGATTTGATCGGTACATGATCGATCTTTACGGAATCCGGCCTGTTGATCTCGGAGTTGGCTGTCGACTGGGTCCTTTAATCTGTTCAATAACACTCTGTTGAAGACCTTTCCTGGTACTGGAAGTAGGGTAATGCCTCTGTAGTTCTCACAATTGCTGAGATCACCTTTCTTTGGTATCTTGATGAGGCACCCTTCTTTCCAGTCTGCTGGAACTTGTTCTTCCTCCCAAATCTTCCTGAAGAGAATGTGGAGTATCTTTGAAGCTGCTTCTATATCAGTCTTCAGTGCCTCCGCTGGTATGTTGTCTGGTCCTGCTGACTTACCACTCTTGATCTGTCTGATGGCCATTTTGATTTCTTCGACTGTTAGTGGGTTGGTGTTTATAGGGAGATCCATGGCTGCTGCTTCGATGACTGGTGGGTTCAGTGAGGCTTGTCTATTCAAGAGTTCTTGGAAGTGTTCTACCCACCTGTTCCGTTGTCCATGCACTTCAGTGATTGGTTTGCCAGCCTTGTTCTTGATTGGCCGTTCTGGCTTGTTGAATTTCCCAGCTAACTTCTTCGTTGTATCGTATAAGAGCCTCATATTTCCTTCTGTTGCAGCTTTTTCCGCTGTCATTGCTAGGTCCTCAACAAATTTTCGTTTATCCAACCTGATGCTCCTCTTCACTTGATTGTTGACTTCGGTGTATTCGGCCTGTGCCTTGGCTTTCTCTGCTCTTGTCTGGCTGTTATTAATCGCTATCTTTCTGTTCCTCCTTTCTTGGGTCTTGTCCAGAGTACCAACAGAAATCCACTCTTTTTGGTGTTGTTTCTTGGGACACAAAACCTCCTGACATGTTGAAGTTATTGTTTCCTTAATCTCTTTCCAGTTGTCTTCCATATTAGTTCGACCTTTTTCTAGTAGATCATGAAATGCCTGGAACTTATTGTTGAGAGTTATTTTGAATTCGTTGCGTTTGTTAGTATCTCGGAGAAGGGCTGTATTAAACTTGTGTAATACTGCTGCTCCAGTTGCTCAGTGCTTCCTCAACTTCAGTTTCATTTTAGCAACCACCAGATGGTGATCGGAAGCTATGTCAGCTCCTCTCCTTGCTCTTACATATTCCATGGTCCTTCTAAACTTCTTATTGATGCAGATGTGGTCGATTTGGTTTGCCGTAATGTGGTCCGGTGAAACCCATGTAGTTTTATGTATACGTTTGTGGGAGAATATGGTGCCACCCATAATAATTTTGTTGAAGGCACATAAGTTTGCGAACTTCTCACTGTTATCATCCCTTTCTCCCAGTCCATTTTTTCCCATGATGTCTTCATACCCAATGTTGTCCACTCAAACCTTGGCGTTGAAGTCCCCATCAGAATGGTCAGGTCCTTGGCTGAACATTTCTCGATGATTGACTGCAGCTTCACATAGAACTGGTCTTTGTCGTCTTCGTGGCTGTCATTGGTGGGTGCGTAGCACTGAATGACATTCATTGTAATCCCTTCCTTCTTCGTCTTGAAGGATGCTGCGATGATCCTAGGTCCGTGAGGATTCCATCTTACAAGAGCCTTCCATGCTTCTTGGGATAACACCAATGATACTCCTTGTGTGTGTGGGGCATTTTCTTCTTCGTGGCCGGAGTATAAAAGCACATTTCCCGAGGATAGCCGTTGCTGTCCAGCTTGCAACCAATGCGTTTCGCTTATTCCAAGTATCTTCAGGTTGTATCTTCTCATTTCTTCAGCTATTTGAATGATTCGCCCTGTCTCCCACATCGTGCGGACATTCCATGTACCTATATTAATTGTTGCTCCGGTTGTCAGAAGAGACATCGGCATCGTGGTTTCCGAAGAAACTCGGCTTTCACCATGAGGCTTCATAACACACCTTCCAACTCCCAGGGCGGATTAAAAATGGTTATAAAGGTTTTTACTGGTTAGCTTTTTTTTAGCACGTTTGTTGTTTAACGGGATGGGGTTGCTAACCCCATGCCCAACCCTCCTTCTTTATCCGGGCATGGGACTGGCAGCAACCCTAGGGTGCTCCAGGCGGAGTGCCAAATATGAGTATATTCAAATTCATTCATTCATACTTAAAATTTAATCTACGTCATAATATTGTAAGAATATGTCGTGTAAGTGTATCATGAAAATTTCTTAGCTCTGTGATGTAGGTAAACTTTACCATTCATGCATTCTCATACTAAAATGCATGAAAATACACTTTAAAGTTAATATAAGATGGGCATATGATAACGTTTAAGTTGGGCAGAGATTTTTGAATGAGTCAAAATATATCCGTCATAAATCAATTACAGCATAACTTTTTATTCGATTCTTGTTCCAGTTTCTGGCAATATTGTTAACAACGATGTTTGTTGCTATCCCACTGTAATAAAATTTCAAAAGAGAACTATTCATTAAATGAATGTTCAACTACGAAGCAATTTTTGTTTAAATACGTTTAATCAGGCCACTTGATATTATCTGAGATGTTAAGCATTACAAAACTCCCTTAATTATTTACTATACAATATGGTTTTAAAGCATATGGTTGCTAGTTTTTTGTCTTTTTTTAATCTGATGATTATGTCAATGGAATTCTTGACAAACCAAATTTGAATTAGTATTATGCATCATTTATTTTAGATAAACTTCGACAATTTAATGTTTGTAGTGATTAACGAATGAGCACCTACTTCCGTTCAGAAAATTTCAACTATTATAACGATCGATAATGTGATCGCATTTGTATCGTTTTGTTGGTGTTGTTGGTGCTTGAATTTAATTAATCACTGCTGCTGTTAATACAATGTTAATTCACAAGTATAAATAAGATTGAATTGTAACTGAAAAGTAGTATCTCAGGTGTAAGTTACGTTTTACTTGAGAGTCTTCATCAGCTGGATTTACATGCCATATCCAAGTATTCATATTAATATATCCAAAATTACACCTACACTTGCCTATGCACAACTATAATTGTCAGATATTAAATAACATCAATAGGTATAATATTCATTATTTACTCAACAAACTTCATCCTGAATTCCTTGTCAATCGTTTTAGAGGCTTCGCAGACTACATAAATGAAGTGGATAACATAAAGTAATAAATATTTTTGGAATATAACATTCAATCTAAACTGAACTGAGAAATGACAAGTGGTTCTATACATCAAAAACAGTATTAATGAAGTACGCTTTGATATATTGTAAGTAATAATGGAAAGAAAGGAAGCAGTATAAAATGGAAAACTTTCTTAGTATTACTGTCACCACTGCCACCACCATCACCACCATAATCACCATTTCATATGTGCATTCAGTTATTGCGTAATTTTCGGGATCACATTTCAGTGTATATTTAGGTGCATCTTTATCAAGTGAATCAATCATTTATTTATTCATAATGTACAATGTTTACACAAACCTGTTAAATTTAAATATATCTACGTCAATAGAAGTAATTCATCTTAGTGTAAACACAGTAGAAGTTTATATAAAGTTCAGGGAAATCAGTGTAATGGGTTATATTTACTGTAGTGTTAGCTAACTCATTATCAGTTGAAGTATTCAATCATGAACAGTTTACTATGCACTGTTACATCATGTACAATATTACTACTTATTATGTGTAATTTTAACGAAAGTAAGTGAAGTATATTACACTTGTCATTCTATAATTCTCCTTATAAAATGAATATCACGAGTTCGACTCCTGAAGGAGATTGTGAATATGCACTGTTAAATAATACCAAACGAGTATAAAACCATTTATACATCACTGGTTGTTTGGAGTTTATTTCCTTACAACCACCAAATTTATATTTACATACTTTTCATGAAAGTATAGTTTCATTGAGTGAATGATACCGTATGAAATAATGAAATGAATTCATCGTATTTAATGATGTCTAATGTTATCACTTCATAAGTGTTTGCCGTTCAATAGACTCGAGTAACCGCAAACATTATTTAGTATCTTCATCATATACCACTTTACTTTACAATTTATACATAGCAACAATGCAGGGGTGTATTCTAAGTGTTATTTTTACATATTTCTTTAGTGAATGCTGTTCCTAGTGGTAACGGGTGAGCTATATATATGCTAAATTTGTAGTTTATAAACATGAATTGTTACGAGTAGTATTCAAGTGTTTTTGTATAAATCGTTTGAATGTTAATAAGGAATTTCATACTACGAAGAAACAGATGTTCAGTGGAAGTTTCTAGTTTTCATTGGTTATCCAAATCACGACAATTCGTGATGTCAACTCCGAATTCGATTCAGTCTCCACAACACTCAAGTAGACTTTCCGAATAGTCTTAACTTGATTCCAAAACACTTTGATAGAAGAAGAGAATCGTCGAAGTACTTACGGAATATTTTAAGATCAGCATTAAATTTTGAATCTCATTCATAATGTGGTGATCTGTCACCTAAACTGATTCCATATCAAATATAAATGTTACAGTTCAGTTTGTAGCTTTTGTGACTTTACATTTTCAGCCTATAAACTTTTGTTCCAACTAGTCTATGCTGTATGCTATTCATCATCGAATGTCGTATACTGATTGTGGAGTGAATTTATAACACGTCACATTATTGACATGATATATAAGAAGCTTGATACTGGACACGGATATTTAACTATTCGTTACTTTGATGAACTCCGTGAAGCTGTTCACGGTTATCTACATCCTATTTCATAAACATCCAATAAATAGAGTTTAAAAATTAGATATGATATTTAAAATGTACCATGCTTGTTGTAGTTTTTAATTATCTGATAAAATACATTGGTATTATGCGGCCAATAAGTTTGTTTTGCGATCTCCCTTCTCGAATTTTACGTCTATACCTCATCGTTTTGACTATCATATAACAACCTAAACTAAATAAAGGAATACTAGGATGAACTTGTATATTACCGTTGATTTGTCACAATCCAACTTAAATGATACTAGTGAATAACCGCTGTATCGAGTCAATCCACTAAGGATGCACATATAGCAACAGAGATTGATCAGCTTCAATCTCTAACAAATCTATGGGATTATGCAAGTTCATCCTAATACCAATGAGCCCGTTGCACAAGTGTAACTGTGTGGACTTTGTAGTCTAGTGGTGAATGAGGTGGCGTTCGACACGAAACGGATTGAGTTCGAATCCCACTGTGAACATCAACATTGGGTTGCAGGCACACTCAGTCGATGAGTCAATAGGACAAAACTCGCGTCCTGCATTCCAGTTACCGGTCATAATCCAACTTAGATAAAATGATGTTAAGCATGAACTACTCAGTAAATACTCAAAGCAATTATAAATATAATAATTAAATGACGAATTAATAGTCGAAACGGTTACTAGATGACCACGTTAATAAGTGATAATTAGGGAATAATGGCATCACCATCCAATAAAAAAATGTACCATTAACTTCATCTTTTGTATTGAAAACAAATGATTTAATGGACTATTCAGCATAGTAGATGGCAACGATCATCAAAGTAAATAAGAACTATTAGATATTAAACAACAGTAAGAACTGTAAATGCATACACACAATGAGAGCAGAGTGGGTCAAAATCATATTGTCATTTAGCTGAATTTTGAAGCATACTGTTCTCAGATAACATGCAAATATTGAATTAAAAATTGACCATCAAACGTCTGATGTTTCCAATCAAATCACATGTTTCATTCATTTCAACAGTACTAAGCCTGCAGTTCCTAAGTAAGTTAATTAGTGTGCAAGATGTTGATAAGTGATTTAATGCATATTTTGTGAATAAGTATAACTTACTATTCATCAGACAGTATGACTAGTATATACTGTTGCAGTAAAACGTCGAGGAAAAATGATCCAGATCATAATAGTATTCGTTACATGAGAGGACATTGTATTCATACACATTTATCAACCGTTGTCGTGGTCTTGTTCATGGAATTCAATTGTTAAATGAGGTAGTCTGAGTAATGAAAAAACGGGATCAATTCATTGTTGGTTGGAACTCTCTGTAAACCACTCACAGTCAACTTTAGTTCTGTGTAAACACAGTAGACATATTCTTGATTTAAGTAATTGATGTAGTCACCTCTTGGAAATTACTTGGTTGATATTCATATCTCATCCTAAGTGGAATATTCAAAATTCATATTTGGTCATTTGACTGACAAAAATGAGAAATTCTAATTAGCTTTCTGATGTAAATATTATTAATAGCCCTAAAGTTTCACAACCACCAACGTAAGTTACTTGTGATATGTCATTCTCATATCTTCCATTACCATATCTATTCAAGTACTCCATTTCATATATAATTATTTGAATTACAATATCGTAATTACGTCAATCAAATACACAGATGGAAATAGACTAATGAAATTATCATACTTGACAGTAATAAATCCGCTTCACCACCATCGTAAGTCACTGTTACCAATTCATCCTGATGTCTTCTGTTTCATTATATGTCAAAACACTTGTAGTTAATGTATAGTTATTAAAGTGATAATATTATAATAGTGGCACTCATAGGCACATTTTGAATTTCACTTATGAACTTATCAATCTTCACAGTGCAAAACCCACAGCAGCAACGTAAGTTGTTTATATCAATTCCTTGCAACGCTTTCATTGATGTATATGACGTGTCGTTGAAGCATTCTCTGGTGTGTTGTGATGCATATTTTGTCCTCAAGGCGATAAAATACTGTATTCCGAAGATTGTAATCGATGTGAACATCAGATCTCGCTGGGTAAATGTTTACAATATTTATTGTCACTGACTCATAAACTGAATCCACTGGTTACTAGAATTGATTTGTTAATCAACAATCAAAACTAATTGATTGTTGATTAGTGAGTGCGAAAATCGGAATGGATAACACTGGATATGAATACATCATGGGACGACAGGGACTGGGAGTAAGAAATGACAATGGTGAAAGATCTACAAACCTATGTGCTTCCAACAAGTTGGTTATAGGTGGTACAATATTCCCCCCCCTTCCCCTCCACAATCGCATACATAAGGTAAAATGGATCTCACCGGATTATACTACAGTGAATCCAATAGATCATATATGCATCAATAAAAATTCAGACGACAAATAGAAGATGTGAGAACCAGCAGAGGAGAAGATTTCTGATTAATCGTTAGTATACAATGATATTATAAGACCAAAGTTTCTCTTACGATTCCACTTCTTGAATTGTGCATACATGCCTCTTTGTTTAAACTATCATGTAACAACCTAAATTAGAGAAAGTAAAGACAAGCATTAATTGACCAGCAAGTACAGAACACGAATATCGATGCGATTTACAAACGATGAATTATTAGTCGGTAAACGTTTACTAGATGATTATGTCAATGACTGGGAGTGATGGAATAGTGACTTCACTACAAAACACGAATGTAATATTAACTTTATAATCTGTATTAGAAAACAATGATTTCTTAACTACATTTCATAGTAAATTAAAACTCAAATGAAAGTAAATAAGACCTATTTGATATCAAAGTACAATACACAACAGTAAGATCTGTAGATGGATGAACACAGAGACAAAAGAGTAGTTCAAAATCACCTCATCATTTGGCAGAAATTCGTTGCACACACTGCAAAATAACATAAATTGACTGTCAAACATTTATTGATGCCAACCAAATCACACTAATCTAATCACATGTTCCAATCTACTTCACTTACATCAACAGTACCAAGCCTACAACCACTCCGTAAGTTAATTTGTACAGACAATGTTATTTAATTGCTTGAATACACATTTTGTGAATAAGCGAACTCACTACTCGTTAATCATTGTCTCTCGCATGTGATTTCACTGCAGACATTGAGAAGAACATGATACACATTATGTACGTCTTCAAAATATCCGTAATCAGTGACTGCATACACGTTTATGAACTATCATCATGATGATGATAATGCGATTCATCAATTGGTTAATTAGAATGATTTGGATGATGGAGAAATACAATCAATTCATTGTTGGTTGGAACTCTTTGTAATTTACTCATTATCAGCTGTAGCTTTGTTTTAACACGATGAATTCATTGTTGACCGAAACTACTGATTCAGACAAAGTATTAGCCTTACTGAAATCACTTTGTGAATATTCTTATTTCATAAAAAGTGTAATTCATGTTTGATCATTTGACTGATGTTAATTTGATCATGTCACATAGAGGAAAAATTCTAACTAGCTTTATGTTGTAAATAACTTTATCAGTCCTAAATTAGCAACGCCACCATCGTAAGTTGATTTCATTTAGTCATACTGACATTCACCACTTTTTTGTCTATTGAAATATATGCATTTCACACATAGTTATTCGAATCAGAATATTGCACTAATAACACGTGAAAAAGCAGTTTGAATTAAGCTTATCAAACCACCACTATTGACAGAACGAAACCTACACTATCAATACCGTAAGTTATATTTCTATAATAATTCACATACCTCTCGTTTCGTTATCTATTGAAGTACTGGTAGTTAGGCATAGTTATTTGAATTACTGTACTGAAATCACGACACTTCACTTATCATCATGTCATTGTTGACAATGTTCAAACCGGTAGCAACAACATCAGTTGCTTGAATCAATTCTTCATGACACCGTTAATTTATTCTAGAAGTGCTGTTAAGCATCTACTGGTGAATAACATGTGTTAAGTGCTTAACAAGTGTTGAACCATTACACTGCAAAGATCAAAAGCTATTAGAACTTCAAATCTGACTATGTAAATATTAACAAAACTAACTACTGTGGCCCATAAACGGTATCTGTTGATCATTGGTTACAGTATATACTTAGTTTTACTTAAGCAAAACAGCCATATTACAGCTTGACGAATCATACAATAATCTCAGTAATTAACAATCAAATTGCATGCTCATAAAAGTGATTAGTGACCAGAGTCAATAATGACATTCATTGGCATAATTGTCATTCATCAGATTAGCGAGTGGCACGCTCTTCACGGTCAGCATTATAAAAATGCCACATAAGCTTTACAAATGGACACACTGATAGAGAATTTAAGTTGTGTAATTAAACGTTCACCACGGATAAATAATCTTTAGTTAGTCAATAAGAGTTCAAAATTCATTTTTCATTCTGACTAGAGTATTTCTGGTTAGTGTATGTTAATTAATATGATAATGATTTAAGTATGATAATCAAACAACGATTTGTAATTTCGTTCATCATGTTACTAATCTAAAAGACCTAAAGCTACCCCACCAGTGTAAGTTGTCCGAATTCAATCATTGTGATGCCGTTAAATAATTTGTCTATTGAAATTGTCATATTTCATATACAGTCATTTGAATATCGTTATCATATCACTGAGATGCACATTGTAAACTCGACTTATTGTATTGTCATTATTGACAATAGAAAATCTGTAACATCATCACCAAACGCTTATTGCACTCTTTCATTCTCATCGTATTTACACGTTTTTGTTTATTCACACTTATGGAAACACTGCTGAATATGTTATTTAATGAGTTGTGAATGTTCACCGTTTAATTGTTCCGAAATGAGTTATATGAAACATCGATTTATTTTTACAGATATTTACGTAATGTCACGACGATATAACTCATTAAAATAAATAATTCTGATAACATGTCTCCATTACTGTGGGTAAAAGATATTGGTTATTAAATCAGGTGTGCAATAGAGAGGATATGCTTAAAGATTTTTTGTAGGTAATCATCATCGATTAGAGTCTGTCTGATTCCTTATCCGTATTTAAGGTACATTTTGCAGAACAATCATTTACTGCGACTTAGCACCCGCCCAATCAAACCGGCTTTTATGTACCATCCGACCGATATCATTATGTGATGAATAAAAACACCTAAATACTGGTTTTTGGTTGAAATTCCCGCTATAATTTTTACTGTGAAATGTTATATACGATTTCAATAGGCAAGCACGATGGAATTAAACTTTATTGCGCAACGTGAAAATAAAGTGCATCTTATCTACACATTAAATCCATTTCATGAGTCTGAAATTGTAGTCTGAAAAGGTATTGCATTCTATAAAATTCCCTGTTTATACACCTACCACCTAATAATCTATCTATTCATTTGCATTGCCTGACGTTAGTCATAGAATCTTTAATAGTGTATACACTGAAAGAAAACAGATACAATCCGTTGAATCAATAACTGTAACATTATCGTAGATTCAATCCCATGTTCATATATATTTTGTAACCTGATTTGATTAGTTTTACAAATCTGCACTCTAGTGTCAGTATATGATCTTTCAAACATTGTTTAGTATGTCGATTACACCATATAGTCAATTCAACCAGATATTAAATGACTAACGTAATTGAACTTGACAGTTGTTCTTTGCAAATATGTTCCACTATAATGTTCTTATAGGAGAAGATGAAACACAGTCACTGCATTATGTGATCAACAAATTGAATATTATCCATAAACCTCTAATTAATCATTCATCACGAACTCATTGATGATTTAAAACGTGTAGAATCTGATGAAGGTTAGTGTACCCGTTTTATCAATAGTATTAGATGAAAATCGAAAAATATAGACAGTCAAATAAAATTAGAGACAGAAAATGGTTGAATTCAAACCGGAACAATTAAAGGTTACGTTAAACAAGATTAAAACAGGATTTTAAGATACCTAATTTAAAGACTTGACTTACAATCAGTGTAGCGGCCAACTAACATGCAAAAAACAACGAAGTTAGAATTTAATCAACAATGTCGAGAGACAAATTAATGTTGTGGTAAAGATAACTACGACATGAGAAGTAAAATAACACGTCAATATCAAAAGGCAAATTGATTTTTAAACATTTGATGTTACCAATCAAATCACACTAATCTAATCACATGTTCCAATCTACTTCACTTACATCAACAGTACCAAGCCTACAACCACTCCGTAAGTTAATTTGTACAGACAATGTTATTTAATGGCTTGAATACACATTTTGTGAATAAGCGAACTCACTACTCGTTAGTCATTGTCGCTTGCATGTGATTTCACTGCAGACATTGAGAAGAACATGATACACATTATGTACGTCTTCAAAATATCCGTAATCAGTGACTGCATACACGTTTATGAACTATCATCATGATGTTGATAATGCGATTCATCAATTGGTTAGTTAGAATGATTTGGATGATGGAGAAATACAATCAATTCATCGTTGGTGTGAACACTCGACAAATTATTCACTATCAACTCCAAATTTCTGTGAACACAACAAACTCATTGTTAATCGAAATCACTGATTTAGATGAAGTTGTAGCATCGTTGAAATCACTCTGTGGATAATTACATTACACGGAGAATCAATATTAGAATAATGCCAGATATTAAACTTTCCATGATGTCTAAATATTGATATACTAATGAGTATTCAATGTTGATTTCCTTGACAGCCATAAACCTGCAGCACCAACAACGTAAGTCAGTTTATATGATTGACCACTCACATATCTGTTGTTTCATTTTTCATCGTAGCACTGGTAATTAAAGCATAGTTATTTTAATCATTCTATTGTAATCATCACACTCAAATGCGAATCGCCAACTTCACGCATCATTTTATCAATGTTGACAGTGCTAAACCTCCAGCCGCAACGTAAGTTGACGAACTCAATGTTTTGTTACGCTTTCCTTGATGTATTTGACAAGTGGTGTTTGGATTTGTTTGCTTAGTGTAGATGGGATACTGCGTGTTTGGAGTTACTCAGTTGTGTAGTAACAAATTCGGAATATCGTAATTGATATGACTTTTAATCTCACTGAGTAAATGGTGACAACGTTTGTTGTCACTGGCCAATATAGTGGATCTCTCGGTTATTGCGTAAAACGCCGAATAAGTTCTCATTGACTGATAACATTCGGAATTATTGATTAACAGTGAATAGTGCTATGGTCAAGTGTTGAGTGTAAGTGATTGAATGAAAAGAAGGACGAGGGTGATGATGATTTTGGTTGGTGGACGCGAATACCAATACGATGTGTTGCCTAGCTAAGAATGCAAGATTGTTGCTTAGTGTAGATGGATACTGCGTGTTTGGAGTTACTCAGTTGTGTAGTAACAAATTCGGAATATCGTAATTGATATGAACTTTTAATCTCACTGAGTAAATGGTGACAACGTTTGTTGTCACTGGCCAATATAGTGGATCTCTCGGTTATTGCGTAAAACGCCGAATAAGTTCTCATTGACTGATAAACATTCGGAATTATTGATTAACAGTGAATAGTGCTATGGTCAAGTGTTGAGTGTAAGTGATTGAATGAAAAGAAGGACGAGGGTGATGATGATTTTGGTTGGTGGACGCGAATACCAATACGATGTGTGCCTAGCTAAGAATGCACGATTGACCTAAGCCCATTCACCTCCCTAGGCCGACAATAAGACAACCAGAATTGAGAACAGGAAGACTGAGAGAGCAAGGTCCAATGTCGTATTATATTTTAATCATACATTTATATATACATAAAATCAGACCACACTGTGAACCAATCAAGAATTTAATATTTGTACAAAACAAAAGAAATAGTGGTAGTGAATGGGGAGAACTTGTACACAATAAAGTAGATGTAGTTCGTAATAATAAACAATACACAAAGAATCAATACACTAAATGAGAGAACCGGGCAAGGGGAACGTAACAGTCATAGAAATAAAATGTTAACACTGTCCGCAGTTATAATAAAAGAAATAATGTTCTAAAGCACAGTTCCCGAAGATAGCCAATCTTCATTAGGTGCCCGGCATATCAGTGGACAAACAGTCATATCGCCTTTCCACAGTTCGACCGCGTTTTACAAACAACCGCCCGAAATATTCGTCACATACTACTACATGTGAATTGCAGCTCCGTGTAAAACGACCATCTGATAGAGGTGACATTGCTAGTTGGTATGGCGGGGAAATCACTTACGTCCCTTATAACACTACCCATGAACACGGAGTTGATATTCGACGTTGCTCTAATTATCCGACAGCCTCACTGATTGTCCGAGTCAAATAATTCAAACCCATATGTCTATTCCATTCATGGTACTGCATAATGGTCTAAAAAGATTTGAAGTGATTACTAGGTATAAAGATTAGATGTCAAAATTGGGTAGATATCTCAGATCTCAGTAAGCGTCTAACCACTCTCATTATTCTACTAACCATACCCAATTCCAGATGACGTTGTGAGCATGTTGGCTTTAATTACCGTTTGATTGATTTAGTTATGATGCATCATACTCTAAATGGAATGAAATCGTTTAATATCATCACCGAAACACTTATCTTGCTTTACTCGAACAACTATGGGTTTTGTTACACCAAACTCTGTGACTGCAACATGTTGTCGTATAGTCGAATTATCTATCAAGAAATGTCCATAACATATGAGTTAAGGAGTCATTCGTTGTGATTTCATTTATGAATGTAACACCCCCTTCCCCAACTGGGTAAAAATGTGTAAACCATTTGTCTTTCGGATACAAGTTTCTACCAACTTGCATGTAGTCTGCATGAGAACACATATCTGCGGATTGATATTTTCGTTGCCGAATATTTCCTGGTGGTAGTAGAGATGGACCGTCAAATAATCGTCCCGAATCTCAATCATGGTTCGCGACGATTCATCTGGAATGCGGATCTGCTGAGTTAGATTTGAAACTAATGTACCACACCACACACACACTCAGTCAGGTGGTTTTGACTGTTCTTGCATATAGACGGGTCGGAATGCAAAGTTTGTGAGTAATCTCTTCGAAGAGATAATTAAGCTGCGAAATGATACAGGTGAGTCGGATCAATCAATCGTTGTACGTATCGTGACAGTCACTCTCGTTTTATAACGCCTGAGATTTTCACAGACTAAACTGTAGCTGTTCATTTTGTAAGTGGTGTATTTATAGCAATTATAGACGATAATTTGGCACTTCTGAATATCAGTTACAAAATTTTAATGACCAACTACATAAATACTAGTAGATCGTTTATAGTTCAGTATCCGTTATCAGATTCACCATTAAATACACGCAATTAACAATTTCGGTTGAGTTGTCTTTCTACTCATCTAAATGGAATGAAATCGTTTAATATCATCACCGAAACACTTATCTTGCTTTACTCGAACAACTATGGGTTTTGTTACACCAAACTCTGTGACTGCAACATGTTGTCGTATAGTCGAATTATCTATCAAGAAATGTCCATAACATATGAGTTAAGGAGTCATTCGTTGTGATTTCATTTATGAATGTAACACCCCCTTCCCCAACTGGGTAAAAATGTGTAAACCATTTGTCTTTCGGATACAAGTTTCTACCAACTTGCATGTAGTCTGCATGAGAACACATATCTGCGGATTGATATTTTCGTTGCCGAATATTTCCTGGTGGTAGTAGAGATGGACCGTCAAATAATCGTCCCGAATCTCAATCATGGTTCGCGACGATTCATCTGGAATGCGGATCTGCTGAGTTAGATTTGAAACTAATGTACCACACCACACACACACTCAGTCAGGTGGTTTTGACTGTTCTTGCATATAGACGGGTCGGAATGCAAAGTTTGTGAGTAATCTCTTCGAAGAGATAATTAAGCTGCGAAATGATACAGGTGAGTCGGATCAATCAATCGTTGTACGTATCGTGACAGTCACTCTCGTTTTATAACGCCTGAGATTTTCACAGACTAAACTGTAGCTGTTCATTTTGTAAGTGGTGTATTTATAGCAATTATAGACGATAATTTGGCACTTCTGAATATCAGTTACAAAATTTTAATGACCAACTACATAAATACTAGTAGATCGTTTATAGTTCAGTATCCGTTATCAGATTCACCATTAAATACACGCAATTAACAATTTCGGTTGAGTTGTCTTTCTACTCATCTAAATGGAATTTCGCCAATTAACAAAATATTTCAATGACGTCTGATGAGAGTCAACAAAGAAACACAATGAAGACAAGACGAAAGATCAAAAAGGTTGTATGGCAGTCAATCAACGTTGACGTCAGAAGAACTATTGTTGTGACAAAAGTCACTATGACATGAGAAGTGAAATAACACGTCAATATCAAAAGGCAAATTGATTTTTAAACATTTGATGTTACCAATCAAATCACACTAATCTAATCACATGTTCCAATCTACTTCACTTACATCAACAGTACCAAGCCTACAACCACTCCGTAAGTTAATTTGTACAGACAATGTTATTTAATGGCTTGAATACACATTTTGTGAATAAGCGAACTCACTACTCGTTAGTCATTGTCGCTTGCATGTGATTTCACTGCAGACATTGAGAAGAACATGATACACATTATGTACGTCTTCAAAATATCCGTAATCAGTGACTGCATACACGTTTATGAACTATCATCATGATGTTGATAATGCGATTCATCAATTGGTTAGTTAGAATGATTTGGATGATGGAGAAATACAATCAATTCATCGTTGGTGTGAACACTCGACAAATTATTCACTATCAACTCCAAATTTCTGTGAACACAACAAACTCATTGTTAATCGAAATCACTGATTTAGATGAAGTTGTAGCATCGTTGAAATCACTCTGTGGATAATTACATTACACGGAGAATCAATATTAGAATAATGCCAGATATTAAACTTTCCATGATGTCTAAATATTGATATACTAATGAGTATTCAATGTTGATTTCCTTGACAGCCATAAACCTGCAGCACCAACAACGTAAGTCAGTTTATATGATTGACCACTCACATATCTGTTGTTTCATTTTTCATCGTAGCACTGGTAATTAAAGCATAGTTATTTTAATCATTCTATTGTAATCATCACACTCAAATGCGAATCGCCAACTTCACGCATCATTTTATCAATGTTGACAGTGCTAAACCTCCAGCCGCAACGTAAGTTGACGAACTCAATGTTTTGTTACGCTTTCCTTGATGTATTTGACAAGTGGTGTTTGGATTTGTTTGCTTAGTGTAGATGGATACTGCGTGTTTGGAGTTACTCAGTTGTGTAGTAACAAATTCGGAATATCGTAATTGATATGAACTTTTAATCTCACTGAGTAAATGGTGACAACGTTTGTTGTCACTGGCCAATATAGTGGATCTCTCGGCTATTGCGTAAAACGCCGAATAAGTTCTCATTGACTGATAAACATTCGGAATTATTGATTAACAGTGAATAGTGCTATGGTCAAGTGTTGAGTGTAAGTGATTGAATGAAAAGAAGGACGAGGGTGATGATGATTTTGGTTGGTGGACGCGAATACCAATACGATGTGTGCCTAGCTAAGAATGCACGATTGACCTAAGCCCATTCACCTCCCTAGGCCGACAATAAGACAACCAGAATTGAGAACAGGAAGACTGAGAGAGCAAGGTCCAATGTCGTATTATATTTTAATCATTCTATTGTAATCATCACACTCAAATGCGAATCGCCAACTTCACGCATCATTTTATCAATGTTGACAGTGCTAAACCTCCAGCCGCAACGTAAGTTGACGAACTCAATGTTTTGTTACGCTTTCCTTGATGTATTTGACAAGTGGTGTTTGGATTTGTTTGCTTAGTGTAGATGGATACTGCGTGTTTGGAGTTACTCAGTTGTGTAGTAACAAATTCGGAATATCGTAATTGATATGAACTTTTAATCTCACTGAGTAAATGGTGACAACGTTTGTTGTCACTGGCCAATATAGTGGATCTCTCGGCTATTGCGTAAAACGCCGAATAAGTTCTCATTGACTGATAAACATTCGGAATTATTGATTAACAGTGAATAGTGCTATGGTCAAGTGTTGAGTGTAAGTGATTGAATGAAAAGAAGGACGAGGGTGATGATGATTTTGGTTGGTGGACGCGAATACCAATACGATGTGTGCCTAGCTAAGAATGCACGATTGACCTAAGCCCATTCACCTCCCTAGGCCGACAATAAGACAACCAGAATTGAGAACAGGAAGACTGAGAGAGCAAGGTCCAATGTCGTATTATATTTTAATCATACTATTGTAATCATCACACTCAAATGCGAATCGCCAACTTCACGCATCATTTTATCAATGTTGACAGTGCTAAACCTCCAGCCGCAACGTAAGTTGACGAACTCAATGTTTTGTTACGCTTTCCTTGATGTATTTGACAAGTGGTGTTTGGATTTGTTTGCTTAGTGTAGATGGATACTGCGTGTTTGGAGTTACTCAGTTGTGTAGTAACAAATTCGGAATATCGTAATTGATATGAACTTTTAATCTCACTGAGTAAATGGTGACAACGTTTGTTGTCACTGGCCAATATAGTGGATCTCTCGGCTATTGCGTAAAACGCCGAATAAGTTCTCATTGACTGATAAACATTCGGAATTATTGATTAACAGTGAATAGTGCTATGGTCAAGTGTTGAGTGTAAGTGATTGAATGAAAAGAAGGACGAGGGTGATGATGATTTTGGTTGGTGGACGCGAATACCAATACGATGTGTGCCTAGCTAAGAATGCACGATTGACCTAAGCCCATTCACCTCCCTAGGCCGACAATAAGACAACCAGAATTGAGAACAGGAAGACTGAGAGAGCAAGGTCCAATGTCGTATTATATTTTAATCATTCTATTGTAATCATCACACTCAAATGCGAATCGCCAACTTCACGCATCATTTTATCAATGTTGACAGTGCTAAACCTCCAGCCGCAACGTAAGTTGACGAACTCAATGTTTTGTTACGCTTTCCTTGATGTATTTGACAAGTGGTGTTTGGATTTGTTTGCTTAGTGTAGATGGATACTGCGTGTTTGGAGTTACTCAGTTGTGATGTCAAAATTGGTAGATATCTCAGATCTCAGTAAGCGTCTAACCACTCTCATTATTCTACTAACCATACCCAATTCCAGATGACGTTGTGAGCATGTTGGCTTTAATTACCGTTTGATTGATTTAGTTATGATGCATCATACTCTAAATGGGAATGAAATCGTTTAATATCATCACCGAAACACTTATCTTGCTTTACTCGAACAACTATGGGTTTTGTTACACCAAACTCTGTGACTGCAACATGTTGTCCGTATAGTCGAATTATCTATCAAGAAATGTCCATAACATATGAGTTAAGGAGTCATTCGTTGTGATTTCATTTATGAATGTAACACCCCCTTCCCCAACTGGGTAAAATGTGTAAACCATTTGTCTTTCGGATACAAGTTTCTACCACTTGCATGTAGTCTGCATGAGAACACATATCATGCGGATAATGTTTTGTTACGCTTTCCTTGATGTATTTGACAAGTGGTGTTTTGATTGTTTGCTTAGTGGAGATGGATACTGCGTGTTTGGAGTTACTCAGTTGTGTAGTAACAAATTCGGAATATCGTAATTGATATGAACTTTTAATCTCACGAGTAAAATGGTGACACGTTTGTGTGTCACTGGCCATATAGTGGATCTCTCGGCTATTGCGTAAAACTCCGAATAAGTTCTCATTGACTGATAAACATTCGGAATTATTGATTAACAGTGAATAGTGCCTATGGTCAAGTGTTGAGTGTAAGTGATTGAATGAAAGAAGGACGAGGTGATGATGATCTTTGGTTGGTGGACGCGAATACCAATACGATGTGTGCCTAGCTAAGAATGCACGATTGACCTAAGCCCATTCACCTCCCTAGCCGACAATAGACAACCAGAATTGAGAACAGAAGACTGAGAGAGCAGAGTCCAATGTCATATTATATTTTAATCATACCATGTATAAAGATTAGATGTCAAAATGGGTAGATATCTCAGATCTCAGTAAGCGTCTAACCACTCTCATTATTCTTACTAACCATACCCAATTCCAGATGACGTTGTGAGCATGTTGGCTTTAATTACCGTTTGATTGATTTAGTTATGATGCATCATACTCTAAATGGAATGAAATCGTTTAATATCATCACCGAAACACTTATCTGCTTTACTCGAACAACTATGGGTTTTGTTACACCAAACTCTGTGACTGCAACATGTTGTCGTATAGTCGAATTATCTATCAAGAAATGTCCATAACATATGAGTTAAGGAGTCATTCGTTGTGATTTCATTTATGAATGTAACACCCCCTTCCCCAACTGGGTAAAATGTGTAACCATTTGTCTTTCGGATACAAGTTTCTACCAACTTGCATGTAGTCTGCATGAGAACACATATCTGCGGATTGATATTTTCGTTGCCGAATATTTCCTGGTGGTAGTAGAGATGGACCGTCAAATAATCGTCCCGAATCTCAATCATGGTTCGCGACGATTCATCTGGAATGCGGATCTGCTGAGTTAGATTTGAAACTAATGTACCACACCACACACACACTCAGTCAGGTGGTTTTGACTGTTCTTGCATATAGACGGGTCGGAATGCAAAGTTTGTGAGTAATCTCTTCGAAGAGATAATTAAGCTGCGAAATGATACAGGTGAGTCGGATCAATCAATCGTTGTACGTATCGTGACAGTCACTCTCGTTTTATAACGCCTGAGATTTTCACAGACTAAACTGTAGCTGTTCATTTTGTAAGTGGTGTATTTATAGCAATTATAGACGATAATTTGGCACTTCTGAATATCAGTTACAAAATTTTAATGACCAACTACATAAATACTAGTAGATCGTTTATAGTTCAGTATCCGTTATCAGATTCACCATTAAATACACGCAATTAACAATTTCGGTTGAGTTGTCTTTCTACTCATCTAAATGGAATTTCGCCAATTAACAAAATATTTCAATGACGTCTGATGAGAGTCAACAAAGAAACACAATGAAGACAAGACGAAAGATCAAAAAGGTTGTATGGCAGTCAATCAACGTTGACGTCAGAAGAACTATTGTTGTGACAAAAGTCACTATGACATGAGAAGTGAAATAACACGTCAATATCAAAAGGCAAATTGATTTTTAAACATTTGATGTTACCAATCAAATCACACTAATCTAATCACATGTTCCAATCTACTTCACTTACATCAACAGTACCAAGCCTACAACCACTCCGTAAGTTAATTTGTACAGACAATGTTATTTAATGGCTTGAATACACATTTTGTGAATAAGCGAACTCACTACTCGTTAGTCATTGTCGCTTGCATGTGATTTCACTGCAGACATTGAGAAGAACATGATACACATTATGTACGTCTTCAAAATATCCGTAATCAGTGACTGCATACACGTTTATGAACTATCATCATGATGTTGATAATGCGATTCATCAATTGGTTAGTTAGAATGATTTGGATGATGGAGAAATACAATCAATTCATCGTTGGTGTGAACACTCGACAAATTATTCACTATCAACTCCAAATTTCTGTGAACACAACAAACTCATTGTTAATCGAAATCACTGATTTAGATGAAGTTGTAGCATCGTTGAAATCACTCTGTGGATAATTACATTACACGGAGAATCAATATTAGAATAATGCCAGATATTAAACTTTCCATGATGTCTAAATATTGATATACTAATGAGTATTCAATGTTGATTTCCTTGACAGCCATAAACCTGCAGCACCAACAACGTAAGTCAGTTTATATGATTGACCACTCACATATCTGTTGTTTCATTTTTCATCGTAGCACTGGTAATTAAAGCATAGTTATTTTAATCATTCTATTGTAATCATCACACTCAAATGCGAATCGCCAACTTCACGCATCATTTTATCAATGTTGACAGTGCTAAACCTCCAGCCGCAACGTAAGTTGACGAACTCAATGTTTTGTTACGCTTTCCTTGATGTATTTGACAAGTGGTGTTTGGATTTGTTTGCTTAGTGTAGATGGATACTGCGTGTTTGGAGTTACTCAGTTGTGTAGTATCAAATACGGAATATTGTGATTGATATGAACTTCAAATCTTACTGAGTAAATGCTTACAACTGCCGCTCTTTCTGGGGCATGTGTCTAGATTCTGACCACGCCCTAGTGATAGCACGTATCCCTATGCGTTTTGCTGGTATTAGAAAGGTTACAACGGGTAAACCCTTTAGATATCACTTTGAGACTGAGAATGCTAAGATTGCATTTATGAATGGTTTGGCTAAGCATTTAGTCGCCCACGACCAACAGGTTCATCCCGAAGTATCTTGAAATGATTTTAAAGCAGGTGTAAATGCAGCAACGTTATCTGAATCTCACCCCAATCCAATGGTTATGAAAGACCATAGGATCTCTAGAACTTCTAGCCAACTGATGGAGGCTCGAAAACTCGTCCCAGCAGGCTCTGAGTATGATGAAGAGCGACGACAACTGAAACGTAGACTGACAAAGAGTCTGCGTAAGGATCGTGAACAGTGGTGGGCAACAAAAGCAAAAGCGATGGAAGCATCGGCAGCGGCAGGCAATAGTAGACAGCTGTTCCGACTTATTAAGGACACCGGTATCAAGAAATCGGCAGTTAGTGAAATTATCTCTGAAAAAGATGGATCTATGATTCACTCTCAGTCTAGAAGATCAGAATGATGGGCGGAACACTTTCAGGAACAGTTCAACTGGCCCCCAGTCACTCTTAGCTTACCCACAATCTCCAAGCTACCCAAATTGTAAACTGACACAGGTCCCTCAACTCTCAGCAAAGTTGAAAACGCCATAAGTAAATTGAAATGAGGGAAAGCAGCAGGACCTGATATATTGTCTATCGATATCTTTAAGGATGGTGGTCTAGTTTTAGCGTGCAGGTTGACTAATATATTAGCCAAAGTCTGGGAACTAAACACCATCCCATCTGATTGGTCTCGATCGGTGATCGTTCCAATCTACAAAAAGGGACAGAAATCCTCTTGTGATAACCACAGAGGAATCTGTTTGACTAACATAGTATCTAAAATATTAGCCTCTATAATTATTCGACGTTTAACCAACACTAGGGAACAGCAGACTCGAGAAAACCAGGCTGGTTTCGGACCTGGACGAGGTTGCATTGATCACATATTCACCCTGCGCCAGATCCTCGAACACAGACATATGTACCAACGTCCGACTATAATTGTATTTCTTGACTTGAAAGCAGCGTTCGACTCTGTAGACCGTGAAGTCTTGTGGCAATGTTTGTCATTAAAAGGCGTACCTCAAAAGTACATTAACCTCATAAAGGCGCTCTACTCGGTCACCACTGGTCGAGTCAGAGCATATGGTGAATTGTCATGAGAAATTTCATCCTCATGTGAAGTCCGTCAGGGTTGCCCCTTATCTCCTTTTTTATTTAATTTCATCATAGATGTACTCTTAGAAATCTCGCCCACTTCTTTTAAGTCCTCAGGAATTAATCTCCTTCCAGGACGTTTTCTTGTCGACTTAGAATGTGCAGACGATATAATCCTATTTGGTGAAGACGTGCACAGCATTCAGGGTCTCTTGAACACCTAGAGTATCAATGCAGGCATATTTGGGATGCGCTTCTCCCCTCCCAAATGCAAAATGTTACTCCAGGACTGGCCTGCTTCTTCTCCTAAATTAGTTATAGGGAGTGAAGTAATTGAATGCGTTGATCGCTTCACTTATCTCGAAAGTCTCATCACCCCTGGTGGGTCGGTGTCTGAAGAAATCTCAGCGCGGATTCAGAAAGCTCGATTGGCATTTGCCAATCTACGGCACTTGTGGCACAGACGAGATATCCGTGTCTCAACGAAAGGCTGGGTGTACTGCGCAGCAGTCCGCGCCATTTTAACATATAGCTGCGAAACGTGGGCCACGAAAACCCGAGATATGCATCGACTACAGATATTTGACCATAGGAATCTTCGTAACATAGCTCGTATATCATGGAATAGCTGGATTAGTAATAGTGAGGTTAGACAAAATGTTCTTGGAAAACACGGTAAATCAGTCGAAGAAGTCATTAACCTTCATCGACTGAGATGGCTGGGACATGTGTTGTGCATGCCCGACCACCGTCTACCCCGTCGTGCAATGTTGGCTAGGGCTGAAGTAGGATGGAAGAAGGTTAAGGGCGGCCAAACTAAAACATGGCATCAGTCCATGAAGTCCTTGACTACTGGCCTAAGCCATGTAGGTAGATGTAGACTACCTGGTTGGGGTCCGCGTGATGATCGCAACAAATGGCTGGAGACACTAGGCGATATGGCTCAGAATCTATCACAGTGGCGCAAGTGTATTCACTATTTAACCTCATCTAGATTTTGAATTCTATTGTTATTTTTTGGACATATTTACTGACTCTTCCCTCTTGTATTCTGTCTATACATTACCTCAATAATCTCGTAATGCAAATGTGGTATGGCAACTTGAACCTAGGTTCGTTTGTGCCCAGTTCTACGTTACTGATGATGAACAACATTTGTTGTCACTGACCAAAATAGTGGTATATTCGTCGAATAAGTGTTGATTGACTGATAAACATGCGGAACTATTGTTTAACAATGAATAGTGCTATGGTCAAGTGTTGAGTGTAAGTGATTGAATAATGTTTGTTAGTCGCAAATTTAAACGTCGGGATACATTGCTGTTCCTGATTCCATCATAACACATACGCTGAGGATAGTGTTATGCAGTCAAAATTGACATGCGTATTACATCCTTGTTTTAATGTGTCATGTGTACTTCAGGTTAGTGTATGTTAATTAATGTGATGCTACTTTCGTGATGACAATCAGATTCGAAACTTAATCACATTTATAACATTATCAATTGTAACAGAGCGAAACCTGGTGCACCAGTGTAAGTCGTCAGCATTCAATCATCATGACACTGTTGATTGCATTCCTCATTAAGGTTCATACAGTTCAAATGAATTTGTTATGCATGTGATATGCATTTTGTAAGTTAATGCATGTTGTCATCATGTCGCTGGGCTACACATTACAAACTCGACTAATGGAACACTGATAGGCACAATTTCAACAATGTGGATGTTATGACGTGAATGAAAAGAAGGACGAGGGTGATGATGATTTTGGTTGGTGGACGCGAATACCAATACGATGTGTGCCTAGCTAAGAATGCACGATTGACCTAAGCCCATTCACCTCCCTAGGCCGACAATAAGACAACCAGAATTGAGAACAGGAAGACTGAGAGAGCAAGGTCCAATGTCGTATTATATTTTAATCATGCATTTATATATACATAAAATCAGACCACACTGTGAACCAATCAAGAATTTAATATTTGTACAAAACAAAAGAAATAGTGGTAGTGAATGGGGAGAACTTGTACACAATAAAGTAGATGTAGTTCGTAATAATAAACAATACACAAAGAATCAATACACTAAATGAGAGAACCGGGCAAGGGGAACGTAACAGTCATAGAAATAAAATGTTAACACTGTCCGCAGTTATAATAAAAGAAATAATGTTCTAAAGCACAGTTCCCGAAGATAGCCAATCTTCATTAGGTGCCCGGCATATCAGTGGACAAACAGTCATATCGCCTTTCCACAGTTCGACCGCGTTTTACAAACAGCCGCCCGAAATATTCGTCACATACTACTACATGTGAATTGCAGCTCCGTGTAAAACGACCATCTGATAGAGGTGACATTGCTAGTTGGTATGGCGGGGAAATCACTTACGTCCCTTATAACACTACCCATGAACACGGAGTTGATATTCGACGTTGCTCTAATTATCCGACAGCCTCACTGATTGTCCGAGTCAAATAATTCAAACCCATATGTCTATTCCATTCATGGTACTGCATAATGGTCTAAAAAGATTTGAAGTGATTACTAGGTATAAAGATTAGATGTCAAAATTGGGTAGATATCTCAGATCTCAGTAAGCGTCTAACCACTCTCATTATTCTACTAACCATACCCAATTCCAGATGACGTTGTGAGCATGTTGGCTTTAATTACCGTTTGATTGATTTAGTTATGATGCATCATACTCTAAATGGAATGAAATCGTTTAATATCATCACCGAAACACTTATCTTGCTTTACTCGAACAACTATGGGTTTTGTTACACCAAACTCTGTGACTGCAACATGTTGTCGTATAGTCGAATTATCTATCAAGAAATGTCCATAACATATGAGTTAAGGAGTCATTCGTTGTGATTTCATTTATGAATGTAACACCCCCTTCCCCAACTGGGTAAAAATGTGTAAACCATTTGTCTTTCGGATACAAGTTTCTACCAACTTGCATGTAATCTGCATGAGAACACATATCTGCGGATTGATATTTTCGTTGCCGAATATTTCCTGGTGGTAGTAGAGATGGACCGTCAAATAATCGTCCCGAATCTCAATCATGGTTCGCGACGATTCATCTGGAATGCGGATCTGCTGAGTTAGATTTGAAACTAATGTACCACACCACACACACACTCAGTCAGGTGGTTTTGACTGTTCTTGCATATAGACGGGTCGGAATGCAAAGTTTGTGAGTAATCTCTTCGAAGAGATAATTAAGCTGCGAAATGATACAGGTGAGTCGGATCAATCAATCGTTGTACGTATCGTGACAGTCACTCTCGTTTTATAACGCCTGAGATTTTCACAGACTAAACTGTAGCTGTTCATTTTGTAAGTGGTGTATTTATAGCAATTATAGACGATAATTTGGCACTTCTGAATATCAGTTACAAAATTTTAATGACCAACTACATAAATACTAGTAGATCGTTTATAGTTCAGTATCCGTTATCAGATTCACCATTAAATACACGCAATTAACAATTTCGGTTGAGTTGTCTTTCTACTCATCTAAATGGAATTTCGCCAATTAACAAAATATTTCAATGACGTCTGATGAGAGTCAACAAAGAAACACAATGAAGACAAGACGAAAGATCAAAAAGGTTGTATGGCAGTCAATCAACGTTGACGTCAGAAGAACTATTGTTGTGACAAAAGTCACTATGACATGAGAAGTGAAATAACACGTCAATATCAAAAGGCAAATTGATTTTTAAACATTTGATGTTACCAATCAAATCACACTAATCTAATCACATGTTCCAATCTACTTCACTTACATCAACAGTACCAAGCCTACAACCACTCCGTAAGTTAATTTGTACAGACAATGTTATTTAATGGCTTGAATACACATTTTGTGAATAAGCGAACTCACTACTCGTTAGTCATTGTCGCTTGCATGTGATTTCACTGCAGACATTGAGAAGAACATGATACACATTATGTACGTCTTCAAAATATCCGTAATCAGTGACTGCATACACGTTTATGAACTATCATCATGATGTTGATAATGCGATTCATCAATTGGTTAGTTAGAATGATTTGGATGATGGAGAAATACAATCAATTCATCGTTGGTGTGAACACTCGACAAATTATTCACTATCAACTCCAAATTTCTGTGAACACAACAAACTCATTGTTAATCGAAATCACTGATTTAGATGAAGTTGTAGCATCGTTGAAATCACTCTGTGGATAATTACATTACACGGAGAATCAATATTAGAATAATGCCAGATATTAAACTTTCCATGATGTCTAAATATTGATATACTAATGAGTATTCAATGTTGATTTCCTTGACAGCCATAAACCTGCAGCACCAACAACGTAAGTCAGTTTATATGATTGACCACTCACATATCTGTTGTTTCATTTTTCATCGTAGCACTGGTAATTAAAGCATAGTTATTTTAATCATTCTATTGTAATCATCACACTCAAATGCGAATCGCCAACTTCACGCATCATTTTATCAATGTTGACAGTGCTAAACCTCCAGCCGCAACGTAAGTTGACGAACTCAATGTTTTGTTACGCTTTCCTTGATGTATTTGACAAGTGGTGTTTGGATTTGTTTGCTTAGTGTAGATGGATACTGCGTGTTTGGAGTTACTCAGTTGTGTAGTAACAAATTCGGAATATCGTAATTGATATGAACTTTTAATCTCACTGAGTAAATGGTGACAACGTTTGTTGTCACTGGCCAATATAGTGGATCTCTCGGTTATTGCGTAAAACGCCGAATAAGTTCTCATTGACTGATAAACATTCGGAATTATTGATTAACAGTGAATAGTGCTATGGTCAAGTGTTGAGTGTAAGTGATTGAATAATGTTTGTTAGTCGCAAATTTAAACGTCGGGATACATTGCTGTTCCTGATTCCATCATAACACATACGCTGAGGATAGTGTTATGCAGTCAAAATTGACATGCGTATTACCTCCTTGTTTTAATGTGTCATGTGTACTTCAGGTTAGTGTATGTTAATTAATGTGATGTTTGTTTTGTGATAACAATGAGATGCGAATTCTAATCACATTTATAACATTATCAATTGTAACAGAGCGAAAGCTACTTCACCAGTGTAAGTTGTCTGCATTCAATCATTGTGATGCGTTTGATTTATTTCTCCATTGAGGTTCTTATATTTCAAATGCATTTGATATGTATGTGATATGCATTTCGTATTCTTTTTAATATTGTCTTCATGTCGCTGAGTTGCATATTATAAACTCGACTTATCATATTGTCATTCTTGACATTGGCAAGTTGGCAACAATTTCACCGTCAGTTTAGTGCATTCTCTGTTGAGTGACACCTATGGAATCTCTACGGAAAATATTATTTAATGGTTTGTGTTTGCTTACTGTGTTATTGTGCTGGTATGAGTTAGACGAAACTATTAGCGTGACATCATTTTGTGTTTAGGATATTTGATTGACATCACGTTATATTCATTGAAATGCCACTCCTGACATCGTCATAGTCGCTACAGTGTGTTGATTTCTCAGAATATTTATATATTGAAACAGTTACATTAGTGATTCAGTTTTCGACTACAACTAATCACTACTGAATTGACTTGTCACTTGCACTGGAGGTGATGAAACTGTAACAGTCACATCACTCTGTTCGGCTTGCACTCAAACATAAAATTGACAGGACCAACAGAGTTGACCTGACGAACATTATTAGATCCCATTTAACACACTTCTATTTCGAATGTTAACTTCAAATTTTACATTTAAATCCCCACTTCCACTCACTCACATCGCAATGATTTCCGTTCACGAAATTTTGTGCTGTAATGAACTAGGTCCACCTGGAAACTTAACATTGAGTCTTTTATTTCAATTAACCCATGTCATCGTGTAGCATACTTTCCTCTCTATATCCCTTATCTTTTCTGCCACTGATTTATGCCGTGTCTCCGAAACACACATGCAAGATACAGGTTTTGCTAATCGCCTGATATCACATATCCAATATGAGAAAACTGAGTGAATTTTTCCGATTTTCTTGACACTCGACAGCGATCTTTCGGAGAACCAGACGATGTAGGTACAGTGCTATGTATGAATGAGGAACAATCACTTCTTGAAATGGTCGTTGTCATCAGTCACCTATGTGTTGTTCGATTGAATGGTTCTGTAAGATCCCGATAGGACAGAGAAACACGTTTCTCTCTATTTATTCAGATAATTAATTATTTCTAGTAAAAATAAACTTTAACCATTAGGCGATTTGTCGTGCAACATGACAACCTTCGTCACATACCTAACGATGCACTAAATTGGACATATCTCTATCAGTCACCGTTGGAGACGCTATAAAGAAGACTGTTACTCTTACTGAAGTGCACGTTTGAATTTCGAACATACATTAAAACGAGTACGAACCTTCCTCCATTTTACTGAAGCAAGAAAATCTACAACAAGCAGACACACTAAAAAGTAATTTCGGAAATGGTGAAGCCCAGAGTAGATTTGTGGATCAACTAGAGACCCACCTACGTGTTGTTTTGCAAGATATTATAACAGTTGTGTAATCAACAAGCAATCATCAAGGTTTGGCGTGAACACTCGATAAATTATTCACTATCGACTCCAAATTTCTGTGAACACAACAAACTCATTGTTAATCGAAATCACTGATTTAGATGAAGTTGTAGCATCGTTGAAATCACTCTGTGGATAATTACATTACACGGAGAATCAATATTAGAATAATGCCAGATATTAAACTTTCCATGATGTCTAAATATTGATATACTAATGAGTATTCAATGTTGATTTCCTTGACAGCCATAAACCTGCAGCACCAACAACGTAAGTCAGTTTATATGATTGACCACTCACATATCTGTTGTTTCATTTTTCATCGTAGCACTGGTAATTAAAGCATAGTTATTTTAATCATTCTATTGTAATCATCACACTCAAATGCGAATCGCCAACTTCACGCATCATTTTATCAATGTTGACAGTGCTAAACCTCCAGCCGCAACGTAAGTTGACGAACTCAATGTTTTGTTACGCTTTCCTTGATGTATTTGACAAGTGGTGTTTGGATTTGTTTGCTTAGTGTAGATGGATACTGCGTGTTTGGAGTTACTCAGTTGTGTAGTAACAAATTCGGAATATCGTAATTGATATGAACTTTTAATCTCACTGAGTAAATGGTGACAACGTTTGTTGTCACTGGCCAATATAGTGGATCTACTGGTGATTGTTTTAAATGGTGAATAATTGTTGATTTTCTGATAAACATGCGGAACTATTGTTCAACAATAAATAGTGCTATGCTTAAGCGTTTGTTGTTAGTAATTATATAATGCTTTTTGTACGGTGATCGAAGGGCGGAATACATTTTCTTCCTAAGTTCCAACATAACAGCGCTGTGTATTGTGTTATTCACTCAAAATTCACAGGTATATTACATCCTTGTTTTTTTGTATCATGTGTACCTTAGGTTGGTGTTTGCTAATAAATATGGTGTTAGTTTTGTGATGACAATAAGATGAGAATTCTAATTGCATTCACAACGTTACCAATTTTAACAGAGCTAAACCTGGTGCACCAGTGTGAGTTGTTTGCTTTTAATCATTGTGATATCTTTGCTTGATTTCTCTATTAAATTTCCACATTTCATATGCAGTTACCTGTATTTGAATTTCGTCAATTATTCGATCACATATTTTTTGTGAACTCGACTTGTTAACGCTGTATTTACTTTACGTTCATCTCAGTATATTCTGTATTTGCTCGTTTTGATAATCATCTTTGAGTTGACTCTCTGTGATCTTGTTATTAACCTTGGATGAATTGTTTGATGTCTACCTTTTACTGACATAAATTTTGTTCCATTTGTATTTGTAATGCCATTACATTTGAGTTTGCTGAACCTATTTCAGTATGTGCATATAAAACTACTGATACTCTTCCTTTCTACTTAATAAATGCCATTAAACACTAGTTGTTAATTCAATTGTCTGATAATTCTTTGCTAATTGTTTTGTATTTAATTAAGTTCAATTAGTCTCTAATCATGTCTGAAATCACAGCTTGTGCATATATTCGTTTATTGAATTGATAAATAGTATTTTCTTAGGTGAAATTTACTTTACGAACATGAATTTCGGTAGAAACTATGTCTACAACTTCTTGATTTTAACTTTAGAGTGTATAATTTATGAATATGAGCAGTTCGATAGTTGTAACATCATCAAATCGAATTTAAAACTGATCATGTAGAAACTACTAGTTCACATCCAAGTTAAGTTGGAAGTTATTGCTTTCGCTTTAGTTGGTTTAGGATCATTTGTTCATATCCTGTTAGTAACTTTTCTTCTTAATTACAGGTCTAAACCAAGCGTTACTTCACCGTATGTTTTTAAAACACGTATACTTAATTATAATTGGGTGGTTTGTAGAGATAGTTAACTGTCAAATTTGATATCACGAATTGATCTAAATCAGATAGCCATTTAATCACCTTGACAGCTGTTTTATCCTAGTACGGGACTGCTCAGCAGTGTGCTTCCGCGACCCCACAGGGGATCGAACCAAGGACCTCCTGGCTCCGCGGCGAACGCTTCACAATTGGACCACTTAGTCGGCTCACAACGGATGATATTTCCAATCCAGTGAATTCGCGATACGTTGCTCGACCTTATCCATGCCATCGGTGGATAAATGCCTCACACCTGACACGGTTAAACAACATCGGTCACGTCTTCACACTAGAACTCCAGGAATTACCTCAACGAGCTGGTCACCAGTGGGGTCGTGGATGTGCACTGATAAGGAGTCCCATACTAGGACGAAACAGCTGTCCAGTGCTTCCAGATGATCAATGGTTATCTGATTCAAATCAATTCGTAATATCGAAATCGACAGTATACTTAATTAATTCGTTTTACTTATTTATAGAATGTATTTAACTGCTGTCAAACATCTATCACTAATTAGAGGTTAACAGTATATACTTTAGTGTGCTGTAATACACTAATGTGTACTAAACTGTCAACAATACTATTCCATTTACATGTTAGAATGATTGGAAAGAATGATATACACTATTGATTGTATTCAATCCATTGTGTTTAAACTTGTTATTCTTCAGAGGAAATCACTTTAATGTTATTAAAAGATTTATCCTATCACAAATATTTACTCATGAAATTCAACTCGAAACTTCAGTAGATGAACAAAACAGACACATTTTTTACAAGTAGGTGGCAATAGTATTTTCATCACTGACATGAAAGTAACAACCGACAAACTCAGTCTCGTTGATGATTAAGCATCCACATCAATTCGTGGACTTGCTCATTTTGATTCGATTATTGAGTCTATGGTGTGTAGTGCTGAGTAGTTCTACCCTAGGGAAAGCAACTGCTTAGTCCATCCAATTTTTTAAAAATGGCATCTAAATTGGAACAATTGGTATTGAATCCAAAGAACATTATAAATAACAGTTACCATAAGAGTAAATTACATCAAACTAATTAGGTCAGTGCCAAACAATATGGATTCTATTACGCATTCAACATTTACAGGGATACTACATCTTGTTGAATCAACAAATTAACTGGATTATCAATAATGTGATCAAATATATGACGATTCAGTCGTTAATCTTAATCGACAGTAACATTTATTCCTCTGGTTGTCATGTATCAGTCTGGTAACTGAAATATTCATTAAGATCGATAAAATAAATGCTACATTAAATTTATGCAATGATACGTTGATAGAGATTTTAATGCTCACTTAAATATCCACTGTTGCTATCATTAGATTAAGCAGGTAGTTATAGTTAAGATATATGTTTCACTATGACTTAAGCATTTCTGATTAATGTTTGCTAATCAATATGATGTTGATGTAAGCATGCTAATCAATTAGTGATTCCTAACTACATCAATGATGTCGCTAATTTTGACAGACCTAAAGCTCCTGCACCAGCGTAAGTTAATTCTAGTGATTATTTATTGTTTATTCAAACATCTACTTCATTCGGTTCGTTGTTCTGCTCATTCTTTCTAATTGTTATTAGTATTCAGTTCTCAGTATCGCATAAATGTTTTGTAGATCTATGTTTGACTATGAATTAAGTATTTCTGGTCATTGTGTGTTAATTAATATGATGTCGATGTAAGTATGATAATCAATTAGTGATTCCTAACTACATCTACGATGTTACTGATTTTAACAGACATAAAGATCCTGCACCAGCGTAAGTGAATTCTAGTGATTATTTATTGATTATTCAAACATCTACTTCATTCGGTTCGTTGTTCTGCTCATTCTATTTAATTGTTATTAGCATTTAGTTCTCAGTATCGGATAAATATTTTGTCTTACCTTGAAGTAGACCAGACTATTAGTGGAAAATATTTTGTGCTTTGTCATCCATTCCACTCCAATTAATTGGTGGGTAGTATTTCGGATAATGAATTTTGCTCTGAAACTGTGATGTTCAATTCAATATAGCACTAACTTCTGAAATTTCAACTTCACACTCGAATTACTTTCCACAGTTTGCATTCACTATCACTAATCACTAAGTGAATATCGAAATTCAATGAGCTTAAGTTGTGAAACAGTAGTAGGAACACAGCGGTGTTAATTTGAAATTGCATCATTACATCAGTGGATTCTACTCAGAATGTCTAACTTGAATATTGGTGTTTTTCTTTCGGATAGCAGTCCTACAGTTACGAAGTAAGTTCCTTTCAATAAATGGGACTAACTATTCGTTAATTGACTAAAACAAATTCTTTAAATCTCGTTTATGGAATCCTTCTTATTGTTTATAAATTAGTAGAGTCAATTGACTATTTCAGCATTTCATTTTACTACACTGAAATACACGCCATAAAGAAGCATTTAAGAGAAAGTAACGATTGTTAGTTCTATGCATAGAAATGTGCTGGATGCATAATCGATTCCACATACTCTCACATCTTCACGATTACCAAAATATGAATATACACACTTTGAATAGTGCTCCAAAATTAATATGAAGAGTATATGTTCCATCATATTTCTTATGTTGTTCACAGTCGAGGATAAGCCATATTGAAAGCTAACAGTGATGTTTAACTGGTCAATATCACTAACATTCTAATGGGTTGCAACAAGAACTCATTAAAACTTGTCGGTGCGTTGTCTTCATTTACACTAGTTGAATCATCAAGTCAATAAGCTAATGATTTGTGCATATCAGGATGACACAATGTGTAAGCAACTAAACTACAAATTAACAGCCATTCACACATCAATATCTGAATTCGTGTTCAAACATGTTTAACATGTATAAACAAGATAGTATCGACACATCGTAGATAATTATGCCATCAAATGAATAGAAATTCATCCAACTCATAGAAAACAACATTAAAGATGATGTCATGTTCATTAAGATTCTAAATTAATTTAACTTACTAATTGTTGAATTTTATGTTGCATTCATTTTCATTCATCATAACAGAAGGTGAGGAAATCTTATTCATCTCATTTGTATGGAATACCATATTTGATTTACTGTATATGTGCATATATTAGTATCATAATTTGTAGTGTAGTAAGTAAGCATAATGTAAAATGAGGATTGATTACTTGGAAGTGGTTGAGTATTCGTGATAGTGTTTAGTGATTGCGTTTAGGTATATTAAGTGACAAGTACACTTATCAACACCAACTGACAGCACCTACAGAATGATTACATTCAACATTTCACACAGATTTCATCCAAATACACAAATAATCAATAATCATTAATGGGAATCATTTCTGAGACGAATTGTAGTAGTATGCTTCGATATGTGAAATCAATCGAATTGAGATTGAAATAATCACTAATACACAACACATAAGTTTGTTCTGAATTATGAAACAAACTGACATTTAGAACCATTGAATCAGAGTATGTATTGACAACGATCATATAATTTCACACTGTCAACAAACCACACATGATAAACAAATATATTTCCAACATACATTTATTGATTAAGTGATCCCATTGTACTTCTAATTAACCACGATGCACAGTATTCGACAATGTGATCATTACACAAATGTGTCAATTTGGATGAT
This sequence comes from Schistosoma mekongi, assembly GCA_034768735.1. Classification (NCBI taxonomy): domain Eukaryota; kingdom Metazoa; phylum Platyhelminthes; class Trematoda; order Strigeidida; family Schistosomatidae; genus Schistosoma; species Schistosoma mekongi. The sequence goes on along the minus strand of CM068306.1, from coordinate 82,982,917 downwards.
TCGCCACACTCTATTATTTCGTCCAATAATGTAACACAGGGACTACATTCCAAGCATATTTATCTCATATGCACAAGATACAAAACATTCAGCTACTCGGAACTATAGTAAACTCTTTGACACCTCGAATAAATGATTGGTGCAAAGACAACTTCTTCATTCAATGAGAACACCTCATGATTCCAATGAAGTTAACTAAATGAAAAATGTTTGTCGAACCCGAAATAACGACCACTACCACGTTGGAATGATTGACAAGTATCACTGAATCTCCTTCAGGAGACTGGTTTCCATTCACACTTCGCAAACGAATGGTTCTTTCGTTGTCAACTAACTGGTTCAGTTGAGTAGCTGAGAAAGTAAAATTGAATTTTACCACATTGTGGAGTGTTCAAGGGAACGTCGTTTTATGAATAAAAAATTATTTTCTGTATTAAAATTGAGTGTTACATCACCAGTCGCTTCATTTTAGACCTCACGATGAACGGTAAGTTCAATAAAATTTCGTGTTGGATGTTGTGACATTACATAATGTGATAAAGGAAATTGAAGTTGACATCATAAATTAATCTGAGTTGGACTACCACTAATAATAATCAGTTGGTATTCGACATTTACTCTGTGTGTTTATGGAAATTCTGATAAGTGTACATCCACGACTGCATCAGGGAGCTGAGGCCAGGATACTCAGATTTCACACACCGAACACTTGACAGTTAGATCATTGAACTGGTCACACATTTAACAGTTGATATTTATAACACCAGTTAATTCGCGATATCTGAGTGACTGCATCAATTTCCGTCATTACACAACTGTCTCTAATCAAACATGTTTGTAATCACCGTGTTAAGTTTTCTTAATAAATAATGGTTGAAATGTCCGATATTTAATTAAGATGTCAAAATTGTCGTCTTGATGAGTGATGCATATAAATGTTGATTATTATTGTGATTCATATGCAAACCTTTAGATGGTAGTATTACTTAGGTCTTTGTAGATTAAACAATGCTTAACTTTTCTCCATCAGGTATTAACCATTGTGAACTAGTTTGTTTAGTAAGTTAGAATCATGAAATCACATTAAAATGGAGTTTGAAGGATGAATGGAAGTGACATTGATTGTCTGCGGGTCTCCCATATGTCTAAAGAGGACTTGCTAGTCAAAGACACTGTTTATAACATGGATTTTACACTAACTAACGCTAATACCAACTACACAAAACAAAATTTATTAAATTTCTAACATTTTGCACAAGAAAACTGGTAGATGAAAATTGACTAATTATTAATCAGAATAAGAACATGCATGATTAGGCACAATTTGACAACAGTAAGAATTCTACCATTGGAAAACAATCATCCTAGTAGTGGTTGATGGGTAATAGTTAGTAAGGAGACCTAAACTTCCTGACGTCGATTTTCGAGGGTACTAGAGAATTTAAACTACTCCAGATGCTTGCAGTAATTCCCGTTTTTATTCATCTTTCCCATGACCGTTCATATTTCCACGTTTACAGTGGTGTGATGGCTGCATCAGTTACACCGTAAGTTGACTTGGTTATGAAATGTGGAACATCTATAATAAGCATTTATATATTATACTAATCACAAGTGTAATTTAATCCGAAATTTTCCACTGATTAAACTGTTTAAGAAGTGCTTTCAATCTACAACACAGTTCCATCCAACAGCGATAAAACAATTACTAAAGTAAGAATGTGTTTCTGCATTTTACAGTGAATGATACAAAGAAACTCTCTCAGAAGCCAAAAGAAGGTTTAAAGTCTAAGCCCGCCGAAAAGTTATTAAGTTACATTCAGAGAACGATACATTGCACACCGTCAGTAATAATGTAATTTAGGAAACACACCACCAGCATTTCTGGTTATCTTCTCGAAACCACTCAGGCATAAGCATTGTTGAAAACTTTGTATGATATTTATGTAGTCAGTGTCATCAACGATTGTTGTATTACAGTTGACAATCATTAAAGATCGTTTAAACATTAAAATCAATAACGTGACTTCAAGCAGCATATAACTCACTTAATGACCAGTACATGTAGGTACCTTAATATATTTCAATACAAACTACAATAAACATCTGAACGTGAAGTGACAACAACAATAGTAATGATATTAATGTGATTAACATTATACAATACACTCTATGTTGTCATAGTAAAGCATTCTCAACTCCAATTAACCAACATTGCAATAAATGTCTATTAATCATTCGATCAATCTTTAACAGTTAGTTCAATCTGACAACTCTCAATCATGATTCAAACTCTACCAACATCCATCTCACACCTTTCCAAATAACAGTCGGCAAATAGATAAATTGATAAATAATGTGTTAACTGTCAAGTATCCACTTGATCACTCCAGTAATTAGTACCATGATAATTTTACGCATCTCGAAATGGCATTTAAGTACCTAAATGTCGCATTCAAAATGAATTTGATGGAACAAATCTACAATATGATGATTAATTGTTATTTATGCAGAGTTTGGAAAGTGTTAAACCACATATTTTAACAAGCTGTTTGAAATAAGAAGAGATTTTGATCCTGACAATTATTATTTAGGGGAAATGATGCATTAAATATAGGTTATCAGACTTCATCAGCTACTATATTTCGTACATTCCACATCACTTCACCATGACTGAAGTTGAGTTGTGAACTACAGGTAAAATACAAAAACACGGACCATTCAATATAAGATAAATCTTCATCTGTGTTAGATAAATTCACCTAAAACTTAATGAATAACTTTCTTTCAATTTACCTGTAAATCACAACTATAGCATTATTATTGGACTACTTGGGTAAGTGTTAAATGAATTGGTCAATTTGAAAATTAGCAGTGGAATTTAAACAATGTAATTCATGAAGTACTTTAATGTGTTGGTATTAATTCTCTTGAATGCAATCAGATTATATAAAGATGAATTGCATTTACAACTAGATCAATTGCCTCTATTTAAAATATGTTACATACAACTCAATAAGAAGTTAAGTAATTTAACCTCAAAAACAACTACATATAATGTCGTCCACAGAATGTATAACATTCAACTAAAATTCTCTGTTTTAATGTTGAACATCAAATAGTTTTGTATAACAAAACACAAAATAATACACTTCTCATGAATGAACATATGATGGACAGAAATTGAAATCACGTCTTCATTCACTGTAAAATCATTTGAACATTACTAACTATTCAATGAAAGTGTATATTAGTTTACAATGAATATGAGACTGTTGTCTACTGACAAAATGACCATTGTAGTTACACCAATTCAGCTGTCCACTTAATAAACTCTCATCCAAATACATATAATCTGAACTCATTATATACATATTAAAACACTTGCATAAGGAATATGCCTGAGAGTATGGCTTTCATAATACACTTATCGATTACATGTTCTTATATGATATTTATGTCAATGGTAAGTAGAGATTGAAATGGAACATTACCACATATAGGAGAGACAAGTTTTAACTTCAAATAGGAGTGAACTCACTCTATACACCATCTACCAGTAGTGACAATCAATGAGAATAGACAAATTTATGGATGTAAGTAAATCTCAAATGACATGATGGAATATAAGTGAGTATAAAACAGCTTATAATATGCAAGCACAACATTCATATTAGTAAATACTATACAAGTAAATCTAATCAACTATCAATTAAATAAACATACAAACACACTCATAGAACTTCATTAGAATCAACTATTCTCATACCATTTACAGACAATTCATTGGCTACATATTGTAAGTTCACCATTTACTCTCTAATCTTCATTGTATGCTATTTCTATTACACTCCATATTCTTCTTCCCCACCAACATGTGACCATCTATTTCATATTGTGAAGCAAATTCGAAGGAGAATGTTTGTCAATGTTGACTCAAGCTCATATGACAGTCGTTAGGGCTGTCAACAAGGAAACATACTCAGTAACCTTCGAATCCTATAGGACATATTCCAAACATGAATTATTAATTAAACTGTTGAAGAAAACTTTTGGTGAATAAACTTCGTTGTCGATCATCAAAAACACTCATCAACATCAAATGATTATTATCGATTCAACAGGCTCCCTAATGTTGATTGAGAAACTAGGTTATCATATATTCCCTGATTGTTGGATGTTCAACTGAAGTTTTACCAACTCCTCCATAGAATTTGTACACAAACCAGAATGTAGTCGGATGACTTAATATTGATCAGACCACCGGTCCACTATTAAACAGAAAGTTCATGACAACTAATCAGTCACTCATCAGACACATCATATGAATTTCCAATATCATATTCTTGATCATCACAGGAAACAGTTCGAAGAAAACAAGTAGACTCCCTTGACCTGAATAAAATGAATTCAATGCACCTCGTTGGTTTCGCCACACTTACTACTCACTCACTCCCAGTAATCTATTCATGTCAAATTATAAGATGAATGAATTCACTTACAAAAGTGTATCCGACTGATAATACTTGTGAACAACACACATCATTACCATGTAACGCCATACAATAAAACACGTTTGAATCAACAGATGAAATAATGTGACCATGTTTCCATTTTAAACAGTAGACAGTTCTGTGTCGTTGATGATATGTAGACATGTAAAAATGATTGATTGCATTGAGTGGAATGAATGGGAGGACGAATAACGAAGTAGTGATATGATGAAATGAATGAACATGAGAAAGAGCCGAAGGAAGAGGTAGAGTGAAAAGGTTGTGGTGTCATAACACTATGATAAAACCAATCGTAAAATTGTATCATCACCAACACACACAAATCAGCTTTATCATAATTCATACATCAATTAATACGCTTGAATGTTAATGGTGTTCGCCTGATGTCCAGTGTCCATATCATTCAACTACGTATTTCTTGACCAATCTAAGCTGGACATGGTACACATATCATTGCATCATTTCATTTCATTCTCCAACTTCCCATTTATACCGTTGCATGATGTTGGTGTGTGTTGTTCCCAAAAATGTAGAAGATAAAACAAAATGAATTCATCTCATTCTCCTCGATTAATCCAACATGCACACCTCAGACTAATACTGCTTACAACGTAATGAATGAGCAGAAACGATATCACCAAACATGAAATGCAATAATTATTGATATGAAATGGGACCATTTAACATATTCACTATGAGATGTATTGAATGTTGAATGGTAACGTGATATTGACAGGTGCTCAATTCTCATTATACACTACTGTGTGTATGTGTGTTTACATCTCTAGCAATAATGTATTCCAGAAGATCACATTCATTATACTAACGTGTATGAATATGTAAGTGACTGATTTCACTTTATTTCTTATTCTTCAAAATTTTATTTTATTATAGGCATTATATAGCGAGTTAAGCGTCCAGCCTTCATCGAACAGAGATATTCAAAGTTGATTGTCAACAAGTGAAATGTTCTGCATATCAACTGATTCATCAAATATCTGTAATCAACGTTTGCACTTCATAATTTCTCTCTAATAATCAACTTTCTATATACTCTCAAATAAACTTCCTTCAATTTTATATGATGTTGTTTTTGTAAGAGATAAGGAATAAGGAAATCAGTGAATTGAAATTCATGGTTTGCCTAACACCTTGACATAATCATCAACAAGTTAATATGGAACACAAAATATTCCACATGATCAAATTTTCTCCAGTGTAGAAACACTTTGCATTGTCTCACTGTCCACAAACTTCAATATCAATAAAGATTTGTACAAGTGTATTGAAATGCAATAATTATTGATATGAAATGGGACCATTTAACATATTCACTATGAGATGTATTGAATGTTGAATGGTAACGTGATATTGACAGGTGCTCAATTCTCATTATACACTACTGTGTGTATGTGTGTTTACATCTCTAGCAATAATGTATTCCAGAAGATCACATTCATTATACTAACGTGTATGAATATGTAAGTGACTGATTTCACTTTATTTCTTATTCTTCAAAATTTTATTTTATTATAGGCATTATATAGCGAGTTAAGCGTCCAGCCTTCATCGAACAGAGATATTCAAAGTTGATTGTCAACAAGTGAAATGTTCTGCATATCAACTGATTCATCAAATATCTGTAATCAACGTTTGCACTTCATAATTTCTCTCTAATAATCAACTTTCTATATACTCTCAAATAAACTTCCTTCAATTTTATATGATGTTGTTTTTGTAAGAGATAAGGAATAAGGAAATCAGTGAATTGAAATTCATGGTTTGCCTAACACCTTGACATAATCATCAACAAGTTAATATGGAACACAAAATATTCCACATGATCAAATTTTCTCCAGTGTAGAAACACTTTGCATTGTCTCACTGTCCACAAACTTCAATATCAATAAAGATTTGTACAAGTGTATTGAAATGCAATAGAATTGTTGAGACGCTTAGATCATTTCGTTCAATTGATGTTTACAAATAACAGATAGTCAAGGTATATAGAAAAGATAACGGAGGTGTTTACCAGTTCAATATACTTGATAAACAGTGTTGTAACAGAATTAATTAGTAACGTTTTACAACAAAATCTGCATTACAGAAAATACAATCAAATCAGTTAAGCATTCATTGGATAGTTGAAACTATACACTTCGTTGTATCAGTTTTATAATGAACAGTGCTGCATACTGTAAGACGAAGCATACAGAATAGATTGCGATAGAGTTAACAGATATCCTTTGAATGCACCACTTACTGATGCCTCCCGAAATGTAAACAATTTTGATAATAAGACACTCAAACAATTAGCTTGATGATCATATTGAGATTATGAATCGCTGAAAATCTTAATCGACAAACAACTGTCAGCTAATACGATTATTGCCTGCATGATCAAAGCTAGTCTTATGTCGAAAGATATTACACTAATAAACTTTTCTGTTACTCCCTTAAATTCGTGGCAGTGTACTTTTGTATATTGGTTTGATGGTGATAAGAGATGTTACTACTAATTTATAAATGTGAATAGCTATTCACTTTTCAAAGAAAACTACACGAAAACAGTTCCATAATGCATTCCGCCCACTTCATACACTAATCATCACAATCATGACAACAACACATTAATCAATTATCTCATCAACATACAGACAACATGAAAAACATACTAATCATTTTCATGTTGTAAATTACATTCAACAACACAAAATATTGTGGTGGATAAATTGAAGGAAAGTGGAATTAAGTGTGAATCAAAAAGCCACCAGATTTCGCATATTGTAAATGTCGTCAAACTAACATAAGAAAATGCATGTTTGTAAACAAATAAATACCTTGAAATCCATTCGAATAATAACAAATACAATGTCAGTAGTAGAGTGAGAAATGAGTAGATTGACCGGATTCGACGAAGTGTCTCCGGACCTTTACACACAATCAACGTAGGCTTGTACACACTGTGTTAATTCAGGTTTAAGTACATTCAAGTACATTGCCGAGGATACTGTCATCAACATTACTGGTAAAAGAACAAACACTGGTATATGTTAGACATCAACATTCACTTTCATGATAACCATTACTAAGACATAAAATATGTAGTGTGCTGTGTTTTAGAAAAACATATTAATCTTGTCAGCAATATTTCACTTTTCGATTACATTGAATCCATATTTGAAGTTAGTTGGTGCTATGAAGAGAAATGAGTGGTGGTCACACAATTAGTGAATTTAGAGACTGTTGGAAACACTTGATTATGATGTGAATTACGCTCAGTTACTAATCTCAGAATGTGATATGATGAATTAGTAATCTGTAAACGGTGATGTGACGAAAATGTTAAACCTAATCTGAAGAGAAAATATCGAGATATAATAAATCAATTTTGAAGAAAGAATAATCATAATGATGTAGTAACATAAGAGGCATGTAACCAAGGTAAAGAAAATCTTATCACTGCTTCTTTTTAGACACATAAGTTTGGTTCCAGTCAACTGCTTCAGCATATTTACGAAGATTTGAGGTTCTTTGTCAGTTGAATACTATGAAGGATTTAGTGATATCATTCTGGTGTTCCGTGTCAATCAAAAGTTTGGCGATTGCGTTGTTAAACGTTTGTAATCATGTAGATCCTTGATTTATGGGAAGATGTTGATTAGGACTTGTGTACTCAAAAGGAAACAGTTATAAGTCTTTCTTTACCTTGGTAAATTAACTCTTCTGTCATTATATCATCTTTATTGTTCTTTCTTTAAATGTTTATATAAGTTCAATTTCAACCAAGTCCAATCATTCTCAAGAGTATGTCAAACTCTGTTTCAAACATTAACTTTGTAAAATAGTATTCCAGATTGTATACAGTTGCTAAGAAACCAACGAAATAAAATGAAATCATCTTATTCTGCACAAATAATTGTTCCTGACTTTTTAATAATAATAAAGGGAACAATGTGCCTGAAGTCCACACATTGCCAGATACTGTTAATGGACTTCATAACAATCCGTATTTGTGCTGGAGTTTTGAAAAATTTACTCATTTGATAACTCCATATTTTAATGTCGATATAATGCTTGCTCGATAGTAGAGACGGCTTCTAAAATAATGGACGTTTATGTAGGAAAAGAAGTGTACTTTCAGGTTTGAAGATTTTTACAGCTTACCTGACAATTTTCCATATACACGCTGCAACATCTTTCTAACTCACTATTCTTGAGGTTCTTTACCTATGGTTCGGTAGTCCTTAATATGCTGCTAGTAGTCTGTCGGTTGCAGAATCTACATACTATTCAATCCCATCAGTTATGGTGTTGGACATTCTGTAAAGTATACTATCGGGTTTGTTGATATATACCTTTTGAACACAATACAGCACGCTTCCCCAACATTATTTAGTGTTTAAGGAAAATACTGTGAGTTAGTCCGATTATTGGTCAAACTGGCAGTTTCCAATTATTCTCATCGGCTATTGGTGAGATAGGAGTAATATAGGAATCTGCAGCAATTTGCAGACGAATACGGTATCCGTTGGCTTTACAGATTAAGTATCATCAGAGATCACGTCCTAAACCTCACATTTTAGCGAATATCAGTTAGGAAGCTTCTAAGAAACACTCATTCGGCTGGAATGAATCCAAAGTATAACAGTTCCTGTTCATTAAGTTGTAGAACAGATATTGTACTAACGTTCAATAATCCTGCTTTTAGGTAAAAATTAGTGTCATTAAAAATTGTCCAAGTGAATATTGTCTCTCGATGCAACTGATAAACGGATATTCAAAACCATCCTATGGTGTCGTTTTGATGTATTTGAAAGTTAACCATCTCTCATATATCTGGACTCCAAATGTTATTAAAATATGGTACTCAGTAGTTGAATAATCTCTGGAATGGAGCGCACTTGCCCAAGAAGAAGGCATATAATCTTAAATAAATCAACGTAGGTCTGCCCCACTGCTTTAAATCCCATGGTGGATAGGAAGAAGATTGATAAGTAAATCAGACTGTTTAACTGTCACTTCATACATTCATCTACGAACATGTAAAGCCGGACCATGAATCAGGACAGTTAGAATAGCAATTTCTAAAAAGAACACATAACAAAGATAGAGAAATACAGTCATACGTATTTGCATAATAAGCGCGAAACGATGCAGTAACACCTAAAGATTTTCAGTAAGGCGCATTGCAGTATCGTATTTACCACGAAGCATGAAAAGGCTGATGATTTCTATTTCCAATCGGAAGGCTCAACCCAACGGCCGGCTTGTCTAAGAAGTACACGGGACGGTCTGTTTCGACAGTTTTCGCCAGTTTCAAAACTCAATGGCCAGAAAGAATATGTACTCCTGATAAACTAGACGAAGAAGTTGTGAACATCGAAAAGACAATTGCTATACACAGAAATTCATTGGTAAGAACAAGAAAACTTTAAAGCAGCTTTGGTAAAAAGAAGATACGTCCGTATCTAGCTCCAATTCAACGATGATGATGTTGCACGGACAGTTAGTTGAAGACTTATTACTGCACTGAACAGAACTTTTCCCGCTGATTAAAACTGATAATTTTATTCAAAACAATATGCTCATTGACTCAACGACAGACAGACTCTCATCTCCTGTTATCACCAATTGTGTCTGCAGATTTACATCCACCTGAAAAAGCAGGTATATTAGCCTAACAGAAGGAAGAGTTAGTTTTAGATTTTTCGAACGCGTTTCTCAACTCCACCAAATGCTCAGACGAAAAACATTCGACAGCGAAATATGTAGACGTCTGCCTGACACAGGACACCAGGTCACTACTCTAAAATCATTCAGAGTGATTAACAAGCATCCAAACATCACTTTCCGAAGTTTGTTGGAGTTATCGCCAATAAACGCCTGAAATCCTAATTTTATATCTCAAAGGATACAGTTGTAAGACTCTTATTGCCTTGGTAATATTAACTTGATTATATACATCTATAATACATTGATTAAGAAATTATTCAACTTTTTTATGCCATTACGATGTTTTTGTTTGACTTCATACGTTTCCGTTACTAATTAACTAAAGTTTACACACTTATTTTAATTCTTTCTCATCATTAACGCTTGTTCATTATGTAATAGTTGCCTTCCAGTTTTGTGTTAGTGACAAAATTTTCTTCAACATATGGATATATAACTGCAGCGTCTCTTCCTATCACATCACTGTTGCTGTGAAAATTAAAATCCTGCTAACGATTTAAAATCAACATTCTTTTCGTATAGGGACGACAGATTCCTGAATCAAGCACGAATCCACATTAGAATAACTGATAACACAATTTAATGGTGCAAATGTGGTACTATATGTAACAATAAAACTAAATTTGATATACAGCTCGGTTTCCGTATACAGCTACATGCATTTAAGCAATTTGTACACTCAATAACACAACAAATAGGTAGTGAAAGATATGGATTTAGTTACTTGTGTTGGATTCACCTGACATTGCCTTAGATTCATCGGAACAACACATCTGAAGTCGATAAAGTCAAAAGACCTATGTGGTTCTACAACAAATCATTATTAATTTACTTACTTACTCATGCTTGTTACTCCTCGCTGAGGAGCATAGGCCGCTCACCAGGATTCTCCATTTAACTCTGTTCTGAGCAATCCTTCCCAATTGTTTCCAGTTGCTGTTCATCCTTTTAATGTCTGCTTCCAATTCTTGGCGCAGCGTATTATTTGGCCTTCCTCTTTTCCGTTTCCCAGCAGGATTCCATGTTAATGCTTGTCTCTTGATGCAGTCTGATGGTTTGCGTAATGTATGTCCTATCCATTTCCATCGTCTTTTCCTAATTTCTTCTTCGGCTGGAAGTTGGTTTGTTTTCTTCAATAATAGGTTGTTGCTGTTGGTTTCCGGCTAACGGACATTCAGTATCTTACGTAGGCAGTTGTTTATAAATACCTGTATCCGTCTGATGATGTTTGCAGTAATTCTCCAGGTTTCAGCTCCATACAGCAGGACTGTCTTCACGTTCGAATTGAAGAGTCTGACTTTGAGGTTAGTTGATGTTTGTTTTAAGTTCCAAATGTTTTTCAACTGTAGGAATGCTGCCCTTACCTTGCCAATCCTTGTCTTTACATCTGTATCAGACCCTTCTTGTCCATCGATGATGGTCCCCAAATATGTGAAAGTATTCACTTCTTCCAGAGTTTCTCCATCAAGTTGAATTGGGTTGATGCTCCCTGTGTTGTATTTGAGAATCTTGCTCTTTCCCTTATGTATGTTCAAGCCTACTGATGCTGAAGTTGCTGAAACACTGGTTGTCTTTGCTTGCATTTGTTGGTGTGTATGTGCTAAAAGAGCTAGATCATTTGAGAAGTCCAAATCATCGAGTTGCATCCTACTTGTCCATAGAATCCCGTTCATCCCGTCAGATGTGGAGGTCTTCATGATCCAGTCAACTACTAGGAGGAAGAGAAAAGGTGAGAGTAGGCGGCAACCTTGTCTGACTCCGGTCTTCACTGAAAATGCATTTGTCAGGTGTCCTCCATGCACAATTTTGCACTGTGTTCCGTCGTAAGAGTTTCGCATGATGTTGACGAGTTTCTCTGGTACGCCGTGGAGTCAAAGAAGTCTCCATAGTGTTCTCCTGTCTACACTATCAAACGCTTTCTAATAGTCAATGAAGTTGATGTACAGGGGCGAGTTCCATTCAATTGATTGTTCAACGATGATCCGTAGTGTTGCGATTTGGTCAGTGCACGACCGATCCTTACGAAAACCAGCTTGTTGATCTCGAAGTTGAGCATCTACTGAATCTTTCATTTTGTTCAACAATACTCTGTTAAAGACTTTCCCTGGTATCGACAGTAGCGTGATCCCTCTGTAGTTGTCACATTTGCTCAAATCTCCTTTCTTTGGTATATTGATAAGATGTCCTTCTTCCCAGTCTGCCGGCACTTGTTCTTCCTCCTATATCCTCCTGAATAAAACGTGGAGTATCCTTGCTGTTAGGTCGATATCTGACTTGAGTGCTTCAGCTAGTATACTGTCAGGTCCTGCTGCTTTCCCACTTTTGATTTGTCTGATGGCCATCCATTGATCTTCTAAATTTTTTATTGATACATATATGACCGAGTTGATTCTCAATAGTATGCTCCGGTGATACCCATACAGCCTTGTGTATGCATTTGTGGGTGGGGAATATTGTACCACTTATAACCAATTTGTTGAAGACACATAGGTTTGTAAATCATTCACCATTGTCATTTCTGTCTCCCAGTCCCTGTTGTCCCATGATTTCTTTATATCCAGTGTTGTCCATTCCGACTTTGGCGTTTAGGTCCCCCATCAGGATTGTCAGATCCTTTCCTCGACACTTTGCTATAATTGATTGCAGTCTATCGTAAAACTAATCTTTGTCTTCGTCGTTGCTGTCGTTGGTTGGTGCATAGCATTGGATAATGTTCATTGTAATCCCTTTCTCCATTGTTTTGAAAGATGCTTTGATGATCCTGGGTCCATGTGGTTCCCATCCCACAAGTGCATTACGTGCCTCCTTGGACAGCATCAGAGCAACTCCTTGAGTGTGAGGAGCATTTTCCTCTTCGTGGCCGGAGTATAGTAGCGTCTCTCCCGAAGCCAATGTTTTCTGTCCAGCTTGAGTCCAATGGGTTTCGCTGATTCCGAGTATTGTCAAGTTGTATCTCTTCATTTCTGCAGCTATTTGATTTGTCTTCCCGCTCTCCCACATTATTCGAACATTCCATGTACCTATAAAAATATTTGCTCTGGTTGTTAGAAGGGGGGGGGCATCGGCCTCATGACTTCCGAAGAATTTCGGCTTTCATCATGAGGCGTCATAAATCCTTCCACTCCCAGGGCAGAGTTTAAATGGTTTATCTTGTTTAATCTGGTTTGCGGTTTTTTAGCAAGTTTGGGTTTTACGGGATGGGGGTGCTAGCCCCATGTTCAACCCTCCTCCTTTACTCGGGCTTGGGACCGGCAGTAGCTCTAAGAGAGCTACAGGCGGAGTTATATTATTATTATTATTATTATTATTATTATTATTATTATTATTATTATTATTAATTTACTAGTTACTTATATCCAAGGTGATAAGGCAATAACAACAATGACAAAAAAAGTTGCAGTAAAGTGCACCTTGTGTATGCGAGCGTAAAAATACCGAAACAAAATGGCTGGTCAGACAAACAATGTAACAACCAATAGAAAACAACATCTTGAATGTTCGGTCATAACTAATCAGTAAAATGCAAACAACAAATTACGCAGTAACAATTCAACTACTCATAAGTAGTATAACAATTAAAGCTAAATTCAACCTCACCAACACCTGAAGGAACCAGTTTATGTCTGCGAAAATTAACTGAGTTAACCAATCAAGCAAAAACAACCAAATTAATTACTTAATATGGCTTATTTCAATGCCTTGGAGTTTTTTAAAGCCTGAGACGTTTACATAAAGCAGTGGAAATTTACAAAACCCCACTTGCAAAGAATAATTCAACAATTGTTATATTATGGACACTAACAGAAGTAGAAGTGTTTACAGTGACAGAGAATAATAACGTAACACCAAATACAGGTTAAATAAAATTGCTAAAAACAGTAAAATGGAGGGATTTTCAAACAAGCTAGAAGGATTTCACAAGTAAATCTTGCCTAAGTTAAGTGTCAACTACATTATCTAACTAAATTTTCTGTATGTTCTAACCTCTTTATAATTTAGATTTTAAATATAGCAGGAGTTGTAAACAGTGGAAGGAAATCAGACAAATAGAATGAATCCATTCTATTCTACTTAAATGGTTATTCTTGCACATTTTACAACAGTTAACATGTCAGACGAGAGTTACGTTTGTCAGGTATATACACAGGTCAGTAATAAAATGCAAACTAATCAGCAAAGAAAATCTTCTTTTCAGTGGTGTAATTTACGCTAGATGTAGGATCGTATATGTAAAAAAATTGCGTACTTAATAGTCTGCACTAAAATAGAAAACCATACTATTGGGGCTAAACTATGTCGGGTGTGAGGAAGTTACCCATCGATGGCAATAGATGTGGTCACCGAAAACCTATTGCAGGATGACTGAATTAGAAATATCAGTCGTTGAAAGTCGACTCAGAGGTTCAATGCTAAAGCGTTCTGCTCGAAGCCAAGGGATCCTCAGTTCAATCCCTGATTGGGTCGTGAATTCGCTCTGTTGAAGAGTCTTATACTAGTGAGAAACAGCAATCCAATGCTTTCTGATGATCGTCGGTTGTTTAATTTAAATTGATTTGTGACATCACATTAAAATAAAAGTGTTATGTCACTGTCACTAGAGAAAAAGTTAAAACGGTTTCAAGCATTAATTAAGAGTTATGCTATAATCATAAAAATATAAAGACAGGAATAAATTATGGAATAGTCTAAATGACTGTTGAAAATTCCCTTGAAAGATGTAATTGTAGTAACTGTCTTTGAGGAATATTATGGAAAGAATAATTGAATTAAGAATAAATAGATAATTAATATCTAGGAGAAAAATGAAATTTAAAAGTGGAGAACAAAAGAAGATTAATAACAAGGTAAAATAAGCGTTTGAATATGTTTCTTTTGAATGCAAAGTACTGGTTTGAGTTGGTGGATGGCTAAGGCTTCCGCCGTATATAAGTTTCTGATACGCACTCTAAAATGAACTTAGAGTCCGTTGGTATGAAGGTAAGATACGAGACGGCTAAAATAAGTGTAACACTAACCTTGCGTTAGGATGGACCAATTAGATCTGCTCCTAGATTTTATACGATCTGACTTCTTAAACGTTGATTAGTTGGTTTAGATTCCAATGTAACTGAGCTAACTAGTAGTAGAGAGTGACAGAACAAGACAATATCAAATAAGGAACACTAGCAAGTAGTTTGTATAGTATGAACAAAGGCTTCTATATAAAACATTCTGGACTAACCAATGATATGAAATACAAAATACACTAGAGACTGAATTTGGGGGGGGGGGAGTTTCGTACATAAAACGGGATAATAAGTTTATAAAAAAATAGATATGATAATAGTTAATCAGTCTGTGAAAAAGTTACAATGTAAGTTCCGATATTACGAAGAATAGATTTAGTAGATTGTGATTCGGATTTGTCGTCCCTTAATAACATACGCTATTCGAATCAATCTATTTAACTTTGTGAATAATCTAGAAAGACGATTCTGTTAGGGCTAAATGACCAGAGGTCACCAAATGTTCGAGAATACAGCTTATAGATCAGCATATTCCTTTCGGCAACTAAGTAGAGCAGTGTTCACAGATCCATCTTGACAGAGTACGGTTTGTATGGCCTATGTAAGTAAACGTCTATATGTATAATGATGCGTTGAATACCGGTAGCTTGTCTTGAATACGATCGTGAATCAAAGTCCTATTAGAAAAACAACAATATGTAATCGGGCAGTATAAAGTGTTTTATGCATATGTAATAAAAATACGATAACTGGTATTAGTAAAATATTATATGGAAGTTTATATGTTATAGTTAGCTTACGCGATGTAACAGAAGCTATCATAAAGACACAAACAAAATCAATGTGTATTATAAGAGGCAGTAGCCAAATCATTAGAATCATGGGAAACTTGATTAGATCGTTCTATTATTATTACATTTATTATCACTCTTGTCATGATGATGATGATGACGATGGTCTTCATCAGTTATTGATATTCAGCTTAGTAGATTATTATTTTCCATTTCAGTCATTGAATTATTTATAGTCTACACAAACTTTCCCTAATCTGCTATGCTTGTTATATACTAATTATATCAAACTATTCAGCACATAATTTTCATAAACTCATATCAGCCAACTTAATTAAAGAACTTTTTTTCTTGCAGGAACATCGTTAGATCACATTGAATGTTGAAATTAAAAGGGTTTTCACTTGTTTTTTTCATTTAACAAAAAATGTTTTAATCAGGGGGTTTGCGGAGATAGTTAACTGTCAATTTTGTTATCACGAACTGATTTGAATCAGACAACCATTGACCACCTGGAAACACTGAACAGCTGTTTCGTCCTAGTATGGGACCATTCGGCGGTGAGCACCCAGGACCCTCTGGCTCCACGGTGGACTCTTTACCATTGGACCACTGAGTCGGCTCCCAACGGTCGATATTTCCAATTCAGTCAATTCGTGATATCAAAAATTAACAAAAATTGTTTAACAGACTATTTCAAAGCGAATTTTATCTACTTGCTACGTCAAATGGAATTGTTACAATGGTAATTAACTCCAAATAAAAAGGATTGGTTGTAATTGAATGTTGAGGAAATTGTTGAATGCAAATTAAATATTATTAACTGGTATGAATTGGACAACTATTAATCAACTAGATGCACTCGACAGCTATTTTGTTCTAGTATGAGACTCGTCAGTAGGCCGCATCAACGATCCCATCAAGGATCGAGTCCAGGATCTTCTAATTCCTCGGTTGACGCTTTACGATTAGACTATTGAGTCAATTCCAAAGGGTTGATATTTCTAATTCAGTCAATTCGCCGAACGTTTGCGTGATCTCATCATTTCTTATCAATGGGTAAATGTCTTGCACCTGACATGGTTGGACTTGATTACATTCTGTTTCATTTCACTAGTGATTAAATTTCCTAGGTATTTCCAGGAATTCTAGTAAGAAGAGAAGATCAGCGGAGTTCAACCATGTCGGACGTGAGGCAGATCCCCACTGAAGGGAATGGATGACGTGTCCGAATATATCCAGCTGTATACATAGTCATTAAAAAAACATCAAAAACTGTATATTCTGTCAAGTATCACAGGAATAATCTGGATATCTTTACCATCCATAAAGTTTCAAATAACACAGATGCAAGCAAACTTGGTTATGTTAACTTGTTTAAAAAGTATCAGTTTACCTAACAAACCGATAATCTCAAACCAAATTTATCCTATTTAGCCTATATTAGAGACTGTAACCCTCCTGTTCACTGCATTAATTGTACCCATAAGAAGTTATTGTATTATACATTTTTCTCGTCACAAACCACCAAGCTTGCACAATCCCCAAAAATAGTTTCAAGTGGTGTAGACATCGAACCATTCCTAACATGCTTAATGTGTCTTTTAAAACACAGCACACCGCGAATCCCTCAGTCAACCCAACCTGCACAGGCCATATCTCAGGTAATCATACTGCCACTCTAAAACACTTCTAATCAGCAGTGAAATTCATGACATCAATAACAATCGTACCACATTTGCACGAATATTACCTCATTACTGAACAATCTACTTCGAAGTAGAATTTTGATTTTGTTAACTATAAATCTACTATGTCAACGACATTTATACTTTCCACAGAATTATGGCACTGTTCTTTCGAGATCCATGGAGAATTGAGTATAAAACACCATACATTTTATGCCTTAGTAATGGTTATCATGAAAGTGAATGTTGATGTCTAACATATACCAGTGTTTGTTCTTTTACCAGTAATGTTGATGACAGTATCCTCGGCAATGTACTTGAATGTACTTAAACCTGAATTAACACAGTGTGTACAAGCCTACGTTGATTGTGTGTAAAGGTCCGGAGACACTTCGTCGAATCCGGTCAATCTACTCATTTCTCACTCTACTACTGACATTGTATTTGTTATTATTCGAATGGATTTCAAGGTATTTATTTGTTTACAAACATGCATTTTCTTATGTTAGTTTGACGACATTTACAATATGCGAAATCTGGTGGCTTTTTGATTCACACTTAATTCCACTTTCCTTCAATTTATCCACCACAATATTTTGTGTTGTTGAATGTAATTTACAACATGAAAATGATTAGTATGTTTTTCATGTTGTCTGTATGTTGATGAGATAATTGATTAATGTGTTGTTGTCATGATTGTGATGATTAGTGTATGAAGTGGGCGGAATGCATTATGGAACTGTTTTCGTGTAGTTTTCTTTGAAAAGTGAATAGCTATTCACATTTATAAATTAGTAGTAACATCTCTTATCACCATCAAACCAATATACAAAAGTACACTGCCACGAATTTAAGGGAGTAACAGAAAAGTTTATTAGTGTAATATCTTTCGACATAAGACTAGCTTTGATCATGCAGGCAATAATCGTATTAGCTGACAGTTGTTTGTCGATTAAGATTTTCAGCGATTCATAATCTCAATATGATCATCAAGCTAATTGTTTGAGTGTCTTATTATCAAAATTGTTTACATTTCGGGAGGCATCAGTAAGTGGTGCATTCAAAGGATATCTGTTAACCCTATCGCAATCTATTCTGTATGCTTCGTCTTACAGTATGCAGCACTGTTCATTATAAAACTGATACAACGAAGTGTATAGTTTCAACTATCCAATGAATGCTTAACTGATTTGATTGTATTTTCTGTAATGCAGATTTTGTTGTAAAACGTTACTAATTAATTCTGTTACAACACTGTTTATCAAGTATATTGAACTGGTAAACACCTCCGTTATCTTTTCTATATACCTTGACTATCTGTTATTTGTAAACATCAATTGAACGAAATGATCTAAGCGTCTCAACAATTCTATTGCATTTCAATACACTTGTACAAATCTTTATTGATATTGAAGTTTGTGGACAGTGAGACAATGCAAAGTGTTTCTACACTGGAGAAAATTTGATCATGTGGAATATTTTGTGTTCCATATTAACTTGTTGATGATTATGTCAAGGTGTTAGGCAAACCATGAATTTCAATTCACTGATTTCCTTATTCCTTATCTCTTACAAAAACAACATCATATAAAATTGAAGGAAGTTTATTTGAGAGTATATAGAAAGTTGATTATTAGAGAGAAATTATGAAGTGCAAACGTTGATTACAGATATTTGATGAATCAGTTGATATGCAGAACATTTCACTTGTTGACAATCAACTTTGAATATCTCTGTTCGATGAAGGCTGGACGCTTAACTCGCTATATAATGCCTATAATAAAATGAAATTTTGAAGAATAAGAAATAAAGTGAAATCAGTCACTTACATATTCATACACGTTAGTATAATGAATGTGATCTTCTGGAATACATTATTGCTAGAGATGTAAACACACATACACACAGTAGTGTATAATGAGAATTGAGCACCTGTCAATATCACGTTACCATTCAACATTCAATATATCTCATAGTGAATATGTTAAATGGTCCCATTTCATATCAATAATTATTGCATTTCATGTTTGGTGATATCGTTTCTGCTCATTCATTACGTTGTAAGCAGTATTAGTCTGAGGTGTGCATGTTGGATTAATCGAGGAGAATGAGATGAATTCATTTTGTTTTATCTTCTACATTTTTGGGAGCAACACACACCAACATCATGCAACGGTATAAATGGGAAGTTGGAGAATGAAATGAAATGATGCAATGATATGTGTACCATGTCCAGCTTAGATTGGTCAAGAAATACGTAGTTGAATGATATGGACACTGGACATCAGGCGAACACCACTAATATTCAAATGTATTGGTTTGTACATCAGTTATGACAAACGTGATTTGTGTATGTTGGTGGGGATACAATTTTCCGATTGGCTGTATCTTAGTGTTAAGACACCACAACCTTTTCACTCTACCTCTTCCTTCGGCTCTTTTTCATGTTCAACCATTCCATCATATCACTACTTCGTTATTCGTCCTCCCATTCATTCCACTCAATGCAATCAATCATTTTTACATGTCTACATATCATCAACAACATAGAATTGTCTACTGTTTAAAATGGAAACATGGTCACATTATTTCATCTGTTGATTCAAACGTGTTTTATTGTATGGCGTTATATGGTAATGATGTGTGTTGTTCACAAGTATTATCAGTCGGATACACTTTTGTAAGTGAATTCATTCATCTTATAATTTGACATGAATAGATTACTGGGAGTGAGTGAGTAGTAAGTGTGGCGAAACCAACGAGGTGCATTGAATTCATTTTGTTTTATCTTCTACATTTTTGGGAGCAACACACACCAACATCATGCAACGGTATAAATGGGAAGTTGGAGAATGAAATGAAATGATGCAATGATATGTGTACCATGTCCAGCTTAGATTGGTCAAGAAATACGTAGTTGAATGATATGGACACTGGACATCAGGCGAACACCACTAATATTCAAATGTATTGGTTTGTACATCAGTTATGACAAACGTGATTTGTGTATGTTGGTGGGGATACAATTTTCCGATTGGCTGTATCTTAGTGTTAAGACACCACAACCTTTTCACTCTACCTCTTCCTTCGGCTCTTTTTCATGTTCAACCATTCCATCATATCACTACTTCGTTATTCGTCCTCCCATTCATTCCACTCAATGCAATCAATCATTTTTACATGTCTACATATCATCAACAACATAGAATTGTCTACTGTTTAAAATGGAAACATGGTCACATTATTTCATCTGTTGATTCAAACGTGTTTTATTGTATGGCGTTATATGGTAATGATGTGTGTTGTTCACAAGTATTATCAGTCGGATACACTTTTGTAAGTGAATTCATTCATCTTATAATTTGACATGAATAGATTACTGGGAGTGAGTGAGTAGTAAGTGTGGCGAAACCAACGAGGTGCATTGAATTCATTTTATTCAGGTCAAGGGAGTCTACTTGTTTTCTTCGAACTGTTTCCTGTGATGATCAAGAATATGATATTGGAAATTCATATGATGTGTCTGATGAGTGACTGATTAGTTGTCATGAACTTTCTGTTTAATAGTGGACCGGTGGTCTGATCAATATTAAGTCATCCGACTACATTCTGGTTTGTGTACAAATTCTATGGAGGAGTTGGTAAAACTTCAGTTGAACATCCAACAATCAGGGAATATATGATAACCTAGTTTCTCAATCAACATTAGGGAGCCTGTTGAATCGATAATAATCATTTGATGTTGATGAGTGTTTTTGATGATCGACAACGAAGTTTATTCACCAAAAGTTTTCTTCAACAGTTTAATTAATAATTCATGTTTGGAATATGTCCTATAGGATTCGAAGGTTACTGAGAATGTTTCCTTGTTGACAGCCCTAATGACTGTCATATGAGCTTGAGTCAACATTGACAAACATTCTCCTTCGAATTTGCTTCACAATATGAAATAGATGGTCACATGTTGGTGGGGAAGAAGAATATGGAGTGTAATAGAAATAGCATACAATGAAGATTAGAGAGTAAATGGTGAACTTACAATATGTAGCCAATGAATTGTCTGTAAATGGTATGAGAATAGTTGATTCTAATGAAGTTCTATGAGTGTGTTTGTATGTTTATTTAATTGATAGTTGATTAGATTTACTTGTATAGTATTTACTAATATGAATGTTGTGCTTGCATATTATAAGCTGTTTTATACTCACTTATATTCCATCATGTCATTTGAGATTTACTTACATCCATAAATTTGTCTATTCTCATTGATTGTCACTACTGGTAGATGGTGTATAGAGTGAGTTCACTCCTATTTGAAGTTAAAACTTGTCTCTCCTATATGTGGTAATGTTCCATTTCAATCTCTACTTACCATTGACATAAATATCATATAAGAACATGTAATCGATAAGTGTATTATGAAAGCCATACTCTCAGGCATATTCCTTATGCAAGTGTTTTAATATGTATATAATGAGTTCAGATTATATGTATTTGGATGAGAGTTTATTAAGTGGACAGCTGAATTGGTGTAACTACAATGGTCATTTTGTCAGTAGACAGCAGTCTCATATTCATTGTAAACTAATATACACTTTCATTGAATAGTTAGTAATGTTCAAATGATTTTACAGTGAATGAAGACGTGATTTCGATTTCTATCCATCATAAGTTCATTCATGACAAGTGTATAATCCTGTGTTTTGTTATACAAAACTATTTGATGTTCAACATTAAAACAGAGATTATTAGTTGAATGTTATACATTATGTGGACGACATTATATGTAGTTGTTTTTGAGGTTAAATTACTTAACTTCTTATTGAGTAGTATGTAACAAATTCTAAATACAGACAATTGATCTAGATGTAGATGAGATTCATCTTGATATAATCAGATAACTCTCAGGGGTACTGATAGCAACGCAATAAATTACTTCAAGAATCACCTTATTTGAATCTCCCTACTAACTTAAAATTATCCTACTTCATTTAACACTTACCCAACTAGTCCAATAACTATCCTATAATTAATAATTGCAAATAAAGTAATGTACAGTTATTTCTAAGTAGATTGTGAAGTAATTTAAACTGTTTAATGAATATGTATCCGACTGTCATCACCTAATTAGGCATGACTTTATTTCACATGTTTTACTTGTCCATCACAATTCAATTTCAATCATGTTGGAGTGATGTCAAATGTATGAACTATTTTAGCTGATAGAGTCTAACAACTGTATTGAGACTGTATTGAGACATTATAATCAAAATATTTTTGCATTTCAAGTAGCCTATTGAAACCATTGGGTCAACATTTTCCTGACTTTGCACAAATGATAATCAATCATCATATTGTAGATTTGTCTCAACAAACTCACTGTGAACTCGACCTCCAATTATTTAGGCGTCATTCGGAAATGCATAAAAATTATCACGATACTAACAAACCATGACGTCAGATGGATATGTAACGGGTAACATATTTGTTTTCTATCTCTCTATCTTTTCGTTGGCTGTTATATGGAAAGGTTTAAGTTGGATATATCATATTGGAAGTATCTGCTGAGGTTGGTAGAGTAGGAATCGTGATTGAGTATAGTCGAATTAAACTATCTGTTAAAGATTGATTGAATGATTAATAGATATTTATTGCAGTGTTGGTCAGTTGGAGCTGAGAATGCTTTACGATGACAACATACAGTGTATTGTATAATGTTAGTATTATTACAATCATTACTGTCGTTGTTGTCACTTCACGTTCAAATGATCATTGTAGTTTGAACTTAAAGACATAAAGGTCCTTACATGTACTGGTCATTAAGTGAGTGATATGCTACTTGAAGTCACGTTATTGATTATGATGTAAAAATGATCTTTAATGAATGTCAATTGTAATACAACAATCGTTGGTTACACTGACTACATAATTACTATACAAAGATTTCAATAGTGCTTACAAACGCGTGGTTTTGAGAAGAGAACCAGAAATGCTGGTGGAGGTGTGTTTCCTACATTATATTATGACTGACGGTAATCGTGAGTTTCTTGATGTGTCTGGAACGAATTCTTAAACTGTCTATTGATAAGGCTGTTGGTTGATCAATGTATGAGAGAATGTGCACTACATTTTTATCTGAAGGTTTCTTACCAAATTTTTAAGGGGCTGACAGTCTACGTATTCTTTTGACTCCTGACTATGTTTCTTCGCATCATTCTTTGTAAAATGCAAAAACACATTCTGATTTCAGTTATAATATCATCTGTGTTGAACGAGAGTGTGTTGTTGTAGATTTAAATTACTTATGATGTTGTATAATCAGTGGAAATTTTCAAGTAATGCTTAGGAATATTGGTTTTGCGAATAGTATAATGTTCAGATACTGATGGTGGATGTTTCACATTATATGATCAAGTTAAGCCAACTTACGGTGCAACTGATGCAGCTAACACACCGCTGTTAATATGAAAATATGAGGGATATTGGGAAAGATAAATGAAAACGGGGATTATTGTGAACACCTCCATTAATGAAAATTCAATTAGAATATACTTTAGAATTATGCGAAAATTATGCTTTGTCGCTTTTGCAGATTGATTTCATTTTGTAACATTGAGAATATTAAGACACGGAACAGATATTTGGTCTTAGTATGAGATACCTCAGCAGTTTGCATTCTTAATTACACTGGAAAATCGATCACAGTGCATTCAGATAACCTTTCTAAATCTTAACTTCTTTCTTACGTGAGTACTTCGGAAATTTACATTTACGACAGTATTCTGGACAAATAATGAAAACTTAACTAACATTTTTTAAAGTAGTAATTAGTGCTAGATTCATTTCATTAAAGGTTTCGTCGACTACTCGGATCGTCTGCAGATACATGGGAGTCCTGCAAACAACTTTAAGACTGAATTATTGTGTCATTCTGACTAAGTAAATGAAATAGTTCCCACTAGTTAATACCTGATGGACAAAAGTTAAATATTGTTCAATCTACAAACACCTCAATCGTTCAACCATCGGAGAGTATGCATATGAATCAAAACAATGATCAACACTAATATACACCACTCATCAAGACGACAATTTTGACATCTTAATTAAATATCGGACATTTCAACCATTATTTATTTTAAAGTGGTACCCTCGTTAAGAAAACTTAACACGTTGATTACAATCATGTTTGATTAGAGACAGTAGTGTACTGGCGGAAATTGATGCAGTCACTCAGATATCGCGAATTAACTGGTATTATAAATATCAACTGTTAAATGTGTGACCGGTTCAATGATCTAACTGTCAAGTGTTCGGTGTGTGAAATCTGAGTATCCTGGCCTTAACTCCCTGATACAGTCGTGGATGTACACTTATCAGAATTTCCATAAACACACAGAGTAAATGTCGAATACCAACTGATTATTATTAGTGGTAGTCCAACTCAGATTAATTTATGATGTCAACTTCAATTTCCTTTATCACATTATGTAATGTCACAACATCCAACACGAAATTTTATTGAACTTACCGTTCATCGTGAGGTCTAAAATGAAGCGACTGGTGATGTAACACTCAATTTTAATACAGAAAATAATTTTTTATTCATAAAACGACGTTCCCTTGAACACTCCACAATGTGGTAAAATTCAATTTTACTTTCTCAGCTACTCAACTGAACCAGTTAGTTGACAACGATAGGACTATTCGTTTGCGAAGTGTGAATGGAAACCAGTCTCCTGAAGGAGATTCAGTGATACTTGTCAATCATTCCAACGTGGTAGTGGTCGTTATTTCGGGTTCGACAAACATTTTTCATTTAGTTAACTTCATTGGAATCATGAGGTGTTCTCATTGAATGAAGAAGTTGTCTTTGCACCAATCATTTATTCGAGGTGTCAAAGAGTTTACTATAGTTCCGAGTAGCTGAATGTTTTGTATCTTGTGCATATGAGATAAATATGCTTGGAATGTAGTCCCTGTGTTACATTATTGGACGAAATAATAGAGTGTGGCGAATCATCCAAATTGACACATTTGTGTAATGATCACATTGTCGAATACTGTGCATCGTGGTTAATTAGAAGTACAATGGGATCACTTAATCAATAAATGTATGTTGGAAATATATTTGTTTATCATGTGTAGTTTGTTGACAGTGTGGAATTATATGATCGTTGTTATTACATACTCTGATTCAATCATTCAAAATGTCAGTTTGTTCTGTAATTCAGAACAAACTTATGTGTTGTGTATTTGTGATTATTTCAATCTCAATTCGATTGATTTCACATATCGAAGCATACCACTACAACTCATCTCAGAAATGATTCCCATTAATGATTATTGATTATTTGTGTAGTTGGATGAAATCTGTGTGAAATGTTGAATGTAATCATTCTGTAGGTGCTGTCATTTGGTGTTGATATATGTAATTGTCACGTAAGATACCTATACGTAATCACTAAACACTATCACGAATACTCAACCACTTCCAAGTAATGAGTCCTCATTTTACATTATGCTTACTTACTACACTACAAATTATGATACTAATATATGCACATATACAGTAAATCAAATATGGTATTCCATACAAATGAGATGAATAAGATTTCCTCACCTTCTGTTATGATGAATGAAAATGAATGCAACATAAAATTCAACAATTAGTAAGTTAAATTAATTTAGAATCTTAATGAACATGACATCATCTTTAATGTTGTTTTCTATGAGTTGGATGAATTTCTATTCATTTGATGGCATAATTATCTACGATGTGTCGATACTATCTTGTTTATACATGTTAAACATGTTTGAACACGAATTCAGATATTGATGTGTGAATGGCTGTTAATTTGTAGTTTAGTTGCTTACACATTGTGTCATCCTGATATGCACAAATCATTAGCTTATTGACTTGATGATTCAACTAGTGTAAATGAAGACAACGCACCGACAAGTTTTAATGAGTTCTTGTTGCAACCCATTAGAATGTTAGTGATATTGACCAGTTAAACATCACTGTTAGCTTTCAATATGGCTTATCCTCGACTGTGAACAACATAAGAAATATGATGGAACATATACTCTTCATATTAATTTTGGAGCACTATTCAAAGTGTGTATATTCATATTTTGGTAATCGTGAAGATGTGAGAGTATGTGGAATCGATTATGCATCCAGCACATTTCTATGCATAGAACTAACAATCGTTACTTTCTCTTAACTTGTACTTAATCCCCCCAGTCACCGAGATCATTTACAATCGTTCATATTTTTAATTTTAATCAATTGCTTTTATTCTGCAGAAATCATGTGCTAATATGAACACTATGCATCATGCTCCATACATGATTGAACTTTGCAATTCATAATTTATCATTGTAACCGTGAAAATCATTGTCAAACTTGATCAATAGTATACACTTGATGATTATTGAATGAGAATATAAGTGACATCCAAATCAAGAACGTCATGACTTCTTTGACATAAGACACTAATACTTTCAATGTTTCTAAGATATGTGTATCATATATGCATCTACTAAGTTCATGTCACAGATGAACATTGTTGAGTTAGATGTGTAGTCAAACAGGTTTATCTAAGACTACTTACATTCGACATACAGTAAACGACAAATGTATGTGGAATTTTGTTTCTACTGGTCATTTATACTAAGGGAAATAAATAATTATGACTTCATTATGCATACATCCACGTACTTTTTTTGACTGAATGGGTACTTAACTGTCACCCTGATTTCATTACTGTTGGTTATTGTGATTTTCCGAGAATTACATAAATGAGACATTTTTCAAAAAACTACCCTAACATTCAGTTAATTTCACTTCAGGCTGTTAGAAATTAGAATGTACCAATTTTATTACTACTATTATGGATTAATTCATTCCAATGTAGCTACCGCTTATTGTAAGTCCTGGTTATTTGTTTCCAACTTAATTGATGGTTATTTTGAGTTACTCCATTTAGCATTCTATCTGGACGGAGTTCACTACATACATAGGACAGAATGGATGGATTATTAGTATTGTATGGTGGTTGCTGTATTATTACACTAGTGACTATTTATTAAATTCTAGCACTTTACTCATTTCGGATTAACTGTTGTTAAGAGTATCATAAAATGTCAATTACATGAATTGAAGTCCCCAAAACATAAAAAAAACCCAATAATTTAAACGTTAAACACCAAAAGAATAGGATTTTAACATAGACTGACAATAATCAATGACACAAACCAGACATCTAGTGGTGAACTAACGACTAGAGTTGTACTAGTATCGCACTAATTACTTCAAAATAAACGGTGATCGATTTGCACATATTTCAATATAGTACAATGAAAAACTGAAATAGTGAATGGATTCTACTGATTTCTAAACAATAAGAAGTATATCATAAATTAACGAATAGTTAGTCCCATTTATTGAAAGGAACTTACTTCGTAACTGTAGGACTGCTATCCGAAAGAAAAACACCAATATTCAAGTTAGATATTCTGAGTAGAATCCACTGTTGTAATAAAGCAATCTCAAATTAACACCGCTGTGTCCCTCGTGTTGTTTTAAAACTTAAGCTCATTGAATTTCGATATTCACTTAGTGATTAGTGATAGTGAATGTAAACTGTAGGAAATAATACGAGTGTGAGGTTGAAATTTCAGAAGTTAGTGTTATATTGAATTGAACATCACAGTTTCAGAGCAAAATTCATTATCCGAAATACTACCCACCAATTAATTGGAGTGGAATGGATGACAAAGCACAAAATATTTTCCACTAATAGTCTGGTCTACGTCAATGTAAGACAAAATATTTATCCGATACTGAGAACTAAATACTAATAACAATTAAATAGAATGAGCAGAACAACGAACCGAATGAAGTAGATGTTTGAATAATCAATAAATAATCACTAGAATTAACTTACGCTGCTGGAGAAGCTTTAGGTCTGTCAAAATCAGTAACATCATAGATGTAGTTAGGAATCACTAATTGATTATCATACTTACATCGACATCATATTAATTAACACACAATGACCAGAAATACTTAATTCATAGTCAAACATGGATCTACAAAACATTTATCCGATACTGAGAACTGAATACTAATAACAATTAAAAAGAATGAGCAGAACAACGAACTGAATGAAGTAGATGAATGAATAAATAGCAAATAATTTCTAGAATTAACTTACGTTGGTGCAGAAGCTTTATGTCTGTCAAAATTAGTAACATCATTGAATTAGTTAGGAATAACTAATTAATTATCATGCTTGCATTAAAATCATGTTAATTAGCAAACACTGATCAAAATGGATAGGACGTACATCACGCAAACCATCAGACTGCATCACGAGACAAGCATTAATATGGAATCCTGTTGGAAAACGGAAAAGAGGAAGGCCAAACAACACGCTGCGTCGAGAATCGGAAGCAGACATTAAAAGGATGAACAGCAACTGGAAACAGGTGGAAAGGATTGCTCAGGACAGAGTTAAATGGAGAATCCTGGTGAGCGGCCTATGCTCCTCAGTGAGGAGTAACGGGCATAAGTAAGTAAGTAAGTATGATCAAAAATACTTAATTCATAGTCAAACAAAGATCTACAAAACATTTATCCGATACTGAAAACTAAATACTAATAATAATTTAATAGAATGAGCAGAACAACGAACCGAACGAAGTAGATGGTTGAATAATCAATAAATAATCACTAGAATTAACTTACGCTGCTGGAGAAGCTTTAGGTCTGTCAAAATTAGTAACATCATAGATGTAGTTAGGAATCACTAATTGATTAGCATGCTTACATCGACATCATATTAACTAACACACATTGACCAGAAATACTTTAGTCATAGTGAAACATAGATCTTAACTATAACTACCTGCTTAATGTAATGTTAGCAACAGTGGATTTTTATGTGAGCATTGAAACATCTATTAACGTATCATTGCATAAATTTAATGTAGCATTTATTTTATCGATCTTAATGAATATTTCAGTTACCAGACTGATACATGACAACCAGAGGAATAAATGTTACTGTCGATTAAGATTAACGACTGAATCGTCATATATTTGATCACATTATTGATAATCCAGTTAATTTGTTGATTCAACAAGATGTAGTATCCCTGTAAATGTTGAATGCGTAATAGAATCCATATTGTTTGGCACTGACCTAATTAGTTTGATGTAATTTACTCTTATGGTAACTGTTATTTATAATGTTCTTTGGATTCAATACGAATTGTCCCAATTTAGATGCCATTTTTAAAAAATTGGATGGACTAAGCAGTTGCTTTCCCTAGGGTAGAACTACTCAGCACTACACACCATAGACTCAATAATCGAATCAAAATGAGCAAGTCCACGAATTGATGTGGATGCTTAATCATCAACGAGACTGAGTTTGTCGGTTGTTACTTTCATGTCAGTGATGAAAATACTATTGCCACCTACTTGTAAAAAATGTGTCTGTTTTGTTCATCTACTGAAGTTTCGAGTTGAATTTCATGAGTAAATATTTGTGATAGGATAAATCTTTCAATAACATTAAAGTGATTTCCTCTGAAGAATAACAAGTTTAAACACAATGGATTGAATACAATCAATAGTGTATATCATTCTTTCCAATCATTCTAACATGTAAATGGAATAGTATTGTTGACAGTTTAGTACACATTAGTGTATTACAGCACACTAAAGTATATACTGTTAACCTCTAATTAGTGATAGATGTTTGACAGCAGTTAAATACATTCTATAAATAAGTAAAACGAATTAATTAAGTATACTGTCGATTTCGATATTACGAATTGATTTGAATCAGATAACGATTGATCATCTGGAAGCACTGGACAGCTGTTTCGTCCTAGTATGGGACTCCTTATCAGTGTACATTCACGAGACCACTGGTGACTAGCTCGTTGAGGTAATTCTTGGAGTTCTAGTGTGAAGACGTGACCGATGGAGTTCAGCCGTGTCAGGTGTGAGGCAGTTACTCACCGATGGCATGGATGAGGTCGAGCAACGTATCACGAATCAACTGAATTGGAAATATCATCCATTGGGAGCCGATTCAGTGGTCCAATCGCAAAGTGTTCGACGCGGATCCAGGAGGTCCTTGGTCCGATCCCCGGAGGGGTCGTGGGCGCACACTGCTGAGAAGTCTCATGCGAGGACAAAACAGCTGTCAAGTGCTTCCAGGTAAACAATGGTTGTCTGATTCAGATCAGTTTATAATATCATAATTGACAGGTAGCTATCTCTATTAACCCCCCCCATTTATAATTAATTATATGTGTTTTAAAAACACGGTGGGTTAACACTTGGTTTAGACCTGTAATTAAGAAGAAAAGCTATTTACAGAGACTGTTCCAAACTGCGTACTAATGTAATTTCATCAGTGAAAAATAATGATTGTATAATCATATTCACAAATCTTAATCACCAATTAACTGAAGTACAGTGAGTGACAGATTGACGAATAATTTCAGTTAAAATTCTAATCTACTTTAAATTAAAACACAGATACATAACAGACACAGAAAACTAATTATTAGAGATGATTCAGTAGAATAAGCTTAACAATGCTAATCAAGTTTGGTGGTTACTACTCATATAGTCGTCTATAAGTAGTAGATAACGTAACATCGAGTGAATTCGGAAACAGTAAACAGCCAACGAGGTGAATCGCAAGGTAGCAGGGAGCAATACGTGATCATATTATGTAGGAGATATATAGACACCTGAAAGGAGCTAGCCTAGAATCAACTATGATTAGTGAATATAAACAACTTGTGTATTTATCAGTGAGGTCAATGTATATAAATATTTACGGTGTTCATATGTATGTACTCCGTTTGAGCAGTGTGCGAGGGAATATAGTGAGAATGATAGAAGTAACTTACACTGGTGTTTTAGGTCTGTCAAAATCAGCAACATAAAATTCGTTATTAAAAATCCAATATTCATTGTCATCTTCACATC
Organism: Schistosoma mekongi; assembly: GCA_034768735.1. Taxonomy (NCBI): domain Eukaryota; kingdom Metazoa; phylum Platyhelminthes; class Trematoda; order Strigeidida; family Schistosomatidae; genus Schistosoma; species Schistosoma mekongi. The sequence goes on along the minus strand of CM068306.1, from coordinate 82,951,156 downwards.
AACATCATATTCAATAAAAAACATCAAAACTTATATTAAAGTCAAACATGAATATTTACATTAACTGCATACATAATGGAAGTATAACCACAGTTAATTGTAAACACAGTATCAAAATTTACAACAATGTAGTCTTTTATATAACTCACAGGGTCTTAATGGGACAGTCAGATATAAAACAAATTCATGACAATTATACCAATAAATGTCAATGTCGATTTAGTTTATCATCTCCTTCACTACATATTTAACCACAATATTGATAATCCAGTTAACTGATTGTTTCATCAGGAGGTAATATACCTGTAAATGTTGTGTATGTAATACAATCTACAATGTAACTGAATGGATCTATTACAAATCAACAGTTTTTAATTGATGTCAGTTAATCTGTCTTTTTTTTGTGTATACACATGTTGAAACATTCAGTGACGAATATCACGCAGTACAATTTAAGTGAAACATTATCAGGTGATAGGAGTATAAACAACAAAGTTTAATGAATCAAATATCTTCTCAGACTAAAATTTTGAACTCTTATATTAGGCTTAATCCATCGATGAGATACATTTTTAACCACGTTGTTCGACAATGTTTAAATTCACACCTACTTACCTAGACAAACTGAACATAAAACTCGTTGATGTAAACTGTACTACGAAGAAGAGATGACAACTAATATCCAATCGTTTGTATTCGTCACAGATTAGTGTCAACTGGGTAGTGCTAAGAAACCAGATGAACTGGATGGTTGTTTCTTTGTAGTATGGGACTTCCCATCATTGTATATTCTTGATTCCTTCACGGAATCATGTCTTAATGAATATTTGATTCAACTAAACCTAGTGTATGTGATTATTATTTAATAACTGACATGCCTCATCAGACGAAACATGAGATAATTCATCCGGATAATTAATTTCAATCAGTAATATTGTAATGCTATTAGAAGATTATCTGTAGGAACAAAATACTGCTACACAAACAGTCTCAATCAACTGGATGTGACATTATAACTGGGTAAACTTTTAAAACTCAGTGAACTAATTCATGTGACAGAGGCTTTATAATATTTGTTTTACAAAGGATACAAAAGTACGAGAAGAGATTAATGCAGATAACTATCAGTGATGATGTTGCAGGCTTATAGCAGCCAACAGTGATGACAGATTGACGAATAATTTCAGTTAAAATTCTAATCTACTTTAAATTAAAACACAGATACATAACAGACACAGAAAACTAATTATTAGAGATGATTCAGTAGAATAAGCTTAACAATGCTAATCAAGTTTGGTGGTTACTACTCATATAGTCGTCTATAAGTAGTAGATAACGTAACATCGAGTGAATTCGGAAACAGTAAACAGCCAACGAGGTGAATCGCAAGGTAGCAGGGAGCAATACGTGATCATATTATGTAGGAGATATATAGACACCTGAAAGGAGCTAGCCTAGAATCAACTATGATTAGTGAATATAAACAACTTGTGTATTTATCAGTGAGGTCAATGTATATAAATATTTACGGTGTTCATATGTATGTACTCCGTTTGAGCAGTGTGCGAGGGAATATAGTGAGAATGATAGAAGTAACTTACACTGGTGTTTTAGGTCTGTCAAAATCAGCAACATAAAATTCGTTATTAAAAATCCAATATTCATTGTCATCTTCACATCAACATCATATTCAATAAAAAACATCAAAACTTATATTAAAGTCAAACATGAATATTTACATTAACTGCATACATAATGGAAGTATAACCACAGTTAATTGTAAACACAGTATCAAAATTTACAACAATGTAGTCTTTTATATAACTCACAGGGTCTTAATGGGACAGTCAGATATAAAACAAATTCATGACAATTATACCAATAAATGTCAATGTCGATTTAGTTTATCATCTCCTTCACTACATATTTAACCACAATATTGATAATCCAGTTAACTGATTGTTTCATCAGGAGGTAATATACCTGTAAATGTTGTGTATGTAATACAATCTACAATGTAACTGAATGGATCTATTACAAATCAACAGTTTTTAATTGATGTCAGTTAATCTGTCTTTTTTTTGTGTATACACATGTTGAAACATTCAGTGACGAATATCACGCAGTACAATTTAAGTGAAACATTATCAGGTGATAGGAGTATAAACAACAAAGTTTAATGAATCAAATATCTTCTCAGACTAAAATTTTGAACTCTTATATTAGGCTTAATCCATCGATGAGATACATTTTTAACCACGTTGTTCGACAATGTTTAAATTCACACCTACTTACCTAGACAAACTGAACATAAAACTCGTTGATGTAAACTGTACTACGAAGAAGAGATGACAACTAATATCCAATCGTTTGTATTCGTCACAGATTAGTGTCAACTGGGTAGTGCTAAGAAACCAGATGAACTGGATGGTTGTTTCTTTGTAGTATGGGACTTCCCATCATTGTATATTCTTGATTCCTTCACGGAATCATGTCTTAATGAATATTTGATTCAACTAAACCTAGTGTATGTGATTATTATTTAATAACTGACATGCCTCATCAGACGAAACATGAGATAATTCATCCGGATAATTAATTTCAATCAGTAATATTGTAATGCTATTAGAAGATTATCTGTAGGAACAAAATACTGCTACACAAACAGTCTCAATCAACTGGATGTGACATTATAACTGGGTAAACTTTTAAAACTCAGTGAACTAATTCATGTGACAGAGGCTTTATAATATTTGTTTTACAAAGGATACAAAAGTACGAGAAGAGATTAATGCAGATAACTATCAGTGATGATGTTGCAGGCTTATAGCAGCCAACAGTGATGACATAATAAGTCGAGTTTACAATGTGCATTTGAGCAACACGATAATAGTTTCATACTTCAAATGACTGCACATGAAATACGAGTAGTTAAATAGACAAGTCAATTTAATTTATCATTATAATGATTGAATACAGGCAACTTACGATGGTACAGAAGCTTTAGGTCTGTTAAAATTAGTAATATCATAGATGTAATTAGAATTCCCTATTTCATTGTCATTACAAGACTAATTAACCAAAAATACTCAAAACACATAGAAACATGGATTTTAACTTGATCTAATTAAAGAATAAAAAGGCAATCTCTAACAATAAGATAAAATATGTAGACCAAGTAGAATTTAGATGTTGTCGACCTGAACGGGTGTATCAGATACAATTCAAATTCAAGATAATCATATCAACAAATGCCAGTGTCGATTTAAGCCATTATCCCAGTGGTCATATATTCAGTCACATTATTGATAATCCAGTTAACTGATTGTTTCATCAGGAGGTAATATACCTGTAAATGTTGTGTATGTAATACAATCTACAATGTAACTGAATGGATCTATTACAAATCAACAGTTTTTAATTGATGTCAGTTAATCTGTCTTTTTTTTGTGTATACACATGTTGAAACATTCAGTGACGAATATCACGCAGTACAATTTAAGTGAAACATTATCAGGTGATAGGAGTATAAACAACAAAGTTTAATGAATCAAATATCTTCTCAGACTAAAATTTTGAACTCTTATATTAGGCTTAATCCATCGATGAGATACATTTTTAACCACGTTGTTCGACAATGTTTAAATTCACACCTACTTACCTAGACAAACTGAACATAAAACTCGTTGATGTAAACTGTACTACGAAGAAGAGATGACAACTAATATCCAATCGTTTGTATTCGTCACAGATTAGTGTCAACTGGGTAGTGCTAAGAAACCAGATGAACTGGATGGTTGTTTCTTTGTAGTATGGGACTTCCCATCATTGTATATTCTTGATTCCTTCACGGAATCATGTCTTAATGAATATTTGATTCAACTAAACCTAGTGTATGTGATTATTATTTAATAACTGACATGCCTCATCAGACGAAACATGAGATAATTCATCCGGATAATTAATTTCAATCAGTAATATTGTAATGCTATTAGAAGATTATCTGTAGGAACAAAATACTGCTACACAAACAGTCTCAATCAACTGGATGTGACATTATAACTGGGTAAACTTTTAAAACTCAGTGAACTAATTCATGTGACAGAGGCTTTATAATATTTGTTTTACAAAGGATACAAAAGTACGAGAAGAGATTAATGCAGATAACTATCAGTGATGATGTTGCAGGCTTATAGCAGCCAACAGTGATGACATAATAAGTCGAGTTTACAATGTGCATTTGAGCAACACGATAATAGTTTCATACTTCAAATGACTGCACATGAAATACGAGTAGTTAAATAGACAAGTCAATTTAATTTATCATTATAATGATTGAATACAGGCAACTTACGATGGTACAGAAGCTTTAGGTCTGTTAAAATTAGTAATATCATAGATGTAATTAGAATTCCCTATTTCATTGTCATTACAAGACTAATTAACCAAAAATACTCAAAACACATAGAAACATGGATTTTAACTTGATCTAATTAAAGAATAAAAAGGCAATCTCTAACAATAAGATAAAATATGTAGACCAAGTAGAATTTAGATGTTGTCGACCTGAACGGGTGTATCAGATACAATTCAAATTCAAGATAATCATATCAACAAATGCCAGTGTCGATTTAAGCCATTATCCCAGTGGTCATATATTCAGTCACATTATTGATAATCCAGTCATTTGATTGATCTGTCGGGAAGTAATATATCTATGAATGGTGAGTAAGTAATAAAATCCATAGTGCATGTTGATGGTGCTGAGGTTGCTGATTCGTTGGTTGTCTTCACCTGCATTTGTTGGTGTGTATGGACTAAAAGAACTTGATCATCCAAATCACTGAGTTGCTTCTTGCTTGTCAGTTGAATTCTGTAGATACCTTCAAATATGGAAGCCTTCATAATCCAGTCAGCCACTAGAAGGAAAAGAAAAGTTGAGAGTAGACATCCTTATTTGATTTCGGTCCTCAATGGGAATGCATCTGTCAGTAGTCCTCCATGTAAGACTTTGCATTGCAGTCCGCTGTAAGAATTCCGAATGATGTTGACGAGTTTCTCTGGTACGCCGTAGTGTCGGAGAATTTTCCGTAGTGTTCTCCTGTCTACACTGTCAAATGCCTTCTCATAGTCAATGAAGTTGATGTACAGTGACAAGTTCCACTCAACTGATTGTTCTGTGATGATCCGTAGTTTAGTGATTTGGTCTGTGCACGACCGATCCTTACGGAAACCAGCCTGTTGATTTCGAGGTTGAGCATCCACTGAATCTTTTATTCTGTTCAACAATACTCTGCTGAGGACTTTCCCTGGTACCGACAGTAGTGTGATCCCTCTGTAGTTTTCACATTTGCTCAAATCTCCTTTCTTTGGTATCTTGATAATGTATCCCCCTCTCCAGTCTGCCGACACTTGTTCTTCCTCCCAGATCTTTTTGAATAAAAAGTGGAGCACTTTTGAGGTTACATCTATATCTGACTTGAGTAATTCAGCTAGTATATTGTCAGGTCCTGATGCTTTCCCACTTTTGGTTTGTCTGATGGCCATCTTGATTTCTTCCCTCGTTGGTGGAGTGACATTTATAGATACATCTATAGATGTCTGGTGGGTTCAGTGGAGCTGGCCTATTTGAGAGTCCCACAAAGTGTTCTACCCATCTATCCCTTTGTTCTTGAATCTCGATGATTGGCTTACCTTCTATGTTCCTGACCGGTCACTCTGATTTACCATATTTCCCCGCTTGTTTCTTCATTGTGTTATTTAGCTATTTCGTATTTCCTTCTCTTGAAGCTTTCTCCGCCATCGTTGTTAACTATTTGATGCATTTCTGTTTGTCGGCTATTATGCTCTTCTTTACTTGCTTATTTACCACTGTGAATTCAGAGTGTGCTTTGATTTTCTCTGCTCTTGTTTAGCTATTATTGATTTCTGTCTTCTTGTCCCTCCTTACTTGAATTTTGCTCAGGGTCTCAGTGGAGATCCATTCCTTATAATAGTGCTAACTGAAGTCCAGAACCTCCTGACACGTTTAAGTTAGTGTTTTTTTATTTCCTTTTAGTTGTCCTCCATAGTGGTTTCTTCTTCTTTCAGTAGAAATTGTAAGGCTTGGAACCTGTTGTTGAGAGCTATTTTAAATTCCTTGAGTTTGTCAGTATCTCGTAGAAAGGCTGTATTGAATTGTTGTAATACTGTTACTCCAGTTGTCCACTGCTTCTTTAGCTCCAGTTTCATTTTAGCAACCATCAGGTGGTGGTCCGAATCTATGTCAGCTCCCCGCCTGGTTCTAATATATTCCAATGATCATATGATTTTTTTATTAATGTATATATGATCGGCTTGATTCTCTGTAGTATAATCCGGTGAGATCCATCTAGCCTTGTGTATGCGTTTGTGGGGGAATATTGTACCACCTATAACCAACTTGTTGGAAGCACATAGGTTTGTAGATCTTTCACAATTATCATTTCTTTCTTCCAGTCCCTGTCGTCCCACGATGTCTTCATATCCAGTGTTGTCCATTCCGACTGTCGCATTTACTAATCAACAATCAATTAGTTTTGATTGTTGATTAGTAAATTAATTCTAGTAACCAGTAGATCCAGTTTATGAGTCAATGACAATAAATGTTGTAAACATTTACCCAGCAAGATCTGATGTTCACATCGATTACAATCTTCAGAATACAGTATTTCATCGCCTTGAGGACAAAATATTCATCATAACACACCAGAGAATGCTTCAACGACACGTCATATACATCAATGAAAGCGTTGCAAGGAATTGATATAAACAACTTACGTTGCTGCTGTGGGTTTTGCACTGTGAAGATTGATAAGTTCATAAGTGAAATTCAAAATGTGTCTATGAGTGCCACTATTATAATATTATCACTTTAATAACTATACATTAACTACAAGTGTTTTGACATATAATGAAACAGAAGACATCAGGATGAATTGGTAACAGTGACTTACGATGGTGGTGGTGCGGATTTATTACTGTCAAGTATGATAATTTCATTAGTCTATTTCCATCTGTGTACTTGATTGACATAATTACGATATTGTAATTCAAATAATTATATATGAAATGGAGTACTTGAATAGATATGGTAATGGAAGATATGAGAATGACATGTCACAAGTAACTTACGTTGGTGGTTGTGAAACTTTAGGGCTATTAATAATATTGACATCAGAAAGCTAATAAGAATTTCTCATTTGTGTCATGATCAAATTAATATCTGTCAAATGACAAAATATGAATATTCCACTAAGGGTGAGATATGAATATTAATCAAGTAAATGAAACATGTGATTAAATTAGTATGATATGACTGGAAACATCAAACACTTGATGGTCAATTTTTGTCTTAATATCTGCATGTTATCTAAGTATAGTGTACTCTGATGCTTGTTGCGATCTACTATGCTGAATAGTCCATTAAATCATTTGTTTTCAATACAAAAGATGAAGTTAATGGTACATTTTTTTATTGGATGGTGATGTCATTACTCCTAATTACCACTTATTAACGTGGTCATCTAGTAACCGTTCCGACTATTAATTCGTCATTTAATTATTGTATTTATAATTGCTTTGAGTATTTACTGAGTAGTTCATGGTTAACATCATTTTATCTAAGTTAGATCATGACCGAAGACTGGAATGCAGGACGCGAGTTTTGTCCTATTGACTCATCGACTGAGTGCGCCTGCATCCCAATGTTAATGTTCACAGTGGAATACGAACTCAATCCGTTTCGTGTCGAACGCCATCTCATTCACCACTAGACTACAAAGTCCACACAGTCACACTTGTGCAACGGGCACATTGGTATTAGGATGAACTTGTATATTCCCGTTGATTTGTTATAGACCGAAGCTGGTTAGCCTCTGTTGTTATATGTGCATCCTGAGCGGATCACCTCGACATAGCGGTTATTCATAAGTATTATTTAAGTTGGATTGTGATAAATCAACGGAAATATACAAGTTCATCTTAATATCACTTTATCTAATTTAGGTCGTTGTATGATGATTAAATCGAAGAAATTTAGACGTAAAATTCGTGAAGGGAGATCGCAAAACAAACTTATTGGTCGCATAATATCAATGTATTTTATGGGATAATTAAAAACTACAAGAAACATGGTACATTTTAAATATCATATCTAATTTTTAAACTCTATTTATTGGATGTTTATGAAATAGGATGTAGATAACCGTGAACAGCTTCACGGAATTCATCAGAGTAACGAATAGTCAAATATCCGTGTCCAGTAACAAACTTCTTATATACCATGTCAACAATGTGACGTGTTATAAATTCACTCCACAATCAGTATACGACATTCGATGATCAATAGCTTACAGTATAGATTAATCTGAACAAAAATTTATAGGCTGAAAATGTAAAGTCACAAAAGCTACAATCTGAAATGTTGCATTCATATTTGATACGGAATCAGTTTAGGTGATAGATCACCACATTATGAATGAAATTCAAAATTTAATGCTGATCTTAAAATATTCTGTAAGTACTTCGACCATTCTCTTCTTCCATCAAAGTTGTTTTGGAATCAAGTTAAGACTATTCGGAAAGTCTACTTGAGTGTTGTAGAGGCTGAATCGAATTTGGAGTTGACATCACGAATTATTGTGATTTGGATAACCAATGAAAACTAGAAACTTCCACTGAACATCTGTTTCTTCGTAGTATGAAATTCCTCATTAACATTCAAACGATTTATACAAAAACACTTGAATACCAGTCGTAACAATTCATATTTATAAACTACAAATTTAGCATATATATAGCTCACCCGTTACCACTAGGAACAGCATTCACTAAAGAAATATGTAAAAATAACACTTAGAATACACCTCTGCATTGTTGCTATGTATAAATTGTAAAGTAAAGTGGTATATGATAAAGATACTAAATAATGTCTGTGGTTACTCGAGTCTATTGAACGGCAAACACTTATGAAGTGATAACATTAGACATCATTAAATACGATGAATTCATTTCATTATTTCATACGGTATCATTCACTCAATGAAACTATACTTTCATGAAAAGTATGTAAATATAAATTTGGTGGTTGTAAGGAAATAAACACGAAACAACCAGTGATGTATAAATGGTTTTATACTCGTTTGGTATTATTTAACAGTGCATATTCACAATCTCCTTCAGGAGTCGAACTCGTGATATTCATTTTATAAAGAGAATTATAGAATGACAAGTGTAATATACTTCACTTACTTTCGTTAAAATTACACATAATAAGTAGTAATATTGTACATGATGTAACAGTGCATAGTAAACCGTTCATGATTGAATACTTCTATTGATAATGAGTTAGCTAACACTTTAGAAAATATAACCCATTACACTGATTTCCTTGAACTTTTATATAAACTTCTACTGTGTTTACACTAAGATGAATTACTTCTATTGACATAGAAATAATTAAATTTAACAGGTTTGTGTAAACATTGTACATTATGAATAAATAAATGATTGATTCACTTGATAAAGATGCACCTAAATATACACTGAAATGTGATCCCGAAAATTACGCAACTGAATGTACATATGAAATAGTGATCTTGACGACGATGATGATGTAAATAATAATAATAATTTGTATAATGAAGTAAATAATGTCTCCACCCCCCACCTCCTCCATTTTATATTGTTTTTATTCGTCTGTTATTATTTACAATAGATCAAATTGTACTTCATTACTTTTGTTTTTGAGGTACTATATTACATGTTAACTTTTACATCAATGTAGCATTATTGTTGTATTGCATTATTTTGTTCAGTTGTAATCTACCATGTAGTCTGTAAAACATTTAAAATGAATCATAAAAAAGATTAGAATGAAGTTTGATTTAGTTTATCTGCTAAGCAAAAGATATACAATAGACCTGATAATAATATTCGGTCCCAGGCAACCATACTTATGTATCGATAGATATAGGTATAATTTGAATATAATAACAAGAATACTTGAATATGGCATATATATCCAACTGATGACAGTTGTCAAATAAAAAGAAACACATAACTTGGATTTCACTTTTTCAGTCACTTTATATTAACAATGTAGATTCACCATCAAAAATAAATCAATTTCAGGCTTTAACAATATCAACAGGATGATATAGATACATCGAAATTATGCTGTTACCTTAATTAACAAACAGGAATCTCTAATAAGTGCTCATTCGTTAATCACTAAACACGTGACTGTAAGATGTTTTTTAAAAGTTTTGTGTGTAGAAGTTCCTCCAAACAACATTTTTCTATTGTGATTTGTTGTTTTACTCCTAAAAGTACATGTATTCTTCTTAATTCATAAAGCTGTACATTCAGATGACCTTTTGACTCCAAATGAGACAGTTTCTGATTACTTTCTTTGTAATATTTGTTTTTTTCTTGCTTTTCCACTGAATTCCTATGATTCTTATGAACTACATCTACTCTGCTTTACTTGTCATTTTGGTTTTAGCGGCTGTTAATATTGCTTTGTTCTCCTTCTTGTTTTACTGGATTTGTACATTGTTTGATTGTGGGCTGAAGTACACTTCCAGAACTCGAAATATTATGTTGCAACAAGTAACTTTGACACTTTGTTATTGACATTTCTATAGATTTGCTCATTTCCCTTTGAACGGACAGTATGTGATCCATCCTCAAATGATTGAATAATATTCTTGTTTATTCCTTGAAATTGAATTGAATATTCTAATTTGTGGAACAAATTTTGGTTGACTAAACTAGTGATGGCATTTGTTCAGGTAATAATGTACATTAATATAAGTAATTTTCTATAGAATCGTTCCTCAACCAACCATTTATTTTGAATTTCAACTTGGCATGAGTATGCGTATCTAAACCAACCTCGACAGTTATTCTACATTCCAAACTGATGTAGTGATAATATTTAGGTTTATACAAAATGTTATGAATAACAAAATAAGTAACAATCATTAGATAGGATCAATTACTTTGTTATGAAATTCATTGGTACGATTAGTAGACTAAAAACGCGATAGTAATTTTCAGTCACTAAGTAACCTTTTGTAACGTCGAACATTACAGTTAATACAAAATGGATCTATAAAGTTAATTTAACACAGAATATATCATTATTAAATATTCCATTTGGAGGGGTTTGTGGAGATAGTCAACTGTCAATTTTGATATCACGAATTGGTCTGAATCAGACAACCATTGATCCTCTGGAAGCACTGGACAGCTGTTTCGTCTTAGTATGGGACTCAGCAGTGCGTGTCCATGACCCCATCAGGGATAGAACCCTAGACCTTCTGGCTCCGCTGAGAACGCGCCACCATTGGACCACTGGGTCGGCTCCTAACGGTTGATATTTCCAATACAGTCAATTCACGATACGTTGAGCAAATTCATCTATGCCATCGATAGGTAAATGCGTCGCACCTGAAACGGATGAACTCCATCGTTTACGTCTTCACACTAGAACTCCAGGAATTACCTCAAGGAGCTAGTCACTAGTAACCTGATATTAGTTACGATTGGGGGGGGGGTTGTAGAGACAGTTAACTGTCAATTTTGATCAATGATTGTTTGATTCAAATCAATTCGTGATATCAATAATAAAAATTCATCAAATGAATTTTTTATGTAAAAATTTTATTGTAGGGGCCATGCTAATAAACATTGTTGTTAACAACATCATTGGCAATAACAACAATCAAAAACAAATGTTACAAATTAGTGTTGTGACGAACGTTGACTCCCACTTTTGGTGTCACGAAATGGCCCGAATGATACAGCCATTGATCACCTGGAGTTACCCACCGATGGCAACGGATGGGGTAGCGCAAACACATCACGAAATGACGCAATTAAAAATATCAGCCGTTAGTTGCCGGCTTAGTGGTCTTATGGTAAAGAGTTCGCCGAGAAACCAGAGGATCCTAGGTTTGATCTCCGATGGGATCATGGATGTTCACCGCTGAAGAGTTCCATACTAGGATGAATCAGCTGTCCAGTGCTTTGAGGTGATCGATTGTTGACTGATTCGTACCAATTCGCGATATCAGAACTGACGAGTGTTATACTTAAAATTATTAATGATACATACACTGTGATGCGCATTCAGAGATCTCTTCCCAAATAGACCATAAACTTTTGATAATTAGTTATGAACTTCGAAATTCATCTTCTGAAATTAGGAAGAGAAGATGTAAATGACAAAGTTCACCTACATCACAGAACGAGGACATTTTTGACGATACACATACATGACATATTCTTACAATATCAAAAATTAAATTAAATTTTAATTATGAATGAATAAATTTAAACTCACATCTAGTAGTCAGACTCGCTGTGAATCCAAATGATATTTGGTTCTTTTCTTAATGAAATTGTGATAACGTCTTCTGTAATCGTTGATAACCTGTGTTTTTGCAACTATTGTAAGTCTAGTTTTATGGAAGGATCAAACGTAGTGATTAACTCCTATTTTCATCCAGTGAAGACGTTTCATTATTTTACTATAGAACTTTGATATTCGTTTACTTGATTTCACTAATAAGGTGATCAATCAACATGTGATCCGCTGTACAAACGTCTACAAAATTTCTAACATTATCTATATTCAAGTTGGATTGTGACTGGCAAGTGGAATCTAGGACGCCCGTTTCGCCCTATTTGGGACTCATCAGCCGGATTTACTTGGATCCTAATACAAGCTTATCTTAATAACATTCCCTATTTTTCACTATTTGTATTATACTTAGCGAACAAAAGAACCCATTTATCCTAAATGAGTTTCTTGAGTTTAATTTCATCAGAATTTAAACACTAAAATAAGACCGTTCTTTTTATAATCAACTTCAACTGACAGCTTGACTACAAACAATTCTAAATATTAAGAAATTACCAAATCAGAAAATTATAGTGATAACAGTAATAGATCATCACATATACCCGTTGAGGCTAATGATATGCATGAAAATAAATCGTTTGTGTAATCGAAGCCATATAAATGTATTGCGTTAAGACTATGTGAAATCTTGTTCATTTGAATTCTAATTATGTTCAAATCACCTGACAATACTGAGGATGAACAACGTAGATTTGATAATGTTTATACAAGCCTTGATCTGGATTAAGTTCTATGGTACAAGATAACATACTATTCCTACTGTTTATTTCTTAACCCTTATCATAGCTGCTCCAATTACTTTTGAGGATTGTATTTATAATGAATATTACATAATACATCAACAACCTTTAAGATGCTTCTTAACACTCATAAACTGGTTCATTTCCATTTACTGATATCTAGAACAATCCAGCGTTTTTACAACGATCTCGAGTTATCTTATTGTTACAATTGTAAATTCGGGTAACATAGTCCTATTCAAACTACCGGTTGTTCTGGTGCACTTCCATCTAATCTTGATCTACTTAGATATGTTAAATTGATTACAATATATTCATGGAGTACTTGTCAAAATATCTGGATACTGATCATCACTACTTATTCTGTATTCCGTATCCTTACTTCGTTGATTTAACTGGAATTATTATTGACTTCTAATGAATACTGTTAATTCAGATTACAGTGATCATTCAAAATGTCATGGTTGATGTTGAAAGTGAAATCATTTGATTGCTAGGAATATTGTAGTTAGTAGGCAACATTACAACTGAAGTTTTAAGCATGCAGCGAATGTTTTGAAATGGACAGAATGTAGACTGTTTTAGTAAGTCAATTTGTTTTTCAATTTAAAGGAATTTGAAATATGCATCATGAAATGAATTTAGTTATAATTCTATCGAGAACAAACGAGAACTTGACAATTACTTCTTCCTAGTGTAGAACTCATAAACAATATAAATGATCATTTTGTTTAAGACACAAGTTTGTAAACCTCTCACCGTTTTCATTTCTTCCTCCCAGTCCATGTCATCGCATGATATCTTCATATCCGGTGTTGTTCATTCTAACCTTTGAGTTTAGATCATCCATCAAAATGGTCAGGTCGTTTGCTGAGCATTTCTAATTGATTGACTCTAGACTCGCATATAACAAATCTTTATCATCTTCGTTGCTATTGAAGTTGGGTGACATTCATAGTGACTCCCTCCTTGTCTTGAAGAATGCTTTGATGATCTTAGGTCCATGTGGTCGTCATCCTTAAGGCGTTTTTCGTGCTTCTTGGGACGGTATTATTGCTGCTCCTTGTGTGTATGAGGAACATTCTTCTTTGTCACTAGAGTACAATAAAACCTTTTCTGAAGCTAGTGTTTACTATGTAACAAATAACCGATTTGTTTCATTTATTCCAAGTATCTCTAGGTCTTTCATTACCATTGGATTGGGGTTAGATGCAGATAACGCTGCTGCGTTTACATCTGTTGTAAAATCATTCCAAGCTACTTCGGGATGAACCTGTGGGTTGTGGGCGACTAAATGCTTAGCCAAACCATTCCTAAATGCAATCTAAGTATTTTCAGTCTAAAAATGATATCTAAAGGGTTTGCCTGATGCAACCTTTCTGCGACCAGCAAAACGCATAGAGATACGTACTCTCACTAGGGCGTGGTCAGAATCTAGACACGTGCCCCAGAAAGAGCTGCAGTCCTCTATACAGCTTCTCCAACAGTAGCTGATGCTTATGTGGTCGATTTGTGTTCATCGTTGTGTAGATGTTGGAGGTCGCCAGGTTAAACAATGCCTCCCCTTATGCTTAAAGTTTGTGCTAGCTAATAATAAACAGTAGTCTGAACATAACCGCAACAGACGATCTCCGTTGTCTGTTCACTGGGCTGGGATGCCGAGTAACCCACCTAAGTGCTTTTCAGCCTGATTTAGTCTACCTACTTGGGCATTGAAATCTAATGCTATAATTACCATGTCTGAGTGCTTAGCTTTCTGAAGGAGGCTAGAGAACTTCATATAGAAGTCGTCTTTCACTTTATCTGTGCTGCAGTCAGTGAAGGCATAAGCAGAGACGACAAAAAGGCATCGGCGTGTGTCCCTATCTTTTCGAGTTCGTACTGTGCCATTTAAACGGACAGCACATAAACGACTATCTACAGGAATCCACTCGAGAATTGCCTGTTCTGCCCGTAAGCTTAGTGCTATGCCTACACCAGCAAGGCCGCGTGAGCTTGCTGTCGGGTCTCCAGACAAACGAAGAGTGAAGTGTGCTGTTCGGTTGCATTGACTGGGTGAGGTCAAACTGATGACCATGCTGGGATCCTGTATGCGTGTTTCGGAGACACAGCATACATCAATTACAAGAGATTCTAATGTTTTAGCTAACGCAGCTGATATCATATTGACAGAAAGTACAAAACTAAAATGAATAAACCAAGTTGTTCCACAGAGATAGTCACATTTATTATAACATTAGAATGCTGAAGGATTATCTTCTAATATTTAAAATGACTTAGTATATACAATGGTTAGTAACTATGTAGTGATTAATCTAATATTCATCAAATCATAAATAGTGTTAATTGAATTCTATTGATCGAGTTGCGATGTGACTACTAGTCTATACACCTCGACACCACTGGCACCATTTATAAATGGAAGGTCATTTTGAGGTAGTCAGACTAATTCCTTGAACCTAAGTTTCGAGGCACTCGTCAGTATGGCGTGCCTGCAATCTTCGAGGGAACTTTTGCTCTGCTGTCGATCCGATTCAAGACCAGCCAACTTCACAGTCTACCTTCCATCTCTACATAATTCCAGTGGTGTCGAATCATTCAGACTAGTGGATACAGTATATTCCAACAGGTAGAATTTGATTAACACTATAATTGACTTGACGAACAACCAATGCGTATATTTAGTCTTTTAGAGGGTCGTTTGCAGCCCCAAACAGATGAGTAGTGAAAATCGCAGACTGTAAAACCGTATGACCGAGGATTGAATCGGTACAGTGTATAAGTTCTTTCAGAGGCTGCTGACATGCTTCTCTGATGGCTGCCAAATGACATGGAATCTTGATTAAGAGATCCCTGCTAATTACATTTCAGACCACTTTTCAACCTGGCAAACACAATAATTCGCTTCATATGTTTTAATCAAGTTAATGATATACAACTGTAAGACTCTTACTCCATTGTATCTTGAAAGAGACCGAATCTAATGAAGTTTTAGTAAATGTACACTATACTAGTGAAATGTTGCCATTTTAAAAGTATCCTCAACAAATATTCCATGTAACTAATTAGAAAGTAATTACTTTAAAGAGTATAGAAAATTTGTATGTATAATGAATTTAGGGATCTTTGCTAGTCGTTTTACTCTTTAAAAATAGAAAAGGCAATGACGAATTCGTTTTCGTATGGATCAGTTCAGAACTGCCGTGGTGAAAACGAATGTGATTAATATCAGATAACAGTTGTGTGCCTAGTCGATCACTGTACGCTTGCCCTATGCCCACTCAGTCCCAAGCCAGAGATAGAAGAATACACGACGATAGACCAACCAGATAGAATCATATTGTATTTCAAACACTCCTTTATATATACACAAAATCAAACTACACAACACACCAATAAGGAGAGTAACATCTTTACAAAACAGGAACCATAAAGACTAAGGACTGAGGGCACAGTTTCATTATCAATTGATCATTCCTCCTGAATTACAAGTGATGTAACAACAGTTCATGGGTCTAATGGGAGGTTAGAGCCATGATAACATGAAAGCAATAGAAATAAAATAATCGATTTACATGTACCCAAAATAAATGAAATAGTTTTCTGAAAAACAATTCGGAAAGTTAGTTACTCTTCTTTAGGTGCCCTGCATATCAAGTACATTATCATTCTTTAAGCTATGATCATAAGCAAACAGATTTTTAAGTGCTTGAAATTGTTTTAGTATTAAGGATAAGAGCTCATAGTTAGAGGTTACATTCAGGGTTGCATTAAATTTCCTGCAATTTAACCTAACTTTAACAATGAGTTTTTGCAATAAAATTTTTAATTTATGAAATCAAACATCCTTTTTCATGAAGGTTTTAGTTTTTAAGGGTTAAACAGAATGGCCTTTGAGCAGCTGAGGTGTGAATATACAGCTTCCTGTTCCTTAGCTAGGTACTTAATGTTGTACTTCACAATTCCTCGTGGAAGATATAAGAATTTGCATGGACATTTTTTCGTGTAAATTGTTCCCAAGTAATTCTAGACTACTTACAAGTAGCTAAATAATTTTAGGTGAAATATCCCCCCCCTCCATTCCTGCAATCCATTCTACGAATCGTGGATACTACTTAAATAACTGTATACTATTTCATGTCTTTTTAAATGGGTTGGTCAAACTGACTTATCTTCATATACAGCCCAATATATATATATATATATACTGAAGTTGTTAACATAAGAATAGACTGGATTCTCATTAAATGAATTGCTATTGATGATAGCGTTTTGTTTTTCACAACTAAAGTCTCCATAAAATAATCAGTGTTTCATGTTTCTGGCGTAGATTTTCTTAATGTAAAAAAAATTTGGAAAATTGAAAAATCACTAATTTTCTATATGTCTATAAATTCCTATTATGAATATATCAATGTGTGTACTGAATTGGAAAGTGTTTGTTGCATTTTCATCTCCTATGAATCTCCATTCATCCTTCTTCTTCTTCTTCTTCTTCTTCTTCCTCTTCTCATTATTATTATTACTAGTGTTACTGTTACTATTATTGCTTCCAATGTCATTATATTTATACGTGTATATCAGTTATACACTTATATGAATAGAGCATAGATTGTAAACAGCTTATCATGCAGGAAAATGTATCTTACTTACGTATAAAAAATTAGAGACAAATGGTTTTGAATATCACATATACGTGCATATAATCTTTAGTTGACGCATTCATTCCCTATGTAAACACATTGGTTTTCTTTGCTCTAATGCTTCTCTTTATTCCTTTATTATAGTATAATGATTTCATTACGAAAATATTAACTGTATGATGATAAGTGAACAATACTACTTAATAATAATTAAAATAATATTAGTAATTTATTCTGTCAAACTTAATATCTGCTAATTGTGTTTGTTTGTCTTTAATTACTTCTTTGGTTACTTGTCAAAATTACTTTGTTGACTAAACATTTCATTGAAGAACCAAGCATCTGTGAAATAAGTACTATTCATAAAAGAGAACTTTATTGATGACATACATATACAAATTTAAGTAATGTCTATACAGAAGTAGAGTAATATTGATTCATTTAATAGGTTATCGAAAGTGTTACTAAAGTATTAGTTAAATGGTAACAAATTATAGATAAACCATAATTACTCACTTCTTTAGTTGACAAATAATTCAAAGATGTGTTACGGAAAAGTTTTCGACTTGGTCCAAATCAATATGCATTTAGTTTAGTTGTATGTACCTGTCAAAGATTGATGTTGCTGGATACCACTGAAAACCACAAAACATTGAAAAGTCATTTTGTCTTAGTATGGGATTACCTAGTTGTGTGCACCTTCTATTCTGTCACGGTATCCAACCCAGGGACTTCAGGTCTCACAGTGAACACTTAACCACTTCCACCATTGATATGGGGTCCAGTTCAGGGATTTATAATTTGATTAGTTTATGATATAGTACAACAATTATTCGTTGTCATCTGTGTTGACTATCTCACTACTGATAAATCTGAATTCCACCACTGGTGACTTCTCACTAGAACCTCAAAAACATTGTGAAGTAAATCATCGCCGGGCTATTTATTCTTAATGGATTTAAGATTCATTTGCTAAGACGAAACAGTTATTCGATGCTTCTTGGTTTTCACTAGCATCCAATCAATATCATTCTATGACGAATCGAGACAACTAAACGTAATACTTATCTTGACGAAACCACTCCAATAAAATTTCGTTGTGTGTTTAGCAGTGTATCATTTCGACTGCATCAATCATACTCTTTCATGACTCAGTACACGGTATCGTTCATGTTCACACTCTATTTTAGTATTAAAACCATAATAAGACTAGTAAAATATCTCTTCCAAACTTAGAGATTATTATCATTCAGTCCTTACATATTCATATTCTTCATATTCTTTAAATGAACAAATATCCTATATATCTGTAATGTATTTCCACTTCCTTGTTTCAAATTACACTTTGGGCTTCTTCGAAAACACTTTCAATATTGTTTCCAACGATGCAGTTATTTACATATTCTATTATAGACTGATATGTATTGATTCAACATGCATACAACTGAATAATATTAGTAAATGATATTGTCGAAAAAGAAAATTTTCTTCATTGAATCGTCTTGATTCCATGGAGTTATTCATTGTTTTATACAATTTAGATAATAATACACTCTTATACAATGCCTAGAATTTTCTGACTTGTGAGCTTAGATAAATGCCATTCTAAATATTAAGTAAGTCGAATATTTAGGTCACAATTATGTCTGAATCTAGATGGTTATTGGAAATTGGTATTAGGTTCTAATTGATTAAATTCGTCATAGATTATTGTTGGTAGGATACTATCGAATATCAATGAACACTCAACAGTTTGATTAGTCTTGGCATGAACTCTTCAGCAGTGCTCACTGTGGATTCTGTCCCAGGAACTTCAGGTTGGTGAATGCCTAACTTTTTGTATCGTTGGGCCAGCCGGCATACAATCGTAGAATCCGCACTTCTGTCAACTTGTGCTATAGCTCAACAATCATCTGTTGTCATAAATGATAACTATGTCACTACCAACAAGTCTGCTACCCACCAATCACGTCTTCCCATGACGGAAAGAAACAGCAGTCTACTGCTCCCATGTTTACAGTGGCACCCTTCCAACATCAATCTCTGACGAACTCGATCAACTAAAACATTTATATCTGTTGACAAGTAACTTATACCATCTGAATTCAACAGTTTTGGGTATTGTAATGAACATTCTATAATGTTTATTTGCAGGCTAAACTATATATATATATATATGAATATGTATTACTACTATAAGATGACCCATTATGTAGACTGGTGTAACTTTCTTTCTGATATTGATTCACTGAGGTAGGCTTCTTTGTCAATAATTCTGTTTACCCATGACCAGTCTTTGTTTGACTACTATTCTGATATCTATGTAAGTTAATGTTCATATATTCAATCAGATTTACATTTTTTATAACTATGAGGAACAACGGGAACGATAAAATGTATTTCACATATCGTGGGATGTGTGGGGGACGGGGTAGTCTCATTCTAATTTCAATTGTTGAATAACCACACGGATGATAATTAATCTTATCTCTTTGCTCCCTCAAAGAATAAGCATTTCGTAAGCATTCACAAACAATTCAAAAACAGTGAGAGAATGCATTCATGACAGTGAACCACTTTAATCAAATGATCAACAACTGAAAAGAATTATCCTAATATGATGTACCACTTCCATCGATGAATATTAAACGGAGAAACTGAACTTTTACACAAATGCATACTACAGAGATAAACTTAGGTCAACCGACGTATTATTGATATAACTTGAGACTTTTGTGTTAGGATGAAGAAAGTGTAATGTATTAATGATAGATTAAACCGAAGCCTTTGAAGTTTTATAAAACGTAATCAACATAAATCCCTTTCAAAATCAAGACTTAATCAATCTTAAAAGGTAAGTTTAACCAAAGTAGACGAATTTTAAACAACTATCATCAAATTATTAATCTAATAAAACAATTTCAAAATATTAAGTAGTATATTTCAAAATCAGTCGATGAATAAATCAGTGATAGATGAATAGACAGACAATCAGCATAAAATAGCATTAATTCCTTACAGTCTTCCAATTTATCGATAATTCTTCGTCATTTCTTTTTGGATTACTTATTTACAATTGTTTTATTCATAATTCAATTTCACATGAAAGCACAAATATAAGATTAAAATAGTTATTGTTTACTTGTTATAGATGAGTGTATAGACAAGGTGTGATTTTTAGATACCATTCAATTGCTTAGCAACATAATTAATCATTTTACAAATTGTTGTATTTAAATTGTTTCATTGATAAATTCTTTCAACCAAAAGAAGAAAAAAAATAAAGGATTATGTGAGATGTTTATCTATTATGTCTCAATCAATCTATTTTCTTCGTTGAAAATTTAATTTTGTTTTAATTAAATGACTAGAGGTTCGTTTAAGTAGAAGTAAAAATATTTAAACATTTGAATAGTTAAAAGGTCAACATACATTTTATGATGCTTTGCAACACTTAATAATCATAGGTAAGTAGCTATTGAAAATAAAATGACACTGTTTACAGATGTTTTATTGTAGTTTTGGACTTCTCGTCGGTATGCCACCTTAACTGCGTTAAGTCTCAGAAACTAGAATATTTATGCCTTATAGTTAATGCTTCATCTTCAAATATTACTATTCATTTCTAACTTTGATCCATTTTTCATTTGATTTCATTAGTGAATAATGGTCATGCATCCGATATAACTAAACACTACTGGTTTCATCTTCTCACTGTAACATTGAAGAATATTTCTAGAACTTTACTACATGTAAGTAAATAATCGTTATTACGTTTTGTCTTACAGATCTTTGAATCTGAATTTTTACACTACTGACATACTTTAAATGTTTATTGCCGCAGTCTCATACTAGGACAAAACAACCCCAAAAAGATTACTAATCTTCATCGGCTGTCTAGTTATATTTCGTTTATGAGGCAAATTACTTAATTAATTATTCTCCACAAGCCCCACCCCTCCGCTCAACTTTACAAACTATATTACACTGTTGAATTTATTCAATATTAGCATATCTATCACACATAATTACGCAACCTGTCAGTACATTAATAAAATTTGACTAGACTTGATAGTATCTATTTCTAAATGAATCTAATTTATTCAATCTAAAATAATAACGGTTTGAAGTCGTCAATGACTTGTGTTAATTATACCCTTGAATAAAGAAAATTAATCAACTAATCATTTTCTTCATACTGACCAGGTAACAGTAGGAATAATAATGTATCTACTTATACACAATTATCACTTATTATCAATCAGACTATGTTTAATCCCAAAGGGAGTATAGATCAGTCAAATTAGAAGATTTAAATCCATTATTCGCTTTGGTGTGTTAATTTAGAGTCTCATAATAAACATCAAGACTAAGATGATAGCACATCCAGTTGACAAGTCTAGAATGAGACGAAACACACTTCATGGATTCCACTGTAAATCACGTAGTAATTACATTAATTTGATTCAACTAATGTAGAAAGATATTTACGGTCAATAACTGATATCCATCTCAGCTGAATACAAATGACTTTTATAAGTAATTCGCGGAATTTTTCTACTTTTGCTTAAGGAGTTAGTATTTTTGAAGGAGGAATAACTACTATTTGCTACAGGTTGGATAAGTATTTGATCCTCCACATTGGCCCAACTTACTCTCAGTATTGCTTACATACAATGTTACACAACGTGAGGCACTATAGAAATTGAAATGACGTTTATAGAATAAGCGGTTATCACTCTATATTACAAACTGATTGAAGTGGGATTTATGTGGCTCAACTCTAGACCAATGGTGTTGATCGTTAAAAGCTGGCTATATTATGTTAAGGGCCCATGATTTAGTGTGGTCAATATATCGCGTTGCTAGAGTGTACTATTCTTAGATGAAACAGCAGTTCAGTATTCTCTAGTTTTCACTGAGACCCAGACGAGATCAAATAGCAAATATCTATTGATTGTTCTTTGATCTGTATATCGTATTACTAGAAACTGTGAGGCATTTTTGAGGTTTCTGCCAACTATTTTTTAATCAGTTTCATGCTCTCTAGTTGCATATATGTAAATCAATGTAAGGACCTATGTTTTACTCACTATTACATAATTCGTTACACTATAGAATTGTCTATATATATATATATATATATATATATATATATATATATATATAATTTTAAACCTTTTACATTATTTCCAAACTTTCTTTAATCTCTCATCTGCAGCTGTGAGACCTTGGTAAAATTAAGTTATGGTTTTAAGCATGGACGGCAAAATGTTAGAGAGTTTACTTCAACTGTGTTATCTGATTTATGTGATAGCTTTGACATCCGATCTACCTGTCCACTACCATATCACCTTCAGTCGAATGGCCAAGCTGAGAAGTTTATGTATAGTTTTGAGTGTTCATTTACGAAGTCAAAAGGAGAAAGGTCCCTAAATGAGATTCTAAATGATTTCCTGTTACTTTGTGGCAGAAGGGTAAATCCGTCAGCACTAAACCAACTGACTCCATTTGAAATTATGTTAGACAGAAGGGTTAAAACTATCTTTGTTGCGATCAAACCTACACATAAAGTCAAAAAACCCTGAGATGAAAGCTTGGTTTAATCGACATTATGTAGTAAAATATACAGTACTCAGTATAAATCAGGTGTATGTCTGTGACTTTAGATATTCACCTCAGAAACATACAACAAGAAGAGTATTAAGACGAAAATGGAATGTTTTGTATGAAGTTAAAATGAAAAATATGAAATGGATTCAACATGGAAACCATATACGAAGTTAGAAATTCTTCTAAACGATTGACTTTGAACAGTCTACAACTCAGAAAGCCAAAAAACCAGAATAACCCTTACCAAGTAGGTCCTCTCAAAAACGAAATAAACCAATTAGTTTTCATTTCGTTTTTTTCAAGTTTCTGGGTAATATCAGTTAATGATTATTCCACGCCTAATCTATCTTTTTTTTTCGTTTATTACAGTCAACTAAAACCTACCGAAGATAACTATGACACTAAATGTAAAGTAATCAGTTGCCAACAAACTCCCCGGAACATTATTTTTGGTCGTTTTTCTCTAAAATGAGGGGTGTTGAGGAATCCAATTTCCCAAAAATGTGACGATTCAGAATTTAAATATAAAACTTCGTTTCAGTTTGCTTTTTGAGTTATTTTTATATACATTTAAAAACTACTCCTTTGTAAATCCTATAACAGTTAATTGACATTATATATCACAAATTGATGGAAGTGAGAATCCTACCATTGGATGCCGACCCATTGGTGCAGATGGTTAGGCGTTTGCCGTCAACCTGAAGCCCCTGGTGTGGAATCTAGAGTGGGCACCACTTAAAAGTTTCACACTAGAACGAAACAGCTGTCCTGTACTCCTTGGTTTTCAATAGTACCCTGACAACATCAATCTGTGATATATTCAATCAAATAATTGACATTAGTTAACTTAATGTGATTTTACTAAATGAATCACCTGTAGGGTTTGTAGGCATCATTACCAAGGTTGAACTTGATAACTTTAAATAGATTGAGCATCGGAGAAGTAGTTTGTAAGATTAAGTAATATATTTATAGTAGACTAATGGGTAGAAATTGAGATTTCTTATGTTTCGTGACTTTGTGTAAGCTGCTTCTTCAGAGAATCAATAATTAACTGAATTACATTAACCTAGGTTCAAATAATACAATGGAACAAATCAAAACCAAGAAAATTAGTACAATTAAATTATCAATTTGTAAATGTTAAACTCATGTCAGTCTGGATCAAGGTGTTTCATAGTGAATTATTTTGTGTATCTTTGACAGTTTCTTTGTCAATTGTTTATGTGTATGATGAATATAGTGTGTGGGGTGAGGACAAGATTTAGAGATAACCAGTGTTTAACGTATGAAAACTTTAATATATTTAAGTGTTGTTGTCAGGGTAGATAGACCAAGCTGAATGAATGATAAGGCTTTCCTTTCTGTAAAATACAGTGAGGTTTAGTAAATTTGATTTGCCTCAGCCACACGCCTCTGTTTGTGGTTCGAAAAACTTTTAACGATGATTTCGATATTATTTATGTCGATCATGTGGTTGTTATAAATAGGATGCACCGTTATTGCTAATTTTATCTGCAGTTTTTCGAGGTCTACAGTATTTCGGGGAGATCGTTTTGTGTAGCTATCATGTTCTTTTGCACGAGTTATGAATTCTCAAGAAGACTCACCAGTGTAGTAGGTATTACAATTGACACGACCTCTTCTGTAGACGCAGTTTTGTGTGAAGGTGAAGGAGATATTTACTTTTGTTTATGCCAAAACATCTCGAATCGTGTTAGTTGTTTTGTAGAACACTTGAATTCTATGTTGCTTTAGAATTATTTGCAATTCTCCTGTCTTATCATGGCGATACGGCAAAACAACAGTACTAATCCATGACATTCTGTTTGATTCATCATTATTAGTTAACAATAGGCCGATCCGTTTTGTATATTTTTAATGATATACATAGGGAAATTATTAAGACGTAAGATGTTGATAACATTTTTAAATTCTCACTGTCTGTCTTCATCCGACGTAATTATTTTAGTAGCTTTTCTTAAAAGATTTAGAGCAAGTAAAATCCTTGCAATGAACAGATATGGTGAAGTGAAGTCAATGTAACTGTTAGAATGCGTCGGTTTTCGATAAATGGTTATATTAAAAGTTCCGCTTGTATTTCTTTTAACAAGACAGTCTAGAAGAAGGTGACTCATTGTGCTCGTTTTTGGTTTCCAGAGCGAATTTTATTTGATGTGGAAACGTGTTAATCAAATTTGGAAAAGACCTCAGAAACGTCATTTTAATGATTGAAAAAAATGTCATCAAAGTATCTGAGCCAGCTCCTCGGATTTATGGTGTTCATGAAAACGAAGGAGTCTATATGCGACATAAACAGAGTTACTACAATCGGAGACACAAGGGATCCCATTGTCACTCGGTTAGTTTGTTTGTACGAAATCCCTTTAAACGTAAGTAAAGTTGAGTTTAATCATAGTTTTAAAAATCGCATAAATAAACTATTGCTTACAGGACATCGGCTTGATAATGCATCATCATCTTTCAGGAAATGATTAATAAAGTCTAGACATGTATCAATCGGAATACTGGTATATAAAGATACAATATCAGATCTTACCATTGTCTCGTAATCTTTGATTAATAAATCTGAAATTTTCGATTTAAAGTCGCATGCATCTTTGACCTCATTGTGTTGATTTTTTGTAGTGGTATCAATAGATTGCTCAGATACGTGTAAAGTTTATTCACAGTTGGTAATTTCCTTTAATTCATATTCACTGCAATTTCATTAATATTGAAATGAATTGCCTAAAATAAACGATGGTCCGTGAAATTTCCTACTGGCGGCTTAATATTAACTTCGTATCATGTCTAACTGTCGGTCACCATACAAAATCATCACAGAACATGAAAAAATAAGTCAGTACTCAACAAGGTCATAATAATGTTAGCAGCTTTCTTTAGATTTTTGACAAGTTATAACACAAAGTTTATAGAATGAATTAAATTCATTTTGTGTCATTGAATTCTTGCCAGCTATATACAAGCTAGTTAAAGTGACTATTGTTTTGAGGGGAGGAAGGGGTGTCATTCCTATTTGACTCTGTGACTTTACTCACAATTAGTTTCTATCATAATGCATAATAAAATTATTTCGAAGGATTTTCAGAATATTATCATTTTATTTCTCTAACAACACTCTTGACAAAATCATCTTCATTGGTCAATTATTATGCATTGACCAATTAGATGTTCATCAAATCCTGTTTAAGTACGATCAAATTCAATCGACTGAGTTGTTTTATGACCACTAGTCTAGGTGATTCGATATCATTCTCACGATGTATAAATGGAAAGTGGTTTGGAGGTAGTCGGAATGAATCCCTAGACTTAGATTTCATGCCAATGGGCACTCGTCAGCATGGCACACTCGTCGATTTGATTCAGGGTCAGTCATCTTCTCAGTTCACCATCCATCTCTGCATAATGTCAGTGATGTCGAGCCACTTAGACTAGTGGCCACATTATAACTCACTCTGTAGAATTCAGTCAGTACTTTGCATCTATGGCTATCCAACTAAATTTACCAATGAACATATGAGCCCTAAACGAAAAACGCATCTAAACAAATGTTTCAAAGAAATCGTTATTCCTGAAATTGCAATTTGTAAATAACATTACTCGTAACATGTGAACTCAAGGACTGAGAAAAAAACACTGTATAAAACATTTAGTACATCTGATTTGAAGGTTATATCCTATTGCCGTCTTATAATATCAACTGCATATAAAGACAGACAACCTGAATTCTCAGCATCTATGTGTATTTACGAATTCAACTGCTCATACCGAGCTAGTTACATTGGATACACAATTCAGCAGGTCCATCATCGTATTACTGAACAATATCCAACTTGGGTGATGAAAGAACAATTAATAATGGTTAAAGACTTAATTATAGAACATTAAGAAGACACTAGGCACTGTGAAGATTTAAATATGCCTTCAAAATTATTCATCATAATCCTTGTAATATGTCATATTGCTTACGAAATCGTCTTCTGCAAACATTCGAAGATATAAGTATTCACAGCTATACGCCGGATCATTGAGAGCAAAAGAAATTTATGCAGCCACTTCCCTTACATTTGCCACCCTCCTAAAAATATTACACCCACCTTGAGTTGGGTTATCAGTTACTTTGTTAATATAAATGTTTGCATATTTAATCTTATGTAATTCGTCTTGATCCCTGTCTTGCTATTGCAAAATACATTACTACATTTTAACTGTCAATTACAGTTATTACGTTACTTCTTTCTTTATACTTTTGATATCATCCCCATAACCACCCGTTCGAGCAATCCAGTATTGTAATAAGTGTTATTATGTAACATCTTGACGCGTTAACTATTACTCTCTTATTGCAAACCACATGTATTATTGTAGCGGTTTGATTAAAACATAGTCAAAAAGAAATATTTCTTCTCACTGTCCTACTTTTCCTAAACATCAAATTGGTGATCAACCAATTTATACATCACAGTCTTGCATAGGATCTGTTGCAGACTGTGAAACTGAGTGACATAGGGTTGAATTGCCAAAAAAGCATAAGTTTCACCAAGTATTTCAAATATGCCTTGCTAGTGAGTGCTAAATAGTACGATTACCTCAAACAACCCTCCAACTTTGTCTTTCAGATAATTTAATTCTATCTGATGGATTTAATAAATCATACTTTACAGGTACCTTAACATTTTAATTTATTTAAAATCAATAACCTGTACATAACTGATGAGGATCAAAACCAATACATCGAATTCACCATATTCTTCAAGTGTTGTCGTTCATACTTAACTTAAATTCTTGAAGGAAACGAAGTGGTATTAATGGTACAGACTGCTATAGAGTCCTATATAATGATATACCTTTCCAGTACTCTGTGATTTTTACTAGTCTCCAACCGACATAAATCTGTGAATAATGCAAACAACAAAACTGCATATAAATCAAATTTATTAGGCATACTATTACCTTGGGAAGATTTTGCAACTGATTATTCTATGAAAAAAGCAGAAACCCAATTTGAGGTAGATCAATTATGTACTTTAAAAATGATTCATAATGACGTTAGAGATGATCAGTTGTGGTGGATGTCGAAAACAGTAAGCAAGATGCGTAAATAACAATACTGTGTAACCCCTTGTTTTACTATGGGATAAAGCGGAAAGACCTAACCATTTGGATCTCTCTTGACCGGAATGCCATATGTAGTGCAGTATTGAAACTTCATGTAAATTAATTGCAGGTAGTCGACAGGAGGTCAGTCATAACCGCGGTTGTTACAGTGGTAACGATCGCAGACGACAGTTTAGTTGCCTGTGTCTAATTCACTTCTCTCTAGATTCCTTGACCAGGTTCGAACATAATACACTGACTGATCCCTATGTAGTAATCAATGATTTGTTTGTAAAGTACTGTATAGTGATCATAGAATTCCATCGAATTGCACTGTGGTTGGCCGTCTCTTGTACTGTGGTGAGTAGAAGGCAGCTTAGTGAAGGTAGTCAGTAAGAAACACTGGACTTGGTGCTACTCAGCATAATCAACAAAGCGTACCTGCATTCACTAGGGGAGTAAAGCTGCCAAGTATATTCGATTCTCTTCCATCCAGTTCCATAGTCCACGGCCAATAACACTAAGCTATTCAGGTCTCATCTGACACCTTATAAGGTCGAGATGTATGCACTGATTTAGTACTCATCAGTGACCTGTGTGACGTCTATGAAGCCACTTGAAATGTTAGTTGAAATCAGTCGAGCAAGTTATAATGTAGACACCAGTTTAATTCAGTAGTAACGTCGTAGACGATAAAACTGGCTGACTCTGAACGTTATCGGTTAGGAAGTATCAATGACCTCAAGATTACAGGCTCAATTGTCTGATGGGTTCTAAATAGCATGAAACTTGCTTCCATACTTTATGGTTGACTACCTACCCAACCACTGACACACAGACTAGTGTCAACGTTTTAATTCAATCTACAGAATCCAATTAATGGTAATGATTGGTCAAACATTGAAAATCATTTTGAAACAGTTTATACTTTATTATTATTAATCACAAATTGATAGAAGTGAGAATTCTACGATTGAATACCGACCCAGTAGCGCAAATGGTTAGGCGTTCACCGTCAACCTGAAGCCCCTAGTGCAGAATCTAGGGTAAGCAGTACTGAGGAGTTCCACACTAGAATGAAACATCTATTCAATACTCCCTAGTTTTAAATAGTACCCTACCAACATCAATCTATGACATAATCAATCAAGTAAATTCTATATCTTTTACATTGTGTTTAATACATTGATTAACCAGTACATATTTAATAGAACAATTGAATTATGTCAATTACCAATGAATGACATATTGAACAATTCATTCAACCTTTATTTTTTCTTAATATTTAATTATATCAGAGAAATGAACAAGACCTAAAAAAAAAAAATCAAACACTTGAGTTCTTTCAGGGTTAATTGAAAAGTAGTTAGTTATAATTTTTACATATGATACTTGTCGTTTTATTGGCACACCTATACAGAGTCATATAGAATTGTAAACATTGTAAACAAGAATACAAATAGTCAGATCATGAAACGTGTCAATTTGTAAAGTAGAAAGAAATTATATTCATACAGTATATTGAAGTAATTGTGTTCAAGTTAACATGTAAGTGTGTTGTTATACTTACATTGGGTGTGGTTATTATTGTCAATAGTAAATGTCAATATTTATAATGACTGTACATAATACAAGACTATAAGATAATCCTGATTGAATGAATAAGTAAAAAAGAAAAAATGATTCGAATAGAAATTTAATAATATTCATCTATTTCTTGTCATGTTCATGTAGGCATATATTCATATGAATTATGTAATAGTTATTCTTTTCTATTTTAAAATAAAATATTTAACTATTAATGAATTGATGTGTTCTTTACACTTTACATAGTTATAGTTAAATGATAATAATATAAAATTCCATAAGTGAATGGTACATAAATTATACAAGCTTCAATAATACTACTTATTAATATAAGCTCATTTCTATTGAAATAACACGTTCGTTTTCCTTCATTCATTCTATCTTTTCTGTCATTTTTTTTCGTATCATCTATAGTATTAACAGCATATTCATCACGATCATTGATCGTCATTTCTTTGCTAGTATCAAGATATGGGTCCGATTCTCAATTATGTTTCATTTTTAAAAGCAAACAACCACTTTTATTATTCATGGTCAGTTCATTCAATAACAAAACATAACAATAATAAAGACAATAATAATAAATCACCATTTCATATAGAATCTTATCAAAACATATAAATGTCAATGATGTAGCATGGATTATAATTTATTTATAATGTTATAATGAAAGGTACAGGATTCTTTATACAACTATTTAGTTCAATGAACACAATACCAGTTAGATTGAAATTTCATGTAACTTCTTTCGGATAACATTATTCGGTATTACAGTGGTTGTATGGTAACAGGTATTAAGTTTAATTATTGGTTGGGTACCACTGAAAACATTGGGTCACTTGACAGATGGTTGCCTTAGTATGGGACTCCTGAGCGATCCACGATTTCAATTCAGCCATGGAATCCAACTCAAGGTCTTCAGGTTGATCACAATTGAGACAGATATCATCGAAGACAACGAATCCTCATCGCGCTGTTACAAACTGGTAGACATGAAAATTCAACTATTGAACTCTAGATAGCCAAGTGGTGCAGAGGGTTAGGCATTCGCCAACCTGATTACCTTGAATTAAATTCGCTGACTGAATACGGGGTACGCATTTCTGAGGGGTCCCATACAAGCATAAAACAGTTGTCCAATTCTCCGTGATTCTCAGTAGTATACAAGTGACAAATACAAACAACTAATACTATTTTATTAAGTAATCAGTTGTAGTTAAATGATCTAATCTCAATAATTTCATAGTCAAGCATTTATTACTATTCCCTACAGTAGATGCTACGAAACAAATGTTTCATTGACCGTACTGAATGAATTTACATCTATTCATGACTAAATGACGGGGAGTGTCAAGTAATTCAAATACTTAATCATGTATTGTGTTGACCATATAATATTGTAATCACTCAATACGGTGGTACTACATTTTGATGTTAGATGATTAAAAGTGATCGACAGAAATCTTGGAATCTAGATTTTTAGGAAATCAGTACCTGTCAATATGATGTAACTGTAACCCAAGTTGGACCATTTTTCTATGTAAGCATAAACAGAAATCCAAGTCATATAATTGATCAAAAATTTCATTCTATTGTAGTTACTATCCATTTAAAAAAATGATGTAATCAAACGTTTTGATCACTATTTTTTCCAAACACGTACTTGTTGCTAAAAATTTCACTGTTTTAGATTAGTTATAACTAACTACTTATACTTATCAACAGCATGTACGTAAGTACTTACATAAAAAGTTTACAAATGTAAGTACCCTGGGTCTTATAGTTCGACATTATTTATTCGTGTGTTACGCTTTTTATCCTCTGTCATTTGATTAGACAAGAGTTCATTTCCATGAATTTATTATATCCCAGAGATGTAACAGTGTAGGGAGATATCATGAAAGTAAGTTCGAGAAGTTTAGGCACTTCCAGCTCCGTGTAAGATTTCAGTACTGAAATGAAATTATGGGATTTGTTGCTTGTGACATGCACTATGAACATATCACATTGTAGTTGTATCGAGGTGGCTTTGTGGAGTTAAGTATTAAGTTTAATTGTTTGTGTTTACCCCATAGTCGTTAGGTATGAGACAGACAATGGACAATCGTCGTAGTGTATCATAAACTAATTGAGGTGTGAATTCCACCAATAGACCCTACCTCAATAATATCTAAGATTACGTTTATACTATGAGATCCAAAGGTTCTCACTTCGGTTTTTTGGTAGAATCAAGAGTATGCACTACCGAGGAGTCTGATACTAGGACGAAATAACTGACCAGGACTCTCCGGTTTTCATTGGTGTCCAACCGATATCATTCTGTGACAAGTACAAGCAATATTACATTGTTAAAGTCTACTGTTTTCATCTATCGTTATACAGAGTTTATTTTCTAAATAAAGTTGGTCCAGACCTCTAATTTGTACAATCGTATTACGAACAAGGATAGTTTCGTTGAAAACATTTATCTGGTTTCATTTATCCAGTACTAATCAATGCAGAACCACATGTAGACATGTATTAAGCTAAGTTTGATAAGTCAAATATCCAAAGTGAGATGAGGCTAACAGGGCGGATAAAAGAGAAAGCGATAATTGGCTCAATAATAGTCTCTAGTAATGTTAAGACTGTCGTCAAGTAAACCCCAACCAGGTAGACTAGGTTTGCCAACACAGCTTCAGGAACCAGCCAATAACTAATTATAAAAACCGATAAATACTAAATTTGATTATTTAATCGTTTAAGATTCCTGTTGAATTCAGTAAGTGATGCTGTAACTGATTGCTATGGAGATTAACGAATTTGAATTTAATGTAATAAGTTGACCAAGATAAAGTAACTGTTAGAAATATAGCAGAGTTATATATATATAGCTCTTCAGTATAGGACATCCATGACTTCATCAAAACTCTAGTGAAAAGATGAGATCAGTAGAGTTCAAGAGTGTCTAGTGTGAAGGAGTAGCTCACTAACGGAAATTCAAGAAATCAAGAAATCATGTGTATCTCGATTCAACTGAACGTAAAAGTACTAACCGAAAGATGTCAGCCAGCTCAGTAGTCTATCTGTTGGGGTTTTCATACGGAACCTGAATTTCCTGGGTTCAATCTCTTGAAGGGTTTATAAATACCTAGTATTGAGTAATTTTAAACCGTTACAAAACTTGACTGGTTATGTGACTAATGCCAATTCGTGAAGAAGGACAGAAATTAGTAATAGTGATGTTTCATAATAGAATGATAATTCGGAATACAACAAGGTACCATCATACGGACTTCATTTAACATAATCATTTCGTAATATTTAACACTAACTATGATAATTCATCACTTTATGACTCCAGCGTTAACACAAAATTGTACTTTATTCAGCGATAATCATACCTGAATTTGGATACATTTCTTGTAACATTAATTAACATCAACATGTACAACTATACTGAACCAATCACACTTTCTCACTCTTCTCTATTGGCTTTTCTATTACAATGACTATTTCTATAACCCATCAACGTAATTCGATGCTTAAATACAAATAATGTATACATTGGTCTCATATTTTTTTTTCATAGAAAACCATTATATACTCTATACTTCTGATTAAGCCCACTTGTATACTAACAATAATATGAAGTTTTATAGTTTCCTCTTTATTAAAAAGTTTCTTTCATACGAAATGGAAGTGTAAAACAAGAAGTGGGCGTATTCTTTATTCCTAAAAATATTCACTTCACATGGTAAAAACTATTACTATTACTTCTATTATTATTACTATCATCATTATTGTTACTATTACTACTATTACCAGTATTATTATTATTATTATTATTATTATTATTATTAACATCATTAGTTATGTATAGCTTTATTGTTAAAATAAATAGTCATATAAACATGTAATCTGATCATTTCACCTGTCAAAATTGAAAAATATTTAATGTCTTTTGTTATATTCTACT
This sequence comes from Schistosoma mekongi, assembly GCA_034768735.1. Taxonomy (NCBI): domain Eukaryota; kingdom Metazoa; phylum Platyhelminthes; class Trematoda; order Strigeidida; family Schistosomatidae; genus Schistosoma; species Schistosoma mekongi. The sequence continues at coordinate 82,917,043 of CM068306.1, read as the reverse complement.
AAATATAAATGTTCTGATTAGATAATACGAAGCATTTTTATCATTCATCAGATTAGTAATCATCATAATAGTTGTATTATATAATGATTTCAGTAGGTTACTTTGGTTAATGAATATTTGAATATAGGGCTGACAGAGTATGCACTTACATGACAACTGAGACATCATCAATATCGAAATCATCATCATTAGCATCATACGTTGACATATGTACTACTTGAACGAACTTGATTAGACATACATATATCACATGATTTTCTAATTAAATGAATTATGGCTAACAGTAGATTCATCAACTGGTTTTTTCCTGAATCCTGATGTTGATGTTACTAATAAAACTCAATTGTAATACCATTTTTCGTTCAAATGTCAAACAAACTGTTCATTGAACTGCTTTTAATAATAGTAAAGTCCGAAATAATTTTGATTTTAATATTCTGGTATAAATTGTCTTCGGTTATCATTGGATGTTTAAAACTAAGGCTGCTACTTTCGAGTCTCACCGTGAACAGTATTATAATAAGATTAAGAACTATAAATGGAGGCATGTAGCACGTTCTGGATTCCATTACTTCCTAAAGTCAGTATATTCCGAAATATTACATTGAATGAATGATCAAGTGTATTACCATTTGCTAACTCAAAAGGATTAACGATGTTCTAGGATGAAATTATGCCAGAATTAAACCTAATATGTAAGAAGTTAGATAAATATTATTAATAAAGATAGATGATGGTTATGGAATAATAGAGAACTATCTGAAATTACGAATGTGCTTCACAGGATGCCAGTTTGATGGTCTAGACATTACGCGTTCACTATGAAACCTAATGGTTCTAAACTCCACTATCAACGACAATGTAATTAGAATGAATTTACGATTCATTTTAAACACAATATATTTGCTTGTTTAATGTAATTCTTATTAATAATTTCATTTAGAATTCTAACTTCACTACTTCTATGTTTTTCCTCAGGTATATAAAACCATCCTAGGCTTATACGCTGAGAGAAGTCAACTTTCAACGCCTAAGATACTATTTTAAATGTGAATTACACACTCACTAAACTTACAGTTTAATGCCCCAAAATAATGGATTCATCAAGCTTAGAAAACACAGAAGGTTAAATGAAGCGGTTTGTGGAGATTCGTGTCAAGTTCCAGTTAACTGGATTCGTCACACATTGATGTTGATAGGGCGCCACTCAAAACCAGAGATCACTAGATAGTTGTTTCATCTTAGTATTCGGCTCCTCAGTAGTGTGTTCAATTGATTCCACCCCAGGTTAGTAAAGGCATAGTCCTCTTCACTACTGGACTGACCGGGGTCGAATAGTAGAATTCCCATTTCGATCATTCCGTGCTATACCGCGTTAATCATATATTGTCATGGGTGATAGCTATCTCACACCCGATAAGTCTGAACTTCAACAGTCACAAATTAACACTAGCGATTCACGAACATACTAAAGTTGACAACTAACTAGCTGTTCATTGTGATTGAGTTGAGGTGGTTTGGAGAGTTTAGTATTGAGTTTAAGTTAATTGAGTTCATTGCAGATTGACTGGTGGAGTTCACACTCGTTGGGAACGAAACAGTTATCACCAATTACAATGAATGATCATCAAGCTATATCACAAACTGATGGAAATGGGAATTCTACTATTGGATACCGACTGTCTTAGTGGTGCAGAGGATTATGTCTTCTCTAACTTGAAGTCCCTTAGAAGAGGTCAAGTATAGTCACTAATAAGGTGTTCCTTACTAGGACGATACAGCTGTTGAGTGCTGATTGGTTTATAATAGTACCCTATTAACATTAATCTGTGACGAATTCAATTAACTGAAGGTCTGAAAGCTTCATAATTTTTTATAATCATTTCTCTACTGTTTATCGTTTGTATGTTTCCACCTCTCTACAGTTGAATGAAAATATTCACTCCTTTTATTTAACATCATTCATTCATACTTAGTTAATTAAAAATAGTGAATATTTTAATTCTATTATCATAACTGTTATTGTTATTATTATTTACAAAGTTTGTTCAATTTGTGATATGAAAACTATTTATACTATCTCCTATAGAAGCACGTGTTTCCACTTTTACTTACTGGGTCAAGCATCTGGATCAGTAAAAGACTAATTCATGATAGTAAAAAGTTAATCGGATTAAAATTAACTGACAAATCATTCGATATGCATACATTTGATTCATGTCTTACTTATTTCTCCACCTCTTTGATTACATTGATATTCTGTCATATACACATACACTTTATCCCACTCTCTCTCTCTCTCACACACACACACAATCATTCATTCCAACCACCTTCTATTCACTTCTTTTGATATTCTTTCATTCATTTCCTATTATACTTTTATTCATATAGAGACAATGAAAAAGAAATTTTACACATCACTGAATCTATTTTACTGTTATCTTTTTTTTCTTATATTAGAAGGTATACAGTACTTGTAAATAGTTAAGTAATGAATAAATTTAATTCAATTATATGTACTTTATATGAAAAGATGATAATGATAATGATACTAATCTAATATACAGGAACAATGATCGTTTTGTTCCTAAGTAATATATGAAATTTACAAATATTTTTTTCAGTTTGAATTTGAGCTCAGTTTGGGACCAACTGAAAATGATAGCTGAAACTGGACAGTTTATTCGTTCTAGGACAGGATAACTCTATAGTGTGCATCTACTAAATAAGTGAATCGAATTCAGGACATTTAGGTTATGAAGTGTAATTGTAACTATTAAATCAATGAACTAGCAATGATCCAATGGTTGATATTCATTACTTTTTTCAATTCGAAATATAGGTGATTACTTGACTTTCCATTAGTGACTAACTACTTCACACATAGTATGACTGAATTTTATTGATCGTCTCCAAACAACAGAACTCCAGGAATTATCTTATGAAGCCAATCGACAGTGTGTTGATTTTGGCTGTAACTGAATGTTGTGGCGATTGTTCATGCTGAATTTGATATGACGAATTGAATATTGTAAAATATTTTGCTTGCTAATTGTTCAACGATTAACTGTATAGACTATCTACTAACTATCTAAACAGTACTTCGATTGAATAATATGAATTAACTCCGATGAAATGATACTAACTTAAACATTAAAACTGAAATGTCAGCTGACGAGACCCGGAAATGGATAAGATTTACAAACTATTAAATCAATAAAAGTCAAATAACGGTACTATACAATAATGTCAGTATGATCTTAAAAACGTATCCACCACGTCATACATATGAATAAAACAGAAACCAATAGGTATCACAGTGAGTATAACCTGTTGTGATATGGCTAAACCAATGTTTTGTCCTGTTGATCTGTAAATAAATTCATTACTTTCGACTATAGTAAGTCAGTGTTGGACTATATAAACATCAAAAATATTACTAAAATGTAATCAGTAATGACTACTACAATAGTTTGTTGTCCACTGTTCGTCCATTATTTATATCATCTTTAGAACGATGAAATCTAATTCCTTTCTTGTTTCCATCAGTACTTACCATGGATGAAATTCACATCTCTGTTATATTCATATTTGGATTATTATTGAAAAACTCAGTGAGTGATAAGCAAATGCAAGTTAGCTCCTTGATAAATGTTTGACATTAATGATATACTTTAAACTTTACTGAGTGATTTCCTGTAATATGTCTACATAAAAAATCACCGCGCCTTCTTAGTTCAGTTTAATAGATGCCATATTAGAATGTATATAGGCAACAATCAAAACACATTCTATCCTAATGATATTCGTTTAATTTTGTGAGTGAAAGAATTTTATTTCAAATTTGTTTAGAAATATAAACAACTAGTCTCCTTAATTTCCTGTCTACATGTAGTCAGTAGCATGTGATTTTTAACTTTTACTCAATAGTTCGAACCTAGCTTAAGGGTACAATCTATACTAAAAAAAAGTGTGTAGATCATCTTCTGACAGGACCTGGAAGGGAGAAAAATAAGCCATAAGTAAGCATTCATCTCAGTAAATGCATCAAATGCACTTATATTTAATAGTGAGAACAATCGATCAGAGTATGGAATAACACAAGCGTAAAAATAACTGTTTGCTAATCGGAACAATTTACTCACATAGTTCAATGACTTCGTGAATTGATGCCATTTATTTTGATTTAGTTGGCCAAACTAAAACATGGCATCAATCCATGAAGTCACTAACTGCTGATATGAGTCGTGTCGGTAGCTGCAGACTACTTGAATGGGGTCCTCGCGATTGCCGTCACCAATGGCTAGAAACACTGAGTGACATGGCCCAGAATCGGTCACAATGACGCAGGTATATTCACTCATTGTCCTCCCTTAAATCATGAGCTTGAAATTATTCCATAACTTTTTTCTACGCTTCCTAAACCATATTCTATATGGTCACACTCCTTGTTACTATTATCATTTTATTTTATTCAAATAATTTCTACTAATTGTAGTGGTGTTAATCTTGCAGTGCCATAGAGATGGGGCAACTTGAACCGATGCGCACATGTGCCAGGTTCTATGTTGATTATACATACATACATACTAGTTTTATTGTAACCTACTCTTACAACAGTAGACAATATCGTATCTTGATAATTTTACCTTTTGTTACTAATATATATATATATATATATAACTCTCCAATGGAATATAATACTCACTGTTTTAATTCAGTAGTTTTATAATACACATTCAATATATAAACTAATTCTATAAATTCAATAAAACGAATCCAAATATTAAACGTGTGATATAAGATTATGTAAAAAAAAACCTAAAAAATATTTTTCACTTAATGCATCATTTTTATTCAGTAGTATATCACGCAACTAATGAAATAAAAGCATGTCATAACAAGAATCATACTACCTCATTTGTTAAACTGAATACACACCATATTATTTATCTTTCCATAACTATGGCCTATTTAGTGATTACTTTCCTTTAAACAAACAATGAATTCAATCAAATAAGTGTATCTCTACAGTTAATATTAATCACTGAGTTACTACTAAATTTAGAAATAATCTGTGATATAATCTTTAGACATAGAGTTGAACGACAAGGATTCATTCATGTCGAGGGTGTGAATGTAGTAAAGTGTACCCAGTATGTGACAAAGTTACGTCTGTCGTATAACCAGAGCAACTTTTAACGATTGAATCCACTCATTCAAATGCGAATAAATCAGAAGACAATGAAGGATCAGATAGAAGTTATATTTTCTCCTAAATAGTGCGTCAATCGGATAGCAACATCTAGGCTGGCAAACTATAGAGAGAGATGCTTCCCCCAGTGCGTCGTGCCATGTTATGGTGATGATGTGTGACCGAGCGCCTTCAACTAGTCATGTTCGCTAAAACAAACATGGTCAGCATCAATCTCGACAGCCTATGCAACTATTTATTTTGGGGATTATTTACAGTTACAGTAGCAATTGATGGTTGAGCTACATAGTAAATTGCATGGAATTGACTGAGATGAATGTTAAGATCCAATCCATTAGTTCCGGTTTCTATTCTTATAAAAGTGTGCTGTTGAAAAATCCTGATTTCGATAATAAGACTATTGTCCAACATTTTTTTCATTTGATTTCTAGTAATTTTCAAGCTGGAATTTGCTCATGGTGAAAACTAACTTCAGATAGATGAGTCTTCACAAACCTTATAACCTTAAAAAATTTCATATGTAAAATACTTATTGTCGTTTACTTGTTTGTAATCGTCACAGAGTAACGAGGATTGAGCACCAATGGAAACTAGGAATCACTAGGCAGATGTTTCATCCTAGCATAAGACTTCTTGGAAGTATGCACTCTCGGTTTACTTGAAGAAGCCTTCCATGTGAGATCTGAAGGTCATAAGTTAGATTCCTTCATGAAATCAACGGTACGCACTACTGAGGAACTTCATACCAGGACGAAACGGTAGCCCTTTGCCCTCTGGTTTTTAGTAGTATTCAATCAAAACCAATCTGTGATAAATACAGGCAAAAAACTTGGTTTCCTCATAAAGACACCTCAACCTTACTTTTATCATTAATGTTTAGTGATGAAGCAACTTTAGTTTGCAGCTGTGAATACAAGTTACGTTGATGAAAAGATCCAGTGATCATTTAATCAATATGAAAAAAGTTAGTCTTTTATCCCATTTCAACATATTTTCTTTTTTATATATTCTTGGTATTTATGAATTACGGTGTTAGGCGGTTGGAAGTGGCTGACAGGTACGTTGGATCTACGTTACGTTCTAGTTACGAATATTCAACAAGGCATACTTGTAAATACAAACTAATCTGATTGATCTGTGATCAATCATTCAGGTCAATGTTTCCCTTGAACTACCAGTAATCACCTAGCATCAAAAAAATAGTAAACACAACATTGAGTCTCTTAGTCTAGTGACTACACTGTAACTTGGTTAGACTAGACAAACATGATAACTTTCATTACTAAGTAACCAATCAATCTAAATAATCTGCATCAAGTAATACAACCCTTAAACTTAATAAACATTCTGGACGGTGACAGTTTTGCAATCTTCAGACATATCTAAAGTAATAATCCTGGTTTTCCAAACAAACTATATACATCAGAAAGCATAACAATAATACAGGCATCCATTTGATTTATAAGTATTCCAGTACTATTTCAAAACGTGTATACCTGTTTGAAATTAGCAACTGTTTAATTTTATAGACCTAATTGTTATCTTAACATGCTATTCAAAAATTTATGAGGAAACCAATCGAATTTGTGGACGATTCTCATCCCAGATTGAAGGCTTTGAAGAGATAAACAACTAATCTATCATGGTATCAAATGGCCGTTATTGTATATCAAAAATTGACGGAAGTTTACAACATTTTAAATACGACCAGGTTATATCAAAGTTAAATACTTACTACGAAACTTATATGTCTTAAGTTAGATCCTTAGTGAAGTTTGTGAACTGGAATTTTTAAGGATTTGAGTACACCCCCCCCCAATCCCTTCAACTCTTCATGTTGATACTAATCCGTGATGATGACCACCTTTATATCATTGTAATAATTCCATATAAAAGTAAACTAATTACAAAACAGTAACAATTATCACCCCAATAATTCTCTTGTTAACTATTACAATAATCAATCTCTTTATTTTTGTTTTATAAGTAGCTTATTTTTTCCTGTATTCTAAGTTGTCATGTCAATAGAGATCTTTCAATATGTAATTACATGAAACCTATGAACGTTATGGTTATGACTACAGATTAACTACTTTAATTACTCACCAATGTTTATATTCTTTTCACTAAGTTCTCATTATGTTTATTTATTTTGACATAGAAATTGATTGTCACTCTAAACTAACTAACTGGTCATTGAGTAGTAACTATCACTTTGAAAAGATGATAATTAAATACTATAAATATTCGGTTACATTGTGATTTTCTATAAGTTTGAAGGAGGTTGGATGAGGGAAGAGAGCATAGACATTTACACAATGATGAAATCATATTTTTCTACTTAATGATGATGATATATCTGTTACTATATGATTCTATAAACCGTTTAAAATCAATTATATTGGATTTGTTTGAAGTTTCTTTTTGTTTTGGTCAACTTCAAGTAATTAATTGATATGCTTCAAGTATCTTGAAAGAAAAACTGAATCTAAATTCGGATATAAATATGAATTATTCAAAAGTTTCATAAAACCATACAACTGAGATTTGTTGCTAAGTAAACAATGTATGTTTGTTGTTACATTGAACTTGTACACTTTAGATTGAATCAACTATTTATGATTGGTTATTAACACGGATTGATTTCATATGTGGTATTAGTGAAAATAGAGTTGCATTAGGCAACTTCTTTCTTCGAATAAAGGACTTCTCTAGGGCTTGGACCTTTAGGTTGTGACTAGCAGTTAACGATTAAACCATTAGGTCATCATCCAGTTATAATTATTTAAGGTTTCAAGTAAATTATGGAAACAGAATTATCATACAGTCCTATTTGGAAAGAATATTTCATTCCGGAGAAATGTATTCAATGCCAACGAATACCACTATTTCACCCAACATCTACAACATTTTGATATATTTTAATAAGCATAAATGACGAAATAACCCTAAGGTTGGTCCATACCTAACAACCAATCACAATAACTAGCCCACCATAATGATGGGGATCTTTAGTGTGGATAGTCCAACTATAACTTCATTAACTGTAAAACTTGGTGAAATAAATTAGAACTAGTTGAAGAACCTTACTAACTTCATTGAAATTAAAACTCTTTCTGTTTAGAGTAATTTGGATCTACAGCTTTCTGGTGTTTTTTTAATTATTTGATATGAAATAAAGGGGCCCATCGTTATGAAGTCCCTTAATCTATTAACTGTATTCTAAATTAATTGAGTGAATTTAAATAACTAAGAAAACTATACTATGTCATCTACAGGAGAATGAAGGACATTCAATTTCACAGTTTGTCTACAACATTTTAACAATGCAAATAAACAACGGACCCCTCTAATCTTGTCCAAAGCACTGCTTAATTAGATCGCTGAATATGGATTTGATAAGTTACATTTCAAAATTTTAGTCAATCTGTAAAATTGTCCAGTAGGTAACTGTCTTATATTCAACTACCTGTCAAATGAAAAGAAATGAATTACAAATCACTGAGTTAAATTCCCGGTAATTTCGATTTAATGAACAATAAGATGACTTGGTTAACAGAATTCACCTATGTCATCTGTAAGACAGTTACCCTTCAATATTAATGGATGAGTGTGAGCAATTTATATTGTCAATCTATTGAAGTTTGAAATGCTAACCACTGGCTATCAACTCAGTCGTCTAAAGGTTGATAACGTGTTACATACACTGAATGTCGTAAGTTTTATCTCAGGTGAAATTGTGAATACACATCGTTGATGAATCTCATTCTCCTTTCAATTGGGTTCATACTCAATCTGTGATATGTAGATGATATTTTGTCTATTCATTTTAATTCAGGGTTACAAGAAACATCTTTAAACTATACATATTGGCTATCACTATACGCAAATTTTCCCAATCTTTCATTATTCGGTTTGTTTTAGAGGTGGGGAAGTGAGCAGCAGATATAAAGTTTAATAAAAGTCGTTTATGCGTAACAAATAAAGAGTGAATATTCATACGTATACATTGGCTACTTAAACTTCTAGTATAGAAAGGACTAATTCGACTCATAAGAAAACAAATAGCTACAGATTTGTTTGCCTAAATATACAAGTGAATGATATATATGTGGATAAACTCAAATAAATAATTATCCAGTCAACTAATAAGAAAGAATTCTATGAATGTTCAGCAAATATGCGTTCGTGTGTGTGTGTACTGAAACCATCTTCGTGCAGTTGCTTTCAAGACAATAAGTGATTAAAATAGAATCGAAATAGTCTAACTTAATCCCTCGTTTATGTTTGTGTGTGTGATGAGAGCTAGACAGAGAAAGAAAAACAAGAATTGTCTGTTGAGATGTAAACCAGTATATTTATCATCTTTTTCAGTTATAAAATACTTAAAGCGTTGATCATCATCACCATCAACATATTGGTCATTGGTAAATTAAACTTAATATTCAATTATATGGTGGTCAATCGTTGTATAAATCAACTGTTTACTCGTCCAAACAACACACTAATATCATTATATTCAATGAATATAGGCTTGCCAATTGTCAATTCGATCATATCAACAATAGCATCAAGTTGATCTTTGATAAAATATGCACATAAACTGTTTTCCTTTCTTGTCTTCTAGTCAGAGGGATTAAGATCTGTTATCAGTAAGGTATACAGTTTCCGCTTGTCAAATATGTGTATTCTAAGATGTTTAAACAGACGTTTTATTTATAACATTAAACTGGCTTAAAAAAAAAATGATATACAGTCGGTTCAATAAAAGAAAGAAATTTTAATTGGTGATCACTTTTCTATGATTAAATGTTCCAGTTTGAAGTTGTACGCCTCAGACCAACCTCAGAAAACTGATGTAAGTCAGAAAGAACTAGACGGCGCTACTTAATATTACAACAGGACTTGTAATCGGTTTGAAGCTACAACCCTACTATGGAACTAGATGTTGATATGCACATCTTATGGTAAACATTTTACACATAAACCATTAAGTCAGAATTCTTTACCTAAAACATGAAATTGTATGATATAAGGATAATATTACAACTTCTTCTATAGGGTTCTACCAGCAGTTTGGATTAGTGAACATGACGCTAGTCATATCACTTAAATTCGAATGTTAGGCAACGTCTATATGACTATTAATCGGTAAACGTTTAGTTCTTTCTGTATTACGTACCAGATATCTCAGTAAACCAGGTGATATATGTCTGATTAACAGTGTAGATTTTTCTAACCAATATAATATTTTAGCACCTGAAGGTGACTGATTCGATTCAATCAGGTTATATATAAGGCTAAATAACTAATCAGATTGAACTGAGGTGGCCTCGTGGCGATAAGCATTACGTTTAATTGTTTGAGATCGTCAGCGATTAATGCTAGATGAGTAATACTAGAAACTGGGAGTATCTGAAGGATGTTTCTCCATTGTATGGGATCCCTCAACTTTGACGATAGCAGCTCTATATCACGAATAGATGAGAGTAGAGACTCTACTATTCAACGCTAATCAGCCCAGTGGTTGAATTCCTAAGCGTTCATCGCGAAACATGAAAACCCAATTCCCGATCACCTGACAGAATCGAGGGTTTGCACCAATAAATAGTCTCAAACCAAGAAAAAGCAGCCATCCAGAGCTTCCTTATTTTCATAAGTACTCAAGTAACATCAATCTTAGTGAACGTAAACGACTAAATTTACTACCTGTCTCTACAAAGCCAAGTCAATTCATTATATTACGCTGATGGTTGACCAATTAGCTTCAACAATTAATCAGCTGTTTTATTTCTGTTGCTGACTTCAAAACACAATCCGTCTGTGTTTTTAATAATGTGGGTTAATTAAGTCTTTATAAAAATGTCATTTATAACATTTCTACTTACTGACTAGATGGAATGATGTTCTGTGTTTCATTCAGTATGAAGTATTTGGCACATCCTAATATTTTGTTACATATAGTTTCATATACAAATTGTCGTGTGAACAACTACATGACTCAATTTCAAATCCTACATAGCGTATTAGTCTTATTCTTATTACACAGTTGATCATTTCGTTAATGATTTTTAACTAAGGAAGATTTCTATCGATTTGTGTCAATTACCATCCTACATAAATAGCAATACTGATAACTACTTTTCTAGAATTTTTTTTTCATTCATGTATGCATAGTACAGTAATTGTTCTTTTAGCATTTCTTTATTTCTTTTCTCTATAATTTCAATAAGAAGTTTCTCGTGTATATTGCATGCACACACATATATAAATAAAAGGTTTTCTCTGTATATTTATCCTCCTACTTGTGTTTATCCATCTTATCTTAGTTGAGTTATATTTTATCATTTGTATTTTTCTCACACCTATTTCTTTTCTTTCAACTTGGAATATCTCATCGAATTGTATTATTACTCTCGCTTCAATGAATGAATAAATAAATGGATATGTAAGGATAATTGTTAAAAGAGGTTATATTCTATAGTGTAATTACTTAAGTAGTATATGTTAAACTCATATACAATATCTCAATTTAACAACAACAACATATTCATTCTTTCTAGAAAAAACAAAACTTCATAAAAAGAATTATATCATTGTTATATTCTTCGATTAACAGAAACACAACCATTTTTCTATCTGAAATATGATTTTTTTTATTTATTCATTTTTTTTCTAATAAGTAGTATGTTTATGTAAGCACTTAACAAGTACTTGCTGCATAATATTGTCTCATCCTCTATATGTATATGTATTTAATACTGGATGAAAATTACTTTCTTTTCTGTTCATTTCTACACGTGTCGCATATACTACTATTAATTCTGTTTAAATAAAACAAGAACAAAATGATTACTAGGGTAAGTAGGAGGGGGGGGGTGAGAAGAATGGAGAATATACATAAAGGTTGGATAATGAATGCAATAACCATTATTATTATTATTATTATTATTATTATTATTATTATTACTATTATTATTATTACTATTATTATTATTAATCGTTGAATGAGTATAATCCTGATAACAATAAATCACATACAATGCTAATAAACAAAAATAAATGAGAATTCGATGATTATTTCTAGTCCGAGGTTATTCAATACAGTCGAATGATTGTATCATTCCATTCTAATTAATTAACTGAATGAACGAATGAATGAATGAGTACGTTGACATGCTCAGCATACTACTATTCATTTGTTTATCAGTTATATTAATTCTTTCTTAGTTTGATATATACATATATATATAGTCTCATAAATTAGTTCATTATATGGGAACTTTATTATCTATAAAAAGATAATTTATGCAGAAGAAAATACATGTAGACATATACCTGTAACTAATCTATATTCCACTTTCATATTTATTTTGTTGTCTTCTAATTCTTCTGAATCTATTCAACCGACAAAATATTCCATATTATGTAACACATTCATTTACTCATTCATTCATTCTATAATAAAGTGGAATTGACTTCAATGAATGCACATTAAAATGATTTCTCCTTTGTTGAAAACAATAAACATTTATCTACATTATGCAATTAAGTGAACTGTTTTATTTTTTAAATTGATGTTTCTTTCTACGCTTTCCCCTTCTTTGTTTCTATGATTAGTAATTGCCATAAATTGATTATTGGTTGGATACGATTGGAAATTAGGAGGGGGGACTGGATAGTTGTTTTGTTCTAGTATGAGACTCCTTAGTAACGTGTACACTTGATTCCACTCTAGGGTCTTCAAGTTGGTGAATGCTTTACCCTCTGCACCATTGAACCAGCAGGCATCCAATCGTAGAACTCTCATTTATATCGACTGGTGACGTAGCGCAATGATCATACATTGTCAGTGGTGATAACTATCTCACACCCAACAAGTCTGAACTTCAACAGTCACAAATTAACACTAGCGATTCACGAACATATTAAAGTCAGTCACTAACTAGCTGTTCATTGTGATTGAGTTGAGGTGGTTTGTAGAGTTCAGTATTAAGTTTAAGTTGATTGAGTTCATTGCAGATTGACTGGTGGAGTTCACACTTGTTGGAAAAGAAACAGTTATCACTAATTACAATGAGTGATCATCGAGCTATATCACAAACTGATGGAAATGGGAATTCTACTATTGGATACCGACTGTCTTAGTGGTGCAGAGGATTATGTCTTCTCTAACTTGAAGTCCCTTAGAAGAGGTCAAGTATAGTCACTAATGAGGTGTTCCTTACTAGGACGAAACAGCTGTTGAGTGCTGATTGGTTTACAATAGTACCCTATTAACGATAATCTATGACAAATTCGATCAGCTAAACATAACATTAATCTCTACAAACCATCTCATTTCAATTAAATGTTTATATTTATGCCTAAAGTGTTAGAAAGGGAAAATAAATGGAAAAACTATGTGAACTAAATGATACTGATTAAACACATTTCCGTTGAAGAGACGGAAATGTTGTTTACCTGAAAGTATGTGTATTAATAAGAAGGCGAGTGATAACAGTTTGTTATTTACTGAGATTTTAACAGACTGCATATTCACTTGTTGATGTTATAAATTTAGTATTGAATGAATAAAGAAGAAGCAAAAAGAACCCTCTAATGATAAGTTTCTAGATAATTGGAACTTGAAACCTTGAAGAAGTCGATGTACCTCGCGATTTTCACCTACCTTATGTCGTTCATTATTGTAGTCAAAGATATTACTATTGAATTATTTGTATCATAACCAAATCCCTTTTAGGATTAGGAAATTTACACTCATTAATCATGTTTAGTCGTTTATGCTGACAGGATTCTGTTGGTTTGGTAATACAGAAACAATCAGTTCTTCTACGACTACAAACACATCATGGTGTTGAGTCCCTTTCGTTAAAAAACATAAGCCTATAGGAACCTGACAACTTATTTCAATTACTTATAATGTAACATCATGTACAGGATGTTGAATCATTTAGACTAATGGTGACCAGATAGCAGAAATTGACAAGATTGATATATTATTTATTACTTATTAAAGACGATGCAGATTACCACTAACTAATCAATCATAGTTTACAAAAACTCTGTTCAACAATGACATTTTTTGATATTTGCATTAGTCATAGTCTGGTCTCGTTTGAGTACTACTACAATTTTGGGAAACATGAATAGTTATCATGTCCTTGTATGGAACGCACTCTCTATCCAACCACAAAATATAATTCAGGACATTTAGGTCTTGAGTTGGGTGCTTAACCACCTGTACCAACCGACTGGATTAAATGGTCGAATTTCAGTTTCAATTAGTTTGTGATGTAGTCCGAAAATCAGTCGATCATATTGGCAGTGGAACAGTTATCAAAGATAACAGTAACTGATTGTTATTCTGTATCACAAATTGAATTAAGTAAAAATTCTACTATTGGATTCTGGCTCAGTGATACTAATAGTTGAGAGTCCATCTGAAGACTATGGCTCTTATTCTCTCATTCCCTGAAGAGTCTCATCCCAGGACAAGATAGCTGTTGAGTCTTTCTTAGTTTTAAATAGTATTCAACTGAGATCAATCTTTAGTGAATACAAACAGCAAGTTAAACACTAGTCTTTAGGAAACCACCTCAATACAAAAAAAATTCTTCTTAACTGGCTTCACATTAAAACATCCAAGTATTTACATATGATATTATAATTAGATGAAGTTGAGATAATAGTAATCATATGATGAAATATTAGTTTATACATGAAAATAACATTAGTTTAATAAGGAAGTAATGCAGATTTTAAGGTAACTAGTGTGATTCTAAACTGTAAGACGTGATCATCAAAATAAATTAAAACACAATTGTCAAATACATGAATTAAGACATAGAATGAAATTGTATGCATATGTTACTGTGTATTTTAAGACCTGATAGTTGATTGTACTTGGATCCTTTGTGTTGATTTTCAATATATAAGTCAATTAATACTCTTATCGCTTTAAGTTGTTATGCTGATTTCCATTAATAAGAAAATGGAAATGGTTTACACATTCTTGGGCAGATAACCATAATTGATTAAA
Source organism: Schistosoma mekongi (assembly GCA_034768735.1). Lineage (NCBI taxonomy): Eukaryota > Metazoa > Platyhelminthes > Trematoda > Strigeidida > Schistosomatidae > Schistosoma > Schistosoma mekongi. Next base: position 82,901,783 of record CM068306.1, on the reverse strand, counting down.
TGGATTGTAAACATTTCTTGTGGTTGTATAGGTTAGCTTTAGTTGAATATATTGAAGTTTAAGTTTTGAAGAACACGGTTGTTTAAATATAAATGAACATACAACTTGTTTACTGATTGTAACTTGAAATATGAACTAATAAACTACGACTCATTGATTTGAATTTAAAGTACGAGTACTTAGTGAGGCTTTTTCCCGGAAGTTACAACCAATTCCATAACAATAAGTCAACCTAAGCTCAGATCTCAAGTCACTAAACGGTAACTTGTTACTTATGATGGAGAATTCGGCGACATGAGCAAAATTATTGTTGATATGAACTCTTCCACTTAGTAGGAGAATTCGGTCACTATTATAAAAATAAATGCTAGCAACGTTAACATTATTCACCACTCTGTTACAAATCAGCTTAAATATCTCAATTCAAAAGAAGATGAATCGCAATCCTTATAACTTATAGATAACGCTTCAGACAATGAAGCTGGATGATATGGAATGGAATCATTCACAAAAGATTACAGACACTCCTTGCTGACGAGTGTCAACAAGAACGAAACCGAAATCAAGTAGAGTAAATTTCATACAATATTGCATGACAACCATTTTCATAAATGCATTTATACTCGTACAAATATGTATCATTGGAAATATAATCACACAAACTATACACGTCACCAGGTTTGTGTTTATTTACCTCAAGCAATCTCACAATTGCTTACTCTTCTGTTGTTCTCATATCTTCTTGGAAGAGAAACAAGACTGAAATGAAATGATTTGCCTTCTTCCATTACTTTCATATTACTCTAAAGTAAATAGCCTTAAGGGATAATAAATAAACCTATATTTCTCATCTCACATCTACTAATCACCTACAATTTGTTGTTTTAAGTAATCAAATGTGTGTGTACAGTGGATGGTAAAACAGTTTCTATTTTCTAATCTGTAGGGGAAAAATATACATCTTGAAGTAAAATTATCGTTTAGTCTCATGATTATAGAATTCATTACCCGAAATGAATTATCATTGAGTTAAATTAACAGTTTATGTATATCACTTTTAAGGTGTATACTAAGTGACATCTATGTATGTAGAGGATATTCAATATTCAAACCAGCTGGTTAATATAATTAGCCATATATATATATATATATATATATATATATATATATATATATATATATCTGTATTCGTTTGTTTTAATATTGTGTACAATTGTATCTATGTGTAACAATGATCAGTTGTTCACTTTTCTACTTATCATCAACAACTCCATATATACTCTAATGGTGATTGTTCAATGTTATATCGTTCTCTTTTCAATAATTGAATAGACTTGTATCATCTTAAATATACAGATGGATAAAAACTGATTTGTTTACTTAGAACAAGTGTTCTACAGTTGACAATCAAATGAATTGAATTGAACTATTCATTGTTATTGTTACTAAGGCTAATTAATAATTGGATCAAATTTATGTGTATAATATTTCTTTGTCTTTTAATGATATGTGATAGTTTAACAAATTACCAAATAATATTGGCTGAAAGATTTAAGGTTGCTCACATTGTTTTCAATATTCAGTAAGTGTATGGATTGTATAAAGACATTTTTAGACACACTTCTAATAATTTATTTGGTAGGTGGTGACTGCAACTGTATTGTAAATTTCATCAGCGATTTCAAATCGGGTCATAACTTTTACTGTGTTGGTATCTGTTATCTGGTATGCTAAGTTGTGTTAGACTGGACATGTTAGCAGAAGACACTTAAGGATAGTTTCAAACACTTGAAATGAAAATTATAGTGTAAACTACGTTCTTGTCTGTAAAATGAACCGGAAATTAGGTAAGAGTGTTGGAATAAACTCATTTCCAGAGCACTGAAAACAATCAGGTTAGCCTCGACTTCGAAAGATGTATCTAAGACGTTGAAGCATGTATATATGATATTGATCCGTAGTTCGGCGTCCAGTAATATGCTTTCGTTGCTCATACTATCCAACTACGAATCATCATAACTAATACAATACTATACCTAGATTTTCCAACGACAAATAATTCGTTGCATGCTCTGATCATGGCACAACGAAATGATCTACTGAAATCATATTCGCTACAAGATATGATAACCTAGAATACAATCCTATTTTGTGTCACAGATTCATGATGAATCAATTCGATTTTACTAACACTTATTGTGAAATATTAACATCAATATAATCGGCTCAAGATGTGTATATGACAACAAAGACTGGTAAAATGCAATGCTGAGTGTGAAAAACGGGTGAATATAAACCTATCAAACCTACTGCACAAGTTAGCAAATATTAAAATCAAGTAGCTTAGTGAATAAATTGTTGCTGGCACTCATTAGTTGCGTCAGTCAATCTGCAATCATGAACGACTTTCTGCCAACACTATTGCTAAACTCATTTGGTTATGGCTTCACATAAAATCTCCGGATATAACTTTTCAAAATGGGTCAAAATAAAGGATTGTTTTATAGATATTGTTAAATTTTATAGTTCATATCATATCTGAATACCACAGGTTAGGCTTTTGATGAGTTGATAAATGAGTCCCATATATACAAAGAGTAGCTATCGAGTACCTCCTAATTGTCACTAACTATCTACCTACTTATCAGTGCATGATAAAAGCTCACTTCAATAACAAAATAGACATTCCTAGCATAATACTAATATGAAGAAACAAGAAGAAATAAAAATAATTTATCATCTTAATCTATTTTATTAATCAGAAAATGAAATCATGATTTTTTCACACTGAATGAATTTAATCTTTAATCAATACACAAATGGGAATGGATTTGATGAAATCGATTGATAAACCAATAAGAAGAAGAGGGAAAAAATCACTTTTTAGAAGAGAGTTGACTAATTTAACATTTTGAAGTATCTAAATTAATGGATTTTTATTAGACAGTTATTTTTTTGTAGTGTGGAGTCATTCAAAAGGAACCAAACTACGGAACTACTATGTAATTGTCAAACAACTTGTTAGCATTTAGTGGTCTTCCATGTTCAGTCAGTTTGCAATATAGTATAGTATCCAATACTAGTAATGAGTAACTACCTCAGTGTGACTGGACCAAACTCACTGAGAAATCTCATACTATTATTAAACCAGTATCCAGTGGCATAACTTTCAGTGGTTCTCCAATTGACGTTAATTTAGGATAACTTGTAAATACCGAATTCAATATTTCTTAGCTAAACGAATATGACCAAGAAAATGCTAAATATTAGTCCATTATTAAACTGACTTTTCTGAAATGAAGACTTATTTTTTTCCTCCTAATCATTATTGATAGTAGTAAGTAGATACAATCCTATAAATCTTGTTACAGTAAGAATGTCTCAATACTTATGATGTAATACTGAAACATACTTCACTTTGACAGAAATTCAGATTGAATTGAGATGGTTTCGTGAAGACAGGTATTAAGTTTATTTGCTTGTACCCGTTATAGATTGATATTGATTGAGTACTGCTGAAAACCCGTGGCCTTCAGGAAGGCGAACGCTAAGCCTTCCGTAATCTGCGTCGCATACAGACAACTAAACTTAGAGCCTATCTACACACAATCACCTCATTTAAATTACAACAGTCATCTCACTAGTTGCTAACTTTAGGATAATCTTGGGGTTTTAGTGAGAAGTCGTGACTGATGGAGTTCAGACTTATTGGCACTGAGACAATTATGATCAATAATATTGAGTGGTCATCGTGCTATATCACAACTTGATGGTGTCATAAGATTGGGCACTGGCCTATTGTTATAGATGGTTAAGCTTTCGCCGTAAGACATAATGGCACAGGGTTCGATTATCTGATGGGATCGAGTGCGCGCACTGCTGTGGAGTCCCATACTTGGACAAAAGAACTGTCTGATTTTCCCTGGTTTTTAGTGGTACTCAGCCAATGTCAATCTGCGACAAGTGCATGCAACAAGACATTTATTTGTAGATAGCTATTAATCACTATTTGAACGGTCATTACTAGGCAATCACCTTCAAATTAAAAAGTTCTTAACCAGTTTCATTTTTTACAACTACTTTTCTCATCCATCAAATATATAGTGGATGAATCGCGTCATATGAGTTAGGCAAGAGAAAAATATATCAACAATCGCTGTGCTTGTATATGAGTTTTAAAAAAGTTAGCATTATGGTAGTTAGTGAGTATATACATTTATAATAAGTAATTGAAAACATTAAGGTATGTTGTAATATATGCACAGATGGTAAACCGATAAGTGAAAGTAAATAGCCTGATACAATGAAGTAAATGCCAAGTGGCAGTGTCTTAATCGCCTTCTTTTAAAAGTATGTTAGGCAGAATAGACACAGTAAACCATAATCTATCAGATGTGAAATATTACTGAACATTTAAAGTGAACTATTCTACTGCTATTTCACACAATAACTCAAAGTTGGGAATATAAAAAATTGGATCCTAGTCCATTAGTCTAGTGGTTAAGTGCTCATTTTCAACAAAATCTGATGATCTTGGTTTTGATCGCTGATAGAGTTTTGCATAAGTACTGATAAGGAGAAGTATATTAGAAAGAAATAGTTGCCACTAGCCAAATGAGGTCAACTTCAGATGAATGTCCCCTTCAAAATAAAAATATTAATGAAGATAAATAATCTAGATCCTTATAATTGTGAACATTGCCATCACTTCACAGGACGTAGCATAACTACAGTGCAAACTCAGCTGATGGCATAGTGTCATCAAAGAGTATATATATATAGTCATAAACAACATATAGCCTGGCATAAATATTCGTTAACCTACATCGCAATTCGACATTAACACGACAAGACGAAAGTATGAGGACGAAATGTAACAGATTTAAAGTAATGGTGTAAAAGTGATTTTAAAAATGATATGGTTCATAAAAGCAGGATAAATATGGATATGTATGATGGAATAATCAACTTAAATACAGTAGTGATGATTTATTTAACCACCCAGCATCTCTAATCACTGATTACAGAAACTATCATAACCCCGACCAGGTAGCTTGCACTTAACAGTATAGCAAGTGCTGATTATTTGTCTTAGTTAGGGAGTCACTAACTTTCTCTCTCTTCAACCAGCAGTCGCTGAACATACTCATCTCATATCATAACTACCTAAATAAACGACGATTCACTATCTTGTCAGCAGTATTACTATCTATGAAACTTAATACAGATTTACTAAATTATAAATTTGAGTAAGGAGAGAACGACCAACACAGTAGAATATGGAAAATTTATTTATTTCTCAGCATCACTTGTGCTACTTTATTGTTTAAACTGACAGTAATTATCTAAAAAACTCTTAGTATTTGTGTCAATGCAGAAGTGAATGAATGACATTAGTTATAGAAGAATTAGTCATTGTGTGAAATGTTAAATTTAAATTTAGTATCACGAAATAACTTGGATTAGGCGAGCATTGGAAATCACGAACACACACAGTACAATTGTTTCTTCCGATAATGAGAAGTGTACATTCACGACATCATTGAGGGGACGTGGGTGATTAATGCTCAGGACCTTCAACTACCGAAGGGAGCATTTAATCACATTTCTAATACCTCCTATTCTCTGACGAAACAACTGTCTTGTATCAGTTCGTTATTCCAACGATTGTCTAGTCAATGTTATCTCCTTCTATTAACTTTAAATTATAGAGTAACTATGAAGAAAATTTTAAAAAAACAGAGATTTGTTCATGGAAGACCGAAACCAAAAGTTAAGTAATTAAGACCGCATATTAAGCAGATCCACAAAGTAAAGAGAAGTATTGCTTAAAAACTGATACAAGAATGAAGAAAACGAATTAACAGCATGAATTAAGAAAATCACCAAGGCAGTACCAAACTGACTGTGAATGTAATAGATCGTCTTCAGTCCATTAATAGTGAATGTTACACAAAAAAATAATACAATCAGTAATGTTCTATGTCAATTATTTAATAGAAAAAATCTTGGCATTGTATCTACTTACAAGCAAATGACTATCAATGTCACTCTTTAAAACATATTGACCTTGTAGTTTTAGTTACTATATGACTTGTTTACAACATTTGAAATATCCAACCGTTTTCAGTATATTTCTAATTCTTCTATATCTACTGCCTTTCTTTTAATTATTCACTCACATCATATAGTATACATAGTAGTTTGCTTTTGCATAATCTTTATTCCTTCTAGACTAAAAAAACAACTGAAGAGAAACTGTGAAATGGATGATTTCATCCTTATTTGATTTATTTTCTATTTTCGCCTAGTAACTTTTTTCATTTAACCTCAACATTGCTCATTCAGTTTACATACATGATCATTAAATTACTTTGGTAGTAATCAGTTAACATTATGGTATTTTTACGACTTTTTTATACTCAAATCTATAATATTCGCATTCATTAGTATTTCATAATCTCAAGTATAAACTCATATATAGTGAGTATATATTTCATATTATCTATCTCTTTGTAACCATGTATACGTGTGTTTATGTATGTGCATGTATTATATAAGTGTATATTAATGATAGTACTCAAAGGAGAACCACAAAATGAACTTAAATGTTCTTTTTACGCATTTACATAGTAAATGAAAGATACATATAAACCAACTCAACTATTCATTACTATTCTTATTTTATTAATTATAATTATTATTGTTAGTAAAATATTATTACTCTTATGGATTATGTAATCCGTCTAGATGTGACCAAGACACGTAGATGTGAGAAAAAATATATAAAGAATATTTTGTTTCTGTCTTTTTTTTTTCATAATCACCTTTATTGTATGTACTACTCTTTACTTTAAAAAAAAACATTATGCTTTTATTTGTATGCATGTTCATTATAAGGCCAAATGAGACAATGATGGTAATGTTAATATTAATTCTGTTAATACTACTATAAGTACAATATAATATGAAACACCTAAAATGGGCCGATTATTATTATTATGATCAGCCAAATACTAAATGTTCAATACATGGAATGATGAGGACACTTCTATTAATGACTAACAATAAATGCTAAATACTAAAAAAAAATTGATTTAAGTTTAAATGTGAACTGAAAAATCACTTTCAATCCAATGATTGTATTCTCTGTGAATAGTGAATGACATGAAGTCGACATTATATATGAGATTATTCATGTAAACTAGCATTCAAACTAGAAATATATGCTTATTAACAATGTTTTCTTGAAATTTTAATTAAGATATTGTTACTAGTGATATTCAACCTTATCTGAAGTTCAAGTTCCCATCACTGATGATAGTGAATAATAAGTTTTGAAGATAAGGTAGCAATTAATTAAATTGGAATTGTAAACCATTGAATTACATTTCAAGATTTGGAAGGTTATGTACTAGCTGTGAAACATTCAAGTTTTTAGTTTCAGGCTCACTTTCAGTTCCAACAGATGCCGAATACCATGCAAGGATTAAAATTATCTACAGAAAACCATTTCTATCAGTTCACTAATTAATTATTGCGAGAGGAATAACTCAGTTCAAACAAGCCATCACTGTTACTAAATAATCACTTCACTGTGCTGTAAATCGGTTGATTTTGAGAAAGAGTACTAATCGTAACAAACTTAGTGATTCCACTAATCAAACGCTTTTTGTGAGACATTTAGGTTCAAATCACGGTCACTAACAGCGTCACAGATCATAACAGATTGATAAATCCTACTGAGGATGAAACACTTTTCTAGGACTGACCAGTACCCTACAGTCTGATAATATATTTGTGTGTTAAAATGCCTGTAAGAAACGATTTCTTTAAGAAAGAGTTGAATATTCATATTTAATGTTCAACCTTTGCGAAAAAACCATATGACTGTATTTAGGTCGTGATAATCCAACGATGATGACTTCTATAGTAAATGAAAAACTCCAAAGTGACTTAAATCACTGCGCTAAATTTGCCATTTTGTGTAAATACAATTGATGTATGTTGTTAGTGGAAAATTATTACCCTTCACGAACAATTAGAACTTCAGTGGTTACAGTAGGGTCTTATTATGCTATACGATATTTGTTGCTACATACTGTTGACTGTAAACCTACAATTGTCACAGGAATTTAGTTATAGACAGAAGAAATTGTTGAACGCGGGTTCGGACTTTCACGAGAAATTGCATCAACATCATAGCTACAGTTTCTTCTTGCTAAGGAGTGCTGACTAGTAGAAAACATAAATTAGTGGGATTTCATTAACGAATAATGTTCTTCTCTTTCCACTGGTTTGCTCACCTAAGTAAGTCTATGATGTAAAACTATGAATTCCACTTGTATCTTAACAACATGTCAACATTCAGATGGCATCCGAAAACACATTTTTCACAAAATAAGCTTAATTAGCCTAACTAACACATGGGTTTCACCTTCCATAAGATCAGAATTTTATTTATATTAATTTTTCTTATGTAAATGTAACATTCATTATTAGTAATCAGGACTCCAATTGACTAGCCTCCGTTTATGTTTGTGTATCCTGTGAGGAATGCATTGATCTAGGAATATACCAGAAAATTCAATATATTTGAATCATAAGAAGCGATGCAATACAAAATCCACATTTCGTCCACTTTATGTTTTATTAGCTGAACATACCTTCACCTTACTTTTACTAACGTTCATTCCGAGAAGCATATCTATTATCTTTTCACTAACTAATTAACCTAAACATTTTATCTTCATATCTAACTTAGGTATAACTCCCTCCCTCCACGTGAAAAAAGAGGAAAAAATGAAAAAAAAGATAATATATTTTAGTTTATAAGGTGTATTTGAATGCTCATCTGTTCGGGTAACTATAACATATTTCTTAACATTAACATTTATATTGTATCTTGTAGCCTGTAAAGTGAGGGGGGGGGAATCCTAAGAACAACAATAACATTGATGAACAAGTATTCAATACTACATAGAATTATATAAACATCAAAAACTGTAAATTCTCTAGAGAATTATCATGTTTTTATATTTCACAACAATGACTTATCATTAAATAGGAATTAATGAATGTTAATATGTTATGTTATTATTGTTACTTCTCATGCTTATTAATCATGACGACAATAATACAATTTTTCTGATTATATCTATTCCATTGTAACAATGGACTAATAAAAGAAAGTATGTTCTGTTGTTTTCTTTGACTAAAACGAATCTTCCTAAATCAATGAATTAAAATGTATATCTATGCTATTGATCTTGTTGTGTTATATTTCTACTTATTAACCTGTTTCATTAAAAGAATAAATTGATTAATCGTAAAGGATTAAACTCCTTGAGGACAATAGTACAAATCGATGTTTATAGATATGATAGTAGTAGTGATAGTGATAATGACAGTGATAGTAGCAGTAGTGGCCGTGGTAATGATAGTAGTAGTAGTAGTAGTAGTAGTAGTAGAATTGTAACTCCTTCAGTAAAATATGAAATTAAAAGTACTCGTAGGAAGGAAACTAACTGCTTTATGATTAAATAATATTGTAGGTGAATAACAGGTTATATTGGAAGATACAATTTATTTAATACTAAAAAAAATAGTTTTTTCCCTCAATTGAACCTATTAGTCTTAGTTACAAATTAATATAAACCATTCTACATATTTGATGACTTTTGTTGACAAACTTACATACTTTGAATAATGCAAGAGTGACAACATTTGCAGAATACTGTGAATTCAATTTATTTCGTCACATTCGATCTCATCAGCTACACACATGCTATTGATTTTAGTTAACTCAAATTATTATTTATACACATATTTGTTTTGTTAATTGAATTGTTTGTCTGATAACATCGATCTATTGCTACCAGGGCAATTGAAGATTAACTACTGATTCCTTTTGAACACAAAGGTCAGGTTTCAATCTTCTAATTACAATGGCCTCAGAAAATTTTAATAGAATTGTTTTATGTTGTTTATTGATGATTTCAAAAGCATTTGTTACATCGACATCATGCCCAGTGTCTACCAAATGAAGCATAATTGAACTTCCAAATACGGTTGCTACTTTCAAGTACAGGTTCTTGAGGATATGTTCAATAAGACGTAAATTGGCCCATCTATTGAAGAATTTTCGTTAATTTAGCCAATAGTATACAACTCCTAAACAGTTCATTCTCAGTAGATTTAGAATTCTTATCAAATCAATGAAAAACATATTTCAACGGAGCGATTTCTTTTTAATGAATACACTAACAAAATACAAGTATACTGTGTTGAGTTAAAGTGAATCATTCTAACATAACTTAACTCAGACAACTTTTGTGGTACTTTCCTCTGATGTTTACTATACTTCAGTAATAGAACAAACAAGAATAAATCAAGATTGAAATGAACAAGTTTCCAATAGAATAACTATGACAATTCAATCTATTCTATTTTCTATTATGTAGTAATATTTCAAATATCTTTGAAGTTATATAGCCTCTTAGTTCTAAATAATTACATGTGGAATGCTTTGAAATGTAAGATTATTGACTAGTCAAATAGATAAACTAAAAATAATTACGTATTTAATATCACCATGTCAAATATGAGGTAGTTCTTTATTAACAACAATAATTGAGCTACAGTATTTATATCGCGAAATGACTAAAGACAAAAATATCAACTGGGTGGTGAATAACCGACTCAGTTGTGTAACAGTTAGTTCACTATGAAACTTTCAGGTTTTTGGCTAGGTCCCACTTCGGGATTTTCAGTGCACTCTTTTGGGAAGTCTGGTACTACGATGAGACGGCTGTTTATTATAGGTTCTTGATTTTCAATAATTATCAAGTCTGGGCTAGTTTTTAATTTCAAATTCAATAATTTCTACAATATCCTACTACAATTTATTTTTCATTAATGTATAATGAGATGAAAAAGTAAGACATTGGAATGTGAAGTTGTTTCAGGATTGTATTTAGTCAGTTTCTGTTGACGTAAATACACTTTAAGGGAATTTATTAAGATTATCTACAGAGAGATGTTATTGTAAGTTTTCGGATAGTGGCTATCAAACAGATTAAATGTAGCCAAATATACTACGGAACAGATAAGCAAAATTTATTATTTGTATTTGTCACAGACTGATTTAGATTGGATACTGATGAAAACCAGAGAACACAGGACAACTGTTTTTTCCGAGTATGGGACTCTCAGTATTCTGCACTCTCGATCCCACCAATCAGTGAAATCAGGGATCTTCATGCCTTGCACCAAACACTTATTCATCAACACAACTGAAGTGGAATCCAATGGTAGGAATGCCACACTGGTCGATTCAGGATATAGTGCAAATAATATATAATATCAATAGTGATAATTCACTTTCCCCTGACTTCTTTGAGCTTCTCCAGTCAAGAAAAGTAACAGCCAATACGAATAAGTTAACCACATGTCTTCTCCGACTCTTTTTAGAAAACACCATTCATTCCTCGTTGACCACAAGTATACAGTTATCTGTAGTCTGAATAATTCCAAACTGACACTCAAGACTGATCATAATTAACTTGGCAAATTACAGAGTATGTTATACACTCCATAGTTTTATTCCATTTCATCATAGTATAGAGGTGAACGGGTCCTATGACATAGAGTTAATGATGACAACAGTATTCGTTAGTGTTAAAAATTGTGTTACATAAAAGGATTCTCAGCACTAATTCTGCAAGGATGGAACACTACTATGACGAACATTCAATTTTTAATTAGTTGCGGATATATGTTAGTCATGGTTTGAGCAGTTATAATCGAACAGTCATCTACAAATAACAAAGTTCACTGTCAGTTTCAGCCGATACAACAACTTTTCCCACCTACCAAATATATGGTACACAAATTTCAGTATGTACGTCCCTCTCTCACTTGCGAGTTATGTAAGAAAAAATTTTTAACAACCGCTATGTTCCCATTTCAGTTTTCGAATACTTAACATTGCTATAATATGAGCTGATATACAGCTAAAAATTTTAATCATTTAGTTCAGGCAAACCTAAAGCGGGAAGTATTTTTATACGGCTGGAAAAACAGGTGGCATCGAAGTTGCAACAAGCCATCATAGATAAGCTTTCAAAACTCTATTAATATGATATTGTGTAGAAAGCTGACTTTAATTTGGATGTGCGAACCTAATGGACCAAGAATCAAGATCATAATGGTATTCTACTGTTCCTGAATTTGATCATGAAGTCCTAAAAGAGGCACGAGACGGTTGTTTAATGCTTCATGGATTAATTACGAATGCCTACTGCATGTACTTACGTGCGAACTCAAAAATTCCTTAAAACCTATTAAAGTGTTCATTACCCTATTATTAAAATGTGAACATTTTAGTTCACGGTGTTTTCTTCATTGAAGAAACAGTAGGCGATGAAATTGTAATTCAGACATTTAATAGAATAGTCATATCCTCTGGGTCCATATACAAGTTGGCTGATAGAAAAACTTCCACCGTTAAAGATAACTGTTTAATAAATATAAATATAAACCATTTATTAGATGCATTTTTGAGTTTCTACAATATGAATTGATTGACTTGAATTTTGCGCACCTATGTAGTAATGAACTAAATGTGAATTTATTTCCCAATATAACACCTAGTTCATCACTGACTAAAACACATTTACTAGAAACAATGAGCGTAGTGTTTAACAGATGACCTTTAACACAGTGATTTATGTAGGTAATTTATATTCATACACAGAAGATTATGCAATCTAAATCCAATGAATTGTAGAGTCCAGAAAATGTAACGAAATCAATCAACCCTTGAAAATGTACAATAAGTACATTAAATACGATATTCGAGGATAACCGTATTTTCTACAAATGGATATTGAAGAGAAATTTACTCTGAATTTAGTAAGAAGCGATACTAAGCAATTCTTGTTGAAGTAAAATCTATGCCATATTGAATACATTAATTGTTGCCATCATTATAGTATTATGTAATCTATTCATTATACGGGTGAAACTGTTCAACCAAATGAAAGTTTTTTTAGTTTATTTTTAGCTAAAGAAAAATATGGAATCTATTTTTCTGTCATTTCCATCTGGTACATGGATTCGCCCATGTTTACTCATGATTATGATGATGATGAAGAAGATGACAAAGTAAGAAATGATCTCAATTAACTTTTAAATCCTTTATTTTCGTCATCTATGGAAACAATATACTCCACCCACATTATTATTACTTGCCCCTCCCAACTTTAAACACACACAAACATTCGAAATTTTCTACTAGTCAGTTGTAATCAACTAAACCTAATACCAATCTCCACAAACCGACTCAATTCAGTTGTGTAATATATCCCTGTTTTTTAATCTTTTATTTGAAAACTCATTTTATACAAGAATTGAATAATCCTATAGGGAGGGGTTACTAAGTTTTTAGATTTGTTAACAATAAATAAAAATTATTTACTGATTAGTATCTTAGGCTTGACAACTATTATGAGAGTATGACTAACAACTAAATATCGATTAGTGTAGTTTATTGTTTGAAAAATCAGTTACTCATTTCTCTTCTAGTTGCCGGTCTACATATACAATCAAATTAAGTCAGCATGTTAGGGATCTCTGTGAACACACAATAAACACAATTACACAAATGATGTACACAACATGCTATCAGTTACTTTGATCGTATATACCATTCCATATATTACAAGAAGCAATCTGTGTAAATGACGTCAATAATGACGATAGTCTCTGTCTCTCCCTCACCTCTGGGATTACTGGTACTCCACCCCTCTCTATCTATTATGGGAAGAATCTAAACCATACTTCGAGTATTATAATTATTAGTATAGAACTATTATTACTACTGTTAAAATAATTTAAATTAAACTGTAATTCACACATAAAGAAAAGTCAATGATCATGACATAGTAACAAGGAAATGAAAATGAAATTCCTTTCAATTTATTTTCCAGTTCAATCATTTCTCTGGTATACTATGAGTTATAGTATTGTTGTTGCTTGTCTAATACGACTCATGTGAAAGCGATTTGCAAACATCATGGTTACATTTCATTATGATTTGTTTCTCTCGTCTCGTATTGTTTCATCTCACTCACTCTTATTCTTATATATAGTACTGAAAACAACGTTGATTGTTTAAATACCGGTTAAACCATGCTCCAATCAATACAGTTTTTCAATTGATCAAGGGAAATTTTATTATAAATGAGGTACAGGAAAAAAATCTACGGTCGAAGTTTGACTAAAAGGTTCTTTTACTTTGTCATAAAGAGGATCCCAATCAATATCAATTCACTAGCGACTAACTTTTAAGGTATTTCCTAGAGTTATAGTGAAACGACGTGACCAATGTCGGGTGTGAGACAGTTGCACACCGATGGCAATGAATGAGGCAGTGCAAACGTACCACGAATTGACTGGATCAGAAATATCAACCGTTAGGAGCCGGTTGAGGGATGGTAAAGAGTTCGCCACGAAGCCAGAGTGTCCCGAGTTCGATCCTCAATGAGGTCGTTGATACGTACTGCTAGAGTCTCATACTGGGGCGAAACAGCTATTCAGTGATTCCTAGTGATCACTGGTTGTCAAATTCAGACTAATTGGTGATGTCAAATTAATAAAGAGAATTATCTACTTCATAAAAGATATTTTTCATGTAATTTAGCAGGAGATCGCTAGCAAAACATCCAACCTCACTTAGGTTTTGTTCTAGTATTGATTATAAAACTGTACCCACAGTTTTATGTCAATTACAATGAAATCGGGTGTAAAGGAGTTACTCTGTAACAACATTCCATGATAGTGGACGATGATGCAGTAATCTTAAATTTCAGTGCTTTTAGCGGTTGTAATTGTGCATCATTACTGACAAGTTTCATACTAGGAATATACAATTGTATCCTTTGCCTCTTATTTTTCAATGGTTGTCTAATTACAATTAATCTGTACTGTCTACTGAAGCATTACAGTTATTTATTTACTACAAAAATGTTGATCTTCAATTTACAATCATGAAAATTCTCTGCAAAAATTGACTATTTGACATAAGATAGATTTTATGGAGACTAGTACTTAATTTTGTTATATGAGACCCCTAAATAGTTCTGACGAGTAAGTGCTCAACCCTAGACCTCATGGTCTTACCTCCAATTCCCTTGTGCAGTCGAGTGTGCACGGTACTGAAAAGTCCCCTTCTTGGAAGAAACAACTACTCGGTTCTCCTTAGATTTCACTAGTATCCCATCGAAATCAATTCGTGACAAATATAAATGACAAAAATTGATTTAGTAACATTATCGTACTTCCAATAAAATGTTTATTATGATGAGAAATTCTCGTAGTTATTTTACTGTAACCTTTATTAGATCATCTCAATTATTTTGTCACTATCAGAAGGTCAATCTATATTATTGATTGTATTGAATATTGTTTTTTGTTTTCTAAAGAGTGTGAAATGACTTCACTTATATGTGCCAATAACTGACGTAACTAACATTTATTCACTGAATGAAACCAAATGATTTTTTCGTGATATAAACAAAGGTTGTTCTATTTATTTTTGTCGAGTTATGGCTATTCGTTGTGTTAGTATCTAACTAGCATCATCATTTATGAACTTATAAATTACAGAAATCAACAACACCAAGAATATGTAATCTACCAAAAATGCCTGTAGACGACCTGCTTTATGGACCAGTTATAGAGATGATCAATTATAAATATCGCCTTACAAATCCTCAAACATTACACAAAGCATATGTCATGCATAGTATGTTTTGAATTTGTAGACAAAATAAGTAATCTGGTTATTAAAAATCAGTACATGATTTTTCTGGATGCATCATTCGTATTTATCAATATCCCATTACTACAAACAGTCTTTTTTACATTACAAACTTATTGGAAGAAATATAGAAACTAAACAATCACACTAAAAGAATTAATCTTTATACGCGTAGTGATTGGGTAGAATTTACAGACAAACAGACGGTGTTGCTATGGGATTACCATCAGGTTCCCTTAATGGATTACTTGTTTCCACAGAAACTCGTGAACGGTTTTCTTAAAGAAAAAATTAATTAACTAACGGTCTATTTATATTGTATACATAACACATTTGCAATACTTGGTGCAAAAAGAAAAGGAGACTATACTCAACAAACATTTTAAAATCCATCCGTCACTTGTATTCACCTTAAATGAAGAATGGTTTCATTTTGGATGCTTCACCAATAACATCAGACGAAACACTAAGATATGTATTTGGAAAATAAAATTAGTCTATCCAGTATGCATATTTTCACAGTTCTGTACAGTTTCTGTTCCAAAGAAGTCAAGTGTCAGGCTTATCTGAACGGATGAAACAATTAATGATCCGCTCAATAACAACTGAATCTGTTCAAGTACAAAAAAATAGCTTGTGAAATTTACCAATTCACATGATCCACAATGACACAAAATCTGGAAGTTACGGCAATTCCTAAAAGTCAATCTTACTCCAACTTCAGTTCATGTATGATACCGTTAATAAAATCTTAACATGATGAATAAACTAATATCTACAAAAATCATATACTGCTGATAGATTACACTACCTATTCTACAATCATTCTTTATTTACAATTAAAGGTTGATTTTTTGCAATTATTATTAGATTACATAAAGTTCAATTCGTTTTTCGATTGATTTTTTTTAATTCTTATAGTAGTAATAATTAATATCATAAGGTAACAAATTGGTGTCTTATGCACAAATTACATTTTGTCACATGATAGAAATAAAGACTTCATTGTGTAATAGATCAATAATTGATGACAGAATTTTTTTTTTCATGAAGTTTCAAAATGAACTTTTTTATGTAGTTGATTAGTTTATACTGTAGTATATCTTCTGTAGTATCCATAGATCATTTAAGTATATGATAGACTTTCACATTAAACATATGGCTTATATTGATAAGTCTTGTGTGGATAATGGCATCCTACTGAGTTACTATAGTCAGATGAAGTCTATTTTGAAGCATTTAGTAAATTCACGATTTACTCGTTATTATCGATTTAGTACAGAGGATAATCTTTGGAATAATTTACATTAGATGACTGAAAATATTTGCCTAGAAACTCTAATTAACTAAAGTTTAATTTAAAGGGAAATTTTGCGTTTTGTAATATTCAAGCTAGAGTAATCCAGTATCATATTCTTAGATATTATCACTTTTGAGCTGTTGAAACGGTGACTGACTTTCTGTAGAAGTGAGGAATTTACAATGATTTATCTATGAATAGTGATGATTGTCATGTTTATCAAATCACAGTATTGTCGATCAGAATATATTTCCTAGAGTCTTGTACTGAACTGATTTCGAATAGCAATTCTACAGATATGAGCTTTCACCTCATGTTATTTAACGACAATAGAGTGTAAAACTTACTGTTTAGTCACTTAACATATAAACTGTAATCATCCATTACAATTTTACTATCAAATAGAGATGGTCATCATGGTTATAACTCAGTGTTTAAAGTGTCAAGTTTTAAATAACAAAGTCAAAAAGTTCCATTCGTATTCCATATCTTTTTACTTTATAGTACTAACATTCACAATTATAGTGTTCAGATGAAACACCCACATAAAATACTATCACTTCCTTTATTAATCAAGTGATGCCAAATTTTCTATTGGTACATATTTCTATTTGGTTTAATTCTATGACCTGAAGATAGTCGAAAAATCAATAAAAACAAAAAAAATGTTCTAGAATAAATTTCACATTGAATGGATTAACCCCTTTAATGTCTGTCATTAATCTCTAAGACCCTAATTTAGGTCGTGGACTGATTTCAAAATTTAAAAAAGTATAAAGAAAAGAACAAAACCTACTTCATTACAGAAGTAGCCAATAGAAATTTGATTTTAACGCATTTCTTCGTTTATGATTGGTGTAAATATTATTTTAACCAATCAGAATTTCATGCGATTCATTTGTTGATATTTTTTCAATAGTTAGTAGAAAAATAATATTCTCTCCTCCCCTTTCCACTTATATCTGTTGGTGAATTTCAATTACCATCTAACTATAGACTACTTTAGGTGAATAATCTCTATTCCGCTGTATACTTTACTAACAACGTAATAAGAAATCTATTGTGAAGGGAAATGTGTTAAAGATAACAGTCAAATACACAAAATATACCCTACCTGTATTTATCATTTGAATGATATAGGCTAAGTACATAAACTTAATTGTTTTTATTTTGTTAACAATATTTTCTACGAATACATTCATGAATTGAGTATATTATGAAATAAGAACATTAATAACAAACAACGAATACATAGAGATACGTTTATCATTATTACATAGTACTAATATCATTAAACGTATTTCAACGGTATTAACTTGTGTTTATTTAAGAAGCTATTTCTACTGCAGGATTAATATCATATTGTTATTATTATCACTTATTATTACATCGAAAATCAGTTACATAATCATTTGCTTTACAAGAATAATAAAACTGAATTGAAAAATATTGGATAACAGTAAAATATGTAAGTTATGATTTAATTTTCGTATGTTTACATGTTGATTTGCCTCCTCAGTCCTGGAAATGTTAACTCCGTATTACTAGTTACTATGTTAATTTAGTTTATGCAACTCACTAATATGTAACCTTTGGTATTATAGTCGGTACTTTAATGAATATCATTATTATGATACTGCATGTATATTATTGATCTCTACCTACATTTATAAAAGAATATATGGTTAGCTATTTTAGCATTACGGGTACTTTCATAAATGCAAAATAAGTTCCGGGATATCTAGATTCAATAAGTCAGTGAATGTCATGTCTACATTTGAAGTGTAAGGTACTTAATTTTAGTTCTGATAAGAAGCAAGTATATACAGATGACGAGTTATAAGTAGACCGAAATACAGGTTTCGAAATCCATTATTAAAGAGAATGTTTTTCTTTAGAAAAATGAACTTTTACTACAATTATGACTGACAGATATCCATAATTTAACAAGTGTAAAATAAAGATGCATAATAATCCAAATTAAGCCTAATGTATATAATAGACACTTGGATAGTATTCAGTTAAGATCGTAGAAGTATGTTCATTGGTTTTTGCCAGAGAAAGATATAGCTGAAGCTGTATACGCCGACGACACTTAGATCCCGAAGGTTGTGCCTTTGAATTAGAGCATCCGAAGTATTTAATCCTCCTTTATGAGATAATGAGCATTAACTATCCGGCAACTTCGGAAATGAATACAGTACTTTGTCGAAATTAAGCAGTTTAATGTACCCACTAAAAAGGATTAGTCGACTGGTAGCAGTGTATTGTTTTATTAAGAAACTTACATTTTTCAATGTTTCGAAATTCTGTTTTGGCTATATGATGATTCACAAGAACCTCCTTGTATATTACATTATGATTACATACTGATAGCAGACATATTATTATTTCTGTAAATTGTTGATAACACGATATTTCTGTGTAGTATTTGCTTAATAAAATATCGTAGTTGTGTGTTAGACCGATAAACGTGTTAAACAATCACTCATTATTTGTAGACTATATCACAAACTTGCTTCAGTTAGACCACTACTAAAATCCAAAAACTAGCATTGGACAACAGTTACATGTTAATACGGGACTTGGCAGTAGTGTTTATCCAATACCACACCAGTAAATCTAGCATAGATTGTCTAGATTTTGAAACGAACGCCTAACCGTTAGACTACCAAACTATTCAGCATCCTAAGTTAAGCTTTCTAGCTCCAGTCAATTCACGATAAATTTGCTTGATCCTATCGACTATTATTAATGGGCTTCACTGATTGTATTTTCTCATTAGAACTCCAGGAATTACCTCTTAACACCAATCACTAATGAGATGATATTGCTTGTAACCGTGATATCAAGTTCAAAACCAATAATCGATAGTTCCTTTTTGTCAATAGACCTCGAGTTGAGAATATTCAATGATTCATATGGCCTTTATATGTGAAACGGAATTGCATAATTTAGTTGTAATAATACTTTCATCATGTACATTTATATGATCTTAATTTCTAATGTGAATTATGCGTGATCACTATACCATAAAGTTGAGCAATCAGTAATTAACTAACTCATAATCACAAGGTGTAAATTGCTATTTTTCATGTATAATTGATTAATCAACAATGTAATTCTTATAGTTAACAACTATAAAGTAAATTGTATGATCTATATTTAACCAACAGTCTTGGTGATACGATGTATTCAATTTGTTCAATTAGTTACCATGCATCTCCATTATATATTCGTTCATTTTAAGCAGAACACATTGGAGCGTTTACTATAATTAATTCAAGCTGTTAATTATAATAATGATCAACAGTTTAGTTAATCAAATGTGTGTTCATGAGATATGAATGACATGGTTTAAAATCAATCATAATGGCACAGACGTATTCATTCTTTATCTTCGTCGACTTGCTGACTTCTATTACTCTTCAGTATATACTCACCTTTTATTTCATTCCCTACGATTGTATTCACAACGTTTTGCCTTTATTATCATCATTTATAACAAATATGTTTGATTCTATGAAAGCATTGATTATACTACAGTGAAATGTGTAATCGCTTACATATGACCGAATAATAAGATTAAGTAAGCAGCTGTTTGTATCCGATTTATAAACTTATCTCTAGCACCATGAAAACTCAAAGAACACGTGAATTTCTTAGGTTAAGACTCTTCAATAGTTTGTACTTACTATTCTCGGTAACATGAAGCCCGGGAACTCTGAGTAACTGTGCTCTCAGAATATTGAATCCGAATTCATCAATTCTTATCCAAACATTTAAACAAAAACCATTGTCATCTTCATACCTATCAATAAACATAGTAATAGTGTTCTAGCCTTTTAAACAGTTTGACGAATTCTGTGAAACTGATAAGATGAAGTGAATATTTTTTCAAACTACCTATATGTTTTAGATGTATTGATATGTAACAACCTTCGGTCGGACAACATAACTAGAATGTATCGAACAGCAACGTAAAATAGTAATTGATTGTGATGTAGTTTCTCGGTCAATCAAAGAAATGAAACGAAAGTGTATTCTGAATTTATTCAGTTACTCATCGTATTCACTTATCTGATTCATGTTTACGTATCAATTTTTACTCAACGTTGTTTTACTCATTATTTTAGATAACAATTGTGGAAAGATTGTATATTGGTTTAAAGAACCTACCTTTCAAGTAGTTAGGTCTCAGGCACCTGCTTTGTCTTGCGAAGCTGCATAGTACCTCACCGTCATACAATCAACTTGAGGCATGAAGATGAGTAAATGAATCTCAACTAGGTGCGTAATTGAAATTCCATAGATGACAACAAACGGTGCGGTTCGTATGTATCCATTGATTGCCGTATTTATCGTGCTTTCGTACCTATCACATACATCATTAGACAGAAACAATGTCTAAAAGTGTACAAATCAAGGCATTAAGTAATAAGTGAAGTCTTGAATGGAAAACCTAAGTCGTACAATACGGTAAAAATCATCTCGTTAGTAACCGCCAGATAATACTGTTAAGTGAATATAGTGAACTGACATGTGATTGCTGAAACATAGTCATCATTATTCAAATGTATTCACTCATTATCTAAAAATCAAGTTTTAAGCTTGTGTTATACGTTTTATTTTCTAAATGTGGTTTATAGTAGAATAATCAAGTGGCCGCCGTGTTCGACTTGCAGTCAGTAGGTCACGAATTCGAACCCCTCTCAATATACCTCGTTTTAAGCTAACATCTATTATTATTAAGTCTCACACATAGAGTACACCTCGAAGCCAATTAAATAAATACGTAATTAGCTAATGAATTAAGTAAATTTTTGCATTTCAATGACCCTTTCGAAATCCCATAATCTATATATACTATTCCTACCATCCAAGACTACTTTATTCATTCAAATTATTCTCTATACATCTTGTTTATTTTTCTTTATTGTGTTGATGCATTATGCCAACTTAAATCGGTGCATATTCATACCAATTTTTACATTATTAATAGAAAGTAAAGTAAGCTGGACTGCACTTGGGTGACGGTGAGATTGTTAAATGTAAATCCAATATCATCAATTAACCATTGTAGCCATTGTATACTGAGAAATAGCAATGAACTGCAGTCTCATTCTAGTACGTAACTCCTCAGCAAGTGTATCCTACTGAAGAATCATCCTCGAGGCCTTCAAGTTTCATGGCGAAAGCTTGACTATTGAATACCCACTTGGTGGTTTAGCGATGAGGAGTTCTCTAAGAAACCTTAAGATTCTGGACTCAACTTCCAGTTATGACTATGGATGCACACAACTAAAGAATCATACACTAAGATAAAACAGCCAGTTCTTGGTTTTCAGTGGTTATCTAACACAGGTCAATTCTTAATATCATATTCAAAATGAAATATGTATTTGGGTGTGAACATACAATAGGTCACAGTCCTTTTTTCATAAGTGAAGTGTATTTACTATTGAAGAATATTAATCCTGAGGGAGTGAAGAGATCTTGAAAATTATTAATAATCTATTATTATTATTATTATTATTATTATTATTATTATTATTATTATTATTATTATTATATGAAGGTGAATAGATTAATATCAGTTGCGAATGATTCAAATTAAATTATTCACTCTCCTTAACATTCAAATGTCCATTTATTGAAAACTGCATAAGTCTTTCAACCAACGCAGTATGATAATTTAACAAACCATAAGTCATCTTGATATAATTCAGTAATTAAAAGTTAATGATTTATAGGACGTTGGTGTTGTTTTAATAAATATGGATTTAGTTATAGATAAGTAGAGTGAATGTCTTAGAGATTGTTGGATCACTTAATGTATGTTACAAACCAAATGTGACTAGACAACCGTTAATAGTAAGACAACACCGCATTATTGTTTCATCCTCTTATGGAATACATCAGTAGTGTAAGTCCAACAATCCCAATAGGATACATAACTTGCCAAACTTGTGGCGAACGCTTCAATTAATCGATACATATACTGACTCAATAAACTGAACATCTTTGCTTTCGACTCATAATGCTGAAGAGTTCCATACCAGAATAAAACATTTGTCTAGTGCTTCCTGTCATATAATGAAAGTCGATAAAAACTGATCTATCGAAATGTTCTCTTATGGCCTTATTAGTACTATATGATGACTGAATAGTTTTGAAAACATTTATAACTACATAAAAAATCAATCAGGCTTTCATGACTTAAACTGAAGATAATAACTGGAAACTTCAAATGCCATAACAGTAACAAGGTTATGTCGAGTAAGGAGATGGTAAAAGTAAGTGTCCGAATTAAAACGTAACATCACTTAATGAAGCTGGTGCACACCATAGGTAGTCCAGATTGACTCATTGAAGTTCATACGAAAATAGTCTGTATATCTTACCGACATCTGTCATTTCCTAGTGTATTTAACATTGAATCCGTTTGACACGATCGTTTATTTAGACTATAAATGTAAACCAGATTCCATCCCATTGCAGTTCGACTAGGTTAAACAACTTTGGATAACAGAACATTCCAATTATTTTAGTTAAAAAGACTAATTTTCACCCTGTTCCGCATACTTTCAACCGTTGCATTTCATTGGCTTATGTTCCACTCCACCTCCTTTTGTTTTAATAACTGATTAATATCACTGGCCTTTAAAAATAAAATGTATAACAACTACGAATACACAGATCACTTCTTGGCAAATGAAATTACACTACATTACTAAGTATGTACTACAGAATGTAGGAAACCAATAAGCACCCAACGGTTGTTGTATTCTTTTAAGTAACTCATCAGTAGTGTAGATACACGACCCAAATTAAGATCTAACTTAAGGTTCTTTCACTTCATGGTGAACACTTAGCATATAGACTACTGAGTTAACATTCAGTATTTTCATCTGATTCGTTGTAAGTTAAATGTACAGTAAATCTAACTTCATTAGATCATTGCATATTTTGTATTTAGAATAAAGCCACTATTGTTATTACCATTTAGATTTAAGTTGAAATTACCATGGACAATTCTATTTCGATTTATACTGCAAATACTCAGCATCAGTTGAAAAATCCATCGTTTATGAATAAGCTTGAATCATCATCAACGTCATTATCCCCTAGGAACTCTTCATCTCCATCTACTAGGAATAGTCCATCATTACCGCATCATTTTCAAACACATCATTATTGTCATTTAACAACACCGAATCACTTTTATTCCAGTCAGAATATTCTAAATTCTTCCAGCATTAGTTCATCATCAAATCTAACAAATTTATTTGAAACACCAA
This sequence comes from Schistosoma mekongi, assembly GCA_034768735.1. Lineage (NCBI taxonomy): Eukaryota > Metazoa > Platyhelminthes > Trematoda > Strigeidida > Schistosomatidae > Schistosoma > Schistosoma mekongi. Next base: position 82,877,359 of record CM068306.1, on the reverse strand, counting down.
CAGTATATTCAAAAAATAATGTATTTGATTCAATAAATATCAGAAATTCAACATTTTGTTCTGAATCTAATTTATCATCATCATCATCTAATGTTTCCTCTTCAGTCTCTTCCTCTTCATCGTCATCATCATCAGGAACAGCGACAGCATCAAATTCAACGGATGAGTTGCCATCTGTTCAAATTCCAACCTTATTTTCTTCCACTTCATTTGATGTTAATCCACATGCTACTAGTACTTCTTCCATTCAAACTGTTACTACAATAACCAATAATAATAATAATCATGGTTCAGTAGACTCCTTTAATGATTTGAAAAATTTATACATGAAGACGATGAGTAGTCAGTACAGTAGTAGTGATCTAGTTAATTCACACAGTTCTACACCATTGCATACAATGAATTATTCAAATATTGTTGACTCCTCACCAGGGAATGACGACTATCCTCAATTAGGTAGTTACCATCTTCATTCTCAACAGAATCCGCATCATCAAGAGAATCGAGTATGTTCTATTTTATTCAAATAATGGTGATTGTTCATTTTCTAATAACACAATTAGATAATACCAAAATTTATCCCAAAAAGTGTTCTTTTTCAAAAATTGAAGTAGAACGGCATATCTTCAGTCTTTGTGAGTATGGATATCCCTTGCATAGATTCCTCAATATTGTCTCTAGTATCGTGTTAACTGTTTCATGGATGATGGCTAGTAACAGAATTGAGTATGTGTTCTTCGTTCTATTTAGGATTTACCTTATGCTGTTATTTACACTTTACTTTTGATAATCACATAAGGACTGCTAGTTTCTATCTACTAAGATATGAAGTTTATTTATTGCTCAAAGGTTTCAACTGATATGATAATCTTCTTATGAGCTTGCCATTCGTATTTACTGATATTCAAAGCTGTATTTTGTGAGGTCCTTGGCATACGAAATACTTAGGTAGATGCTTTGATGCCTCATGTAATTACAAGTACAATTCAGCAAGTGGGTTTTATATTATTCAGTAATCACCAGATGAATTTACTTGTATCCGAGTGCTAATGCTCATACTGAGACACTAACCCAGTGTCTATCACCTTACTCCAAATGCACAAAACGAGACTCATAGATATTAGAAATTGTTACTGTCAAAAATACGTTTAACTTGTAGTTATAAAGTAACTAAACCATAAACTACTTAAATATAGTCCAGAATATCAACAACAGAAAAATAAAACCTCGTGCACATAACTTCATATCCTTTGTAACGTTGGGTGGTGACATTTACAGGACAGGATATTTCGACTGAATTATTATTGCTAATATTGAGTAGTAGTAATGGTGGTAGTATTAACGCGAAGGTTCAAGTAAATACAATTGACAGGCACCTTGAATCCTAGTTATATTCATTAACCGAAATTAATAACAAGCAATCAGTTACACATTATTTTACCTTTCACTTATTGACTGATACTTTGTAAAACATAGTCAATTTCCTCTCATTAATTCTTTAGAAAAGTCTTCGGAAGTCATTCAGTGTTCTCTACAAGCATATAATTCTAGAAAACATTGTTTTCAATAGATAGACTAGACAATTATTGAATTTGCTACGGATTTCAACGTATTTTACAGAAGTTCTTAGAATGTCAAGTTTACTTAGAATCTTATATATGTACTTCTTTTCTGTACATGAAACAATATTTGTGATGAAACTCCTTCAATATTTCTGGCACTTTATATTCTGTTTAGAGTCAAAAAGTGTAACTGTTAGGATTAGCCAAACTACTTTGTTACTTAATAAGAGTAAATAAAAGAGATTTCAAATGTACAGTTTAGCAAGTGAAAGTTAGGCAGTTTAACTTCTGAGCTACAACTTTACATTTACAATAAGTGTACATCACCTGAACAATTAATTCAAGTTTAATATCACTTAATAGTTTAGATATATAGTAGCGGTTATTCACTGGAATTAAACTTGTAAGTCTTTCGCCGATGTATACAATATGACAGTGTCGAATCTCGACGTATGGATGATCTTTGTCACATACATAGACTGATATTTACAAACAATATTTCAGCAGAAGTACATCTTTTGTCAAAATATGATCCCTCTTAACAGTAAGTATTTTTTCATATAATTTCTTTTCAATATACAAAGACTTCTTTGGTCGGAAATCTTCCAGACGATACAAAGTTGGTTAATCATATCAATTCATCATTAAATCATTCATATTGGGCCAACCCAAAAGAACCTCAACTACCACCAATTGACAGACGCACAGAGAACACCGTGTCAACTAGTATAATGGAAACAAATGCCAATCACAAAAGTAAAAATATGAATTATTCCCTGCCAAATATCTTAAAATCAGGGTTAAATGACTTAGAACAATCTATGCATATCGGTAAAGATGGCATAAATTATCATCAGAAATATCATTATTCAAGATTATTAAATTTACCAACCACCGAATTCGCTGAGTATAAAAACAACAAATACAAAACTAACATTGTTAAACAAGAGTTTAAAGTAAACTCACCCTCAGCATCACAATCAGTTACATTGACGTCGTTATCACTGTCAACCACATCGTCCACAATGGCATCGACATCGGTTGCTTCAACTATAATCACAAAAGCAGATATATTGAAACAACAGTTAGTCCAAGACAAAAGATTATCACCAATACATTCACATCAATATCCTTCAAAATTATGGTCAAATTCAAATAATGACCTAATCAAAACTGATTATTCAACAACTCAAAATGATACTTCAACTCAATATCCACTATATTTAGGCTTCTCAGTTTCCTCTAATGTCAATTCGAACGATAATAATAACATAAAACCAAATGAAAATAATGTGAGTATTGATTGTGATGAAAAACATTTAAGTAATGATGCAATTGAATCCAGTGAGTTGGAACAAGTTAAGCAGCATCAAAACTTTTATGAACAACGCAATACTCAAAATTCAACATATCAGTTTGCTTTATCATTAACTGCAAATTTTTATCCACCAATTAGTTCAGTTCACAGTGATACATTAAAACCAAAACATAATTCAATAACATGGGATAATAATAATAATAGTTCTGATGATTACAGTTACACAGGATATACAGATGCATTACGTAACCCTGATTTGATTAATCAACAACATTTAACAAATAAACATGATGAACTGAGTCCAGTGAATACGTTAAACGATGAACGTTCAACTTATTTTGATGAAACTATACCACTTTCACAGAATCATTCACAGGAGTTTGATGTCACATCATATTTTAATGGGAGTCATCATCATCATCAACAAGATTATTCACAATATATGAAATTTTCATCACTTTTACTACCTGATTATCATGAGCATATTCATCGTAATGATAATAATTACTATTTTTCAGATGATTTAAAAAGTCATGAATCTGATTTAATACAAATGAATAAATTAAATTATTCTACTACTGCTGATACTACTAATTTAACCGTTAATAATAGTAGTATTATCAGTCATGATATGTTTGATAAATGTAATCATGAATCATATATACATTCAGATAATCCATATTCTGTGTACACAGATAATTATTCACAAGTATCAAATTTTCCTTTTAATATACATAATGTTACATCATCAACAAATTTTTCGAATACCAATTTAACTAGCGCAAATAGTAATAATCGGAACGACTCTAGAGAATTTTTAAGTAATTTACCGTTACATAGCCAATCACAGTCGGATCACTTATCTGTAGAAGTTCATGATCCATCTATTGATACCGATCATCATCATCATAATAATGTAGATCATTCACATCATCATTCTAATCCTCATGTTTATCCTACTCTCCATCAACATTATCATTATCAATCCCTTCTACCCGATTTTAGTCCTGAATGTACAAATATGTTTATGAATACTCTGAATTATCGTTTATCATCGAATGATCTAAATGATAATTACAGTTCGTCGTTATCCCCAACCTCAGAAGTATGCTTAAATAACTCGGATACAACTGCACCATCGTATAAGTATTCATCAACCAATCTACCTATGAATCCATATGATCCAGTGACATTCTTACAAGAAATAAATTTAAGCACAACAGATTCTAATCATTTGGATAGAATTTACCGTAATCAACATGGATATGATTATAACAAGACAAACATTACCACTGTCACTGCTAACACTACTACCACTTCTATTATAAGTAATAATAGTAGTGGTAATAACAGTAGAATGTCAGCATTTATGGCAGCTGCTGCAGTAGCGGCGGCTGTTTCACATAATAATAATACTGTCAATACGAATATGCCAAATAATAATTCCTATAGTACACGAAGCATAAGTGACCAGTTCAATCATTCAGCAAGTACGTATAATTTATTAGGACAATCAAATAATTTTCTGATGGCTGCCGCAGCTGCGGCTGTGGCCTCAACAGCTAATGATATGAATCTGAGTGCAGGTAAGTAACATGAGCACAAACTGTTTCTTTGGTATAACGTTTTTTGCTCAGTTGGCTATTTGCTTTAGCCAATCTAATTTTGCTTGAGGTACGTTTCTCCCATTCTGAAAGGAATGTTACATTAGAAGTGATCTGCCCCAAAAACTTAATTAAAGATTGGAAGTTATGTAGTTGAGATCATCGACTACTTCACCTATCTTAGAAATCAGATCACTCCTGATGGTTTAGAATCTGACTAAATTTCTGCATGGATTTAGGAATTCCATCCGGGTTTTACAAACTTAAGTTACCTATGTCATAGATACCATGTCCATACTCAGAACGAAAGATAAGTATACTGAAAAAGTAATTTGCTCTGTTTTGCTGCACATATATGAAAGACGGCCTTTAAAACCAGACAGCATTCTTGAGCAACTAGTGTTCTATCATGAGTGTCTTTTAAATATTGCTCGTACTGGTTGAAACTAGCAAGTAAGATGAGTTAAGGTACACAGCGAATATTATGAACCTTCATTAACGGTGTTTACGGCACACAATACGCTTGCTCTGCCTCCACTGACTGGGCACGAGGTGCTGAATAGCATGAGAGTATCTTTGGTAAAAGCTATGATAGCCAAATTAAAAGAGTCATCGGTTTGTTGGAGTATTGACTGTTAGTGTGAGCTTTTTGGGTAAGTGGCGACTACTTGCTTAAGGTCCCTGAGATTACAATCCATCCTGGTAGCATATGTATGCATGTATGTATACACTGTTGTCACCCTTTAGAACTTGATCTTTAAACAAAGAATTAAAAGGGAACTGGAGAGAACTAGAAAGTTGTTTTATCTTTGTCTGAGGTTCTTTAGTAATGAACATCGATCAATCTATGGAACAAAAAATTCACGACTGTATACATTCGAGTAAACTGGTGCCAAAATGAATTTATAACAGTCTTGTGCTCAAAGTTAACACAGTTTAGGTCCGGTTTAGTGTTATATAGTGTCATCCCTTCATCAAATCATTATTATTTTCAATGGTTTTAGTATGCTGTATTGTTTAAACCGATGTTATGTAACTCACTTAGTACACTTTTATGTGCATAGTTTTCGAACTCATTGTTTATATGAGTGCTAGTGAATATTACCTAATTAACTAAATTAGGAAGAATTTGAGTTCATTACTTGGAACACAACAGATTTAATCACGAAGTTTCCACCTGTGCCGATTGGCGTATCTGTGTTTCAATAAACCATTATTGAAGATGAACATCAGATACCATCTCTTAATGTAACTCACAAAATAAAGCTATTCTTGATAACTTAATCATATCATATTTTCATCTACGTTATATCCTGACAATGGATCAATGCTATTAATTTAGTTGTTTTTCATTAAGGACAGACATTAGTAGGAAAACAACTAAAAACCAGGGATCACTGGACAAGTGTTTTGTTTTAATTGAAGACGTTTTATCAGCACTCATCAACGAGCATACGATAGAACGATTTCAGGATCCCTAAGACATACATCAAAAGGAACTAACCTTTTAGTCCACTGAATTAGTATCCAGAGATTTTCATCATTAACATCAGTCGATTCCCAGTGTTACATAATCCTAATCCATAGTGGTAATTGTTTTATTCATGACATTGTTGAACCACATTGGCTAATGTTTTCTTACCAGATTTCTATAAAATAACCATTTTGTCTAGAAATGTATGGACTATCGCTGAGTTAAGTCGAAACGACAGTTTAATATTCTACCGTTTACTATATAATGTGAAAGTGACTACTCTAACATCTGTAGGTACTCATTTCTAAGCTATTTCAAAATATGATAAGCCAGCTGTCCAATCCATTTTGGTTTCCAACGCTTCATCTCTTTATGTCAGTCTATAATAAAAAATTAACTTCACATTGAACAAACACCACGAACTCTAAAGTTTAATAAATCTGTCTAATTACATCGTAATTTTCATCAAATCAATAAAATATTTTCTCATAAAATTTATTAGCATATGGTTATTCTTGATTATTTTATCGTCAATTATTACATAATCAATCACAGAATTTTTTTTTCTAGAACATAAGTTCACTTGTCACCATTCTAACCTGAGTATACAATATTACATAACTTTTTTAAATTATTCACACCTAATTCAAGTAAATCATTAGATTTGTAATGTAACTTATTATTAACCTTTATATATAAGATACTATCATATATTCACATAATTACACTATTGGGAATAAATTCACTATGTTCTGCATTCATTCTAATTGAGATTTAAAAAAAAGGTGATTATGTAATACCATGTTCGTTTTATAGACCTTAGAGGTCTTTATGTCTCCATTAGTAATTACTAATGGAACCATGGATGAATATTATTTTTTTTACTTTATAATGTATAATTATGAGGAATATTTTTTTGTAATTGATTAGGGTGTAATTGAATACAATTTGGAGGGGGGGGGGTTGTGGAGATAGTTAACTGTCAATTTTCATATCACAAAATGATCTGAATCAGACAACCATTGATCACCTGGAAGCATTAGACAGCTGTTTCATCCCAGCATGGGATTCCTCAGCGCATCCACGACTCCATCGGGGGTCGAGCCTAAGACCCTCTGGCTCCGCGGCGAGCGCTTTACGATTGAACCACTGAGTCAGCTCCTAACAGCTGATATTTCCAACTCCGTCAATTCGCGATACGTTGAAAAGACCTCATCTCTGCCATCGGTGGGTAACTGCCTCATACCCGACACGTTTGAACTCCATAGGTCACGTCTTCTCACTATTACTTCAGGAATTACCTCAACGAGCTAGTCACTAGTGAGCTGATATTAGTTACAATTGGGGACCGGGGGTGGGTTTGTGGAGATAGTTAACTGTGATTGAATAACTTTTCAATGAAATAATTATAATCTACAAATTCATATAGAAATTTACCAAGTGATAAGTCAAATTAATGAATATTGACTATTTTTAATACTGTAACTGTGAAGAAATATCAATGGTTACAATGAAGCGGCTATTTATTTTTGTTTACATCTTACTGTTGATGAACATATTCAATTGATGTAACAACAACTTTATAGGATTCAACAGTATATGCACCGTGTTTTGATGCTAGGTGGTTAGAAATAATCAACAAGAAACTTGAAAATATGGTATTCTGGTAGTTAACGTTCATCATCATGAATTGCTTCTAATCTTCAAATAACTAGCTCGCAGACAACTATTTAAGGATTATAGAATGAGGTTACGATCAGAATATTTGAATCGGAAAGTATCATTCAGTAAAGATCAATGATATTACTTTAGATCTCAAATGAAACAATAAATCTCACGATTCTGCAAATATACTTTTTGGAAAAGTTCAAACTTGCATAAAACCTAGGTCAGGAAAGATTTTCTGCAGACTAACTTAATAACCGATTATTAATGGAAGTAACTAGCAGTCTTCGAATGACCAATGTTCGTATCAAAACATTTCGTAGGGTTAGGATTGTGAATGAGGACACACGTAGTTTTAACTATGACATTCCACCCAAACAGTAAGGGAATCTGAAAGATAGAGGAAGGAGAAGATAAGATAGTGATTTTGGTTTCGATGGATAATGTCAACTCACATGAATCTAAAGTCGAAAACGTTATGCTGAGTTATTTAAATTATATATTAGGTTATCCCAAATGAATAACTGTTCCCCACTCTGAGTCTATAACAATAATTTTGTCATTCTAGTTGTTTCATTTATGCTAAAGGGGTACGAAAGGTGAATTGGGAATTGACTTTTGTGATTCAATATTACATTGATGTTGATGAAACAAATTCTAATACTTAGCTGAGAATGTACAGTATCATTGGCAACGACTGTTTAACGTTTACTGAAAGACCTGAATGTCATGCATTTGATTCGGTGAGCATGAACTGCTGAGCAGTCTTATGTTAGGTCAAATATCTGTTTAGTGTTCCAATGGTTATTACTTATACCCAACCGATATCAGTCTGTGACGAATATATACACATAAAAATAAGTCAAGTGGTGACAATTAACTCGGAAAGGCTGAGTGTACAATATTGGTAGTACATAACTCTGAGGAGTTTAAAATACATGGTAAATACAGCTGATATTTTATGACTGAAGATAATTTTTGTTACCGACTGATATCGTTCAGAGAAGCCCTGAAACCAAAAGAATACTGATCATATATTTTTACAATTCTCAAGCAATTCGTACGCATCAACCTATACAAGATTAAAGTAAGGACTTTTAGTTCAAGCTGCAAACCTGTATACATTACAGTCGAGAACTTAATCTATATTTATTTTTGAGATTGAGCTAAGAGTTTCACCATGTTAACAGCGTGACATGTATCTGTCATTGCACCGAATGATTATCTTTGTCTACAATAAAATGAATATATTATAAACACAAAACAGTTTCTGACTTGTTTCGTTATTCAATTATCCTGAGGTAAATCCAGTATTGTGTGGTAGGTGGGTACTTCAAGGGAACTACAAACTGGCGGAAAAAAATTCACACCAAATAATCTGCATAAACTGTTTAATTAAATAATATCAGAAACCACTGAACAGCTGTTTCTCCCTTGAGTGCCATTTAACTGTACCCATCCACGATCCTAACAAATATTAAACCAAAGACCTTCACGTTCCATGGACAAAGCTAGACCAAATAATTCACATATTTTAACTTTAATCAATTCGTAATATTCTACAATCAGTTCTACGCAGTTACTATTCAGTGGTTCCTAGTTTTTAGTGGTTTTCCAGCTACCTTTCATCAATTTATTATATTTTAGTAATTACAGAACTTTAATAATTAGTCATTAAAAAGCCTAGGTTCGAATTCTTTAGGGAATTGATTGATTCATACAGAAATGCACTATCATGAAACAATCTGTCAAGGATGGAATAAGTTATTGATTAAAAGATAATCTGCTATTGTAGTAGATAGTTGAATGTAGCTCATTCACTAAATATTAAGCTGTGAACGTTACTGTTTGCATGAGGGCTAATGATATTATCCGATTACTCGACACATATGTTAATGAGATAGACTTTGAACTTGTTATCTATTGGTTGAAATTTAACCAATTAACCACTAAACTATTACTTTACTTCCTGAATAATGTGAATATCATGTCCATTAATCGAAACCGTTGAGATAATCTTATCCAGAGCACATTTGAACTACACAACGTGATAAAAAATTGCCGATTAGTTAGTAATATAAGTAATTCTACCACAGACAAGGTGAATGAACAAACTTGTACGTGATAATAAACTTACTTTATTCATTTACAACATTTCAATAATGAATTGTAAGAACGTTATTTGGCAAATATAGTTATAGTTCAATTGGGATGGTTATTTTTGTGGAGATTGGTTATTTATTTGATTGAATATGTCACAGATTGATTTTGGCAGGGTACCACCGAAAACCAGGGAGCACCAGACAGCTGTTTCGTTCAAGTGTTGGACTTCTCAACAGTGTGCACCCCAGATTCCAAACCGGGGGCAGGGAAGATTTGTATATCAGAAGGGTGACATCAGTGATGTTACTTTCTCTCAGCTGACAGACAGTTGACATAACAAGTGTTGACAGAAGCCAAATAAACATAACGGGGACGAAGAAATCTATCAATCATTAATGTAGCTCACAACTATGTGAGTTTTATGCTGATGATACCATCGAAAAAGCCAACAAACGCCTAGTTACTAAGCTATCCATCTCATAAAATCCAATTGTACCTGAAACATTCTAGTCAATTCGAATAATTCATTGTGATATTTTCCTTGTCTAATTTAACATCTGTGTTGTAAACTTTTATCTCACATTTTATCATAGACTATCAGTGATTCCAAGGAACAGGTGAAGTGAAACCCTATAGACTTTTCCCAACTTTTGTTATCAGAACATAAACTTTATTTAAGAAGATCTAACTTTATGATAACTACAATATATAGTGGGTATCGTGATGCTTTGAGTACAAATGGAATACTTTAAGGTGATTGTTAAGGCGTCCTACGACAGTGTGAAACAGGTACGAAATACAATACGGTTTTCAATACGTACCTTTGTGATGAGTATAACAACCACAGTATACAAGGAAATCTTCATAAAATAACATCACTTCACATTATTCGTATGCTTAATCTAACAACTGGTGTTGAGATAGTTCTAGTTCAAACTTATAACTATCTATTTCGAAGTGTAACAGTAACTTCATGATAACATAAAATGAAGTTCATGTTGTATTACACCTTCTTTCTAACCAAAATCATAAATCATTCACTTTTGTTTCAGATGTCTAAATGAATTATGCTCATCACATGATCTTATGATCATAATCTAGATCTTGAATGATGTATTAAGTACACCACCTACAAAGATACAACTTTTCAATCCCCACCTCTCTGATTAGTTTACATTGTCATATTTCAGTTAAAAATCATGATTGTTTTCTATTAATAATCCGTATTTACTTTAAGAAAGCATGCATATTATGGAATACACATGATCATTTTGAAAACATGAATTTTCTTTTTTTTCTTCTAAATTTTCTATTTTAATTCAAGTTAATCCAGTACGTCGACAACGACGTGAACGTACCACTTTTACACGACATCAGTTATTAATGTTAGAAGAATTATATGCTAAAACACGTTATCCTGATGTTTATGTACGTGAAGAATTAGCGTTAAAACTGCGTCTACCAGAATCACGTGTACAAGTGTGGTTTAAAAATCGTCGAGCTAAAGGACGTAATCAACAAAGACAAAATTCAGCAACTGAAAATAATTCAACAAAAACGAATACAAATGTTTGCCAGTATGAAAATATCAAATAAAAATATGATTTAACAGTATCATGAAGAAGATACTTAATCTTTATCTTTAAAGTGAGTCACTTCTTTTAAGTGTATCCACTCATGTGTATATAAATAAGTAAACCTTACTTTAGCATTTTATAACACCTCAACAGATAATATCTCTGTACTAGTGATCACACGGTAACTTAATAGGTAGATATCACTCACTGCTAAGAACTTAGCAATTAAGATAATAGTGATTACTTAGTGATAAGTCAGTTTAACTACCTTAGTTGAATAAGGAAGTCTCAGTTGACTGTGAAGGTGATGTAGATTTGCATACCTGTCGAAGCTCAAAGTAAGAGTTTGTGATAGACGTCAGTTTTTAGGCTATTCTGCTGACATATCTTTGTAATACAATGAATATGATAAAAGTAGGTCGATAAATACGAAATTATTAGATATTGTTATTCTGAAAAATTAAATAAGCAAATTTTTCTCCATATTACAACAGCTTACTTACGAGTAGTAAAAATTTATAAAAGTAAACATTTCTAACTTGACAATGAAAATATCCTGTAGTTTATTACATCTGAAGCATTTAACAAATTTTTTTATTGATTTTTTTCCCGATAACGTAATGTGATAAATTTAGGCGCACCCCATATTGCATACACTTTCCAATGACGTATATTCATCCGCTGAAATCTATGAATCATTAGGATGCAATCACGAGATGAAAAACTATTCAATTAGGAAATAATACCCAACATGTATACAAAAAGTTTTCTGGCTTTACATAATTAAAGGCAAATCATAAACAATACTGGATCTTGTTAGGTTGATCAGTACATACCAATAAACTGTATCTCATATCCTATAGGAGCTCAAGATCAATAAATTCAAATATTAAGAATGTCAATATTACCCTTGGTCTGTTTGGTGTTTTCAACATGTACTTATGACCTTCAACTATAATAAAAAAATCAATTCAGAACGATGAGCAATGAATTTATGTCTTGTTGCTTAGACCAGTGGTTAAATTGTAAGAGGATAGAATTTGATCAGTATTCACTAGTTGCTACGACGTGATCAATTTTTAAAAGAAATAGGTGTGTATCAACAGGACCAAAATTACGTTCAGAAGCCCTCACTAATAGTGATATCAATACGTAACCCATTTAAAAAGTTGGCGATAGTCTAGACATAGTGCTTATTTGATAACTTACTGTTAAGTGCATCGAACCGTTATATATTTGAGTCTTAGAATAAGCATTAATAACACTGAAATATAGATGCATCGAAATGTAATGCATATCTTGAATTCTACTGCTAATCTCAATCTAGGCAATCCAAACTCATCATTAGTCTTATTCGTATTCTAACACTGGTTACTAAGCCATAAATGTAACTATGTTTCATTTTAGTTCATCAATAAAAATAACAGTTACAATGTCTACAAACTGTCCTATATCATAGTCAATTGTGTTGCTATGATCACTGTTTGCTCTTACCAATCTTTCGAAGTAAACCATCATACATTTATGCATATTTCATGAAAAGCTAAATTTGGAAATAGACTTCTTCTGCCAAATGTCTTTCATTTATTTACTGATTTATGTATTCATTCATTCATTCTTCCTTCATAATGACACGGTCTCTACAAACATCTCATCAATTCTTAAACTCTATATACCAATGCACATAATTACACCATTATATCAAAAACACTTACATTGCATTGTACAGTTTTAATATGAAAAACAAGTACAAACAAACAAATCATCACGATCTCTGTTATTATCTTTCCCAGGGTCGGTATTTTGTTCTATTTCCTATTTCTTCAGTTTCTTTGCTCTATAATTCAGGATTTCAATGAATTCTATGAAAATACAATGTAATGCATAAATGAGTTTCTGTTAATTCAGATTCTCATTGAGTTGTATGTCTCATATACATTATTATCTATTCACATATAATCAAGAGATAAGATATTATCACTTGTCTCTTCCTAACTACAATTATTTGCTATAGGCCTTGTACACCAAATCCTCATATATATATATATATATATATATTGTGATATCACTATTATTATTACTATTACTATTCCTATTATTATTAAAACAGTAAAATAAATTGTTTATTAGACCTATTTATCTTAACTTACTAACTAGTGACTAAGTTATAAGAAGGTCCCCATGGAAAAGTATTATGACTTGAGAAAAGGAAGAGATTTGGTTGGGTGTTGTAGCGAACGCCAATAAGGTGTGTCTAGTTGATAATGCGCGACTGCCCTATGCCCACTCACCTCCACAGGCCGATAATAGAAGAACCAAAATCGGAAACCGGAAAACAACGAAAAACCGGAAACGTATTGTATTTTAATCATGCCCTTATATATACACAAAATCAGATCACGCAGTAAACCAATCACAAATCTAACATGGATACAAAACAATGGGAGGAGTGGCAGTGAATGGGGACAAGTTATACACAACTAAGCAACTGTAGTTCATAGTAAGGAACAATATACTAAGAGTAAATATACTAAACGGGAGGACTATGTAAGGGGAACGTAACAGTCATAGAAATGAAATTATTACATTGTCCACAGTTATAATAATTGAAATAATGTTCTAAAGCACAGTTCTCAAAGATAATCAATCTTCATTAGGTTCCCGTCATATCAAAACTAAAAGGCAAACATTGAAAACATATGTTGATAATGGTACAAGAAATTGTATATCAAGCTTTTCCCGATATCCGAATTTCTAGGGAACAACCACTGATGATATTCAGTATTCCGGAGATCTAAACTAGAATAGAACAGTTCTTAAACCAATAATTTCTAGTTTTCTATGATTAATCCATGAATTGGTAAATTTGTTGATAATAGTTCACGGCTTCTGATCACAAATTCATTTGTGTTACAATATGCTGTCGGTCTGTTACAATGTAGTGATGTGATATGCTTATTGAAACTGTACAAAACTCAAAAATGTGATAAGTACCGATCCTCTACTTATTAATGTTCAATATAAGTAATATCATCGAGTATTATGTAGGATACGTAGGTTGTTAGCTGTTTATGTCCTAAGTGAATTTCAATTACTACTGATAAATTTGCCTTTTACGTTTCTGTAGATCGGATTTTAATCACCTAGGACTACAAATCTTCATTCAAATGCTACAGAATTGCATACCACTCAGTACAGTAGTTAAGTATTGATAATCAGAACTGAATGTGATCAATCTTTGATGCCAGAAATGCATCATAAGTAGATTGCTTTTATGTAGAAAAACATAGGATACAGTGACAGTGATTACCAGTGAAATCTAGAACCTGCCCTTCATCCTGACTAGGACTCTTCAGCTAGATATATCTACATCTGTGGTTTGATTTTCACACTGAAGCTCGAAGCCTTTGCTTCATGTTTCATATCTCAATGCTTTATTCTATGAGTTAATGAGTCCCAACAGTCAATGATTTACTCAATGAGTAATATATTTGCCATCACCGTTTAAATTATCAAAATTCAGCCTGTGAATAATTCATATACAATCCATACAATACTATCCATATGAAGTTGCTTAGAAACGCTCAATGAAAGTTAATACGAAGCTTATGAAGAGGTGAAAACGGACAGGGGTTTTACATCTCTTTTTTTTGAAATAGAATCATTTTGTTCAAAATGTAAATTTATAAGTACAATATAAAAAATCAAAATGTTTTGATGATATTTTAAGGGGTAATAGTTATCCAGAAAAGAAAATAATAAAGTATACAATTTAACTAAATACAACGAAAACTGACATCATTTACAAATTAAACATCTTTTCTATAAATGGTCATCTTCAAACGGTGTATTCATTATGTACACTTTTTTGACGACCCATCGACTAACTTCAGTTATTCAACAATCCATAAAATTTGACTTGATCTTTAATAAGTTTCGACTAGACTTATTAGAATATGAAGCTAAGATATTGATTGATCTAAAGTAATTTTTTCGAAGTATCTTGTACTAATTATGCTGATTTCTTAATTGGTCTTCAGACAGATGATATTTAATGATGCTTCAACCTTCAACAGTTGGAAAGATGACGACACTATTTAGGCTTTGATTGAGGTGAACTACCTGTGTATTGTTATGATCCGTTTAGGATACATATATAACAATATAGAATGATCACTTTCAATTCATAACAAACTAACAGGATAATTTAAATACTTTCAGATTATTCAAACTGCTAAAGTTTTGTTACCAACATAACTCATGCACATCATCTATTTATGCAGCATCATTAATTATAGCCATTAACTATCGTCACATATAGATCTCAGGTAGTAAAAACTAGATAGCAATTTCACCTTATGAACGTTCCATGAGACTCCTCAGAAGTGCACATCTACAACACTAGTGGTCTGGTGTTTAACACTGATAAAGTCGTGGATACACACCTGTCTTTAAAAAACCATATTAAAATAATTATCATTATTACGTTGTAGTAATTATTGAATAAAGTGAAAGTAATGTGGTGAAGAAATTAGGATTATGCGAAACTCGGAACGGCCTGACTACTGTAAACGTGTGTTTATACGACGTAGACCTGGTGCGTCAGTCCATGTTCCCACACCCGATTAGCGCAGCAAACGATGAACAACACATTAGTAAAAGTAGTCTTTTCTTAAATGGTAGTAAGAGGAAACAGTGGACATATATAATATGATACTTCGAAGAGGAAATAGTTCGTGGTGAGAAAAGCATAAAGTAATTTTGAGCTCACGATTTAATAAGAGATAAAGAGCGAGAGCACCTACCCCACTGTCACCAATTCTAAGCTATGCCAACCAGTGTCCAGCAGCAAATTGATGGAAGCCAACCAAATAGCCTTCATCTACCAACACAGCTCAGACCAGCACGCATTTACTTCATGGACCGATGACATGTTTTGGTTTGTTCACCGTTTGCATCCTTCCATTCCTTCCTAATGTCAGTTGACTTTAGCTATCGAGGTAGGCGGTGGTTGGGTATACGTAATACGCATCCAGTTCACGTCACTTGATAAAGATTTACAATCACATCGACTGATTTACTATTTTTTAGTACCCTACTTCTAACCACAACCACCAGCGATGTTCGAAAGGCATTGATTAAAAAATGCCAATAGCCTACAAATGTTATCTACTCTCACCAGTGATGTTACACATCCATACAGTAAGAGAGGACAGACTTTTGGGCAGTATACTCGTCCTTTAATTGGTTGACGGATATCTTACCTACGCTACAGGTAGCGTGTGCTGATAAAAGTCAAGAGAGCTTTGAATGCTACTTATTTATTGTACAAATATACTATATAACGGTTCATGTCTAACCAGTAGATATTTCGTATTCTGGGGAGTGAAAGGTTACATCAGAAAAACTGAAAAGCAAAAGAGCAGAAGGAAAGAGTGAACTCACAACGTGGTAATCACATTAGGTGTACTTTCACTATACAGTGATTGCAATCGATCAAAATAAGGTATGGCAAGACTGTAAACCAATCACAAACTGATTATGGAAACTGGAAATCTGAACAAATTTAAAATTTGTCACAACGATTGAAAAAAATTAACTTGAACTATTTCGATTAGTAATTAAAAACAAACCAGAGTTTTTATTGTTCAACTCGATTAATACTAAGAAATTATTAAAACTAATAATTCAGTCAACTAAGATTAATACCAATCTCTACAAAACATCTCAATTCAATTACGATGATCAGCTTGTTACTTAATAACTTCACGATGTTGTTGAAGCTCTAGTGAGAAGTTGTGACTGGTGGAGTTCAGACTTATCGAGAATGAGACAGTTATCACCAATGACAATACAATAGATGACCGTCGAGCTATATTACAAATTGATTGAAGTGAGGATTCTACGACTGGATACCGGCTGGCCCAATAGTGTGGAGGATTATACCTTCGCTAACCTAGAGCCCCTGTGCCAGAATCTATAGTGAGCACTACTGAGAAGTGCCATACTAGAATAAGCTATCCAATATTACCTGGTTTTTAATTATACCCTATCAATATCAATCTCCGACGAATTCAATCAATTAAGACTTAATATCAATCTCTACAAACTTTCTCAATTAAATCAAATATGTTTATATAAGAAAATTTATTCTATTTGATCTGGATCATTGAAAAGAAAAAGAAACATAAACATCATCATCATCATTATTATCATTAAAATAATAATTTTAATGATTTTTCAATTTGTTGATAAATTTCTTTTTCAATTGAACGTTTTATTACACCATCATAGATACGAAAACGATTGAACATTTTAAAGAATACAGTAAAAACACCTTTACTATCAAAGTGTAGATGATTCCAATGAATAACTGTTATCTTCTTTACATTAATTGGTAATAAGTTGTCATGGTTGACTGATTGTGTTAATAGTAAATCTAAAAAGATTTTAATGGATTTTATTTTGATTTCTACTGGCTGAAAAAAAGAAACAAAAAAAAATGTATAAATATACTTCATGAAATATTAGATGAGTAAATGTTGTAGTGAATGTTGAGTTCGATATCTGTTGCATCTCAAAGTGTATGATGATAGATTCTTTCGATTTTTATTCAGTGATACAATATAGGCAGATATTCCAAGTATTGTCTGAATCTATTACTCAGGTATGATAATCCAATAGGAAGATTAAGAATCAGATACTTTAGGCATAAGTATCATACTACAGAAATACTGAATTACATATACCATATCAAAAGGTATATATATATGTATAAATCATAGTTATCTATCCATTCAGTTGTGATTCATTACCTGTCTGCTTACTCTTAAAATAACCGATCACTACAAACGTAAGCCAAATATGTCAATAACACGTAATAAGGTGAACTAGACAATCGGAAAGTATTGAATAATTGTTTCGTCCTAGTATGAGACTCTTTTGCTGTATGATTTGTGGACGTTACTTAACAATGGTAATCAACAAAATCGAGCTAGATATACCAAACTAATTAAAGTTTGAAATATAGAGCATATTCAGTGAAGAAAAGGTTCTTTTCGACAATGTCGTTTAATTTGCCTGTACCATCACAATGTGACATCGAATTTCACATAGTTTGGTCACTTATGAAATACAGAGGCGTGTTGCATTTCAATTAAACAACGTATTCAAAAATTATCACAAGTTAGTTTGATACGTGTAACACAATTGTATCGAGTCGAACATGTTTAGATATATCATTTATCAACATAAAGATATAATGTAATGAATATCTGATTACTGAAGAAGGTTGTCTTGATGAACACAGTTTATAGATGATAATAAGTTGAATATGCAGAGCACAATGATAATTGTTTGGGTTGGATTGTGACTGGCAAGCAGAATGCAAGACATGCGTTTCGTTCCATTTGTGACTCATCAGCCAAATATACTCGCATCTCAGTACTGATGTTCTCACCCTGACTCAAATGCAGTTCGTTTCGTGTCAAACGCCACTTCGTTTACCACTAGGCACAGGTGTGTGGCTGTCTGGACTCGATAGTCTAGTGTAACGGTGTGTAACTGGAATATGGAGACGAACCATTTCGAACCGAGGAGTGAATGCTTTATATCACATTAAAATCGGAGTTTAAATAATTTGGTGTATTTCCCAGAATAGTCTAAATTTGTAGAGAACACATTCTGTCATTGTAAAGTCGAAATGTTATATTGAATTAGTTTGAACACTTTCTCTTATCTACGTTGATTTTAAGTGATACATCGACTAACTAGTTCTTGTTTTATTTAACACTGTTTATAGTAAGCTACTAAAGAAACCACGTTATCAGTGATTCTCCGAATAATAGTCTAGTTGGTGAAGCAGGACTTTATAACATTGCTGTACTGTTGTTTTAAAACCTTATCTTTATGACTCGTCGAAGAAGTCACTAAATGTTATTTTCAAACAGTATCTCCTATATATAAGCATTAAAAACGAATGAGCAATCACTATGACTTCATATATTTCGTCGTTTCTCATCAGCTACTTTAGAATCTGGAGTTAGTTTATATTATCTGATATCCAATATAAAGAAAATAGTTGAACACAGAATTTTTCATTGAAAGAATACTTAGAATGGAACCTATTTAGAGAATCAGTAGCTCATATCTAATAAGCTCCAAGTAAGCTTTCTTTTCAACGTCATTCAAAGTAATATAAAAATTATATTCGAAGAAGAGAATCAAGGAGAAATTTGCTATTGGTAAAAATCTTCTACTGAAAGAGTTCACCAATAAATATAGAAGGACAAAAATAAAGGAAATTAAGTATTCTACGGCTGAGGAAAGACAATTTTCAGGAGACTTGGTTTCGAAAGTCATTAAATCACCACATAGGTTGACTCTAGACAATAATACACATTAGAAAAACCTAATCCAGCTTGAAAACTTAACTCGCTTTTTCAAACAAATTAGTAGTTGAGATAGTCAAATATGAACAAATACTCACTTCAAGTTACTTCTGTTTATGTTAACCAGTCTACGTATACATCCAGGAACATATGTAATGGAACAGTTGAAGTAAAAGTTATTATTCTTAATCCCTAACATTCCCCATGAAGTGAGACTAGGGGATAAATAATGCGATTGTCAATTATCTGTTAGATAGTAAACATAACGTGGTGATATGTCAAGCACCTAAAGAAGATTGGTTATCATCTAGAACAGTTTTTTCGTTAGTCCATTACATTAATTTTAATTGCATACATGATGAATATTTTATTCCAATTATTAATGCGTTCTTGTTACTCTATCCTCCCGTTTATCAAATTAACTGTCAGTATACCATTTTTCAATTATGGACTACAGTTACCTAAATGTGCATCCATTGTTCCAATTCACCGTCAATATTGCTCTTATTTTGCATTAATGTTAGTTTCCTAATTGGTTGACTCATTAGCCCGGTTTTTTGTATATATAAAGGATTATCTAAAGTATAAATTGATTTTGTCTGCTTGTTCATCAGTCGTGTGTTTTTCGTATTCTAGGTTTGGAACTGAGAAGACAGAAGGGCAGACATAAGGTCATCGATTAGATACTCCTGTTAGCATTGATCACCGTATTAGCACGTACAAGGTCAAATCAAGTAACTGACTAAACGATCACGTAATAATAAGTAGATATTTTTAAGTAATTCGAAATAATCAATAAGTAAAGAACTTTAAGGGTATGCTCGATGTAAGGCAGTTACCCACCTGTTGCAGAAGATGAGGTAGAAAAAATATATCGCGAATTGATTGAGGCAGAAACATCAATCGTTAGAGACTGGTTAAGTGGTCTAATGGTAAAGTGATCTCTATGGAGATGGAGGGTCGTCGATCACCGACGGGGTCATGGATACATACTTCTGAAGATTTCCAAGAACGAGGAAGCTGTCTAGTGTTTCTTGTTAGTCTGTAGTTGTTTAATTCAAACCAATTCTCGATATGGAGTTGTCACATTTTTCTTAGTTTTATTGATGTCTCTGTTCATATAACTATTAAGTACTGTTATTCATATATGATTGCTTGTATGCGAACATGTCTATATCCCTTACTACATTGCTCCAGACGTATTTGTTAATTCGATCTTCATTTTCTTTACAAATCATTGGTCTCTGCCATTCTCACATACAAATTTGATACATTAAAGACAATTTTGCTCGCCGATGATACAATTTCAACAGTACAGACATGATGTTTTTACTAAGTTATTTGTACTTTGACTAATGTGGAAGTTTTAAAACTTCAATAACTTCAAAATTAAATCACTGATTGTCGTCACGAGGTAGATCAATATTAATTTATCCATTGGAATGTATGTATGTATGTATGTACAATCAACATAGAACCTGGCACATGTGTGCATCGGTTCAAGTTGCCATACCACCATGGCACTGCAAGATTAACACCACCACCACTAGTAGAAATCACTTCAATAAAATAAATAATAGTAACAAGGAATGTGAACATATAGAATATGGTTCAGGAGGCGTTGAAAGAAAGTAATGGAATAATTTAAAGCTCATGATTTAAGGGAGGACAATGAGTGAATACATCTGCGCCATTGTGACCGATTCTGGGCCATGTCACTCAGTGTTTCTAGCCACTGGTTACGGTAATCGCGAGGACCCCATCCAGGTAGTCTGAAGCTACCGACACCACTTAAACCGGCAGTCAGTGACTTCATGGACTGATGCAATGTTTTAGTTTGGCCACCTCTAACTCTCTTCCATCCTATTCCTATATCAGCCAGCATTGCGCGTCGAGGAAGACGGTGGTTGGGCATACGCAACACATGTCCCAACCACCTCAGTCGATGAAGATTCACAACCTCATCGACTGATTTACCACATTTGATTAACACCCTTCGTCTAACCTCGTTATTACTTACTCGGTGATCCCAGCTAACGCGAGCGATGTTTCGTAGACATCGATGGTCGAAAACTAACAACCGTCGAGTGTCATCTACCCTTAATGGCCACGTCTCACACCCATACAGTAAGACAGAGCGAACTGTTGCGCAGTACACTCTCCCTTTCGTTGAGAGACGAATATCTCGTCTACGCCATAGGTGACGTAAGTTGGCAAAAGCCAAACGAGCTTTTTGAATTCGTACTGAGATTTCGTCAGAGACTAACCCATTAGGGCTAATCAGACTTCCAAGATAAGTGAAGTGGTCGACGTGCTCAACTACTTCACTCCTTATCTTTAGTTCACGTGTTGACGAAAACCAGTCCTGGAGCAATAGTTTGCATTTAGCAGGGGAGAAACGCATTCCGAAAATGCTTGCATTCGAGCTTATTGCTGTTAAAAGCTGCATCGTATCAGCGTCTTCGCCGAACAGGACTATATCGTCAGCATATTCTAAGTCAATAAGTGGATCTCCTGGTAGGAGATCGATTCCTGAAGTATTCCAATGAAGTATCCATTGGAATACTTCATTAGGTTTGTAAACAGGATCAAGATAAATTGATCATTAGTATACTATTTTAACATACAAATATTGAACCATATAAACGTCTCTTATAATCACTCAGTATTTAATTTTCTTTTGAATAATCTTCATTGATGAGAACTCTTTAATGTGACGATATAAAGTATACACAACCCTTTCATCTTAAATGATATCATTGATTCCAAGTTGTAAACCAGTTGGTGAAAAACTGTTAAAAAACATTATGCTGCTATGATAGTCATTCGTGCGATTTCAAATGATCAGTAGAGCATTTACAATCATGATGTAAGTAATGTTCAGTGATGGATTCCATCCCGAATTACTCAGTTACCCCGTTCTCAACCATTATCCCTGAGGCTGTTCGTGTTGAGACTGATCCCCCCTGCAAAGCTGAGACAATTACATTGATAAGTCACTGAGTAGTGACCGATGTTATGGTTGTTTAGCTAAGTTGTAAAAGTCAAAAACTGTGAAGTTAGACGACTAATGATCGAATCCACCTAGAAACATTAGTTGCTTCCAGATTGCGGATACAATTTGATGACAAGTGCTAAGTATCACGCAGCGTTTCTTATCGACTACTTTCAAACCACCACCTTACTCATTGTAGTTCACGCGATGTGGAATCACTTATATTTTCAACCATAAAGCAATTCAATCGATAGAATTAGATTACATCGATCACTTACTAAATGAACAGGGATGAGACTGAAAGTACCGAATTAAATATATTTGATGGACATTAAAAATTTCACGAGTAATCACAATCTATATTTGATGGTGATTATCACTACTTTTAAAAAAATAAACGATTGAGATTAAAAAAGAATCAACTGAAAGTTAATTTGACTACTAATAAATAGTCTACTTATTAAAGATTTTCAGTGAATATTGTCTTTTGATATTACTTCAAAGTATATTTCGGAAAGGAGTTTCATTGAGAAGTAACGTTAAATGACGAATAGTAAATGTAAATATATTCTTCCCGATTTGATATTTTTCATCGTAGCCTGTTCATTACTCCAGTTTATCAACGAACTTCACAATACTTTTGGTTTAATAGGTCAAAATCTGGTAGTTTGTACTAAGTGTTTATAGTTAAGAATCAAGGAAATCACCCAAATAACTTCCGAATTATTCAGATTTTTTCATAAAATCACCAGACCTTCTAACTATCTTAAATGTTTATTATTAGATAACTGTAAGAAGAATTATCAGGAAGTTCAGTGAGAAATAACCAAGTAGTGAATAAGACAACAGCTTACCTACGATACTGATAGTAGTTTACTAAGAACTTACTAAGGTTCAAAATGTAAGATACACAACACCAACTCTGTGTGTTGAAGTGTGAATGTTATGAATTAGATGCAATGTAGAATGACGTGTACGTACTAATGATATGTTGCAAAACGTGAAGAAAAGAGGTGTAACTTACTCCTTTTTTCATTGCTAATGTACTTTGTGCTGAAAATTACTACATAGATAAACGAAAACCTTCATTACATCATCAACGCCTAATGATATAATCCATTCGCCTCAGAGAATTCAACAATTTGAAAACACTACATTACACAGTTTGTTTAGTTATAGTGACGAAAGATTGTTATTATACAACAGTGCTGGTCTATCCTACTGCATAAAATAGGAAAAAAGAATAAACAGTGTTTATTCTTGAAAGATTAAATTCATTGTGTCTTCATGATGACGTAACTGAGTGTAATCGAAGAGGTAATTACAGTTGAAATTAGACCAACTGGTTTAATCCTTTAACATTGAACTAGAAATACTAACTGTCAAGTTATTCACATTGATACTATTTTTTCACACTAATATTTAATGAATGAAGGTCAAGTGACTTAGATTACTGGCTACAATTTAATTTAATCGATCGATTTAAACAAGTATGGTGGACTAGACAACTTTATATTGATTTTTAGTCAGCCATCAATCAATGTAGACATCTTATTCATAGCTAGATAATCTCATGGCTTTTTATCAAAAAGTTACTTCATCTCCGTGTTTACGCCTTGATGAGATATGTCAACTATTATAACACTTAGGTTAAAATAACTTCTCCTCAAAGTGTCCTGATTTATATATACTACCATTGTGAACATTATTAATTAATCTCAAAAAGAAAACTTTAAAATTACCCGAGGATTCGTTGACAACATAATTTTCATTTTGCCTTTTACTACAAGATAATCAAATAAAAGTGTAAATATCATTCGTATATCTCCTGATGGCAGATCAATAATATCAACAGGTCCAGCAAATTGAACTACAGATAGACCATGAATTCTTACATCAGAGAATTCAGCAGCACCAAATTTTACTGAATTACCAATTTTATAAACACTATCTTTACCAAAATATGTTAATAACTGTTCTATATGATATTGTAATACAGTACTTGTAAGTAGTGAATTACAACTTAATGCTTGATTCGATGTTGTATTATAAATTGTACTTGTTTGAGATAGAACTAGAAATTTTCAACATAGAAAACGGTAAATCGTTTATATATATGAGTACTTAGTCAATATATACATTAGTTACAAGGAAAACACTTCGGAGATTAATCATAACGTTTGATAAGTGTACTAAACTTATTATTTTCCGCTTTTACTTCATTAATTGAAAAACTACTGGATATTAGGATATAATCACCACCGAACGTTTTTTTTTTCAAGTTCTGATTATCAATATACTTATGCTTCCTACCTGGAATGTTGAGGGTGTGTTACACTAACCCATTCATATTCGACAGTTGAGGATTACTTCAAATAAGGAAACATTAATGAAGGTAGAGCTTTAACATGTTGGATTTGCTTACTAAATGAAATAAAAACTGGTCGATACTGAAGGATACAGAACTCACGTAGCCAACAGTGAAAAACGCTGTGGATAACCCTTGTGAAAATACTAATAGCAGAAGAATTAACCAAACAAAATTGATTACTATACAGTCAAAAAGACAATCTATGCGTTAAACCAGACTAAACTTTAATTACTGATGCATTATTGTTTATTTCAGATGGCTGACATCACTCTTTCTGAAAAACTTTCACTAACTGTTTGTCAGTAGCGTATGATAATAGTGCTCTCACATTAATGATATAAAAATCCGACTTGAAGCTTTACATCACAGACTGACTGTATCTGGAAAACGATCGAAACATAGAAAGCACTAGACAACTGTTTTGTCTTAATACTGAAGTTTTTAGAAGTTGGGCACCACCAGAGGTCAAATTCAGAATCAACAAGTTTTGAGTTTTGTACACAACCTATTTGATGGAACGTTAAACCGACTTAGACGACTAGATTGATAATTTATCCAAGGGAACGATCCCTAAAAATCTTAAGTAAATATATTTCAATGATACTTACATCTGTCAAAAACTATTTTCTTGAATGCAAAATAGAATCAGCTACAATTAACACAATAAATGAGCTACTTCTCGGTGGCCTAGTGAATAGATCAACAGTTAAAACAAAGACCACCAAGTGGTCATTATCTTTTTACTTTTAATCTTGTATTCTAAAGTTTCATTTCATATAGGAAGTAGCATTTGGTCTATATAAGGACATCTTTAGTTAAGTTTCAGTACCTGGTTACCCACAGGAAAAGAAATATATGGTGAGGAAGGTTTCTGACTTCATTTTTGTTAGATGTATATGGGCCACCATCACTATCCCATTTGCCTGAACTTTGGGATGGTACTTCTTAATAAACCCAAACTTGAGAGGGATTTAGGTATAGGCTTGTAGAACTGAGTGTAGCTGTAAAGCCATAGAAATAACTACTTGCGGTTGGTCACGCACAACCTTTTTCAAGTTTTATTTAACAAAAAAGCACCATAATTTCAAGACCTTACTGTTGGCGACAGAAATACTGGGAGGGGAAAGGAGAGGTGCATTATTTTAGAGGCTGACTCTTTATAGATGCCCACTTTTGTAGCCAGAAGGCATCATAGACGTAGATACTAAAATGTCCGTGGGGAACATCATGAAACTATCATACTCTCGTTCAACCAGCAACGTGATGTTATTCTCAAAACTTAAGTTTGCTTTTAACTGACCTGTCTGTAACAGGGCCCAAAATTCTAGTGTCGCAGCGATTAAAGATCGACTGGGTCACCAACACTTCAAGATAACAGATACGTTAGGGACTTAATTAATCTATTTACGTAACGTATGTAGTCAAACAGAAGTTGTGTTTATTGTACTGACCTCAAGCAAGTAGTTGAAACTTACAGGTTATCAATAGTTGATAACTGCATGGACTGATACTGAGTTTTAGCTTAATTCCTGACTTTCTATTAAATTTCTCATATACAAAACAATGTGATACTTCAGTAAATGATGATCTACAACCTAATCAACTGATTTACTTTCACCGTTTAGTGCTTTATACATAGCTACAGCATTACTTACGTAATTTTCCAGCAGTACATAAGCATCTAGTTGAATACAAAAGCTTTATTGCATGTTGATGAACCGCAGACTAGAATAAGATGGTTTCTTGAATAACTGACTGGTTTCAATAGTTTTTCATTACATAATGCGTGTCATATATTTGACAGAGAAACAAATATCACAAAATCATCTAGTTAGGCATAAACATAAAATGTATAAGGAAAGTTACCAAGACTATCATAAACTAATCAACTTTAGTTCAAATGAATAAATAACCTACCAAAATTGTTAATTAACAAACAGTTAATGCATAGATAAATCCAACACTTCATTCTGTATTTCAAAATTGCATAACAATTGATCTATGAAATATTATACATCAATTACAACTGATTATTTATTTGATAAGTGTCAGATGTTTTACCAATAAACAAACTTGGATTTACATTGTAATTAGACTGTTATTATTAGCTAATCAGAATATGCAACACATATGATGTTGAACCCTATCAACTTTTAGATTTGATCAAGAAATTGTTTTAGTTTCACTACTGCGTCGTTGATTTTGCGTCAATCGATTGCCGTCATTATTAGGGATATGCATTTGATTGGTTTTCTGGATTGTCTGTTCATTTTTCTAAATGTTTTTCTCTCATATAAGTCACCTCTCATACACTGTTGTGAACACCCGACCGACACATGTCACGTAACATACATCGAGGCTAGATGTAAATTTATCAAAGTTTCAATATTACAGATGATCTCCCTCATTGATCATCTGACGCAAACTGTAGGATCAATTAAAAAATGTTTTGATAATAGGTTACACCTAGTTAAAGAATTCAAATTGGTATCAACAGAGAAAAATTGGGGATAGTTCACTTTTCCTCTGAGAGATTTTTAGTTGAAAGTAGGAATTTAGGACATAAATGTTTGATATACTTCCATTCTTTAAGATGCATTTTATCAGCCACTGTATTGTAGTGTTTACTGAAACCAATGTTTTAGGAGGTATGAAGTCACTTGATACGTCACACTGTATGAGATTTGATAAAATCTCAAACTTCTCTCTTCCATTTTGTAATATTTTCTGCTGATCGTCTTCACTGAATGTTGTGCCAAGTAAGCGTGGAATAATGTTAGGTTAATATCAAATCAAAAAGCTAGTAGTAGTAGTAGTAGTAGTAGTAGTAAGGTTTGATGTACAACAGTGAATTCTTTTTTCCAAATAATGGAGAATGTAGTACTGCGTAAACTTCAGCCTCCACTA
This sequence comes from Schistosoma mekongi, assembly GCA_034768735.1. NCBI lineage: Eukaryota > Metazoa > Platyhelminthes > Trematoda > Strigeidida > Schistosomatidae > Schistosoma > Schistosoma mekongi. The sequence continues at coordinate 82,849,393 of CM068306.1, read as the reverse complement.
AAGTAGTATGTCTATGCATGTCAATTTGTAGTAGTGTATTATCGAAACATGACACTATTCAGTGTTCAGTGATCAGTCAATATAATGTCAATATAACGCCAACCTTTAAGGTAAAACATTTTTACTAAATAATCTGTCAATAACTGAGTTTACTTCAGAAAAATATTAAGTATGTGACCCATGTGCTAAAATGCAAAGACTTGAAAATAATCACCAATTAGTCTTTACTTCAAGACTTTTTACTTGTAAAGAAAATGCAAAAATTATGTAACTAATTGATCTTGAAATATTCAAATGTTGAGTGATGACGTGGTTGCTATACATAGTTTTGTACAGTTAACTGGTTCCCAACTGCAAATATTTCTAACTTTACTCATTCATTATCGTCTGTCGGTCACTGCCTCACATCTAAAATTTACAAAATTCAGCAAATTTTCTGGCTACTAAGAAGGAATTTAAAGTTATCGGTGATGAAATTAACTATTTATTAACATAAATCGATGAATTCCAGTAATTGCCTTGTGAAAAGCCAAAATCAAAATAATATTTCCCCTCTACCGTCCCCCACCCCACACCAACTTTTCAACATTTGAGCAAACTACAGAATTCATTTTTGTGTACAAGTTGAAAATCAATCGAAAATAAAAACAAGAAAACATGAAAACCTCTCTTAATACGTCGGTTAACTAATTACTAACAAATAGATATTTATTTGATTGGATATATCACAGACTGGTGTTGGCAGGGTACCATTGAAAACCAGGGAGCACTGGACAGCTGTTTTGTTCTAGTGTGGAACTCTTCAGCAGTGCGCACACACACTTGAACGAAACAGCTGTCCAGTGCTCCTTGGTTTTCAATGGTACCCTGCCAACATCAATCTGTGATATATCCAATTAAATAAAATAACCAATCTCCACAAAAATAACCATCCTAAATAGATATTTCTTAATAGAAAGTTAACATTATCTTACATTGTTTATACTTTACTTACATTCAATGTTCAATAGTTAATATATGTAATATATATTATATACATTAAAAATTATTAATATTAACCATATAATAATAAGTAATATACTCCATATAATAAGTAATATTAAACCAATTAATAAATTATGTATATTAGGCCATTCATAATGTAATTTTTCAATTTTTAATCTATACGATAATTTTAATAATTCATCATTTATATTCAATTGATGCTTATGCTTAATATAACAATTATAAATATTAGAATCAATTAATTTTACATTATGTATAATTAATTGACATTTATTATTTATATAAATACGTTCATTTAATGCAGTACGTTGAGTAAATGTATAATTTATTGTACGCCATATAATTGTATATTGTTTATTATTAGTAGTATTTATAGAACATGTATACTTATCATTAAAATAACAATCTAATGTAATTAATTTATCATGTTCAATAGCTAATTTTTCAAGTTTCATATATTTTCTATTATGATAATCTAATAAATTTATTTTCATTTTACTTATATCATATTTTAATATTCTATGCATTATTTCTATATTATCTAATTGATTACATTTTATATTATATGTTATTATTATATATAAATTATATATATTCAATGGTTGAAATGTTTTATTTAAATTAGGTAATTGTTTAAATAAATTATATTGACATGGTATATATAAATAAGTTTTATTTAAAAATAATTTAAAATTTAAATTTTGTGCTAAATTTTCAGCGGATTTTTCAAATACTCGCCATAAATTCAATTGTTCAATATTATTATAAAATTGTCCAAATTCAATAAAACCATTTATTAAAATTAAATAAATTAATTGTATTTCTTGTGAATAAATATGTATATTATAAGGTAATACTCTTGGTATACGTATATAACATACACGATTATATTGAATAGTAATTGGTTTACATTGTTGATAATGAGTTAAATTATGAAATGATTTAGATGTAATAGATAATAAATTGAATGTATAATCATGAAAATAATCAGAATGATTAATTTCATTCATAATCTCTTGTTGTAATTGTTCTAATTGATAAAGATTAGTAATAGATTGACTTTTATATTGTATTGTTGGTATATTCAATTTATATAATTTATCTTTATATGAATTAATATAATCAATATGATACCATATAAAATTAACTGGATGTTCAATATCATTCAATGCACGACATACATAAGTACCAGAATCAATAGTAGGATTAAAATTGTTATAAACTAATTCATTAGTATAATTTACTAAACAAGGATTATTTAGTAGTATTTTATTATTAATACTAGTAATACTACTAATTGATTCAAATAAATGTTCATTAAGTATCCATCGACTATTATATAATGTTTTATTGTTTAATATAAATATTGATGCATTGAATTTATTACGTACTATACGAAACCATTGAAAATTTGTTAAATTTTCATTTGAACATAAATGACATGGTAATTCTAAACTTGTATTTATAATATTATGTAATATATATATATACATTAAAAAATTAATATTAACCATATAATAATAAGTAATATACTCCATATAATAAGTAATATTAAACCAATTAATAAATTATGTATATTAGGCCATTCATAATGTAATTTTTCAATTTTTAATCTATACGATAATTTTAATAATTCATCATTTATATTCAATTGATGCTTATGCTTAATATAACAATTATAAATATTAGAATCAATTAATTTTACATTATGTATAATTAATTGACATTTATTATTTATATAAATACGTTCATTTAATGCAGTACGTTGAGTAAATGTATAATTATTGTACGCCATATAATTGTATATTGTTTATTATTAGTAGTATTTATAGAACATGTATACTTATCATTAAAATAACAATCTAATGTAATTAATTTATCATGTTCAATAGCTAATTTTTCAAGTTTCATATATTTTCTATTATGATAATCTAATAAATTTATTTTCATTTTACTTATATCATATTTTAATATTCTATGCATTATTTCTATATTATCTAATTGATTACATTTTATATTATATGTTATTATTATATATAAATTATATATATTCAATGGTTGAAATGTTTTATTTAAATTAGGTAATTGTTTAAATAAATTATATTGACATGGTATATATAAATAAGTTTTATTTAAAAATAATTTAAAATTTAAATTTTGTGCTAAATTTTCAGCGGATTTTTCAAATACTCGCCATAAATTCAATTGTTCAATATTATTATAAAATTGTCCAAATTCAATAAAACCATTTATTAAAATTAAATAAATTAATTGTATTTCTTGTGAATAAATATGTATATTATAAGGTAATACTCTTGGTATACGTATATAACATACACGATTATATTGAATAGTAATTGGTTTACATTGTTGATAATGAGTTAAATTATGAAATGATTTAGATGTAATAGATAATAAATTGAATGTATAATCATGAAAATAATCAGAATGATTAATTTCATTCATAATCTCTTGTTGTAATTGTTCTAATTGATAAAGATTAGTAATAGATTGACTTTTATATTGTATTGTTGGTATATTCAATTTATATAATTTATCTTTATATGAATTAATATAATCAATATGATACCATATAAAATTAACTGGATGTTCAATATCATTCAATGCACGACATACATAAGTACCAGAATCAATAGTAGGATTAAAATTGTTATAAACTAATTCATTAGTATAATTTACTAAACAAGGATTATTTAGTAGTATTTTATTATTAATACTAGTAATACTACTAATTGATTCAAATAAATGTTCATTAAGTATCCATCGACTATTATATAATGTTTTATTGTTTAATATAAATATTGATGCATTGAATTTATTACGTACTATACGAAACCATTGAAAATTTGTTAAATTTTCATTTGAACATAAATGACATGGTAATTCTAAACTTGTATTTTCATTAGGTTTAATAAGTTTAACAATATGACGTTGTTTTGCAAGATTCAATTGTACAATATAACAATTATCTGATTCAATATTCAATGTAACATTTCTATGATCAGTACAAAACTTTAAATTATTTGAATTACTCAATAAATTAAACAAAGATGAAGATGTTAACAAGAATAGAACTATCTTGGAATGCTTGATCATTACAGTGAATATGCATAAATTGGATTTTCTATGTTGATGTTGGTGTATTTTCAAAATTATTGATTACATAGATTTATAGCCAAACACGTTTATGAATGATTAAATATGGATATCTTGTGGATAATTTGAATCTTTCCATCTGTAACCCTTATGAGAAACTACATACTTTCAAGGATCTCTCTATCCTCATAAAGAGTATCTGTTATGTATTGTGAAAAATACACAGTGCCCTTGATAATTGACGATCAGTATGCGTACACATCTGACCCGCGACTACCAGTCCCCCAAGTCGAAATAGAGAAAACAACGATTTATGAGCCAAACAGACACAATCCAATCCAGTCCAATTCTAGTCGTATTGTATTTCAATCATGTCTTTATATATATAGAAATAAGACCACACAGCAAACCAATTTTCACTTCATTAATTCAGTTGTGTCTGTTATCATGTTCTATTGAATACTCGTAACCTAGATTACTAGATATTAAGAATACCACCAGTATATTTACAAGGAGGATGGATTGACCAATTGGAATACTATAATTTACTAAAAAGCGTTTAATTCTTATTCAACAGTTTTCTATTGTACTGCCAGATACATACAGACGAAGAAAATATATGTGCTTATTAAGTTTATTCAATACACAATTGAGAATATGCACTAGTGGAACGTAAGTGAATAATAACGTTTTGTGCTCACCAAAAATTTCAAATACATCCCTAAAACTATATCTCACAGTCTACTTATAGAATGGTCCAAAAATAGTTGCCAATCATTTTGCTATAGCACGATAAAGAGAATTGTGCATACATAAAATGTGTTACAGTCAGACACTTAGTTTGTTTACATTTTGCAATCTATATAGCCGTGATAAATGAAATCCAGTCGGACTAATCGTTTCATATGCAAATTGATGGAATTGTGAATTCTGCCTCTAGACGCTGTCCGAATGATGCAAAAGGTTACGTGTTCACCCGCCTGTAAGACCTGTGTTCGATTCCCCGACGGAATGGAGAGTGCACACTGCTTGAGTCACACAGTAGCATGAAACAGTCCTCCAATGCTCCTTGACTTTTAGTGGTGTCCAACCAACATCAATCTGTGACGAATACAAACAACTAAACGTATTGTAGGCTTCTGAAAAGGTTACCTATTCAGGTTTTATCATTCTTTATCTTATCAGTCAATCAGTTTATAAAATTCTTATTTGTCTTGTAAGATGTTAGTCATTTTATTAGTATAGTCAATTTTGTAGAGGAGAATTATTCCAATTCCTTTTTCAGGTCACGCAATCAGCACATTTTTTGGTAGCATGTTAACGGCGGTACTTACTTCGTGATTCCTTATTATTATGCTTTTGTAGTTGCGTTTGTTGTTTTTATACTGGTAATAACAATTAGATGAGATTGGATTTGAATGAAATTTAGTTCTAAATCAGAATTCGCCACTAAGTCTAATGTCCAACTTTATAGGTTTGGAACCGGTTATCAGCGTCAATAGTGCTTAATCGACTACATGTAACAAAATTTTGAACGTAGTGCTGGTGTTGTAGGTTCTTCTATATTAAGTTAGGCAGTTGAAAATTTGTAAACATACCTTTAAAGTTCTGTTGGAAGTTTGTTCTAAACCAGTTGATTTTCCAGACTTTTAAGTAACTAGATACATTTTATCCCTTCTAATTGGATTTTCACTAGTGAAACATAATCCAAAAAACCATACTTTATGATCATTTATTAATAGAGAATTTTCTTCAAGCGACATTCATTTCAGATAACCCTAATGGAAACCCTATTTTCCAGTCTATATAGTGAAATTCAAGCAATCATGCTCTAAGATGTCAACTGAACAAAACGGTCATTGGGAATATAAAAAAAGAAGTTGAAAAAGATTCCACTGACAAAGTCATCAGAACAATTGACTCGATACTTATTAAATAATTAAACAGCTCACTTATAAGTAGAGTAGGTGCTGAAGATATCACTCAGAAAAATAATAAATACCTTCCAATCAAACTCAAACGTTGGAAATGGATAGGACATACATTACACAAACCATCAGACTGCATCAAGAGACAAGCATTAACATGGAATCCTGTTGGGAAACGGAACAGAGGAAGGCCAAAGAACACGCTGCGTCGAGAATTGGAAGCAGACATTAAAAGGATGAACAGCAACTGGAAACAATTGGGAAGGATTGCTCAGGACAGAGTTAAATGGAGAATCCTGGTGAGCGGCCTATGCTCCTCAGCGAGGAGTAACGGGCATAAGTAAGTAAGTAAGTCAAACTCAAACAACACAATACAGCCAAAATCATCCGCCTAAGCTATGAATCTTCTTTAGTTCTATACATAATAAACATAAGACATATGAAATCGATTTTCAACAATTTCAAATCATTCCATACTGTAAGCCATTCACATATTCAACATTATATGTAATCAAATAAACAGAACATAATCAAGTAATTTGTTAATACATATCAGTAGTATAAACTTGTAGACGAAAAATAAAATGCTGGTGAAACAGTATCTGCTTCATTATACACTAATTAATTATGTAATCATACTCAAATTACTACACAACATTGATGGTAAATTGCAAGTATGTAGTTTTGATGTGCCTGAAATACGAATTATTAAAAACTGTGAACGTGATCGTATAGAGAAAGCTGGGAAACGACATCAATTCTTATTATTCAATGCTGAAGATATGAATATTACATTCAATCTACTATGTCCAATATGTGCAAATGAAATGTCGAATTCATTTGAATGGAATTATATACCAGATTATAAGAAGCAGCAATCGATACTTATCAAATCAAACAAAACATTGTATGAAAGTTATATTATGCTTAAAAATGAACTATTGGAGAAAGTAGGTGATGATCTTTGCGTTAGTAGGTCTAAATTACAATTAATTGGTCGAAATATCAATGCAAATAAGTATCTAGGAACGTATATGTGTATGTATTTAGAAGATAGAATGCATCCAGCTAATTTCATTTGGTATCATTTATATCGAATTGGTTCATTCAAGAAGAATTCCAAGCCTATTAATATTTCAAACATTACTGGTTTCTTTCATAAAATCCAAAGCAGTGAACAGATACCACTAATACAAAATCAAGTAAACACTGCGTTAAACAATATTCCAGAATTGACTGATCGTCACTTCAATTCTATGATTATCACATTTAAAGTAAATCAGGACAACGTTACTATAAAACACTGTGGTAAAATTGCAATTAGTCAATATCGACGATGTTATTTGAAAATCCCAAGATTTGAACCAGTCTTGAAGGCGACTGTAAACAATCCTCATAGTTATGATGATAATATTTTCGAAATCAATAAAGTATTGAGATTATCATTCGAATTCTTAACACGACTACAAGATCTTGAATTGAACAGTGCAAATCAACTAGCTAGAAATAAAGCTAAACGTTTAGGATTTGAATTATACATTGATAAGGCATTTATTCATATACCATGTGAATATGAATTGTTACAGCATTTATTCATACCGATAGATAATTTTCCACCGGCTAGTAGACATGCAGAGATCAAATATGAAATCCTATGCGATCAAATTGATCCAATAAAATTTTCACTACTTAGAGATCAACAACAATTATTTAACTTAAAAGTATTACGAATGAATCAAACTATTCAACGTAATAATCACTTAGAAATACAAAATCTCTTCATGATTGAATATCAAAAAGATGTTATATTGAAATGTAACTCTATGGGAATAAAAACACCATTGAAATGTATAACTATGCATTCAGATGTATATTGGCGATCATCGACTAATATGAAGTATACAGTAAGAACAAATGAAACAAAGAACATCTATGTTACAGATGATTGTAATTTAAAATTTGAAACTATTCACAGAAATGATATTGGAATCTATTATTGTTATGTTAAAAATATAACTTTTAGTAATATCCATAGTAACAATACATATCATTTAATTACATGGATTGATAGACCAATTGTAGCTTATAGTCTATACATACAAAACATTAGAAACAATTATCAATGGCCATTTAGTAATAATGGATACAATGAATGGTTTGTTTTAACTATATGGTCATTTATATTGACAATTATCTGGTTCATTTTCTTATACTGTGTTAATAATGCAAAGAAGATTCAGCTGAATATTGCATTCTAGGCAACATACATTCAAGTGTAAAAGTTTTAATACATTCAAGCATTTTAAAGGAATTTGTATAATAATGTTAAGTATAAGAATATATAAAAGGTACATTTCTATTCTTTGAATATAATCAAAATGTTGTATCTATAATAAATAGATCCAGTGTTAACAAAGATACATAGAAGTCATTCTGAGAAGCGTAAACAACAATGTAGAATTTGATGCATAGATAAATCTAAAAGTAAAATGTTAAGATTAGAATGAATATTTTTCAAATGAAGAAATCATATTCTAGATATGAGTATGTATGTATAATCAACATAGAACTTGGCGCATGTGTACATCGGTTCAAGTTGCCATACCTCTATGACACCGCAAGATTAACACCACCACAATTAGTAGAAGTTACTTCAATAAAATAAAATAATAATAGTAACAAGGAGTGTGAACATATAGAATATGGTTAAGGAGGCGTTGAAAGAAAGTTATGGAATAATTTAAAGCTCATGATTTAAGGGAGGATAATGAATGAATGCATCTGCGCGATTGTGACCGATTCTGGGCCACTGGTTACGGTAATCGCGAGGATCTCATCCAGGTAGTCTGAAGCTACCGACGAGACTCAAATCAGCAGTCAGTGACTTCATGAACTGATTCCATGTTTTAGTTTGGCCGCCTTCAACTCTCTTCCATCCTATTCCTATATCATCCAACATTGCGCGTCGAGGCAGGTGGTGGTTGGGCATACGCAACACATCATCTAACTAGAAGGGATTCAAATGACCTGAGTTTTGCAGAGGTTGTTAGATAGTGGAAAGGTACAATAAAATTAAATGAGAGTATTGACTCAAAATGCTTTATGTAGACAGAATAAGAACGCTTATGTTTACTAAGTATAAATCACAAGAAGTAGAAAACAGTCAGTGACAATAAAAGGATGGCTTGTAAGTACAAAATATGCATTAAATATGTAAAATTACTCATTCAAACAGATTGTATTCAACAATATCTGCATAAGAACAGGAAAATCTGACTAAGTTACTAAACTATATGAGTACATTAAGACGAAATTAATAAGTTGAGGACAGAAGTATTAGGAATAGTATCAATATCACTAGTAGTAAAATGGTTAGGTGTAGGGAATATGATTCTAGAGTGAATGTGTAGGATAATAAGTACAATATAAGTTTTAAACTCGAGACATAAAAAAAATGAATGTATCTGCAATATGATTACTCAAACCACAACAGCCTATTAATTCATGGGCTGATGACACTACTTGATTCAACTGTCGTCAACCTTCTTCCAAATTACTCCTATACAAACTAATGTCGTTTGTTGAGGTTGGCGTTGGCTGATCAGGTCCCAACGGCTTCTATTGGTAACAACTTGATACCTTGTCAGTCGAAATATCATAATTCCTAAGTATGTGACTTCTAACTTCTGTATTGTGCACTCATCAATGCATCAGAGACACATAATTAAATACCAGTAGAATAGGGATATTATATACTGTAAAAGGTAACGCCTAACGGCCATAGTTTAAAAAAGAGCAAACTATTTTATAGTAATGAAGTTAGTTGCTGTAGTTTCATTCATCAAACTAGTTCAACAAATAGGTCAGAACATTAAAAAAGACCCAGATAATTCTGTTTAGGACGACGTTTGTTTCTGCGATCCGTCCTGAAACACTTTCCAGTTACAGATCGTAAACAGGAAATTCTTAATTTTAAACATTTAAAGTTGACTAGTTAAATTTTAATAAAATAAACAGCAGATAATGATTATTACTAATGAATATTTACTGTCTTTAAAAGGATAATACAGGAACAGTGTGTGCTTCTGTTATGATTATTACTCTCTAGGGTCTGTGGAATACCAAACACTGCTACATATATTGTCATCCATTTTGAATGCCTAGTGAACTTCACGTTGTCTGAAGGCGATGAAAAAATGATTATGTCGATAATGGCGAACTAATTGATGTAAGTCGTGGAACTCGTCTCTATTCGGTATGTATCATTGTGTTTATAATCTTTTCTCTTATTATCATCCTAAATGAAACTTAACTCATTACTAGGCTTGCATAAACCAGGAAGCCTGACCACTAAAGTTAGAGTGAACTAGGCTAACGGAGTCATCAGGCGGTCTGATTTACACGTAACTCTACGTAAGTACAGCAGTTTCACCATGCCATCTTTCAATGAGAATAGGAATTAGTTTAATAGTTAAACCTATGTCAGAAACTATCATGCCAATTCCTATAACAACTGGTTCCCAAATCGCATGGTCAGAATAACACATGACAAATATTCACAAAGATTTCACTCTGAACCAACAGTCGAAAACTACATTTTTCTGATGAAACAATACGACAAATAATGACTGTAAATTATGCCAATTAATAACCGATTGCACATTGCTTTTAAACATTATTAGTAGAAAATAATTTGCATTTTTCAGCTTTCACAAAACTTCAGTAGTATGTTTAGTAGAACAGATTAACACGATATTTACTAATTACTGAATGATCAACGTTATATTCATTTAGACCTTAGTGCTGTTGATTAAGCCCCATCAATCAATTTGTAGTGTGCTGAATCGGTTACATATAGTGTTATATAATGTAATGTCTTAGATCCACTACTCTTAATATCTTATGTAAATGATATTCATGAATGCTTTAGTATGAGCCAAATACAAATCATTCAATCAGGTTGTGGATCTTTCTTTGGCTGAGGTCGGTGGGATAAGAATTACGTATGCCTAACCATCGCCTATCTAGGTGCGCCGTGTTGGCTGGAGCAAAAGTAGGATGGAAAAAAGCCAGGAGTAGTTAAGTCAAAACATGGCATCAGTCCATGAAGTCTTTGACCGTTGGTCCAAGCCATGCTGGTAGATGCGGACTACCTGCTGGTAACAGATCGGTACGATCTTGACGAACTTCCTGTAGGGTTTTACTCAGCATGTCATCGACGACGAGGCTGAAGAGAAATCGTGACACGAAGTGACTTTACCTAAACCCACCGCCGGATTAGAACGATGGTGATTGTAAAGCACCACTCTACCTGAAACGATTCTGTACAGAACCTTTAAGGTATTAATAAACTTCTGGGACACGTCCTTTTTTAATAACACACAATCTCAGAACACAGTCATGTTTAACGAATTCAAGTTGGCTCTGATGTAAAGAAATACATTTTTAGTTTGTAACAACTATGATGCTTCAACATTACTTGACGAAAGGTGAAGACACGATCCTCACACCCGTTATCTGATTAAAAATTAACCATCACTTTGAAAGTCAATCATATCGTATTATTTAGTGAACAAATTGTATAATTCATATCAAATGCCTATTATGTTTTCTATGTCAATTCATAGCAACTAAAGTATCATTAAGAACATTGACAATATTGTTTTCTAACAAAAAAAATAAATGCAAAAAACTGAATATACAATCAATAGACAATATTTCAATTGGGATGGTTATGGAGATTGGTTATTTATTTAATTGAATATGCCACAGATTGATGTTGGCAGGGTACCATTGAAAACCAGGGAGCACTGAACAGCTGTTTCGTTCCAGTGTGGAACTCCTCAGCAGTGTGCACCCCAGGGGCCTGCTATATATCACAAATTGATGAAAGTGGGAATTCCACCACAGGATGCCGACCCAGTGGTGTAGATGGTTAGGCGTTCGCGTCAACCTGAAGTCTCTGGTGCAGAATCTGGGATGCACACCACTGAGGAGTTCAACACTAGAACGAAACAGCTATCCAGAGCTTCCTGGTTTTCAATGGTACATTGCCAACATCAGTCATTGACATATTCGGTCGAACAATATTTTACAAATAAATTAATTATTTGTTATGACGTGAGAAGAAAGGAAGGAGGATTTGGTTGGTTGTAGCGAACGCCAATCAAGTGTGCCTACTTGGTAAAGCGCCACTGACCTAAGCCCACTCACCTCCCCAGGCCGACAATAAAAGAACCAGAATTGGGAACCGGAAAACAACGAAAAACCGGAAACGTATTGTATATTAACCATACCCATATATATACATAAAATCAGACCACACGGTAAACCAATCACAAATCGAACATGCATACAAAACAATGGGAGTGGCAGTGAATGGGGACAAGTTGTACACAACTAAACAACTATAGATCATAGTAATAAACAATATACTAAACGAGAGAACCGGGTAAGGGGAACGTAACAGTCATAGAAATGAAATGATCACATTGTCCAGTTATAATAATTGAAATAATGTTCTAAAGCACAATTCTCGAAGATAATCAATCTTCATTAAGTGCCTGGTATATCATTATTAAAATCATAAAAAAGTCTATTATTCCACTTATTATTCTCATTGATTAAAACAGATTCAGATACTGGGATAGTACCTTTACGAAAGAATAAATTTGTGAGAAATAAATTAAATCGATATGAAAATGATAGTGTATTATTATTATTAATATTAGTAGTAGTAGATTTGTAACCATTAATAAGATTAGAAAAAAATAAATAATTTAATAAATTCAATGATTTACCATGATAACTATACCATAATGTATGTATAGGTCGTTTAAAATGTGCCGGTACATTAGAATCATGTAAAATATAATTAACTAAACGATATAAAAATAATCGTTTAGCGTAATTATACAAAAAAATATCTAATCTATTAACATTTTCTATATCATCTAAACTAGATTGATGTAGATTAGAATGAATTATTGTAGCATGTGTAGTCAATAAACGTTGTTTTATTAAAGCAATTTTATTGAATTCAATAAATGCACGTTTAAAAGTAATATGTAAACATTTTTGTAAAATATATTGTGAATAAATTAAATATTCACTTAAACCATAACAATATATAACATTAATTAGATTATATTTAGCACTATTTAAAAGTGTTAATTGAATTAATGGTAATGAATTAAAAACTGTAATATTTAATGGTTGAGACCAGTTTGTTAAATGTTTATAACATTGTAAATTAGATAGATTAGCTAACATTCTTGTTTGACGATTATTAGCTAAATTATACGGACAATTTATAAAAGATTTAAGAGAAAGATTAGACCAAATAGTTGAGTTTATATTATTTTCATTATCATTAATAAAATCACATGGTTTATAATATTGAAGTGGTGGAGATTGTTTATGACATCGAAGAGTAGCTGACTGCCATGTAGCACCACGACGTATATGTAACCATTCACTGATGAATCGATTAACAGGATCACGTAACATAGTAAAATAGATGTAGCTAAACAATAAGTAAAATGTTAAAACAATTTATACTTGAAAGAAATTCAAAGTGTATTTATAAAAATAAACAGTAAAATAGAAATTTATAACAATTCTATATGCAAGAGCTATCATCTAGAATTGCAATCTAAACCGATATCTGTCAAGGTCATCAATTATTCTAGTTTACATCTAATTTCACCACATACCTGCATAGACAACTTCATTTATCTTTCAAGTATGATCAGCTTTTAATAGGTTGGTATCTGACGAAATCTAAATATGAATTTGCAAAACTCACTTTGTTTTCGGCAATTCACCTGACCTATGTCACAGGTGACACTTGTGGTTGATAATCAAAGAGTGAGTATACTACAAAACAGTCCGCCCTGCTAGTGATGTAAAACGTGTTCTTTGAGAGTAGAGTTTGACTGAAGATGTTTTCAAAGCAGCACTAGTATTTGTTGTGACCATCGAGTAAATAATGTTAATATTGAATGTAAAGTACTACAAACTGATAACAATGCAGCTGATTAAATTGTAAATCCTCAAAGACTGATGTAGTTGGGATACCTAACAACCACTTGCTTGCGCGTAGTGATGACTGGTGTAGGCCTAGGTCAGAAGAAAGATAAGGAAGATCAGACTGACTGTGACACCAGTTCATGAAGTCGCTGACTATTGGTATGAACCGTGTTGGCAGATGAAAACTAACTGTTTGGGGTCAGCAATATTCGTCATTCGGGGGATATGCTTAAGACCGGTCATAACGGCGTAGGTTTATTAATACTGTGTTCCCTTAAATATTGAGCCACAGAATTTTCATACGTTCTTACCCAAGTATTACCATCTTTTCCAATAATAATATTTTCTATGTTTAAATGTATGTTGCACTACTACGTTACTACAACTTCTACTACTCATCTTGCTGTGGTGATAGGGCAAAGCAACTTCGACCAATGCACATACGTACCAGGTTCTATGTTGTACTGCATACGAATAAACAGTAAAATAGAAATTTATAACAATTCTATATGCAAGAGCTATCATCTAGAATTGCAATCTAAACCGATATCTGTCAAGGTCATCAATTATTCTAGTTTACATCTAATTTCACCACATACCTGCATAGACAACTTCATTTATCTTTCAAGTATGATCAGCTTTTAATAGGTTGGTATCTGACGAAATCTAAATATGAATTTGCAAAACTCACTTTGTTTTCGGCAATTCACCTGACCTATGTCACAGGTGACACTTGTGGTTGATAATCAAGAGTGAGTATACTACAAAACAGTCCGCCCTGCTAGTGATGTAAAACGTGTTCTTTGAGAGTAGAGTTTGACTGAAGATGTTTTCAAAGCAGCACTAGTATTTGTTGTGACCATCGAGTAAATAATGTTAATATTGAATGTAAAGTACTACAAACTGATAACAATGCAGCTGATTAAATTGTAAATCCTCAAAGACTGATGTAGTTGGGATACCTAACAACCACTTGCTTGCGCGTAGTGATGACTGGTGTAGGCCTAGGTCAGAAGAAAGATAAGGAAGATCAGACTGACTGTGACACCAGTTCATGAAGTCGCTGACTATTGGTATGAACCGTGTTGGCAGATGAAAACTAACTGTTTGGGGTCAGCAATATTCGTCATTCGGGGGATATGCTTAAGACCGGTCATAACGGCGTAGGTTTATTAATACTGTGTTCCCTTAAATATTGAGCCACAGAATTTTCATACGTTCTTACCCAAGTATTACCATCTTTTCCAATAATAATATTTTCTATGTTTAAATGTATGTTGCACTACTACGTTACTACAACTTCTACTACTCATCTTGCTGTGGTGATAGGGCAAAGCAACTTCGACCAATGCACATACGTACCAGGTTCTATGTTGTACTGCATACGAATAAACAGTAACTAATCAAAATCGGATTATATTAGTTACTATCACATGATGTTCATATACAAAAGAACATACGACAATAATGAAAACCTGACTATATTTAATTAGTAGGATCACTTCAATCCAAGCACTAAATGATTTGTAATATACGTTACATGCGTAGGCCAGAAACAATGATTCGAAAAGCAAACAAATCAACCAGCCATAAACAGTAAAGGAAGCAGGACAAGTTTAGATTACTTCAAGGTGTCATATTACATCACTGCAAGATAAAATCAACATGATGAATAGCAAAGGCACCTAAATAATCGTAGTAGCAATGATAGAGAGCCTAAGTAATGAGAATATGATTTCAGAAAAAGCAATCAAAAAGTGTGTATAAAATGAAACTGAAACTAAAAAATTTTAGGAAGATAAAGAATGCATCTGCGTGGCTGTGATAGGTTTTAAGTCATGTCACCCAACGCCTTAAAGCACTGATCGTGATTATTATGCGGACAGGTGTAGATTGTGGTTACGTGCTCCTTATCTAAATTATAATATAAATATCACCGCATCAATAATGAATACGATGCGGAAAATGTAAACAAAATCACTACAATCTACACCAAAGTGAGCATATAAATTAGAGTGACGGCTATGTAGTTAAGGTGTACAACTTCCACCTACTAGGTGGACAGTCCCAGTTATGTTCCATCCAATTCAATTTAGGTAGACGAACACTATATCTAGACCTCACACTGAAACAGAGTAGCTTAAAGTTGAATACGAAAAAATATATATGGTAGATGAGTTACTAAATGCACGATGAGTAATATATAAAAAAATATACACGATTTATCTATTCAAAATGTCGGAACATTTTCCTTTATACAGGTAAACATAAGTTAAAATCATTTTAAATACATTGGAAGCTCTATGCTTATTAAACAATTTCATAAACTACATCAATAAAAGTTGAAAAAAAAGGCAAAAACAATAAAACCAGTACATCACCTACTTCCTCTTTACAATACGACGGTCAATTTTATTTAATTTGTTGTCAACACATTCTTGTAATTCAGTTAAATCAGCATGAAGTCCACACAACCAACCTGTAGAATATCTGCTGACAAGCCATGTATTACCATTTGGATTTTGACAATTACAACGTTTTCTGCCAAAACAATGACATGTTTTGCCCACTAGACCATCTTTAACTAAACGACGTTCTACAAGTGTACCAGCAGTTTTCTGAATATGAACGAAGACAAGGACAAACAAGCTACTTTTATTATTTTTAGTATAATTTGTCACATAATTATTTCTTTCTGTACTTTGAGCAGCATACAGAAAGTCTGCAAGGCCGTCATACTGTTTATAAGTGCAGCTTCTAAGTAAACATGTTGGACTGTATGGTGATATGTAAAAGAGTAATACAACTCCAACAATAAGTCCACAAATACAAAATAACTTGTATTCCTTCATATACAAATCACAAAAATGACTTGATTAAATAAAGGTGTACATTAAAGATTGGACTTTTGTATAGCCACATTTCCAATCCAACAGGATCACTACAAAAGATAAAATGAGAAAGACTACTGGTTTATATAACAAAAATAAATGTAGACTGAGGTACCATATTGCAAACTATGATAACTATAGTTCATTTAGAATATCACGTTTATTGGATATCTCACTGACCTCTAAGCTTTATGTTGCTAACCTTGAAATAAAGATCGACTGTTTATATTATCTTCTAAAAAAAACTTTCAATAAGAACTAAGGTATTTGGTTAGCAGAATAACAGCTCAGCTTCTTGAAATTTAGGAAATACATGTTATACCTTTTGGGATTAACTTTGAAAAATATGCTACTAAAGGTGGGAGAGTGATTGTAATTTCTTGAGAGATCTAAAAATTCGATTGAGTGGTCTTAACGACCTAGGAGTGTGACTTCAGGTTCAAAGGTAAAAAAACTTATTTTAGCTGGTCATACAGAGCCTTACAGCTGAAGACAAAACCTCGTGGGTGTAAAGTAAAGTGCAATTTTTCTAGGCCCCCTTTGCATTTGCAAGGAATAATCGCTGAAGACCCTTGGTTGTCGTCGAACCTTGAGTCTGTCGTTTTGAATCTTAGCGCTTTTAAACTAACCTGCCAGCTATGATAGGACCTAAATTACTTGATGTTTTAGATAATGTAGCTCCATCGGGTTATTATGATACGCATGCTTAACCACCACACCAAAATAGTAGTTAAGGGTGTTTACTATGAGACGACTAGAGTTCATTATTGGAGGTAGGTGGGGTTCATGGATGAAACCCAAGTGCCTAAAGTGTTAAACATAACACGATAAGCATACACGCACATAACTCCCAATCAACATGCATATAAACAAATTATTATACAAGAAATGTATCTGTAGACAACTACAGAGTCAACAATTCGCTGCCTGAAGCGTTTACGTATAACAGTATGTCCAAAAGGTTCACTAAAACTTAATGTTATGGTTAAGCACTCATACGTCATTTGCATTTACTAAACATAACTTATGAAAAAAGAAACTACAACAATATTTTTCCTGATCATGTAAACTATTTTAAACAGTGCCACGCATCATAACCACATAACAAAAGTAAAAACTATTCTCGGACAACTGACATTCTGATAATTTAAGAGTCATGTAGGCCGATTTAAGTCGGGTTGTAGTTAGTAAGTAGAATCCAGGATGCGTGTACTGTTCAGTTAAAGACTTATCATCTGGATGCACTCGCATCCCACTGTTAGTACTCACACTTCGAGATTCAAATTCAGTTTATTCGCTTCAGACGTCATCGCATTATGAATTGAGGCTGAGTCCAGGCAACCACACTTGTGCAGCGGGGATGTGCGTATAACTTTCAAGGATTCGTATTTATCCATTGTTGATGTAGAAACTTTAAAGATTTTGAGTGGAAGTCCAACATTTTATCGCCTTTTCCATAAAAGCTGACTAATATTTCCTTAAAATATTGATTTCTATCCCATAAAGAACCTTTATGTTACCTGAACTTAATACACTAACCCCATCATTCTTTTGTAGAAGCAACTATTTTAAGTAAGACGTTTAATTGAATATCAAAGAACAATTATTTATTTTAGGACAATATATAGCATATAAAGTTCTTAAAGACTCTAACATTGGTACATATACGCATGTATTCAGTGGAGACCACTGTTACCATCCATCGAATTTTGAAAAGTATTATGCTGAAGTAACTTCATAATTCAAACCTTTCGCTCATTATTAATAACCTTTATTAAGTAAAACAAGCATACTATCAACTAACAGTAAATAAGAAGACACGCAAAATTATCAGTACCTTAAATTTTTAACAATCCTGTGTAAATAATACTACAGCTATAGCTGTAATAGCTAATGTATTAGAAAAGCGGTTTTTTAGGATATATTTAACCTTGGTTTAGATTGTTCAAGTTTCAGTCGGTTGATCTGTAACTAAATTACAAGGGTCTATTCACACTTAGAAGGATTAATTAACAACTACTGGCCTGGTACATAGCATTACTGCCCCTAAAATCAATGTATTTATAAATAGCGGGTATGAATTCAAACAGCCTATTGAATTCAAGATTTTCTGCCGACATTTTTGAATTACAAGGAGTTACTAATCAGGGATTACATTGGGAGAAGTCTGATTGACAAAACAGCTGTGAAATTAGTCTCAGTAACTTGTGATGCACCTGCTCATTTTTAAATTAAGTACTTTACAAGGCACAATAAAACAAATCTAGCATTCCAAATGATGAATAGTCATTACGACATGGCGAAACATTCCGTTTACCATTCTGGAATGTCATAATGTTAACTGCCACCAACTGATATGGGTTCACTATATCCGACGAAGTTTATACACACCGTTTATCTAGATATAATGGGAAAGTTGGTTAATTTATGGCACGCACCACCAAAGAATATGGGCGAAAGTACCCTTAAAAACAACTCTGATTGCCAACAGACAAACTTCGGACTTCAAATGTCGCATCTTAAATTATATCTGAATCTGAAAAGCAATCACATGTTAGTTGTTGCCGATTTACTTAGAGGTTGAAATAATAGAGAATATTTTGCGTGGACAAGTATATACAAGTTTGCGCTTGTTTTTAGTTATCTGCATTTATTTAGTTTCATTTAAAGTTAGATGGATATTCCAATGAGTGTTAGAAAAGGAGTCCGATTCCCTCCCCCCCACAGAGTATGAATAGTGATAAGGTGTCAGTTAAGCGTATGAAGTATATTTTAAACAGCTTTTCTGGTGACATTGTGTAGTGTATTTTAGCTCTTTTGCCTTTTAATACTAATTCTTAAGTGAAGAGAACAAGGATGGTCCATTGCGAATAAAACATAATAAATAAGGTAGCTAAGCACGACGCAAACTGCAAATTTAGGCTCTCAGCAATACTACTAAGCTTCTCGGAATTTCAGGAAACAGACTACTATCTAGTTATAGCCAAGTATACCAGGCTTAAAAATAAGCTCATTAAGATTTGGAAAATTCATACTGAGAATTCATGCTGATTATTCCAATTTCTACACCAGATCGTTTTCTTCATGAGATTAAAGGATGAATGCTCCACAATTAGTAACAAGTACTGTTTATCTCTGTAATGTGATGTTGAGTAGGTATTAAATAATAATCGTTTCATTTGAAAAGTTTCTGTTCATTAAGTCAGTCACAATTAATAGTCTGAGACATGGTCATACTGTCATGCATGCCCTATGTAAGCATGAAAGACGAGAAGAGGAAGTGCAGTTACTGTTTGCGTTCAAATGCCTCACGCTTTGTAAATTCTAGACGAAAACTCTTGTATGAAAGCCGCAGAGGATATATCGTAACGTGTAATACATAGTATTGACTGAACAGATGACATGCGATAGTGCTCTACAGTCTTGAGTGACCATTACCATGTCAGCACTTCGTTGTAAAGCAGCTTTTATTCGCAAATACACTTTTACGGCTATTTTCCTTATGTGCAGGATGACTGTCTATGACAGTAGGAGTTCTATTCTTGTAGTTCTCGTGTATGTAGACTAGCTAGTTGGGGTTTGGGTTATTAGTAGTTAACCAAGTATCCTGCTATTCAAACAGGTTGTCTAATATCATTTTCTTATGCTCAGCTTCCATCACTATAGGAAATGAATTTATGGTTCAACTTGCTTGTATGTCGCTGGTATTTTTTTTCAGCAACGTTAGTTTGTTTGCAGGACCTTTGTTATCTATACAGAATAAATCTTTACTAGATAAGTGATCATGACAAGGTGTAGTTAGCGCTTATGTTGTAATTACTAGCAATTAAGAAGGCGATATACGCAGTGAGGTGTTTATTTCTAAAGATAAGAAACGAAGGGTGCATGTGTACTGGTACGAGGAAGTCAGTGATTCGTTTCTCTCACCTTTCTTTTTGCTATGAGGTCTGTAATGGAGCAGATTAACACTTACGTAGTACGCTTACATTACAATACTAAATACAAGTTTTAGATTTAGACTGCTGAGTGGTATTCAGTCCAATCGCATTTCTGTTTCAGCGGAAGTGCACATGGATATTCTGGGTGAAGTGTCTCAGTTTGTTACGGATGGAACTAAGTAGTGAAAAGAGTTGCTTTCTCGGAAAAGGTATAATATAGACGTTTTCGCAGTATATTCAAACATCTTGTGTTGTTTGGTTCAGTCGTATACATCTTATGACGATGACTGTACGAAATACTATATTAAGTACACTTACTACCTTCAAGCAGCTTAATACACTGTGTTACTTTAAGGGAGGGATCGATTTCTATTGCGAAAGCATATCAGGCTTCTTAAAGACTGCAAATGTTCTATGTCAACTCACTATTCGCAACACACTTTACTGTCACCACATAACGCTTAAAAAGCACTAATAGACATTTAGCTATATGTAGCGGATACTTATCTTGTACACATGATATGTTGATCAAGTAGATGCAAATTAGTTGGCAATTATAGCAAATACATCCACTGCACACATATATTGTGCCACATATACATCCTCGTGGACAAACTATAGAAGTATGTATTTCGATGTTGTTCCATTTACTAGATAAAATATCTTATTTATAAATCAGTTACTCATTGCAACTAGTCAAGATAGTCAGAACTACCGTCTGTATTATAATCAATATAAATGAACATGATTTTATCAAGACCTCGTCGACTGTTGAACAGTTTCACTAAACTTCGAAAATACGCCTATATTATAGAAATGAAATAATAGATCTCATATAAAAGGTTATTACACTACCTCCTAAATCGTTTATGGTCGATTTATCAGTTGCTAAACGTTGCGGAAGTTAATTATTGCATTTTAAAGGATCTTGGTGTGTTAAGTGCCGCAAGACTGAGTCCCCCCCATATCTCACTATTTTCAAACCATAAAATTTATCTTCAAACTAAATTAGAATCAATCTAAACTTTATAGATGCAGGAGTGGCGTAAAAATGTGTCGCGATGCCTAAGTGTCCACTTTAAAAATTACACCACGCCCCAAAGTAAAATATTGCAGTACAGTCTGACATTTATGCACATGCCAACAAAGAAATTTGCAGTACCCGGGTCATTACGTTAGGGGGCAACCACAACTTCAACAGTCTTACCTACCAGTTGCACTTGTCCCACAGAAGTCACGAGAGACTGTTATAATTTCTATTATTACTATTGTTTAAATTTTTGTGTTTTGCTACCATTTATTCATCCATTTGCCCTGTGTTATAATTCATGCTGCCTCTGGCCTCTTTCTGTGTTTTCCTCTTTCAGTGTTTTTGTGTAGATCTCCTTTTCCTTCTTCTATATTTTAAACAGTCATGTTAATACACACACGCAAACTCAGGATGCGGTCATAGTTCAGGCAGCTAGAAGGTTTGAAAGACGATAAGGGTAAAAATAGGAATAAGCTTTGGAAGTGGAAGTGGAAATAGAAATGATATGGGAAAGAGGTGGGAGAGGTGTCATAAGAATTCTTTTGAGGGATAACCAGTAAGTTCCGCTGATGGTGAAACAAAGTTTGCTCTCGGTTAGCTGCCTCTTTGGAGGCGCTACGGTAGGTGGTGACGAAGGACCTAGAATTCTAACTTCCTTTTAAAGCACTCTGTAGTAAAGGTTCAAGACCCGTTTACTAGGTGTACATTCTATGCTGAATACATCCATATTGAAAAAAAGTACTGTTATCTGAACAGAGTCTATGAAGAAAGAATGCACCTGTGTGTTTCCGTTCCAATTAGCCATCCTGATGCCTCAGACCAGATGTGAGTTGGTGGGGAAGGACCTATCCTTCTGGAAGTCGAATAGTGTTTCATGAAATGAGTTGGCGTGGTTGAGATGTCCTCGTTATTTAATCGTCGAGGCTCTCCACTACTCACAATACTGGGGGGGGGGTCGGCGTCATATCAAAGCCAGTGAACTTGTGTTGCTAATGTTAGGGTCGTTTTGTCAGACAATATTCATTTACAATCCCAACTTCTTTTTCTGCCGACGCGGCTTCTGGGATAAAATAATTAGTATTCTGATAGCTTATTACAGCAACCATTCTCTGGGTCATATTTAGTACAGCATCAAGTGCCTAGGCCTACAACTGAAGCGCCCGCTTGCCGCTACAATATGCCACTCCAGAATAGTGGTTTAAACTTTCTCCGCTGTTCTGTTACCAAACGCTGTTCACTTAAGATCACGGTCGTACTAAAAGTCACAAATAAATACAGAATAGGCATGTTACTCCAAAGTGAATGTCTTGAGCTTCCATCTTTTATATTGTAAACTTCATTGTTATCTATGGACTTATTCATCAGTGTAAGAGTTAACTCATTTATAATATCATAGTGAAACCTGTAAGACAGTGTAGAGCAACTGAAAAATATGAAATGCGGCAATAACGAAACATGTTCTGGGGAACTCATAGTTCTGCCAGAACCTACTCATTAGTTGTTGACCGTACGGTGGTAACTTCTTCTAGGCCATGTTTGAGGCGTGTTTAGAGAATTCCGCGTTGAAAAGGCTGTCTCATGGATACTTTGCTACTGGTCGATTGATGTGGACATTTTATTCTCGGTCGCTTTTGTTGACTGTATTGTACTTTGGTTCCATCTTTGAACCATGTATGATTCTCCATAGGCTGTGCGAATAAACTAGCGTGGATAAGCACAAAGTACAAAGGTTTGTGTACTGTATATCAAGACAAATTAGATGAAGACATTTATTGGATGCAGTGTAGCTGGTACAAGATTCTGCTTTTAGGGGCTTAAAGTGATGCTTTTAGTTGTTGGTGGAACCTCACCATTATGCCACTGGACTGTGCGCGATAGTTGTTTGGAAGCAATTATTTACAAGTGGTCCGGCCAGCTACTTAGAGTTTGACAAAGGTGAGTGCAACGATTACAGCGTCGATGTACTTAGCCATTACCGCTTTCCGTCAGCATGTGAATCATTTCACATATTTCAGGAGATAGGAAAACCCGTTTAATCTTGATGGAGATTATCGGGAAAAAATCAGCATAGTCATATCACGCACATATGATTTAAAGAAGCCTGAAGGGATATATTATATTTTACTATCTTGGTTTTTGTTAGGCCTAGCAGGAGCGCACCCATTCTGTGATGTACCTTCTCGTCTTGCGCTAGCTAGACCTTAGAGTAATCAAATCATCGACAGCATGAACTCCAGGATAAACAGGTTGTATTGTTATACAATCAAAGGGTAGGTAATTGATAGGGACAACTGGACTTACTATGTCTGTAAAAGAGTCAGAAAGTTTTCAGTCTTTAACTGTATTTTGGGAGTAATTATTTCTAGCTAATAGTATGGAAAGTTATCTTTCTTAGGAAGTTAAGTTAATATAACGGGTTGACTCCTTGGAAATGATTTAAGGAAAGCATTGTTGATAGGGCGTCTGTGACTTCACTGTTCACTCCTCATATACTCTTCATATCTGTGGTGAATATGGAAATGCAATCTGGATAGAGAGACTATTGTGGGGAGTACATGACAAAAGAGGAGTTCGACAAGTTTTCTGTAATAATTTGTAGGTCTAATTGATATTGCTTATTTAGTATACTTACAGTGTTTTCATTTCAAATAATCTATTGATTAGGTTTTGTATTATGTGCTTGCTGTACATAGCTTTCTCTCCCTGCTTTCCTGGAATGTAAATTTATGAGAAGACACTAAACAAGGACATATTCCGCCACATACCTACCTCTGTCAACTGTAATAGCAAATAATTTTATAACACTAAAGTAGTGTATTATGACATTCCGATTTTCAATGTTAGTGGTAAAAATGCTAAGATAAAACTATCTTTTAACTTGCGTTGTTTACATTTCCTATTCGGTCAATAACACACATTCGAACTGTTCTCTTACTTATTTCAGTACTAACTGTTGGCACCGACCACCATATGTGGAGGAAGGCACAATGAACTTAAAAATGGGATTCAAATATGGAATAATTAGTAAATATTACTGTAATCTAATGGTTGTGTTTAATTAACCTTAAACAATCAATCTTATTTGAGCCATACGTAGGCAATAGTCAATAAGTGAAGAGAGTCACAGTAGCCAATCAGAACAGAACCTTTTATTAGCTTATCGGCACCAGCAGGGAGAGTAAAATTGCATCATTTTATGTTTATTCTTGCTACGACATCCAAACCGTAAAATAATAGATGTACAACCAATAAAACTCGTTAGCATGTTTAGGGAACATTAGCGACTGCTACAGGGTTTTCACGAATATTTGTTCTGACATTTTGAGGGTAGGATATGCAAACAATCGAATTGGCACTTAACGAGGTTGTGTCGTTGCCTACATTACTTCTATTTTTGACTATCAGTTTAACTACTTTTCTCTTAGATTTAGAAAAATGTAACCGGTGATGTACACTTCAAAGTTTAGAGCACTTTTATAACCAAAGTACAGGTCTTAAGGAAGGATATTTCGCTGCTAAATCTTTCATACAGAGTTGAAGGTTCAAGATGAAAAGTTGATGATAATCGACCTTAAATGCACATTTAAGCCTTGCGTTACGCGATGTCTTATATTTTCTCATTATTTTTTAAACTTATAAGTATTATATTGATAAAGGTTACTAGTAATTTCTTGTATATCAGTATCTCATGGCTCAGTAAATCCTTCAACTGGCTCACAAAATCGATCCCTTCGAAAAGTAACGTAAAGTATTTTAATAATAATATATATTAAGTTATTTCCAATCACAGCCGATTGAATTCAGTTAGAAAACTTGGAGTTGTAGTAATTACTCGCTATTGCATACAAAGGATAAGCTCTCGAGATGAAGGTTTAGGCGATACCATCTCTAGATCTCTGAAAAATTCTGCCTTATTTGAGAGAGTCCTTGGAGAGATTTCAGTCGATACTGTTGTGTCGTGGGTAACTAATCTTACTCAAAGGAAGAACCTTGGAGTTTCGACCGAGAGCACTAATTTAATTTTGGTGCACAGGAAACCAAACAATAATTTGTACAATTTTTACAAATGGTTTGACATCGTCCCGAATCATAATCATTCTAAAATCCAATTGGAGAATAACCATTTCAAAGTATGAGGCTAAACCATTATTAATTGTGCTATTTTCTTCATTTTTAAAATACTTGGTCTGTGTAACTTTTACTGTACATTACGTGCTCAGATAAAGTAGATGAAAACTGTACTAAGGTTCAGCCTCCTCTTTGCAGGATAGTTTCCAATGCGATAAAGACCGTTCCCTGAAATGGACTCGGTACATGTGTGTAGAACTTTTTGTGTGCTTGTAGCGTGTAGCTTTTCGCCTAGCCTGAAGTTATGCTGTACCGGAGGGAGAGTAGTGGACATTATGTGAGAATCTGGAAGAGAAATAGAAGTGAGCCGACGACTTAGTGAGCACTTTAGACACATTTACCTTTAGTGTTGGGAGCATTCGATTAGAGTATAGAATGACATAGGCGTGAATAAAAAAAAGTAATCTGACAATCAGGATTCAAAACAGATCGTTAGGCTGCAAGTGTGCTATGCAGCTTCCTCTTATGAGAAAGCACTGTTTTATTTCTTTAGGTATCTAGGGTTGGCAATGACGAGTAGTAGGTTACTGAGTTACATGGCGAGAGGGATAGCTTCTGTGAGTATGCTGGATTAGCGTCGTCACCGTTCGATTATCATCATCTACTAGTTCAAATCCTCAAAGTACGGGGTTAAATCGGACCTAAAATATAATCAGATTTGTACACATGTCATGCATACCTGTGATAACTGCTTCGGATTTTCGGGCTTGTTTACTGCAGTAATTCAATGGATTTCTTTGTAATTCTCAATCACTGTGAACCACTATCAACCTTTTATTTCTGGATGTACATTACAGCTACTTCAAGCTATCCTGAAAACCACAACTACTTCTGGACTACTTCAGGTACCGTCACATCTGTACAGTCACAGCCACAACAAATACGTCATTTCTAGAATCTAAATCAGCTTGGTCTATTTTTATTATTAAGCGGTAGCGAATCTAAATATAATATATTTATTTCAGCTACTGGTTCAGTATAGTCTCGGCGTTGATGAAGATTTAAGAGCAAACGAAGAATCAGGTGATAGATTCGGTGATTCTGGTACTACTTATCGTTGCAGAAGTATTGAAGGAGGCATCTGATCCTTACTTCATGCTTATCCGTGCCTTGAGATAAACTGTTGCATGTAAAATTGCGCTCAGATGAAACGACTTTTTGACTAAACTGAAAGTTGTACCAAAAAAGCTACAAACAGTCGCTCGGTTTGTCTATATCTGTTGTCACTACTGTAACACTGTTCATTGTTGAGAAAAACCTAAATGCCTCCCGTATAGAGTAAAGCAAAAGCAATTACAACATAGATTGCAGCAAAATACGTTTAGCCAGCGTGCTGTTACAATGCGTCGAGGATCACTGCGGACCAGTGGATCAAATTCTTTAAGATAGTTTTTTCACCTCTGTAGTAATATCCTTCGCTTCCATTCTTCTCTAAACCTAAATAATGTTAATTGGGTGTGTCAAAACCAGTAACCCGCTCATCAATCTTTGACTACCAATGCGGTGAAAAGTCTGCAATTGTGCACTTTCTTAAAACTCCTAATAATCCTTCTCTGTTGGATTTTCGGTCTAAAACTTAGGTACGCAACATGGTCTGGTGCTGCTTCCAGTTGGTAATTCTTATTCTATAACATCAGCTTACTACTTTATGTCCTATTAAATACCTACAGTATGAGCTTTTGCTACCTGAGTCTATTCCTGGCGTTATTTTCAAGTTGTTACTGGAATTACTTAGAGTTCGATGAGTTGAGTATCATAACACAATTAAAGTAAGCTCTTAAACAGTACCTGGTACGTAATGCAAAATTTAATTATTGGTTTCTGAGACGGGTTTCTGCTTGTCATTCGAAATATTTCGCTAAGTAATTGTTAAAAATAAGAAATTACTCATTGTTGACCTTAAATACTTATTTCCATGTTATGAAACTACCGTTAGGCATATATTACGTAACAGTGAATTTCTTTCTAAACGTGTGAGTGTATGTTGTCCTCATTCATTCAACATGTTTTAAACTCAATAAACCATTTACTATTTCACATAACAAAATAAATCAAAAAAAACCTTGGAGTAAAAAAATCACTCATCATCAGTCCATTACAGCTTTTGTTTAGCCTTATTAAATGTATATGTACTTCTAGTGTAGTTTAATAAAGTCGTTGTCATCTGGTGACTTATAGTCTTAAAGGTCTGAAATGCTGTAGACAAATCGATTTTTCCTACCATCATAAATACATATCTTATTGTTTTGTGCATTTATTTCTAGTCAAAAATCTGTTTATTTTTATTATACTGGAATGCTTTCAGGGTATATTTGGTCATTTATATTCGTATTTATGAAAACTAAGACGAGTAACTCATATATATTTACATGAGCATGGTTCGTACAGTTACCCTTTGTGTAGTGTGGGCTAAAATTAAATCATAAGAACCGTAAGTTAATGAAAATTAGATGCATATGTTAAATAAAGCTAGTAACTTAATAGGTAAACATTGTAAGGTCTGTTTCAGTACTTAAACCTAATATTTAGTAAATGGCACTTAACAGAGAACAAGAGATTCTGGTTATGCTACTATCAGCGACCATCCGGAGATAGAAAACATCCAGGTCCACTGTTTCTGCGGTACTAAGGATTCACTAACATTTCCTACCTTCCCCGATGTTACACAGCTTCCATGCCCTATGACAAATTACCATTTAGTTATTAAGACGAAATAAAGTATAATTTCACTTGGTTTGCTATGTTATAAATATCTAAAGACAAATTGTAGCATGTTAATAAAATGTTTGGGAAATATTTTTGTCGTATCTTGCACGCTGAAATTGGCACTTAAACGTTTTTTCTACGCAATATATTTTGTCAATTATAAAAAAATTTGGGCTAAAGTTTCTGATTCTTTTATAAAGGTGTGTTGATGCATTCAAAATGAATATTATATATGAATATTGTGAAGAATTTTTTCAATCCAGGCCCTAACTTATTCCACACATTCACAAACAATAATCAATCTTCCTTTCAAACGTTTCGTAGTATTTCGGTTATGGAGAGTCGCCATTTAGGTAATAATTTTTGAAATGTATGCTTCAAGTCTGCTTAAGACGGAACATTTGAAGAAAATACATATATTGGGTTTCGTTTATCATTTCGTGATTTATTTACGTTGAAAGTAAACTTTAGTTTTCACAAAATTAAATTTTGGGTGGTCAAGTTATGGGTATAAACCCATTGTACTGATCTATTTTGGCACATTTTTCTTGTTATCCATTTTCTCAATACCTCAATGAGGAAATGCACTGTTTATCTACATATTATTAAACATTAAAAAGATTTGTTTATTCATTATCATGTTATACTTATATGATTATTTCATACTATTTATAAAGATTAGAGAGGCAGATGCCTGCAATTATATTCTCTCATCAACTCGGAGTAATTTAAGTCGTAACTATGACTGTGAGGATCCTAGTGTTTATTGTTCATTTGGTCGACTTTATAGTCATTTTATCTCGTATAGCCTTCGTGGTTTAAGGTCTACTGAATATACAACCAGTTTGAGGAATGAATTGCTTTCAAAATTTCAGTATATTTCTTCCGAGGTAAGCATTCTTATACATATCACCATATATGTGTTTTTCCTATCCAACCATTACGTTTTCTAGGATTTACTGGTTACTACTGCTAACATATCGTGACTAGTGAATGTCTATTTTCCATGTAGTGTATAGTAACAAACTTCAGAAAATAGTATCGAAACAACTTCATATGAATTGCTTAGACATGAATCGAATACAATTCTATTAGCCACTCCTATTGTAATGTTCTCAGAAACAAATATGAGGAATCAGGGAGAGGCTTCTTTTACTATCCTCATAGACCATTAGTCTAGGAGTTCCAGGAAAAATGCTACCAGTCTACATCATATTTCGACAGAAGTTGATAATACAGCAGTAGACTATCTTAATACCAGTTTACTAAAAGCTTTAACAAAGCTGTCACACAGGATAACAGATTATTCAAAAGCATGATTGTAAACCTGTACACTTGCAGCCGAATTAAATATGAAATTTATTTAAAACTTTTACTTTAAGTCGTCAGTATACTTCACTACGAACTAACTATGATTCATAACATGTAATTGTATCTCGTGGATAAGCAAGACGTGACTTAATCGTTATCATCTGTATGTTATGAGTCGTTAAGGGAGCCTTCTGGTATGAGATTAATTTCTGAAATTCTAGATGTAGGGAAGTAATTCTTAGTAGGACATTTGTGACAAGAGTAAATATGAACGAAAAGAGCAGCTTCGATAAACACTGTAGGATCATTGACTGTCTTGTTAACTGAGAGATAAAAATAGAATCTCTTGTTAATTAGAATGTAATTTAAAATTAATACACGAAGTGGGTTAGACATTAGATTATGGACATTAAGTTATTTGATAGTACTGTGGGTCACGGTTCATTATAATTACTAGTTAGAATTTTTTTATATACTTTACTTCGTCTGTCATTCGTGTTTTCTATCATATTATTTTACTTACGTGTTTAATTCAGAAAAAAGCTTGTGCGTCGGCATTCTCATTATTTCTATTAGTTAGTAAATGAACATTACATTTGGCATGCTCAAAAAATTAGTTTTCTGTCAGTCACATCACACTACTAGCTAGAAGCTTGTATGATTAGTGTAATGAGAAGATAAGTTGATCTGGCTAACGTTATATATTTGCGCAACGCATTTTAAATTATCTGATTGCTTATTTGCAGCAGGAGTTTTACGAAACATTCTCGTTGTCCACTATATGTTGTATCCAGCACTGTCAGTCACTTGATCGTTTATTTGGTTATAGGTGTTGTGCAAAGATCAGTCAGTCAGTAACAACGTAGAACTTGGTACGCGTGCACATCAGTTCCTGTTACCATGCCTCAATTAGCAGATATAGAGTGAATTGTCGGATCAAATCTCAGAATAGGGGAGGTAGAAAGAGTTAGTATTAATAGAGAGGATTAGAGGTCAAAAATAAAATTTGGGAAAATATAACTCAGAAAAAGAAAATCTGATAAATTTTGAAGCTTAGACTTTATAAGAAAGCAAGGAATAGATGAGCGTATGCCTTTGCCAACGATTTCGAGCCATGTCACCCAAAGGCTTTAACCATTAGTTACGATCGTCACGCGGACCTCAACCAGATAGTTTCTGCACCTATTAACATGACCCAGCCCAACTGTCAATGACTTCATAGGCTGGTGCCATGTTTCGGTTTGGCCGCTCGCAGCTTTTTTCCAACCTGCTCCGAAACCAGATGGCATTGCTTATCGAGGCAGGCGGTGGTCTGGCATACATAAAGCATGTCTTAACCACCCCAAACTATGAAGATTTACTATTTCATCAATAAATTTACCATACTTACCTAGTACTATTCCTAACCCACGTATTGCTTACCCGGTGGTCCCAGCAAACACGATCAATACTTCGAAGACATCTATGATTGAATACTTGGAGCCTACGAATATCCTCTATCCTTAATGACCATGTTTCACATCCATAAAGTGAAACTGGTCGAACTGTTGTTCAGTAAACTCATCCTTTGGTCAGTAGTCGGATGTCTCGCCTAAGCCACAAGTGACGCAAATTGGCAAAAGCTAATCGGGCCTTATTTATACGAGCCGAGATCTGGGCAGACATGAGACCATCAGGACTGATGAGGTTCCCAAGATAAGTGAAGCGATCAACACATTCAATCGCTTCACACCCTATGATTAACTTCGGTGCCCAATCAAGCCAATCCTGAAGTAACCTTTTTGCATTTGGATGGACAGAATCGCATCCCAAACATGCTTACACTCATGTTTAAGGTAGTCAAGAGATTCTGCATTTTATCAGCACCTTCACCAAATAGAACTATATTATATGCATATTCTAAGTCAGCAAGTTTATCTCCTGGAAGGAGGTCAACCCCGGCGAAGTCAGACGATGACAATGTTAACTCTAAAAGTATGTCAATGATAAAATTAAATAAGAATTGGGAAAGCGGACAACCCTGACGCTTCTGATAACAGTCTGCTATAAGCTCTGACTCGACATGTGTTCGAGTAGAGAGCTTGTATAAGGTTAGTGTACTTCTATGGTACACCTTTCAGTGACAGACATTGCTACATAACCTCATTATCGATAGAGTCAAACGCCACCCCAATGTCGGGGAATACAGCTATTGTTGGACGTCTAATAGTGTGTCTGTTCTAGAACCTGGCGAATATTTGGTCTATACAACCACGTCCAGGTCCGAAGCAACCTTGGTTTTCTCGGGTTTGCTCCTCAAGAGCTTTAGGCGTCGAAGTATTATTGAAACGATTATTTTTAACACTACATTCGTTAAATTGATCTCTCGGTAACTGTCACAAGAGATCTTCTGTCTTTTCTTATGGGCCAGGATAGTTGGTTTACGAAACCAATCAGATGGGATTATGTATTGTTCCCAGATTCTAACCAAGATCTCAGTTAATCTCGCTGATAAAACTTTTCAAAGGAGCGTAAATATTATCCGTAATTTTATTTCAAAGGTCCTGAGTTAGTAGCAAATTTTTGTTTAGCATGGTCTGACCTGCCAAATTTAAAGGCACTAAGTCTAGTGAAGGTTTTGGATAAAATCTTTAATAAAAATTGTGCTCTAATAAGCTGTATATAATAAATGGAGAGAAACCTGACCAAAATACTGGGATGAACGCTTAGTCAATATCGAAAACATTGAGAATAACTTTAGTCCGCATTTGCTTGTCAAGGTATTTTACGCCAGAAAAGACTACACAAACAGCAAAATATATAAGGAGTGGGTCTTTTACAGAACATCAGGAACATGACTATCCACCATTTGTATCCATCTACTTGTGTAATTTCAAGTTTAGTGTCTTCTACACATGTCCTACTATTATCGACGGCTTTAGTTGACTGCTTCCTGTACATGTGTCCACGCCCATGTGAACTGGCAAATACAATCAATCAATCAATGCCTGTTACTCCAAGTGGAGCATAGACCGCCCACCAGCATTCTCCAGCCAACTCTGTCCTGGGCTTTCCGTTCTAGCTCTTCCCAAGTGCTGTTCATTCTCTTCATGTCTGTTTCCAATTCCCGACGCAGTGTGTTCTTGGGTCTTCCTCTGTTTCTGTGGCCTTTAGGATTCCAAGTCAATGCTTGTCTTGTGACACAGTTTGACGGTTTCCTCAGTGTGTGTCCAATCCATCTCCAGCGTCTTTTCCTAATTTCTTCCTCAACTGGAAGTTGATTAGCTCTCTGCCACAACAGGTTGTTGTTGATGGTATCTGGCCAACAGATCCGAAGAATCCTACGCAGACAGTTGTTTATAAATACTTGTATCTTCTGTAGGATACTTTTCGCAGTTCTCCAAGTTTCAGCTCCATACAACATAACTGACTGTCTTCACATTTGTGTTGAAAATTTTGACTTTTATATTGACTGACAGTTGGTTTGAGTTCCAGATGTTTTTCAGTTGTAGAAATGCTGCCCTTGCCTTACCAATCCGCGCCTTCACATCCGAATCAGACCCCCCTTGTTTGTCGATGATGCTGCCCAAATATGTGAAGGTTTCAACGTCTTCCAGAATTTCTCCGTCAAGTGTAATTGGGTTAGTGTTTGCTGTTTTGTATCGGAGGATCTTGCTTTTCCCTTTGTGTATGTTGAGGCCTACTGCTGCTGAGGCTGCTGCTATATTGTTGGTCTTCCTCTGCATTTGATGATGTGTGTGAGAAAGAAGAGCTAGGTCATCTGCAAAGTCCAAGTCATCTAGTTTCGTCGATGTTGTCCATTGTATTCCGAGAGTGCCTTCAGATGTTGCAGTCTTCATGATCCAGTCGATGACCAGTAGGAAGAGGAAGGGTGAGAGTAAGCAGCCTTGTCTGACACCGGTCTTCACTTCGAATGAATCTGTGAGCTGACCTCCATGCACGATTTTACAATGTAGTCCGTCGTAAGAATTGTGTATGATGTTGACTATCTTCTCGGGTACGCCGTAATGCCGTAGAAGGCTCCATAATATTCCCCTATCCACGCTGTCGAATGCTTTTTCATAGTCGATGAAGTTGATGTAAAGTGGTGAATTCCATTCAATTGATTGTTCAACAATGAACCGTAGAGTAGCGATTTGATCGGTACATGATCGATCTTTACGGAATCCGGCCTGTTGATCTCGGAGTTGGCCGTCGACTGGGTCCTTTAATCTGTTCAATAACACTCTGTTGAAGACTTTTCCTGGTACTGAAAGTAGAGTAATGCCTCTGTAGTTCTCACAATTGCTGAGATCGCCTTTCTTTGGTATCTTGATGAGGTACCCTTCTTTCCAGTCTGCTGGAACTTGTTCTTCCTCCCAAATCTTCCTGAAGAGAATGTGGAGTATCTTTGAAGTTGTTTCTATATCTGTCTTTAGTGCCTCCGCTGGTATGTTGTCTGGTCCTGCTGACTTGCCACTCTTGATCTGTCTGATGGCCATTTTGATTTCTTCGACTGTTGGTGGGTCTGTACTTATAGGGAGATCCGTGGCTGCTGCTTCGATGACTGGTGGGTTCAGTGGGGCTGGTCTATTCAAGAGTTCTTCGAAGTGCTCTACCCACCTGTTCCGTTGTTCATGCACTTCAGTGATTGGTTTGCCAGCCTTGTTCTTGATTGGCCGTTCTGGCTTGTTGAATTTCCCAGCTAACTTCTTCGTTGTATCGTATAAGAGCCTCATATTTCCTTCTGTTGCAGCTTTTTCCGCTGTCATTGCTAGGTCCTCAACAAATTTTCGTTTATCCAACCTGATGCTCCTCTTCACTTGCTTGTTGACTTCGGTGTATTCGGCCTGTGCCTTGGCTTTCTCTGCTCTTGTCCGACTGTTATTAATCGCTGTCTTTCTGTTCCTCCTTTCTTGGATCTTATCCAGAGTGCTAACAGAAATCCACTCTTTTTGGTGTTGTTTCTTGGAACACAAAACCTCCTGACATGTTGAGGTTATTGTTCCCTTAATCTCTTTCCAGTTGTCTTCCATATTAGTTTCACCTTTTCCTAGTAGATCATGAAATGCGTGGAACTTGTTGCTGAGAATTAATTTGAATTCGTTGCGTTTGTTAGTATCCCGGAGAAGGGCTGTATTAAACTTGTGTAATACTGCTGCTTCAGTTGTCCAGTGCTTCCTCAGCTTCAGTTTCATTTTAGTTACCACCAAATGGTGATCTGAAGCTATGTCGGCTCCTCTCCTTGCTCTTACGTCTTCCATGGTCCTTCTAAACTTCTTATTGATACAGATGTGGTCGATTTGGTTCTCCGTAATGTGGTCCGGTGAAACCCATGTAGTTTTGTGTATACGTTTGTGGGAGAAAATGGTGCCACCTATAATCATTTTGTTGAAGGCACATAAGTTCACAAACCTCTCACCGTTATCATTCCTTTCTCCCAGTCCATGTTGTCCCATGATGTCTTCATACCCGGTGTTATCCACTCCGACCTTGGCGTTGAAGTCGCCCATCAGAATGGTCAGGTCCTTGGCTGAACATTTCTCGATGATTGACTGCAGCCTCGCATAGAACTGGTCTTTGTCGTCTTCGTGGCTGTCATTGGTGGGTGCGTAGCACTGGATGACATTCATTGCAATCCCTTCCTTCTTCGTCTTGAAGGATGCTGTGATGATCCTAGGTCCATGAGGTTCCCATCTTATAAGAGACTTCCATGCATCTTGGGATAACACCAATGCTACTCCTTGTGTGTGGGGGGCGTTTTCTTGTTCGTGGCCGGAGTATAAAAGCACATTTCCTGAGGATAACCGTTGCTGTCCAGCTTGCACCCAATGCGTTTCGCTTATTCCAAGTATCTTCAGGTTGTATCTTTTCATTTCTTCAGCTATTTGCATGGTCCTCCCTGTTTCCCACAGCGTGCGGACATTCGATGTACCTATATAAATTGTTGCTCTGGTTGTCAGAAGAGACATCGGCCTCGTGGCTTCCGAAGAAACTCGGCTTTCACCATGAGGCGTCATAACATACCTTCCAACTCCCAGGGCAGAGTAAAAATGGTTATAAAGGTTTTTACTGGTTAGCGTTTTTTTAGCACGTTTACTGTTTTACGGGATGGGGTTGCTAGCCCCATGCCCAACCCTCCTCCTTTATCCGGGCTTGGGACCGGCAGCAACCCTAGGGGCTACAGGCGGAGTTGAACTGGCAAATACAGTGAAATGCAATGTTATGGACAATGTAGAATTGTGGGTTTTAGTCTCTCAGTGGTGATAATATCTTCCTGTTGACAGTTTTCAGCTTCTATTTCACAATTGTATTGTTTGATACTGTGTGATAGAATGTTATAAATACTTTTCTCTGGGAACTAAAACAGTGGAAGAGGTTTTTTATACTTCAATTCGTAATTAATTTGTAAACTTCTGTTTGTACCTATTTAGGCTAGTGCGTTAGTTAGACGATTGACATCGGCTGCATCTATATTATGAATATGTTGTGTGATGTTGGCTAGTCAGCTTAGTAAAATATTTGACTATCTTCTGATTAATCAAGGTTACTTCTAATGCCAAAACGACGACTGCCAGTTCTGCTACAGAACAATTAGTGATAATTTTTTAAGGTATTAATAGTTGTTTAGGAAGCGATGGTTTCAATGGCTTAGGCCTTCGACTTCCGACCACTAAATCGCAAGTTCGAACCCCACCCAGATTATTTCAGTTTGTGTATCCGGATAGTGTCACTAGCTTTTGCACTTAGAGTGTAACTTGTAACCAAGCACAAAAATCTGTACTGGATAGTGGGTTGATATTATTAATTAAGATTTTTGACTTATGTAAATTTATCCAGGGACCACTTTAAAATTGGACAGAAATTTTGTAACTTCTCTTAATGTTTGTTTTTTTTGTTCATTCAGAAGGAAGATTGTTCAAATTTACTTGAAGTTGGTTTACAAGCTGCATTAAAAGCTAATTTAGATTACGTTATTTTTATTAATCCGCGTGCAATCAACCTCAGTGAGCATTTACTTAGTGAAACTATTCAACTGTTAGCAAATAAAATGAAAAATCGTCAGGTATTCATCGAAAATGTTCTCTTCCGTCTCATATGTTGATTATTTTTCCTATTATTATATGATTAAAATTAATCAAGAAGAAACCTTTCTTGACCCAGGCTTCGTGCTAGTCGATACCTTGTGGGCATGACGTGCCTTATAGTACACTTAGATTAGTGGTTTTATTGCAGTCGGTTGCCAGCAGTGCCTAAAGCTTGTTAAACATCGGACTCGTCACTATTCAGTTAACAATCAGTGTAAGTGTTTCAGACTTACAGTGAGTCATTCGTAACCAGAAAAGCTTAGTAATAACGTCTCAGACTGCGAAATTTAATAATTTCGGTTTGAATACGAAGGTAAGCATCACTTTTCGGAAGATTGCAAAGACGCCTACTGAAACTCACAATTAACACGAAATCTCAGTCAAACAGGGTTTCCTATTCATGCACTACAGTTAAGGCTAGTATCAGTTAAACTGATCGTTAACAGTAGTGACTCGCACCTTACGAACATAAAAAATTTTATGTAATTATGTAATACAATTAATCCTATTAATATCTTAACTGACTCAATGTTGAAAATGAAAAGTGAGTATGTAAAGAAGCATGTAGAAAACTGATTTTGTTCTTTTCCTTAACTAATAAGTTGAAATTGTTTGAGCTATGTCCTTATTAATAAGTTGATAGAATATTCAATGCTATGCGATTTATGCTGTCACAGGCCTATGCAATTTATACCAAGAAATTGGGTGTGATTATTTCATTAATTCACATTTTTATGAACGACGAAAGTTTAAATATGTATTTACATATTTTACGACAGATGAATGTTTCGCTTTATGGAACCTTTTGCTTCTGTTCCAGTCTAAAATTTAGCACTTGAGTTTAACAGTCTAATAGGGTTACTATTCTGTGTAAAGAATGAGTCACTCAGCCATGCTCAACGTAGAACCTAGCACATATGTATATCGGTCCAGATTTCCATACCTTATTAGTACAGCATGATGAGTACCAAAATAGCAAGAAGAAAAAATAATCTATCTAAAAAATACGACTGAAGCAGAAAGTATAGTTCATGGAAAGGAAGGTATAATTTAATTTCAAGCTCACTATTTAAGTAAAAGTATACAGTGAGTGCACCTGCTCCACTGTGACCGATTCTGATCCGTGTCAGCTGGAGTCTCCAACCACTGGTTATAACAATCGCACAGACTCCAACCATATAGTTCACATTTACTAGCACGGCTCAGACCAACAATCAGTGACTTCATGGACAGTCACCACTTTTGGTTTGGCCACCCCTGGTGTTCTTCCATCGTACTGTATTATCAATCAAGATTGCGCGTTAAGATATGCAGTGATCGGAGGTACATAACACATGTCCCAAAAATGAAGTTTCATATCTTCATCAACTGATCTCCTTTATACCTCCCTTCGTCTAACCTCATCATTACTAACCCAGTGGTCCTAACAAACGTGAGTGATATTTAAAAGACATATATCACCAAATACTAATAACCTTCCATTGTTGTTTGCTTTTAATAATCACGTTTTTCATTCATACAGAATGACAGAACTCCTTTGCATTGTATTCGTCTTTTACTTAGTAAACTGTTATACCTCCTACGCTGTAAGTGACGTGAGTTGTCAAAAGCCAAATGAACTTTTTGAGTACGTGCTGAGATTTCGTCAGTTAATAACCTATTATGGCTTACCAGGCTTCTAAGATAAACAAAGCGGTCAACTCGCCCAACTACTTCACTTCCTTTCCTTAGTTCAGGTGTGTGTGCACACCAGTCCTGAAACAGTAGATTGTACCTAGAGTGGAGGGACCCATCTGAACATATTTGCATAGTTGACTAATACTACCAAAAGACTCTGCGACATTTGAAAGAATAGTATGAAATATTCAGATAAAAACCTTCTTTTCGACATCATGTTAATAGGTGCAGACTACCTGGTTGGGGTCCGCGTGACGCTCGTAATAAATGGTTAGAGACTTTGGGTGATATGGCTAAAAATCGTTGGCAATGGCGCAGGTTCATCCATTCCTTGTCTTCCTCCAAATCCTAAGTTTCTGAACTTATTATAATTTTCTCTTTACTGGATCATATTTTCTTAAATCTTCTCGGTCTCTATTCTTTTCCATGAATACTAACTCTGTTACTACCTTCCCCACTCTGGGATTTGATTCGACAATTTAATCTCTATCTGCTAATTGAGGCATGGCAACTTGAACTGACGTACGCATGAACCAAGTTCTACGTTGCAACTGTCTGTCTGTCTGTCTTTCGACATCATTTATATCTGTGAACGTCTTAGACCATCGGGGTTCGTTACTCCACTTTTATGGGCTTCCCAAGGTACATAAGAAGGATATCCCGCTACTTTTAATACTAAATACAAATATTTCACCATACCATGTTTCTTCTAAGTGGTTAGCTGAAGATCTTCAGCCATTCAGAAGTGACCTTAATAACTATGCCATTACAGATTCATTTCCTGATGTTAATGTAACCGGAAAGCGGATTCTATTTTTAGACGTTCTTCCTCTTTTTCCAATTCGATATTATTGAGAAAAACAACCTCGATATTGGTATTCCAAAACAATATCTAGAAGAATCACTTCTTTGATGTACCTTTGTTTACTCGCAACTCCGAAAAAATGCTATATTTAGACTCACAACTGATAGCTTTTATATTTATGAAAGTCATTCGGGTAGTGCTTCATAATTTACGACGAAAATACCGAGCTCGACTATATCCTGAATGAGTTTAATAGTTTTCACAATTCAGCCACTTTTTCATTGGAATCAGAGTCTAATTTATTATTCTATTTCTTGGACGCGTTACTCAAAAGAAGATAAGGTGACTAATTACAAGGATCGATGTTCAGAAAACCAAGGTGCAATCGGCAGTATACGAATTTCCATAGTTGGGTCCGATTGAACAGAGAGAAATTCGATTAATGTTTTAGCTTCAAGGGCCAGACAAATCTGTACTGACGATACATTTAGGGTCGAACTGAACTGACTGCGACAGACACTTGTTAGCATGACTTATGCTTCATGGTTAATCGACAAAAACCTGAAGCCACGAAACTGCTACGTTAAAGAAAGTCAACTGTTCCGAAGAAATGTTTCTTCATGAACTTTGAATTCAGAGGATATATAGTTGCTGAGATTCTATAGAGCAGACTTTCGTATGCCCTCCGATAAACGTTCTATGCTTTTCAGCCACGTGCTGCCTTTTCAAGTAGAACTTTGGTCTGTAATCACGTCGAAGACAAGCTGTCTCTTTGAGCCATGTCATTGTTTATTTGCTCTTATGAACTAAATTATATTCACCACACAAAGCGAACTTTATTGAAACCTTTCTCAGAATACTGCCCTGCTTAGGTGTCTAAAGCAATATACAATTCTGTAAACAGCTGCATTTTCGAACACTTTGTAACCTCCGGTCATGTTGCAATATCAGAATCATCTTTCAAAACTCTTCATAAAGTCAAACAAACTAGATCAAAAGGGATACAAATTGCAAATATATGTACAGGGAATGCTTTAGCCATTCACTAATTTAATCCAACATTTTGTATCCAGAAGAAGCATGTCCAAATGTTCATTTTATCGTGGAATTAACCTTCTCCTTGTTTTCCAGAGTATTCAATCAAATAAATGACCAATCTCCATAAAAATAACCATCCTAATTGAACTATAATAATAAGCTTACTAGTGACTAAGTCCAGGATGTTCCTGAAACCCTAGTGCGAAGTCGTGACTAGTGGAGTTCAAACTTGTCAGGTGTGAGATAGTTATCACCAATGACGATGGATGATTGTCACGCTATATATCACAAATTGATGGAAGTGAGAATTCTACCATTAAATACCGACCCACTGGTGCAGATGGTTAGGTGTTCGCCGTCAACCTGAAGCCCCTGGTGCGGAATCTGGAGTGCGCACTGCCGAGGAGTTCCACTCTAGAACGAAACAGCTGTCCAGTGCTCCCTGGTTTTCAATGGTACCCTTCCAACATCAATCTGTGATACATTCAATCAAATAAATAACCAATCACCACAAAAATAATGATCCCAATAAATTTTCAACTTATTAGGTTTTAATTAGCATTTTCGTATCATTCAATTATCTTGGTTTTCACATTCTTTAAGTGGACAAATATTTCATGAAATTATATCTTTCGTCTTCCAAAAAATGTTCAACAGTTATTTAGTCCATTATG
This sequence comes from Schistosoma mekongi, assembly GCA_034768735.1. Taxonomy (NCBI): domain Eukaryota; kingdom Metazoa; phylum Platyhelminthes; class Trematoda; order Strigeidida; family Schistosomatidae; genus Schistosoma; species Schistosoma mekongi. Next base: position 82,808,047 of record CM068306.1, on the reverse strand, counting down.
TAACCTATTTCCATCTTATTACCTTTAAGATTATTACGTAATTCATAATTGATACTTAAAACCTTTTGACTCTTTAAGTGATTTTGATAACTTGTTTTCTTGATGTAATACTTCTACTGTGTGTAAAATTTCGCCATATATACTATTGTACAGCTAGTGTTAATGACATTGTCGAAAAGAAAATTTCCTCGGTGGAATATCCTGTACTCTGGATTTTATCAGTGTTTTCATCAAACAGGGCTACGTTATTTATGTATTGTAAGCTAACAAATGGTTCTGTTGGTAGGAAGTCGTTCCCTAAAAATTTACAAGACAATAGCGTTATTTCCATTAGTAAATCTACTACATTAGTCGAGAGATTTGGTGGATACTACCTAAGGTAGCAAGTGGTGTTCGAGTAAATGGCTTTCAGCAAGGTTTATGTTCTCTAGTAGTAGACTTTTCTATAACTGACACTGCCGTATAACGTCATTTTATGAAGTCAAATGCTATATTTAAATCAACGAAAATCATCATTTTCGGACTCTGTTAGATATGTCTGACGAATAGTGAATAAGTGGTCATTACAGCCACGACCAGATCTTAAATCAATTATGTTTTCACTTGTTTGCTGATCGTGAATCCTTATTACGCGTCCATCGTCAAATCATCTACGGTTATCATACACTTCACCTTATCGATTTTCGAACTCTGAATAATCACACTAGCACGTTATTTTCACTATTTCGATGTCGACCTTTTAAATGACCTTACACATATATTGAACGGATACCCCATATCATTTCAATTTCTTTATTTGCCGTTACCAATGCTTATGATAACCCATTATAATGACATTATAATTCAATAAAAAATCACTGTTGCAATGCATCTGATGAGAACCAACGAAATAAGAAGGAGTTTATATTATTCTACGTCACTTATTCCGCAGAATTTTCTAGTATTTCTACTTAACAATCGATGATTAATTGATTAATCAGATTTTGTTAAGCGTCGATGTTTTTCATATGTTTAATTATACTAAACAAACGATATGAAATTAAATGCTTATTAATAATATTATTATTATGGCTGTTCTACATCTATCATAACTAATCGTTTATGTTGATTATAGGAAGATATACACTATATATATCTAACAGAATAGTAAAAGTGATATTCCATGCTTATTAATTCTTTTAAACGCATTTACTATGGTCACTTTCAATTGAATTACCATTGTAAAAACTTTATTTTGCTCTAGAAGAAGAAGCAGAATATGTTCAGTGAATCTTATAGATGCCCCTGTTTCAGTTCTTCCTATGTACTTACTGGCACAAGTACATTCAAACTCATAAATACATTTGGAGGTAATTTCAGAAAGGTTCTGCTACACTTATTATTAGTTTAAGGATCCCTTGGTATTGTGGGCAGTGAATAAATGAGCCTCCATGAAGCATCCTTCTTAATACCATTTTAATTCTTTTGTCGATATTCTTTTTGAATGTTAGACGAATGAAAATAGATTTCATCTTCACAGTTGTTCTTTTATGATTTCCAGTAAGCCCTTTTCCGTACATCATGATACATTTTCTTGGATAATCATTTTTTAAAAGACAATTTTCTGTTTGAGGCAACTCTTCTATTTTGTCAATTGAGCATAGCCTTCTAAATGTAGTCTTATTACTGTTAGTTATTTCAGCGAAGAAAATTTTCTTTTCGACATTGCTGTACATTTCGTAATTAATTAGATATATTAATCTATTGAAAAAATATGCAGTCAATTGCATCATGGAATGTTTAGAAGGTGTGTAAAAAAAAGAAAGCACTTTGTAATTAATTGCCCACTTAACAAGTGTGTGACATACACTACTGCGAAATCTGCAATATAAGTACTGATTACATTTCCAAATTAAGCATCTATTACGTATAGTAAATGTAATTACGTCATCGTGACAATTAGAGACCACATATATATATATATATATATATATATATATATATATATCACATGGAAGCATATTTTATCCTCAGACTGCAACTAATACAGCATTAAATTGCTACTTATTATTCACCTCCTTAATAATAAGGCTCATTGAAGATTAGCTCATTCATATTTTCACTTTTAATTCTATAATCTCTTTTCTTTATATTTTTCTGTAATTGTTACTGGTCAGTTTTGAGTATTAACATTAGATGTTAATACAGTTTCCACCTAAAGTTTTTGAAATTCACTTGTGTATGTTTTAATAATGCGTTAGTATCTATTCAACTCAATCATAATACTAGTAACTATTAATCCAATACTTTTAAATAACTAAGATGATATGACATGTTAGTTAATTATAACCCTTCAACTACACATTCATATGTTTCAACACGGCATCGATTCTGTTTTCCACTTAACTGTTTTCGTTTTATCATACTTCTAATTCTTTTTCATTTGGGGTCTCATTACTAATAACATAATCAGTTAGACTAAGCTTGTATCTTCCTGTTGAACATCAACATTAGGATGCAGGAACATTCAACCGACGAGTCCCAAACGGGATGAAACACGCTTTTTGGATTCTGCTTGTCAGTTACAATCCAACTTAAAGATAATTAGTTGTTTGTATTCGCTATAGATTAATCTCGGTGGGTTCCATTAGAAACAAAAAACAACTAGACAGCAGTTTCGTCTTCAGTAGTGGTCACCTTATATTCCTCCAGGGAATTGATCCCCAACCTTCAGATCTCATGGTAAACGCTTATCCATCTACGCTACTGCATTGATATCCAATAGTAGAATCCCTACTTCGATCAATTTGTGATATTGTGCGACAATCATCGATTGCTATCGGTGATAACTGCCTTATATATATATATATATATATATATATATATATATATATATATATATATATATATATATAAGAATAGTATACTACAGCAATGTTATGAAACTTAATTAATGAAGGCACTTGGATATAGTGCTGTCTCTCTCTTCGTCAATGAATGTAAGGTGGGAATTAATACACCTGTATCGCGGACACTAATGATTTCGTACATTATCTGGATTTAACCATTAGTTCACTAATATTCTTGCTGATTACTATGGCATGATATAGACCAGACGTTTTGTTGACCGTGTAAGTGAAGTAGTTGAGTGAGTTGATCATTTCACTTTGCATGAAGGCCTGATCAACCCTGACGTATTTTCATCTAACGAAATCTTTACATGAGTTCACAAAGCTCATATTATTTTTTCCTAATATGCTTCACTTATGTCATAGACGAGATGTCCGTCTGACAATCAAAAAATTAGTATGCTGAATAGAAGCTCATGCTGCCTTACTAAATAGCGGTGAAATGACCTTTAGAAGAAAGTGACACTCATAAATTACTAGTTTTGTATTATAGATGTCTTTGAAAGCTTGTTCGCATTTATTGGGACCATCGAGTAAGTAGTGTCTAAGTTAAACTTAGGGTATTAGGGAAGGGCGACAAATCGGATGACAGAGTTGTAGTTCTTTACTGACTGAGGTGTTTGAAATATTCATAACACTTACCTAACCACCCCTTACCTCTCTGTGCAATGATGAGTAGAATATGGCAGGGGAGATCAAACCGAAGGTGAAAGCAATCTATGCAGCTTCTCGAATCATATTCTCCATCTTCAAACATATATTTCACTATCACTGATGTTACTACTACTCCAACTACTCATCTTACTTTGGTGACGGGCTGTAAAAATCTCAAATCATTTACATATGTGCTAGGTCCTATGCTGTACATGATCGACTATGTAAAACCGGAAATAGTAATCTGATTGTCATGCATTATTATTATTGTTAATGTTAGTATACAGTGTGATGCATTTAAAAACTATTTACTATCGGAAATCAAATGTTTTTAAATCTCATGTTTATGCATTATATTTAGTTGTAATTTATGAAATCGTTTCAAATATGTCACAATCACATGGTTGCATAAATTAGTTGTTTTTCATTCAGATGAATATGCATTTCATATAAGATGTTATTTATTGTATTATCATATTTACTTAATGAAGAGGTTACTTTGTATGCAAAACTTTTATTTTCCAAGTAATATGTCACGGAATCGAACACTATTCTCCACTAGCCTTCATATATATTTGAGTGTGGTTCTAAGCTTAGTTCATATATCGGCACTTGGTACACTACTATATCAGTGTCATGTTCACGTGGAATAATCACAGTAGTTATCTAATGTTATTTTAACATTAAATATTTCCACGATGATGTAATACATTACAGTATCATTATAAATTACACAGACTACACTCTAATAATTCAAAGTTTTGTGTTTTTAAGTTTACATATGTATGCATTAAAACACAGGGACAAATTAATTTAGTTAGTTTGATTAAAGTAAACGTTTTAACTTACTATTTCGCTTGTAGTGAACAATCATGCATAATTGAGAAGTATATTTATCTAAGTCGCTGTTTGGATGTTAATGTGTGTTTATGTATTCCGACATTTTTAATAGACATTTTAATGTCATACGCATATGTGCATTGAAATATTATGAAATATGATCCGGAAATACCTAATCGTTAGCTTTTCCTTGAATATATCTATCTCATTCGACTGCTTCTTCCATTCTGATCGTTTCGCAAGGAAGAAGGTTAACTTTTATCCATGCATTATGAATCGTCTTGATTTTGTTACGGAGAAATATGTTTCTTACAGCGGTTTTTCATTAGCTAAGTTGTTCGACTTCCCAATCACTACATTTCTGCTTAAACCCATGTTTCATTCAATTCCGTTTAGGTAACTATTAATCCTCGCACTGTTTTGGCTGCTTCAAAGCATAAGTTTCTTGAAATTTGCAATTACTCCTTGAAGAATAGTATTATTTTTAATCGCATCATGTGTCTATTGTTCTGTATACCTTTAAACAATTTTAATTAATAATTTTTTTATACTATAGGTTGATTTTGTCTTGGGTCTCACAAAGCCTTGCTCACGTATTTCACAAACTGGAAGTGAAGTTAACACATATCATTCATCTAGTGGTTTATATTTATTAGGTTTAAAAGGTGGACATTATACGATGTCTACTATTAAGTTACTTTGTGCTAATTTGGAATGGTCGTCTATGACTGCAGGAGATACTCTGTGTCGAAATATTTATCAATCTTTACCTAATAGCAATTTAGTATGCTTACGTGAAAGGTTGGAAGAGGTAAGAGAAATAAGTTTTAAGCTTAATATAATTAACCATGTACAAATCTATATACTTGTCTTTGAGCCATACTCTATGTCTCAAAACTAGCAGTACTACTCGGCTGCACAAAATAAAGTAGATGGAACGAGGCTATATCCTTGGTAGTTGGCTGAGCAACCTTCCATTCAGTGTTCAGCATTTTCAGTGGCAGAGGTTTGTGTGATGCAGAACCTTCTTCTGCTATAAGAGTGACTGGTTGGTTCACTAACAACACCCTCCTACTTCAGTTTCGTCAGCCGGATAGTATTAGTAGTGCCTTAAAATATGCCAAATTGCTATCTAAGGTTGCCTGCAACATTCCCAGTATGTCGTTCTGTGTGTTGTTCTAAGCAGTTTCCGTTGAATTATTGATTGGATACTGCATATCAAAGCGTTTTCTTAAAACATTTACTTCAAATCCTGGGTTTCTACTATGTTTGTTTTTATCTTGCATGTCGGACCTACATTACACTGACACGTTCATGGAAGTCAGTTACAGATGACTTCTGACACTTCTAATCAAATCTTTGATGAGAATTACACTTGAATATACAGTATTAACCTGATAGAATGAAGAGAGAAGCAACCTAAGTTGTTGGTTGAAATACAACGAACATTGAAAACGTTACGAACAATCTCAGCTGAGTTACGTCAACACTTATTTAATTTAAACCATCAGTTAAGTAGGCAAAAAATCATTTTTATTGCTGAAAGCAGTATGACAATTTTCGCAGTTCATGTGTCCTGTTTATATTTTCCTGATATATCATAAAATTTACGGAATTAATCTTTGCTTATAAGTAATGACGTTACTAAGATACTTTCTTTCGTTATTATTGCTACTTGATTTCGTAGGTTTCTGAACCGTTGGATCTTATTAATGTACAACAGTCTACTGGATTATTATATGAACATGTACTTAATGATTCAGTATCTGTGATTGTTCCTATGGGTTATGGTCATCCAGATGATTGTATTGATTCTGAGGATGTTGAGTTAGTCAGTGTTAAACTATCCAAATCATTAGCTTACACAATTGAACTAGCGGTACATAATGCTTCCGGTAACAGACAAATTGAGGTTAGAAGCTTTTGTTATATATTATTCTTTTTATTTTACTTGCTACATAAACGTTGTGTAATTGACTTCCAACCACACTCTTAGTGAGTGAGCTAGTGATGATAGCAAGCGATTGTTCATACCGAATCAGGTGGGGTGCGATTCGAACTTGCAACTTAATGACTGAAATTTGAGCAACTTAACCGCCGAACTCTACTATGGGTTAAAAAAATGCTCTCATAAAAATGTTACTGTATTGTTTGTTGTTTACTAAGTAATAAGTCACTGATGGAATCATTGGCCTGTCATGTTAACAAACCTGGCCATTTTATCTCTGTATAATTGGAAATGGCTTGTAATATTTTGTCCAGCTACTACCTGTCGAGATAACTCATGCCAAAAGTGATTTGCAAAAGGATTAGGAATAGTCAAACAAAGACAATAAACTAGTGTCCTATCAAGAGTTACAAATTTCGTGGTAAAGGTCTACAGGGTAGTCATTATCTATTGGTACTTGGCTTCGAACTATACTAGTCTCGTGGATTAGCAGTATTACCTAGTTGCTCAAATACAATAGAGGTGGATCGGACTTCTAAACTACAGCTGAAAGTTGATCGGCTTAACTACTGATCTGTAGTTCATCAGTTGAATGCTCTATTTGGCATTGGTGGGGGGTGGACTGGTTCTAATATTACAGGTGTATACCGGATTCTTGTTCGTTTAATATATTAAATTTTAGTATCACTACATATTTCGAAGCTTATACTCTGTAATTCCGCTAATGTTTACATTGGTCTTTTGATTCCTTTGGTATTGATCTTGTTACTATTTTTTCATAATATTTGTGTTCGTGGCTGTCATGTTTTATAACTTGGGAGGGGAGGTGATGGATGTTTATGCATTCCTAAGTTGTATCTCACTGAATGATAAATTGAAACTGATGTAACTCATTTACCCAGTTGATAGTCGGCAGGAAACTCCGTTTTATATAAGTTGCATCCTTCTTAGCCTCCTTCGTCAACAAAATGTACGTACAATCTCGAGAGGGGTGGGATAGGAATTGACACTTTTGTGCAGTGCGAACCTGAGTAATTCAACTACACAGTCCGAGAAGTTACCACTAAGATATTCGGTACATCAATCACCTTTAGTGTTGAGATATTCAAGTTAATTTGTTATTTTATTTGATTGAATATATCACAGATTGATGTTGGCAGGGTACCATTGACAACAAGGGAGCACTGGACAGCTGTTTCGTTCTAGTGTGGAACTCCTCAGTAGTGTGCGTTCGCGTCAACCTGAAGCCCCTGGTGCGGAATCTGGGGTGCGCACTGCTGAGGAGTTCCACACTAGAACGAAACAGCTGTCCAGTGCTCCCTTGTTGTCAATGGTACCCTGCCAGCATCAATCTGTGATATATTCAATCAAATAAAATAACCAATCTCCACAAAAATAACCATCCCACTTGAACTAATTTGTTATTCTTTATGGTTCATTTTCTGCTTCATAAATCTCGTTCTTGCTATGTTCAACATTCTGTATGTATCCTCTTTTCACCCTTGCCACTTTAGATCATTATTATAGATAGTTCACCTGTTCGAACTGATGGCTCATCGAATTCATCTAATAATCCATTAGTAACAGAATATTTGCATAATATACAACCTCGTTGTATGGTCAATATCCATTTAAATCATTATGATCCATTAGAAACGAGTGTCTTGAAACCGAATCGAGGTGAACTTATTCGATATGCTATTGATCAATTTGCTAAAGGTTCTATGCTAGTTATTTTGGAACCAGGTAGCTGTTTTTGTTTCATAAAGGTATCTTTCTTGGTTTTATATCCTTTTCATGATTTAGATAAATTTGACAACCATTTTCGTCCTAATTTGAAACTCCTAAGAAATGTACACTTCTGAGTTATAAAAGTATAACTCAGAACTCAGAAGAGTAGGATAAATGTCCATGATCTGAGAACTCACAGAATAATACGTACATTATCCACTGTTATTAGGATGTTCTTGATGAATACACTTTGATTCAGTTATTGAATCTCAGTTTTATGATGATATTACGTGCTATTAAAGGTATTTGAGTGTCTTTTACTTCCTGGCTGTACACACCATTGAAAAATACATCTTGAAAGATCTAAAATTGATACTTAATTAAATGTTGTCTTAATGAATTGATATGTGACCACATCTCAATGGATATATATCTGAGTCCAGTCACATATGGCCTTTGTTGAAAGCATTTGGTAAGATTTATTGTTTACCCTCTTTAATTTTGAGCGCATTTAGCTAAATGGCTAAGTAAAACTTAGCTTCTAATGTGTGCTTTTTATATGTGTATACTAGTGTTACTACTTACTCACCTAAGTGTTCATTGATAAAAGGTGAGTTAAAAGTGCATTAATTGGTTAGGGGGGGTGGTCGAACTATTAGTTTGTATCATGTTGATAGGGTTGCCGACTAGTGTAACTGAATAATCGTGATTAGTAGTAAGAGACGTTAGAGATCTTACATACATTGTCTTTATTCCTCCTTAGCATTATGCCTTTAAAATACGTCTTATTCATTTCATCTAGTTATGCTAATAAGGTGTTTGCAATTTGAGCTAACGCACGTTTATTCCAAGTTCTCTGTTGATTATTACTGCATAGCTGTCTGATTAATTATCCGACTAACCGATTGACCAGATTGCAACCAGTGAATTAATTACGAAATCTATTAATCAGTGATTTGTTTACTAGGCTTATGGTTTTTGTCTGATGTTTACTAGTGACATTTTTGAATGTGATATAAATGCAATTTATGTTATTCGTTTCTCTTAGGCGTTCAGTTACCAGTTAACTGGGATTCTGCTGTATATTATACATTACAGAGGCCAGGTGTTGGAATGGGTTGTTTCGCATATCGATTGCATTTAGATGATAAATATATTCATCAGAAAAGTGTTTTATGGGGATTACGTTGTTGGATTGGAAGTTGGATTGTCAATATGCAAACAAATTGGTATATACATACATATTTGTTGTAATTGTTGAATATGCCTTTCACTATAACCACTGTTTTTTGTAATTTAACCAGCGTTTAAGTGAATAAAATATTTAACTTTCAGCTTTGAAGTGTGAGGTTCTGTTTGAGGAATCAGGTTGTGTCACTAGTCCTTTCCTTTTAGAGTGTGGCTCAAAGCCAGTTACACAAATCTCTCTGTACCTGAGTTAAAGGAGTTAATAGTTAGGCATAAGAAAGTTGGAGGTGACTAAATAATGGTGTTGAGTTAATCTATGAACTCTGTCTATTTGTCCGATGCATATCGATATATAGGTACAGACTATCTGGTCGGAGTTCCTTGGATAATCCATGTAAATATTGAATAACATTGTTCAACATCGGTCACGGTGATTTGCATGAATTTTATTCCTTATATTCTTCTTGGTTTTAAGTCTCGACACTTCTCTTATCCTTCTTTTATGCTTGTCTAACCGGATTATCAACTGTTTAGTCGTTTCCCTTCATATTTATTTAGTGACATATTTATTTACATGCTGTAATTATCATCTGTAAGTACTTCATATACTTTTCATATTTTAAATTCATAATTCTATTCCAAACTAAGAGGAACCTACGACTATTCATCCGTTGTAATGATCAGCTGGATGTAGTGTGAAAATTCTTGCATTTGGCTAGTTGTGTGAATTCTGGTGATAATTTAACAGATGAGATTAATTGGTCTGCTCATAGTAAAGGCTGGAGTGGCTTATTCTAATTTGAACTGTTTTTAGCGCGTTATGATCTTAATCTGGCTGTAAAGAAGTAGTTCGGCTCTATGTTTGTGTTAAGGATGCTTGGTAATTATTTGTGTGTTTTGTCATCTGTGCCCCTGAAAGAGTGTCACCATTACACCATTTTAGTAAATTAATCAGAAGGAAGTCATAAACTTAAGTTTCATGCAAGTTGATGTTCGCCAGTAAAGCGTATTTACTATCTTGTATGACTCAAATACACAGAAATTCTAGATCAGACAGCTTCCTACCAACTCTCCTCCACCACTTAACATTATCAGAATGTAATATATCTTGTATTGAGTTTTTCAGGTTTGTGGCGACGTTGCACTTTGATTGACAGAATCTTATAAGCAGCACTAAGCACTTTATGAATGTAATGATGATTGCTACTCAGAGGTTACTCAATACATGTACAAACTCTAAATGACCACCTCTAATCAAGTAGTTTGCTTAATTTGACTAATTATAATGTAATTGATTGGTTGTGAGTTAGCCTGAAGTTTCATATTATCTGTGGTTAGATATGTATCTTCCAGTTTAATAAGCAGTAGTTTATGCTTATCGTGGAAATAAACATAACTTACCAAACTACGAAATCAGACAACTATATGATGATTTTAGTCTTATGTCACAGATACATCGTCATTTGTCGGGTCTCGGTTATGAAAACTCCGTACGTATCTGTAAACGTACTAAGAATTGCATATGATTCTGTCGTATAGGCGAATGACTATTCATCTCAAAATTGTCGTTTTTATATTTGTTTTTGTATCAGTAACTATTATGTACAATGTATAGTAATTAGTTTTCTGTTGTTTCATATTTCCTTTTTTTACTAACACTACTATACTCCTACAACTATTGGTGATAATAGGTCTGGTGTACCGATAGCTGGACAGCCGCATTTTATCTATTCACACTATTTGAAATGTATCAATGGCTATCCACGTACATGTCGTGCATATCATGCTATTGATCTAGCTTTAATGTCACATCGTTATTTAGGTGATGTTATTCGAACACGTTGCGGTTCAGCTGCTGCTGGTGTCCCAGCGGATTATGCTTTAAGACACGGTGTTTATCGCACTGTACTATATACAGTATTATTGGGTACTGCACGTTATCTAGGTGTTACGGAGATCCAATTGAAATGGGCGCTCGAAAAATTCCCTACATTATCCACTCAAAAGTTTAGTGGAAAATAAACTGTCATTTAATTGTCTATGATTTACATTTTTATCATTTCGTTAATTCTTTTCTACTTATTTCTTTTTACAAGATGAATAAAATAGTTTTATCAAGAAATGTTATGTACTGTGTCTTTTTGTATTTTAAGTGAGTTCCATCTTATTTTGGATGTATTCGTCTAAAGCAATCACATTTCACCTCAAATTGTTGTAATCTTTTAATGTAATCGTTCAGCGGCAATTATCTGTAATGTTTTCAGTGTTTACTTAGTATTTATGGCATTTAACATTTTTGGTAAATTTTCCGTTGATTAAGGTAGGTGTGTGTAATCTCGGCTGTAATCGACTGTAAATGAACAAATTGTGTTCTTTTATACTACTTATCAGTAGGTAGAATTATCGATGGATAAATTTCCACATACCAAAAAGGCATGAAAAATATACGACGATAACATTTAGTCATTCGATACAATTTAGTTTTCAATTATCACCGACTATTTGTATCGATATACGAATATGAAAATGAAGCCAGTTGTTGAAATGAAATGTTCAGATAAAGCGACACTCGAGAAATTCACTATTCACCTACTGAGATGAGTAAGGAAATTAATGACTGAATTTGTTATTAACAACATCTATAGTATACATTGAAAATGTTATAGTTAACCTTAACTGAACATTTGGAGATATTTTAATATCACTTTGGATGTTTTGATTTAAGATTTTAAATATGATACATGACTTATATCCAGCTTCCTATCATTATCAATAGAACTCATACTTAGTAACACTTTGTTTTCTTGTTGCTGGTGTTCGTGGTAGTGGGGGGGGAAGAGATCTTTGATAGTTCAGTACACAGTGGTCGTTTTCTGTCTTAGTTTGGCCTCATTCCGAAATATTTCTTGTCAGAAACGACCATGGCTTTGTTTAATATGGCTCTTATAATGGCTATCCAAAAGGATTCTTTCATCAGGCTGTCACAGATTCATTTTATATTTTTGTCCATACAACTTCAAGCTAACTTTCCGTTTTCTGAAAGATTGAATGGATAGATGTTATATCGTTGTACGTGTGATTGTTTGCAGCTGTTGATTCAATCATATGTATGATATCTATCATCTTTAAAATGTATTCTGTGCAATCGCAATCGTATTCTTGATATTAATGCAGTAGTTGATATACTCGGCTTCCAAATCATTAGTCACATGTCTGATTCTCATCCTACTTACTTCGGTTTAAGCAGACGAATATTTTCGTTAGGTTTCACATAGGAGGTATAGCTTGATTGGTTAAAGCTGAATTGTGGCTGGTAAGTTTCCTGCTTTAGGACTTTTCAACTGGAGGTACCTCCATCTCACTGTTGATATCCACCCCAGATACATATATGGCAACAGAGACTAACCAATTTCAGTCATTGTTGTTAACGAGGAGATATTAATATTTAGATATTATGTCTTAAAATCGAACGTATAAGCCTGTAATGCGTTTGATGCTGCTAGTTTGGTCATTCAAAGTGAACATTATTGGTTCCTATTTGGTGGCACCATTAGTATCCGAAAGTAGAAATTATCCATTCCATGTTGAGTTATAATTAATAGAACATTTCAAATCCTATGGTCACATCGTGTTGTGATCAGCATTTCATAAAGCTGTAGTTGGTTTTAATTCAGTTATGGGATTACTGCCATTGGCTTACTGGCAGTCCGAGTTTAGGCTTTCTGGAAGTCATATTAAAAGGTTGTGACTGTTGGGCTTCATGCACTCCGGGAGTGCGATTTTGTTGATGGTATTGGATAAATGCAGTGCTATATCATAAATTCATTGATTGGAATCATGCTGTTATGTTTGTTTTTCGGAGTTGTGGTCCACAGAAGAGGTATCCCATTCTTGAACGCGAAAGTTGACCACTAGTCCTTATTTTCAATGTGATCAACTGTGATTAATCTGTGACTAATATTAGAATCAGATCCTATCTTCACCAAACCATATTAACTAATCAATTATATTCCCAATCCCCTTGGTCCGGATTATCGGACTAACACGTATACTGTGAAGTATATACTGATTACCTTTTTGAACTAAATTCTACCTTGTATGCATTACACTTTTTACGGGGATGTTTGTAGAAGGAGTTTCTACATCGGTCTAACATGATTTACTCTCCCGTACCTGTCTTACCAAAGTTATTGGTTCTCGTAGGTAAGCTTTCAATAGATGAAGTAGCTCAACAGTTTCTGACACGTGAAGGAATTTCTCTGGTACATTTAACCACCTTATATAATGAATTTGGCAATACATTTCATCTCTCTTCATCTACAGAAATTATCTGACAGTGTATTCGGAATTTCGGTAACACTCACTGAAAGCAATAGTGTTTATATGTTTACATATATATAAACTACACGATCGTAAGCAGACGTCCAATTTCAGAACAAATGATTCGTTGTATATAAATATGAGGTTTTGTTTGAATAGATATTGTTTAAATAGGAGTTTGAATACAAAACTCCGTGTTATTTAGGCATCTATGGAGCTCCACAATCCTAACAAAAGAAGGAAATTTCTACAGTGATGATTAGTAAGAACGCGCACAAAACACAACAACTAAATAACACCTAGATACTTTACCTATGGCCATAATACCGTGTAGAAATCGTGGCAGTATCTATGAATATAGACGAGTGGAATTAAATAACTATGAATTTATTGTCAAAGCTCACCAAACAATACGGTTACATTAATCAATGAGTCAAACATTAGGAATTATGCACTTGAAACGAATAATGTTCGTATTTACATGATTGGTCCACTTACTGAATTATTCTGTTACGCAGTGTAAGCTACTTATTAATAATCACTAGTGTAAAGAGATATGCAAAATGCAAGTAAAATCATCGTGGTTAAGTGACGATGATTCAAAAACCAGTTTATAGCTCCAATTCTATTGACTAATCTGGGGACTACTTATACTTATATATACTACCTATATATTTCGTAGTGCAATTGCCAAATCTATGTATAATTTAAGAAATTACTTTGATCAGGTTTGGCCTTTGAAAGACAGAACATTTAAATCTATTAAATAGTATTAATTCATTGTCCATATTGTAATATGTAAACGGATTGCATGATAGCTATCAAATACTCATAGACTGTTTTCGTCAGCTGATTATTAATTCTATCTGATATGCCGATATAATTGTCCAAACAACCTCGGAATAAACTTACATCTAGTGAGCCTGTGACATAACTTGTATCTCTTAACATTCGCCAAGAAATGATATTTTATACGGAAGGGGGGGGGCTAAAGAGGGGGAGTGCTAAGAAAGTAAAAATGAATTGCTGAGCAAGTGAATATATTCCATTTTAAAATCGTAAACACTATTGGTCGCTTACAGAACAGACCACGTCATAAATAAGAATCCTCAAAACTCTGTTCTATGCATAGTGCTACTCTAATGAAGCACTTGTGTGACTCAAGTTTTTATTTTACTCAGGCATCAGTATATTCGTGTTCGTAAGTACACCTTACTGATGAATATCAACCAGTATGCAGCATAGTCCAAGGGTCTACAATCAATCTATTTGGCAACGATGAAGTTATTTCCTACACGATTTAAGAGTGTATTCAGTATCTGAATATAATGGAAGCAGTTTGTCTTATATAATTGAATTAATTGTGGATTGTCGCTAAATACTTGACATTGCAGATTATCATTATTAATGGATACTATAGTGGTTACCGAATTTGAATTTTATCACTACGAACTGTCTTTAATTGTAATGCAAAACTTTAGTTTGTGCAATCTTAGCAATACTCAATGATAACAATCATTATATGTTTATTAGTAACCAAATTCATGAGGTGAGCAATGCCTGGAGAGACTTTATAATTGTTGGAATAGAACAGCTACTTACTAAATGCAGCTGTTGATTGTCTCTCAGTATCACGGATTGATTGGAGACGCAAATGTAAATTCTTATTCACCGACTCGGTGATCTCAAAGTAATGCGTTTACTGTGAGGCTTGAGGGTTCTGGGTGTGATCCCTGGTGGAAATATTAATGCATATTAATGAGAAAATCTACACTAGGATGTAATGACTTTACAGTTCTTCCTAATTTCAAATGACTATGTAATCGAGGTCCGGAGCATGAAACTTCGGATTATAGATCGTATTTGAAGTGAGAAACTTCATATTTCTATTTCTGGGCAGCATTACTACAACTGAAGAACATCTAGAACTCAAATCGACTGCCAGTCAACACCAAATTTGGAATTTTTAATACGTACCTGATTTGACGTAAAAAATAACTCAATGGTTTATGTATGAAGTCAATTGATCGATAGGGCCTTGTACACATGTGGTCATAATGACAACGCCAATGAGTGCCCAGATAGTTTATGTATGTCTACCCGATGCCCACTTGATTCCAGGCCAGAAAGAGAATAACACATGCTCATGAATCAACCAGACAGAATCGAATCATATTTCAAACATTCCTCTTGTATACACACAAAACCTGACTACACAGTTAACCAATTAGAAAACTAACACATACAAAAGAGGGGTAATAGTGACTGTGAACTGGAACAACGTATACACATTCAACTAGCCATTGTTCATCAATGGAAAATTATATACCAACAGTTGATGTGTTAAATGATAAATTAGAGCAAGGGGAACTGGATAATAATGAGATAAAGTGTCCACTTTTTATACAACCAAAAATAATGATATAGTCTACAGAAAAACAGTTCTCGAAGATAATCAATCTTAAGGTGCCTGGCATATCAAAACGTCAAATCATTTCTGTTGTATTGGGCTGGAACTTGTATGAAGAACTACGAAAAGCATTATTCAGAAGATACAAGTATTTATAAACAGTTGTTTAAGTAAGATACTTAGGATCTGTTGATCAGTCAATATCATCAACAAACTACTGTAACAGAGAACAAACCAACCCCTAACTGGAGAGGAACTCAAGGAAAGACGCTGAAGTTAGATAAAACACACGTCGCGGGCATCACCAAACGGCGTAGACACAAGGTTTGAACCCTCAAGACCAAAAGAAAAGTGGAAGATCAAATAACACAATATACCAGGAATTGGAAGCAAACATAGAAGGAACGAATGGGAATTAAAAAAACGGGAAAGGAGATCAGAGGACAGAGTTAGTTTAAAAATCCTGGTTGGCGGCTTAAGCTTGGCAATCTATAGCAGTGGGATGAACGACATTTCTGTTTCTGTTTTATTCTATTAGTTCACAAATAACAGACTGGATATACATAGATAGATATTCAACATAAATTATAAAATTATCTAATTTTTCTTTGATCACCAACCGTATAAATCAACAAGCCAGTTATATATAGGCATGTGTTTTGTTTCTGTGTTTGAAGATAATTAGTGCATGTTAGCACTCATTAAAAAGGTGTACCCAGGAATCTTGAGAAGGGTGGGGGTAGGGGTGGGTGATTTTTTAATGGGATTCGAACCTGCAACACACACTAAAATAGTAGTTGGTAATCATTTTTAAAGCTCTATGTATTTAAATAACTCAACTTCTGGTTCATTGATTCACTTCCTGAGAAGAAACTACATTAAATAAGTAATAAACTTGAGAAGTCAATCATTTCACACATATTTAAAATAGTTGAAGCTTAAACAATGACTTTTTAAAAATTCAAGTTTATTGACGCTTAAAACAAATAAGAAATTTGTATCACTTAAAGACAATTCGTTGATATTTTCATGATCTTCTTGTTTCAATGAAGAAGTATATTTTAAGACTGATTTAGTCATTTGATTAAACCATGGTTATCCAGATAAGGAGTTTACAATTGTTCTATGTTTTTTCAACCGTAATATAAATCTTATAAGCATTACATTGTATGTAGTTATCTAAATGATTCTCTGTAGTTCAATGCAGTATACATTTTATGAGAAATGTAAATGTTTTAACCATCAAAATCATCTAATGTAAATTAAGCGAAAGAAAAATTATCAGATGTATATACTTTCAAAGGACGTTGTATAATTAGAATAAACTTGCATCTTCCTGTTAAGTTGTAATGGAGTGAAATTGGTCAGCCTCTGTTGTCATATGTGCATTGCCTCGATATACTGATAGTACATAAATAATATTTGAAGTTAGATTGTGACTGGTAAGTGGAATCAAGGATGGGCGTTTCGTTCTGTTTGGGACTCATCAGCTGGATGTTCCTGCATCCCAATGTTGATTTTTACACTGGGATTCAAACTCAGTCCGCTTCGTGCCAAACGCCACTGCGTTCACTACTAGGTTACTGTGTCCAAATAGTCACACTTGTGCAGCGGGTATATATGTAACCATCCCGATGAGTCCCAAGTAGGACGAAACGTGCGTCCTGGATTCCGCTTACCAGTCACAACCAAACTTCAAATATTACGGATGTTGTTTACTTTTAAGGATGGAAGTAGAAATGCATAGTATTACTTATAAACTGCGGTTCAACCTTATTTGTATATGATTTAAAAAGAAATTTAAATACACCATATATTTTCCAGATATCTAAAAAACACACTTTTCAGAAGATTGGAATCAGGCATGAAAAGAATGAAAAGCACTTGGGAAGAACTGGAAAGGAGAACCCAGGACAGAGGTGGTTGGCAGACTATGCTCAACTTGGGGTAACGGACACTGATTGATTGATTGTTGTTTTCCATGTGTTTATCTAGGTTGAAATATGATAAATGTGGATGTAAACATAAAAGCTTCCTCTTCAAATAAGTTTTTCCTACGTTACGGAACTGATTTAATGTATTTTGATTCCCGTAGTTCTTATATAAATCTTAACCCTATATTCACTGAAATTGGTTTTTTGGAATATCTGAAGGCGCTTAAACATTATACCCAGAAACAGATGACATTTCATATCTTCATTCGAAGAAATTTGTTAATGTTTTGTGTCAATCAGTGATTGGTATTTACCACATGTCTTTTTCTACAAGTTTTGTACCAAAAACATAGAAGGAAATTATGAGTCGGCTCCCAATGGTTGATATTTCCAATCCAGTCAATTCGCGTTCGCCGCGGAACCAAAGGGTCCTGGGTTCGATCCCCGATGGGATCATAGGTGCGCACGGCCGAGGAGTCCTATACTAGGATGAAATAGCTGTGCAGTGCTTCCAGGTGATCAATGGTAGTCTGATTCAGATCAGTTCGTGATATCAAAAAGAAACAATCGACACTTAACTATCTTCACAACCCCCCCTCTAATTGAAACACATAATCATAAGCACTGTTAGATAGACTGGCATCCTATAGTAGCATTCTCATCCCAACCTTCTTTGTAAAATTTTTTTAATTTATGCATAGATTTGTTTATCAGTAGGATTTTATTCTTCTCTTCAACAACTTTATCTAGATCAACAGTTCAGAAACCGTTCATTGATTACCTTATACACAGAGATAAATGCAATTCATAAATTAAATTGATCGACCTTTTATTAAATTAGGTTGCTATTCATGCTTAAAACAAATATACAAATGTAGGAATTGAAAGACAAACCAAGCATAATCTATTTCTTCACAGTGAAATGTTTACCCATTTACCAAGTACCAATCTATACATAAAACATAATTACATAAATTCAGATTCATTCTTTTATTTTGGACGAACAGGTATCTGACCTTTATATCGAACTTATTATTTAGTTTGTTTAAGTTAAAGTATCAGTATCAATAAGAATAAACACTGAACAACTGTTTTACCTTAGCTAGTAATGAAGAGGTAATTCCTAGAGTTATAGTAAAAAGATGTAACCAGTAGAGTTCAATCTTACAGGGTATGAGTCCGTTGGTTACCTATAGTTATGTATCTGCCACAGATTTATTTCGGTTATGTACCACTGATAACCAAATGACATCGGACAACTGTTTCGTCTTGACATGGGACCCATCAGTAACCAGCATTCCCTATTTCACTATGGAATCAAACCCAGGTTCATTAGGTCTTGTGGTAAATACATGCCTGTCAACAACACTGTGGAGGCGTTCAGTAGTAGCATTCTTACTTCAATCACTATGTAATATAGTGCTGCTCGACCTAGATCACAGTGTAACAAACCACAGAATAAAGTACCAATCACCACAATTAAAGGACAACTCAGTTATAATAATCAGCTTTCCTGTAGTTCTAAGAAGAAGCCGTAATAAGTAGAGTTCGAATTTGTTGGTAGTGAGAGAATTATTACCAATGATTATCATTTCAAGAAGTTTAAGTTCCCACGTCTTTAATTTACTTTCTGTGTTGAAATGTTTAACCAAGTTATCACTACACTTATCATCTTTTGTTTACATATGTAATCATCCAATTATCAACTCACGAATTATCTTAATTGGTTTGAAATTTTTCACATTTTCAGATAGATATTATAATATAATAGGGCGAAACCTGATGAAGATCCAAATGAAAACAGTATTATTTGTTCCTGGGTGTTGTTATCTATGACTAGTCAGTGATATATCCTCTCAATCTTGAGATAACAGATATTATTTATTGAATTCGAACTTAAATAATCTTGTTATGCAGTTGGTAATATCACCTATGAGTTACCCAGTTTACAAATTTCAGTTAGTCTGTGAAAATAATTGATTGGATAGGTGTATATTTTATTTGGCAAAAATACATAACTTTATTATTAGTGTACAGGTAGCCTTCAGTCACCTATTTGTACGTTGTTTACACTCCGTGATTCAAGTTATTTCTATACTGACTTCACTTACTCTACTTCTGTAAGCTGCCTATTCTTTTTAATACGTTTTACTTTTTATTACTCTTACACTCACTTTATCAACTGTTCATTATTATAACTTTCATACGACATTCACCTACATACTACTTATAGGTAAAACTTTGCAAATACAATTCACTAAATGTATAGTAGTTAATTTTAAATGTTTATATGTATGTAACACTTAGATAGTAACTAGTTGATTACATGATATTCTAATATTATTTCTATTCATATTTATTTATTATAATATTTCATAAACAACTAAATTTATCCATTTTCTGTGTTGAATTTATTATTATTATTATTATTACGTCATAAACATTGAAATCTAATCTATTACACCATAATAATGTCAATTTAAATTGATATTCACTTAGTAACTATAATCTAATGAAGAAAATCTTTACCAACAATAAAATTATGTTTAGTCTAATGTAATAATTAATTTAAATGCTAATTTATATTAATAAATTTTTTTTTTGTTTAAATTATTCTAAAATATTAGTTGATTATAAATGATAATTCAGTAGTATCTCATTCATGCATATTCATAATAATAATAATAATAATAATTTAAAGTTCTACTCAAATTGTATAATCTATATTCAATATGATTTATTATTAATGTTTATTTGAATGTAAACAATTTTAAATATAATGAATATGTATTATTAATACATTGAAACTTGAATAATATTGTTGTATTTAAATATGATTATGATTAGTAAGTAGAATTAAAGATATATATTCTATTCTATTTATAACTAATCAGTTGAATAGATCTACATCTCGGTATTGATGTTTACATCTTAGATTTTAACTCAGATAGTTATGTGTTAGATATTTATATTAGGCTATTGAATGTAGGTAGACTAGAATATAAAATAGATATGTATAAATAATTTGAAGGTATTTATGCCAAGACAATCTAGTGAGAATGTATGAAGTGTAACAGAAATTGATCGACTTCAGTCAATAACAAATCAACGGAAAGACACAGTTACCTTCAAGTTATGTAATGGTAATTTTTGACTGTATTCATCACTGACTGACATATGTTTAATACTAATGAAAACCAAGAATCTATGTAAAGCTGATATGTTTTAGTAGGGGACACCATATTGGCATGAGCATCTACAAGCTTATCAGAAATCGAATCTAAGATAATAGGTAATTAAGATGAGTTTGTATTTTCCCGTTGATTTGTAATAGACTGAAACTGGTCAATCACTGTTTCCATATGTGCATCCTGAGCGGATTGCCTCGATATAGCGTTATTACACAAGTTATATATTTAAGTTGGATTGTGACTGGTAAGCGGAATCCAGGACGCGCGTTTCGTCCTATTTGGGACTCATTGGCAACCGAGACTGACCAGTATCAGTCCACTACAAATCAACGGGAAAATACAAACTCATCCTAATTACATATATATGACCGTTGAACAAGTGTGACTGTCTGGATACAGTAGCCTAGTGGTGAACGCGGTGGCGTTTGGCACGAAGCGGACTGAGTTCGAATCCCAGTGTGAACATCAACATTAGGATGCAGGTACATCCAGCCGATGTATCCCAAATAGAACGAAACGCGCGTCCTGGATTCCGCTTGCCAGTCACAATCCAACTTAAATATATAACTAAGATAATGGGGTTTCGAAATGAACATTAGGATATAAGTACAAATGAACAGACCTCCATTTGCCTAATGTTTTAGTATAAGTGAATTCTGAGGTTGATTGATAAAAATGAGCAAAAATAAACATTTATCAATAAAGGATACCTACATATTATACATGGCATAGAACATGCGATTTATGTGATTTACCAAAATATGATTGAAGAAAGTCATCAGAAAATACTGTTTGACTTAAGTATTGTGCTAATTAGTACTCGTTAGCAAGACATTCTTGGAATTCTGAAGGAGTTAATGCTGCCAAGTGGATTCCAACATCTACTAACCGAGAATATCAATTTTACCAAGATTACAGTTATATCTTGCTGTTAATTATCAACTAGCACGATACACTATATTGAATAGGGTTTTCTTCAGACTGCCACTAACTTATAACTCTAACAATGATAAATAACCTAGATTATTGGGTATATTACAACTTGATCGACTGAATTCTTCGATCATAATATTGCTGGCATACAAGAATGAGTACTCTAATATCTTCCATTAATTGATCGGCTGTATACTATCCCGATGATAGACTGTTTGAGAGATTATTAAAGCAACCACAATTATATCATTTGATCACTTAAAGCATAAGCTAATTTATGTATTTACAAGAAACATAATGTAAATTAGTTGTTTCATCAACTGAAATATTGAAAATCATGATTATAGTATATTCCGAGTATTTGAACGATTACACGCTGAGTGTAATTGGTACTCTTGATGAAGTATGTCAAAACAGAAACTGTCGAATTCACTTATTAACTTACAAAAAACAAAGACAATGAAATTTACCAAACTTCAATATTAGATTATGATGTAATGAACAGTTTCATTCGGTGTATAGGTGTAATACTACTACTACTACTAATTGAAACTTTCCAGCTTGTCACAGCTGCATCCCAGTGTTAATGCTTACAATGAAGCAAAAAACAAGCACTTTTCGTTTAAACTGACAATGAATTATCCCAATAAGCTACTTTGTAAAGACGACCACTCACTAATGAACTCACCCTTGTATGGAGTAAGTAGCTCAGTGAATAATGCATCGACGATTTTAATAAAAGATACTGAGTTCGAGTCTCACGATGAACATCGTTAGTGGAATGAGCGTATATGAGTTAAATATTCCTATGCCTTTCAAATTTCATGGCGAAAATAAATAAACTATAAATGAATGAAGTGATAGTACTAATTTCTAATGATTTATACCTTATTGTTGTTAATATTGAAGAATGTAATAGATCTGTCGATTGTACCATAAGTATATCATTATCTCGATTTTAAGATATGAATAAGTTATTCAGGTTTCATTTAGCAGTTGAATTAAGGTCCAGATAATCATACGGTTGGTCATTTACACTAAGCTAGGACTCAACTTAGTAGGAGCGACGACGCAAACTAAATATAATATACTGAACAAATTGTCTTTCACGCTTACTGATGTCATTCAATTCGAAGAGTGGTCATGTTATGAATTCTATAATTCATTAGGAAAAGTAAAAACGCCTTATTTTACATACACTTTAGATGTAACTTTATGAGAAATGTTAGTTTTCTGAACTCAATAACATCAATTGCACTGTATATAAGTAAATTTATTTTCGGGTAGTGTCCCAAAATTGGTTGCTATAACTAATATAATGTGCACTAATAATAAAATATGGAGATCCATAGTTTATGAACCTTATTACGGAGTAGATTAATGCCATATATCAATTGTGAATTGCTTTATTAAGTTCAAACACAAGCCTACACATTATTCACATAATTTAATTGGAATATGTTTGAATCAACCTGGTGTTTATCATGAATTGAAGGTGATCATTCTCTGTTGTTATGTTACAAATCAATGGGAAGAACAAAATACATCCTAATGATATATACATATTCGTTGCACAAGTTTAGCTGTCGGAAATCAGTAGTCTAGTAGTGGCACGAAAGGAACTGAATTCGAGTCCTAGTGTGAAATGGGATATGGATGAATCCATCTGACACTAGTGATTGTGTTGTTAATGGTGCATTTATTATATCAAATATAAATATTAAATAAAAGTTTGTGAACGAGAATAGTAGCTTTATTGTAACAACTGTCGTCCACTGATCATTCAATAGTCAAAGTCACGATATTCAATATTTCCATTCGTTAACACCAATTAAACTACAATTAATTATGATTAACATGGAAGGGTTAATGCGAATATCAATCGTTTGGAACAGGATAAGGTATCTAAATTTGAGGATGATTAACGTTTCAACATACCCCAGTAATCACTAATGACAACATCCATACAAAACAACACCACCTAACCCAACTCCACTTAACATCATTTTCAAAACCCACTTCAATCATTTCGTTATCTATAGAAGAATATAGATATTTGCCATCTAACATAATGATGACATTCGGCTTAGTTCTATTTCAGTGCATGTTCGAAAAACAATTAAATAATCTTCCTTGAATATGTCCATCTACATTACACAATTCAATTGACATGTCATATGAACATTTATTGAACTGCCTGTTTTAACTTCCTATTTGTACTGAAATAAGAAATTATTCTTCATATTAGACTAGCTGACAACAAATCACAGCCTCCCTATTGGCATATGAATCAACATCATGAATCGATATTCATGTCAACATAATAAACACCCACCTAAGAGAGGAGACACATCTCCAGTTTCATCAATTGTTACTACTATAAAAATGAAATCTCTTCACATGCAAATATGCAAAACAAAATCAAACCATTATTTTTCCTGATTGTTAACTTGCCAGTCTGTCAAGAACTTGAATAATCTACAGGCAAGTAAAATTCCATGAATCCGCTAAATCCATTTCGATGAATGCTAAGCAACTAACAGAGATATCACTCACTAAGAAGTGCCGAATCGTGTTTGACACTTAATGCATAATATGCTTTTACACTTCCAGTGAAAATGTACCACTTGCATAATACTGTATAATCGATTAATGTGAGTGACAGGCATCCAAAATAAACAAACGATGATGAAAACGGAAATCAAATAGTATTTAATATGAACAAGTGAAGCTGAATTCGGATAACACACCTACAATTCACCCAGTTCGCATAGAGATTACTTTATTTACCTAACAGTAGTATCAAATATCAAATATTTACTCACCTGTATTAATGTGAATTATTTACACAACCATGTGTCGTCTACTCTTCTCCCCAACATTTTCGTAAAACGTGTTCCTCATATTTCGTCACTGAATTCACCAAGTGAGTAGTACATATATGTGTTGTGAATATTGAATAATAATCTTCAATTTCTCCATCTGATAATCTCTCAATCTTCAAATTAAACAGACGGATGCTTCATGTTTGTATGTATCGTGGAGATTGGAATGTGTGAAGTCATGTGACACATCGTAGTTCACATTATAAGAGAACGTGGTATAAGATAATAGAATACTGCATAACTAATAAATGACATAATTCGATCAACTGTTATGAATTCCATGTGAATCATTTGTGATGTCATATTCCATACTGTATTGAAGGTATTTTCTTCTATGAGAAATTCATTCTGCGATAAATTATTAATTACAGAAATATCTCGAATACTTTTCCTTCGGTGTTTCGTCATATATAAAGTACCAAGGTTTATGTCATTTAAAAGAAAAATTCGGTTATGCAGAAAAAACATAAGGAAGCATATTTACTGACAAGTTGTGCACTAAACACTGGATAAACTTATTTTGTTTTAATGTTATTTTACATTTTAGGTTTTAATTCACTTTCAAAAGCTTTACAAGTCAACTCAGATAAACTTGAGATTCTGAGTGTTACGAGGTTGAATATTTCACAGAGAGTTTGTTATCTTCATTTTGTAAATACTTCTATACGATGTAAAGAATGTTCTACGAATTGAATATATCTGCCTATAGTATACAGGTAACACTAACGATTAAACAAACTGATTATGTTTACTAGTATTGGTGTATAGTTTATTTTATTAATTCATATGCACTAAAAGAAGGCGAACAATCATTAACTTTTTATATTCTCATAGCTGAATAAAACTTGATTATATTTTGCTTTGTTCTAATCGTATTTTTCAACAGAAGCATTTTATTCATCATTGTAACAAATCACACTGTCAATTTACTGTTGAATTGTAATAAAAAAACTTAGATCTTTTGCTTCATTTATGATTATGTTCACTCAGGAGACATTAACTTCTAAATTGAATGTATCAAATGCTCATTTTATTTACATTTAACACATTGTAACTTATTGCATAATACTGTTTACAATCATATGGACGTCCATTGTCTATAAATGATTTCACTTTGTATTTCGTTACATTAATACTTGTCGAATGTGATATAATAGTGAATTACTGATATGGAGACGTGCAACTCTGTTTATTGTTGCATAGAGACCATAGAAAAACAACAAGTGATCACTTTATTTTGCTTCTACTGAATGGGTAAATTATCTACTGAATATTTTGAATCTATTGAATATATTTAAGTTGGATTGTGACTGACATGCGGAATCCAGGACGCGCTTTTCGTCCTGTTTGGGACTCATCGGCTAGATGTACCTGCATCCTAATGTTGATATCGACACTGTAATAACGCTATGTCGAGGCAATCCCCTCAAAATGCACATATTATAACAGAGATTGACCAGTTTCAGTCCATCACAAATCAACGGAAAAATACATGCTCATCCCGATTACATATATATTAAATGTATGTTAAATCTATTGAATCTAGAATTTTAGCACTTATTTCAATGTAGTGTCTAAATTTCATTATTTCTATGCTTTTTAATATCTAAATAGACCATCATGACTTGATTGTATTTGATTGGTGATAGCATGTCTTATTCTTTGAAAACTAGAAAACATAAGCTAATAACAACAATTTCGTTATAAATTCAAAGCCTATTCACAACAGGTTATATAGTTTTCTAAGGAAGTTTTGATAATTTTATTCAGTATCTTGTCGAACATTGAATCTTTTCTGTTGAATGTTGCTGAATCTGAAAACTTAATTACCTACTGACTGAAAAGACATACACAGCACTTTCGAATTCACAAATGATGGTACTTTAACATTAAGTGATAAAACACAACTAACCGCATATGGTAAATAAAATTAATTTTCTTCTCCTAACTGTTATAGTGATGTCGACCTAAGTTCTAATAACAAATTGTCATATATCATAATCATTTAACATTAGTATGAGTAACTGATTGAGTTACAGATGTTTTTCGATTGTAGAAATGTTGCCCTTGCCTTCCTAAATTTTACCTTCACAGTTACATTAGATCCTCCTGGTTTATCGATGATGGTGGAACTCAGACCACTTCTCAGCCAACTTCATATTCAGAATTTTCAATACCATCGTCAAGATAGTTCTGTTGTATGAAGTCGGAACTTGGAGAACTACGAAATCATCCTTCAAAATATGCAAGTATTTATGAACATCTGCTTGAGTATGATACTTTGCATCCATTGGCGAGACACTATCAGCAAGAGCCTTCTGTAACAGATAACAAGCCAACCAAAATCCAGCTAGGGCAGAAACTAGGAAGAGACGCTAGAGGTGGTTAGGACACACACTAAGAAAATCATCGATCTACCCCACTAGACAAGCACAAGAATCGTGAAAACCAAAGGAAAAGAAGATGATCAAAGAGCACATTTGGTGGGGAATTGAAGGCAGACATGAGAAAATTGAAGGGAACTTAATAATATGTAAGGATAATCAAGGATAGAGTTAGTTGCCGAATAATGGTTTGCTCCATGTGGAGTAATAGGCATTGATTAATTGGTAAGTCGGTAATTACTATTTGGATAATTCAAATATTCTCAAGTTCACTGTACTGTCATTTAGACTATTAAAAAAATATCGATCAGAAAACCAACTTAGACTAGTACGTGACTATAGTCAATATATGAAACTATGCATAATCAGTATTAAATAGTCTCAAATACTGAAGAAAAGCACAACCAATATGTTGAAAAATTAAGCATTTCCCTCATATTTGTCGTAATTAACGAACGAGATTTCAGAAATATATTATACTGGTAACGAAATATAGCGAATATATATATGAGTTATGAGCTTATTTAATTGGGAATATTTACGAATTAATGCAAGATCAAGAATAAAGTAAACAGTGTTGGATTGCAATATCGTTAAAATAGATATTGAATAGATATTGTTATTGTTTTTTAATGTTATGCATTGGAACTCATAGTTACTCTGCTTTTTCATCATCAACTATTATGATTAGGTTTTATAGGAATTTACGTCTAAAGAAGAACTCGGGCGGCGAGTGTATGTAAGATATTTGTAAATAATTTCAGTGAATGAAATTAACGGAAATTGCAACGTTTAGCCTGGTAAGTTAGTCGAAACCTCTTCAGGGTAATATCTAGAAAATCAAAATTATCCAAGACAAATGTAAACTTTAGATTAAATATCACTACGAATGTCCAATCGTATGCAGAGTATGAGTACATAACACTAATCATTATAAGTGAACTAATATTCGAAATGTTGTACATGAAAGGTGTGCTTTTCGTGTAAAGTTATAGTAAATATTAGTGCATTTACTTAGTCCTAAGGTATGTCTACGGAAACGAATAATCAATCTGAAGATTAACTTCTAAAGTCATGTAAGTTTGAGTACTAGTATATAGATTAGTGATAATTATGGGTCAAAGGATGGATGTATATATGTTACTGGTGCCATAATGAACTGTGAAAAACTAATAGGTAAGTCTGAACAGAATAAATAAATCACTTGACCGTATTTGAATGTTTGGATAAATAAATAAACGCATGTAACGGTGTGTTAACGTAGCAAGTGAGTAAAGTCATTTCTAATTTTAGAAGTTATTTTTCGTAATATTTAAATTGGATTGTGACTGGCAAGCGAAATCCAGGACGTACGTGACGTCCTACTTGGGACTCGTCGGCTCGACGTACCTGCATCCCAATGTTGATTTCCACACTTGGATGCAGGTACCTCCAGCCGACGAGTCTCAAATAGTATGAAACGAGCGTCCTGGATTCCGCCTGCCAGTCACGATCCAACTTAAATATTACTTATGTGCTATCATTATATCGAGGCAATCCGCTCAGGATGCACATATGGCAACAGAGACTGACCAGTTTCAGTCTATTACAAATCAACGGGAAAACGCAAGCTCATTCTAACTATTCTTCGTAGTTTTTTAGTTTAAAGTATTAGAACGAAGTTGGAGTAGTAGGTTACGTTTGGATTCATTTTTTTAATCATTAGTTGCCTTGGTGCAGCTTACAGTATTCCATTTTGTCTGTTTATATTATTGGGATTTGCACATATATGTAGGGCTTCGGCTGTTAATCTTTCTTTATAAGAAAACATTTTTAAAGAACTTTAGTTCCATCAAGATTGATGAATTGACCTGTTTCTAGTGAATGCAACGCCAATGTCGACATACTTTTGAATTTTCTTAGATATTTAGATGATTTTGGAATATGCTTTAAACAAAGTATATGTTCTTTCAACCTTAAACTTGACTGTCGTAATGTTTCTCTTTCGCATATAGCATAACACTGGTTACACTTTATCTAATAAACACAGTTTTTCTACTCATCTTCTGGTACTGTATCTTTGATATTTACAAGTACAGAGCCCAGTGTATCATTTTTTTAATGAAATACACGTATGCCAAGTTTATCTAAATTTCTTCTAATCTCTTTGGAAATTCCATTTCGGTATGGTAAAACCGGAATGTCAATTCACTCGTTCGGTTGAACCTTTGGTTGTAAATTAATGAACATTTGCCTACACTCATTAATATGCTCCATTTCTAGGATTGTAAACATGTAAGTTGTATATCATATGGAAAATATTTAACTACTTTCAATCGAGTGCTCACTAGCAGCCGGCTAGATGGTCTAGTGGTTAAGCGTTCACTGCGGAACCTGAAGGTCCTGGGCCCTGTCTCTGACGAGGCTATGGATGCATTCTGCCAAAGAGTCCTATACTAATTCAAGACAGCTGTTTAGTAATTCTTGGTTTACAGTGGTTATGTAACTCAGAATAATTCGTAATGTCAAATTCAATAAGCTACACATTTGAAATGAAAATAAATGTTTCTCAGTTTTTTGACAAACATTATTACTAGGAAACTGTCAATATATATATATATATATATATATATATATATAAATCAATCAGTCAGTCAATCAATCAATGCCTGTTACCCCATGTGTAGCATAGGCTGCCCATCAGCATGGTGACAGTTTAAACACACCAAATCGCTTTAGTGTTTTCGATTGAAAAAAACTGTTTTTGTTTTTGTTGTAACAACAGGGCAAAAGCTATAAATGCATAATACTGTTTACCATCTAACACACTGAAACTTCTTCAACTCCACTTTGTTTTATCTGACATTCATGATTGTGTTATTTCTTCATGCGTCTAAAATATTTAACTACTCAACAGAATCTGACTATAATAGTATGTAAAGCTCAATACGAGCTTAAGTGCTTAAGATTACCATGAAAGTAACAATGTTCACAGTTGGTCAAGGAATTTTATTCGACCGTGGAAAATATAGTTTGCTAATTCATGCTATTCTAACAATATTTGATTGTTTGCAGTAGTCATAAAATGATGTTGTTTGAATACAACTGATAACCAGCAAGCACTAAACAGCTGTTTTGTCTAAATATAAGCCTCCAAAACAGTGTACACGTTGATTTTGCACGGACACAGAACCCAAAGTCTTCAGGTTTCATGGAGAACGCTTAACCATCTGCATCACTGGACTGGCAGGATAGAATTCCGATTTCCATAAATTTGTGATATAGCATGACGATCATCCATTGTCATTGGCGATAACTATTTCATTCCTGGCATGTCTGCCGGCTGGATATTTCAAATTTTTCATACTACACTCTGAAGAGTTTAAAAGCATCTTAAGAATTTAGTAATCTATATGAAATTTGATTAAAATTTATCAAATAAGAAGCAACTTGTTATTTTACAGCTGTTATGATAACGAAAAGTAAATGTTTGATAGCTTTAACAAATTTATCTCCATCACGCTTTTTCTAAAATCATGCCCCGTCTAGAAAGTTCTTTTAAAAAGATAATGTTGATCAGGCAACATATTACTCAATTCAGTACACACTATAATCAATGAATATCATCCAATCTCAAAGATGTGCAAACGCTTAACTCTATACACCAATGAACAGGTATCCAACGGTAGAATTGTCACGTCCTCCCTGAATCCGCTTAGGTTGAATCTAGAATGTGCAATAATGAAGAGTTACATACCGAGATGAAAAAGCTGTTCGGCGTTCCATGGTTTTCGGCGATACCCTAACAACACCAATACGTGATGAATCTAACCAACTGATATTTAATACCAATCTCTACAAACCATCTCAATTTAGTCACCAGTATGTTTTCATTTTGTTAGGAATTATATATTAGAGTCATGTTTGCAATTCGTGATAGAAAATCATTATATAGGTTCTTTATTTACTTCACATGTTATTGAATTCTTCAAGATATGAAACTGGCTACTATTTAGAATAGTTTCCAATCTCAAACACAAAGTACTATTGAGTAAAGAGTACATTCAAATAAACATTAATTAGTAACAAGAATAATCTTCTGCGTAGTAAAATGATGGTCGATCTCATTCAAAAAATATCACTCGACATCGATGACACGATGTTGAAATGAAAGGTGATTTACACAAAGACAGTGAAATAATTTAGCATATTCAATTCGAAATATTCAGATATAAAATTGAAATAAGCCATTTCAGTATGTAAAAAATAAATACTGAAGAAAAAGTTAATAAGAATTATCAAATGTCCTTGATTCATTTACATATGATAGATAATCTCTCATACTTAATAGTGTCATCCATCGTAAACAGCAAGTAGACATATATAAATCTCAAGTAATTGTACACTTCATATTCACACTGAAAATAGGATATGTATCTGTAATGGATTTACAACTCCCAATTAATGAAATCATGTGATGTTAAACGAAAAATATTGCCAATCATTAAAATTGAATGAAATTTCTATTCAGCTTCTTTATAAACTTGCCAATACATTTTATCATGAAGAATTTAGAGATGTCAGAAGAAACATTGTATGCATTGATAAAGTGAAAAATGAGGAAAATTCAATGACTGTACAAACTTCATCTGATTTCATCCCATATATTGTGTTTTCAGAGTGGTTGTTCTACAGATTTAAAAACATATTACCGATGATTTATTGTGTCTCCAGATATCAGCTCACTCGGTATGTCTATGTGACAATATTTACATATTTGTATTCGTCATAAATTGGAAATTAAATTTACAGTAGTACCCATCTAACATCAACCCATGACCAATACAAATAATTAAATTTAATGGCTATCTCCACAAAACAACCTACATTCAATGCCACTCTATACGCATAAGTTTATAATGGACACTAAATCATTTTACATCACTCTATAAATTCTAATGCAACACAGTTAAACCAGTAGCGTGTAAACAATTGCATAGATGGAAGAGTATTATTCGGTTTGACGCTAAATGGTGGTATCATGTCTATTCGTCTATTCGAAATTATTTATGATAATATGACTACTGCGATCTTCATGTAGGTGGTATTACATTTAGTGAAACAAGTTAGGGAAAATTATCTAAATGCTTTTACACAAACAACATTGTAACCATTTCAATTTGTAGAGTACGTGCTATTGTTTCGATTTAAATACTCAGTAAATTGCATAACATTTCATCATATTGGTTTAACATCCGTTATTGCTTTGCAAACCAATTCTCATTACACAACCATCTCTCATTCTTCTCACATTCATACATCAGACTATACTGTATACGATGTATGATCAGTTGAATAATTACGAATTTGACAGACATTTCATTGAGCAGGATACAGTTAAATCCGATCTCATTACACCACCACTTCACACTGTACACATCAACTAATTTATTGTAATAGGATCAACATTTGACGTGTCAGTCTACATTCATGTCTCCTTCATTGTTTACTTAGAAAGGAAATTTCAGACTTCGTCATGTTTCAACAACATATATTCTGACAATTTTCTGTTTACTCTCATTGTTTACATTACAGTGAATTGGGTAAATACAGTAAGTGTAGACGTGTCACAATTCACGACGACATTTGATGTTGTGAATATTGTGAATTATTGAATAGTTAGTGAATGTAATCATAACTTATATAGCTCAACATTGATTTACATCAAGCTCATAACTGTGGAAATGACGGTAAATATTGTTGAAAGTTAGTATTTTGTATTAACTGATCCATGGCTGACTAAATCTGATAATTTTAAGCTTTCAGATATAAGTAATATAGGCGTGTATGGGAAAATTCTCTTTCATTACTTATATTCTCTCAAACTACACACATTTGATGCTTATGCTTATCAACGCTTGCTGGTAGCTGCAGAGACTGCTTCTACATTGTTGAGAAGAAGGGATGTGAGTAAGTAAACTTGTCTGACACCAATTGTTACATCGAATGAATCCATGAGCTACCCTCCACCCACGATTTTGCAGTTTAGACCGTCGTAAGAATTCCATATAATATTGATAATTTACCGTCTAGGGTAAACCACTGTGTTGATGCAGTCTTCAAAATGTTCTCCTATTCATAATGTCAAATGCTCTCTCATAATCAGGTAAGTTGATGTGAAGTTGTGAGTTCCATTCAATTGATTGTTTAACAATCAACTGTAGTGTGGTAATATAGTCTTTACACGATCGTTCCATGCTAAACGCGGCCTGTTAGTCTCAAAGTTTGGTATCTAATGGATTTTTCATCCAGTTCAACAACACTGTTTTAAAAATCCTTCTTGGCACTGAAAAAAGAGTGATGCTTTTATAGTTCACACATTTACTAAGATCCTTCCTTGGCATCTTGGTGAAGTACCCTTTTCCAGTCTGTTGGTACTTGTTCTTCATCTTAAATCTTTGTAAAGCTAATGTGGAGTATCTTTACAGTTATTTCAATATCTGACTCTAGTACCTCGTCTGATATGATACATTATCTGACCCTACTGACTTGTTACTATTAATTTGAAAACTCGGGTGACTATGTTGATTTCTTCGATTGTTGGTCGGTTGATATCCATAAGTAGATTTGTAGATACTGCTTCGACGTTCAGTGGATTTAGTGGAGCTGGTCTATTGAAGAGTATTTCAAATTGCTCTACCCACCTGTTTCGTCTTTTTTTTTTTTACGTTATATACTAGGTGAATTCTAATTCACCAGTTTTCATAACTATTAAACCAATTAATAATTAACATGAATCTGTTGGATATCAATTTTAATTTAGTACTTTTCAATGTTAAATTGAATCATTTTTACTATTCATTTTATGATACATTAGAGCAACTTTACAATCAGTGTAGGCTGTAAGAATTGCAACACGAGGTAATTAGCTTATAATCAAGATATAAAATTAAACAGAATAAATGTAATCAGATCTTAAAATGAAATAACAATATATTAGTTGCTATTTATTGACGAATATTTAAGCATTCGAATGTTTTATGTTAGACTAAGCTGGTTGATTAATAATAAGCATTGACAATAGAATGCTTAGATACATTTTTCAATAACTTGAGTAAAACTTCTTAAAAACTAGTCTGAATGAAGTGAAACCATTAGATTTTGGAGGGTGTTTTTTTTTGGTTAAATGGTGAATGTATATCTACTGAGAAGATTTACAATAGTTTTTAAGAAGCCTTTAATAGCTGAATAAATCCCATTCAATCAGCAATTAGTGGAATTTACAGAATTTTTGAAGTAGCAACACAACTACTTGTTCTCAGGATAGATAAATTACAATAATGACTTTTAGATAGTCCCAAACTAAAATTGCGTTAATTTATTGAATATATTTGGCGTTTACTGGAATACTGTTCCTCTGATATTTTCTTTTATTTTTGCTTTACAACCTTAAGGGCTTCGAAAACCATTATACACACATAACATGTAGTTTAAGTTCAAACAGATGATCTATCAACAAGTAACAAATAGGACGAATTTACGGACTTAACAAGAGAATCAATTTTGCTTTAAAGTAAAGTGGGGCGGTAACCCACCGATAGAATGGAGGAGGTAGCGCAACGTATCGCGAATTGACTGAATTGGAAATATCAACCGTTAGGAGCCGACTCAGTGGTCCATTAGTAAAACGTTTGTTGCGGAGAGAGGGGGTCCTGGGTTCGATCTTCGATGGGGTCGTGGATGCGCACGGCTGAGGAGTCCCATACTAGGACGAAACAGCTGTCCAGTGCTTCCAGGTGATCGACGGTTGTCTGATTCAGATCAATTCGTGATGTCCAAATTGACAGATAAATATTTGTTTATTTATTTCTAGTTAGCTTCTTAACATTACTCGGCATCAATGTGAGTAATCGAGATTGATGAGTCTAAAATTGTTATCGCGAATTAAGTTGAGTTAGACAACTAACCAGGAAGTACTGAAAAGTTGATAAATTTTAGTGGGGGATTACTCATATACGCGACTCTACTATGGAAATAAGTTTAGAACTTTCAAGTTTGCAGCAAACGTCTAGTCATTAGACCTAGAAGTCAGCACCTAACGGTTGATATTTACATATTTTTCAGCCGTAACAAATGCCTTTAGTGAGTAATTGCTTCATAATGGACATAGATGTAGCGCTAGTTAAAAGAATGTTTAAAGTGATGTTTAATTGTATTTAGCGTATAGAAGTTAATTATATTTACCAATTTGTACTTATTTCTATACGTATACATACACTTGTAGAGAAAGCTAAGAGGGCAGCTCAGCAGTCTAACGTCTTAGAGTTTGCCACGAAACCCGAATATCATGATCTTGATTACTTAATGAGACAGTGAATCCATACTGCTGAAAAGTTCCATATGAAATAAAGCACCTATACCTAGCATCCTAATAGTCAACGATCGTTCAACTAATGATCATTCATAATACATATTACTTATGTATGCATTTCAGAGTCAATAACAAACATGACATTCATCAACTGGTAAAGTAACATTATGCATAAACTGTACATTATCTAGAGGACTAATTACAAAATAATTAGAATGAATAAGAAACTGTAAAATTTCAATGGGTTTATGTATTAAATAAATTAGAACACAATATTAGCATACCAATATAAATTTGTTAATGTTGAAGGGAGGAAAGTAGATGCTTATAATGTCATCAACTGATTAGAAGAGTAAGATAGAAGAGAATTTAGATGAAATATGCATTCAAATAGTTTGTTAGATTGTTTAATACTTAATAAACTTTGATGAGGTTAACGAAAGAAATAATTAGTCAGCTAATTAATAGGACAAAGTAAATAGGGAAGAGAAACAACTCAATTGACGGATAAGAATGATAAAGTAACAAATACAAAGTATACTTTAAATAAAACCAATTCAATTGTAATGACAAATGAATCAAGTATGGGAAACTTTCAATGATCTTTAAATATATATACGATATAATTTGAATGGATTTTAATAAAGTCTCATGGGATATTTTGATGTATAGTAATGATTACAGTGTGTTATGTGGAATATAACCACTGATATTAAAATCTAATTAAATATCACTTCGGTAATTCAAGTCTAAATAAACGGAATATGTATAACAATATGTATAATGGTTTCATTGTCTGCAAAAATGATCGATCTCTAGCAAGCCACAAGACATGAAGATCAGTGTTAAGTTATATAAGTTATGATTACATTCACTAAATATTCAATAATTCACAATATTCACAACATCAAATGTCGTCGTGAATTGTGACACGTCTACACTTACTGTATTTACCCAATTCACTGTAATGTAAACAATGAGAGTAAACAGAAAATTGTCAGAATATATGTTGTTGAAACATGACGAAGTCTGAAATTTCCTTTCTAAGTAAACAATGAAGGAGACATGAATGTAGACTGACACGTCAAATGTTGATCCTATTACAATAAATTAGTTGATGTGTACAGTGTGAAGTGGTGGTGTAATGAGATCGGATTTAACTGTATCCTGCTCAATGAAATGTCTGTCAAATTCGTAATTATTCAACTGATCATACATCGTATACAGTATAGTCTGATGTATGAATGTGAGAAGAATGAGAGATGGTTGTGTAATGAGAATTGGTTTGCAAAGCAATAACGGATGTTAAACCAATATGATGAAATGTTATGCAATTTACTGAGTATTTAAATCGAAACAATAGCACGTACTCTACAAATTGAAATGGTTACAATGTTGTTTGTGTAAAAGCATTTAGATAATTTTCCCTAACTTGTTTCACTAAATGTAATACCACCTACATGAAGATCGCAGTAGTCATATTATCATAAATAATTTCGAATAGACGAATAGACATGATACCACCATTTAGCGTCAAACCGAATAATACTCTTCCATCTATGCAATTGTTTACACGCTACTGGTTTAACTGTGTTGCATTAGAATTTATAGAGTGATGTAAAATGATTTAGTGTCCATTATAAACTTATGCGTATAGAGTGGCATTGAATGTAGGTTGTTTTGTGGAGATAGCCATTAAATTTAATTATTTGTATTGGTCATGGGTTGATGTTAGATGGGTACTACTGTAAATTTAATTTTCAATTTATGACGAATACAAATATGTAAATATTGTCACATGGACAATCTTGGTGAGCTGGTATTTCTAGACATAATAACTGGCCAGTTATATGTTACTTTCCATCTGTCGAATAACACTGTCGAATAATTCGATTTTGAATGTTATAGACTATGACAATAAACGACACTGCTACATTTATTTGGGAATATTATCTCTAATTGTGGCACGTACTACTTCCTGGGGAGTTTGATCCTACATGAAACTTAATTCGTTTAGAAGTTTTTGCCGGTTAATCCCAAATCAGGTTATGTTATAATATGTACTTGATGTAATCTGTAAACAAAGTCACATGATTCATACATAATGTATTCCTTTGCTTGTTATTATTGCATAATATCGTTAGCTATATTTCCAATAAATCCAATTATACTGTTAACACTCACCTTCATATGCAACTGTTGAGCAGATTCATATCATGATTTCCAGATCCAAACCATGGAACAAAGTATAATTCATTATTATAATAATTTGGGTGAACTTGATTCTTCCCTCAGGGACATCCAACTGGCTAGTCCTAAATAAGACTACAAGCACGTTCTGGATTTCGCTTGCCAGTCACAATCCAACTTAAGCATCAGTATGATAGTTTCTAATTTACTGATTAGTTGTGAATCAACTAACTAAAACTTATTTATTGTCATCATTGAAATCACTCACTAATTTTCAACCTGTCAAAATAATTATTTACAAATAACAATTAATGATTTATCTAATAACAGTTTACACTTTATAGAAATCTGATGATGTTGATTTATTCTAGTTTGCCTTGATAATGGAAGTATGTTACTTGATCAACATTGTCTTACTGATAAAAATCTTTCTAAACAAAACAATAACTGAATAGATACGGAGGAACAATTCGATAACTTGTGTGGTCAATTGAAAGAATTATATGCAACGAACGAAGATAAAAAATGTTGGTTCAAATCCAATTTAGTTAACACCGCAAGCCAATACCATACATCAATGATCATGGAAACGAGAACCATGTTTAAAGATTATCAGAAGATTTTACAGAAGAATGATCATTTAATGATATTACATCCAGATATAGGCATCGGTGTTGCCCTAATGAACACATCTGATTACATTCCAAAAATGAAGACTATTTTAAGTGACCAAGGAAGGTTTAAAGTTGATAAATTAAACAAAGACTTGACGGATTCCACGGAGAAACAAATCACCAATCTAATGAGGGGACTTAAAAAAGAAACCAGATGATAAAAGACTTATAGCAATCTAAAACCTAGAGGATCTCGACTGCCTACATGTGTAACCTAACCTAATTGCATAAACAAAACACCCTCCATAGACCTATAATGCCAATGATAAATTCACCTCATCACAAGGTGGCTCGATGGTTAGCAGAAAAGCTTGAGCCTGTCCGTCAACATCTGTCTGAATTCTACCTGAAAGACTCTGTCCATTTTGTTGAAACATTGGATAAAATTGACATTCTCCGTAAGTCTTTGGTTTCCTTTGATGTAACATCCTCATTTACCAATATACTACTTGCCCAAACCATTGACATTATGTGCCAACATTCTGACCTACTTCTTCTATCAGTGATTGAATTGAAACAACTAATAATTCTGTACACAAAGGACATCCAGTTCCGGTTCGATGACAAGATATATTGTCAAATCGATGGTGTTACAATGGGTCATCTAGTAGTAGATAATTTTATGGCTAATCATGAAAACGCAAAGCTGAAAAAAGTGATTGAGGAAATGAAGCATTATTCGAGGTATTTGGATGATGCTTTTATTGTATGTAATTATGAAAAGCATTCTAATTACATATAGAAAATTGTCAACCAAACACATAAAGATACTCAACTTACTATGGAGTTCGAAAAAGATAATAAATTTCATTTCCTAGATATTCCCAGGCAACGTCAAATAAATGGTTCAGTGCAACAGTCGATCTACAGGAAAACGATTTGGAATGGATTGTTCTTAAATTTTAATAGCTACTGCTCAATCCATTACAAAACAACATTATTGAAGACATCGGTTCTCTAAACCAAAAAGGATATGTACTACAGATACGATAGATTCAGAACTCACTAACATCAAACAGTATCTAAATAAAAACGTCTACGCAGAAAAATTCATTGACGAATACAGTGAATAAAAACCTGATAAATCAAATGAAATTATAGTCCAAAGTAGCCTGTTTTCATTCAACTTGATTTGAAAGGTGGCGATTTTATTGAAACAATCAGAATATAACTCAGTTCAGCATTAATGAGAACTTATTATGCTGCAAAACTGGTTATAAAGCACATAGCAACATGTTCACTGAAACAATCAAAAATTGATAGGTATCCTTTCTATATTACCGCCAACTATCTGTATAAATTTACGTGTACCTGCAGTAGCTGTTGCGTAGGCCGAACAGATAGAAGGGCCTACCTACGTTTTAATGAACATGTTCTTAAAAATTTACGATTCACAGGAATGAAAACATTTAACAGTGCAATCGCTAAACATCCATTTGACATAGGAAATAAGATTGATATCAATAAATCATGCAAAGTGTTCAACAGACAAAAAACCTTCAATTCTTCTAAAATATGCTGGAGCTATTGCCATTAAACGAATGAAACCAAACTTATATGTCCAAAAAGTAGTTGTTATAAGCCTTTCTTTACCTTGGTAACCTAACTTATGTGTCATTATTTTTCTCGTTATTATTCTTTCGTCAAATTTGATTTATTACATCAATATTACTTTTTTCCCTTTAGATCAGATTTAACGTTTTTGTTACATCACCGTTTTTAGATGGTTAAGTTCAACTTATGTATTTAACTAGGTCATTTCAAATTTAGTAACTAAGCTTAATTCACATTATTCTCAAATGCTTCCAACCACCTCTTATTTTGTAATCATTTGAACTCCTATCTCTAGTTTACATTCTGGTTCTTTTTTTATCGGATAGATAATACGGTTACAGTAGTTTCTGCAACACTTTTGTTAAATTCACATATCTAACATATTCTACATAATCCTGATTTCAATCAAGTACAATCATTTTCATGAGTATGTTAAACTTTGCTTCAAATGTTAATTTCGTAATAGAGTATTATTCCAGGTTGTATGCAGTAGCTGATGAGAAACCAACGAAATAAAATGAATTTATCTTATTCTGTACAAATATTTGTTCTTGCTCTCTTGAAAATATTTTAATGGTTGATAAATTAGTTAAAGTTATCAAGTATTTGATTTGTATTGGCATGCCAACTGTGGGATAATCAAACTGACAGCTACATCAATACTTCTGTTGGATTAATATGAATGAGATTTCTGTAAATGATAACTAAATACGTCAAGTACATCTAAAAAATGTGTAGTAGATAAATATAATTCTGAAGTATTTAACAATATGAAAGTATTTTGCGTTAAGCGTAAAGATTTCCATGCCAAACCTAGATTCAATGATAAATTCAGGCTTCATACATCTTCATTGTTATGCGGTCTCTCATATATAGAGATAACGGTTCGCAATGACTTTACTAACAAATTACGCTAGTGAGTTTACATTAGATTAGAAACTATGCAATTTCATTCTAGTAAGTTACTGGAGGAAAAGTCTAATCTATCTGCTTATTTTGAAGACCGATAAGATTGTAGTGAAAAGTAGTGTCATCATGTGATTCTCTAAGCATTTTAATTAACAAAGTATACTAAGGAGTAATACTGGTAACTTTTATTGCACTATATATCTTATCGTAGTACTCTACATTTGTTGAGAAAGCTGCAATTTTGTTATAAATCTAAATGACTGGTCAACTTTGTTATGCTATTAAATAATATTTCCGAGATGTTTATATAGGTAAAACTAATTGCATTTATCATTGTAGGATGAATCAAAACATGATATTAGAGAAGTGCAACACTGACCTCATAACAACATACAAGGGAATCACTTAAAAAATTGACTAGAACATAACTTGCTTTGTTGGATCGATTCAGTAATAAGCAATAAACAAACGCAATAATGATCATTACTAAATGACTACCAATTTTAGAAGCATTTGTAGAGTAGGTTACAAGTGATCAGTCAGTGTATCCTAACTGTTCCGTCTGTTCCGTTTTAACTATTTGTATAAGAAAAGGTGAAATGTAGTAGTGCTTACCAATTCAAACAACACTAATGAGAAATATTCGAAATATTTATGTAATTAATAATTTATCGCAGAATGAATTTCTCATAGAAGAAAATACCTTCAATACAGTATGGAATATGACATCACAAATGATACTCATGAAATTCATAACAGTTGATCGAAAGATATCATTTATTAGTTATGCAGTGTTCTATTATCTTATACCACGTTCTCTTACAATGTGAACTACGATGTGTCACATGACTCCACACATTCCAATCTCCACGATACATACACACATGAAGCATCCGTCTGTTTAATTTGAAGATTGAGAGATTATCAGATGGAGAAATTGAAGATTATTATTCAATATTCACAACACATATATGTACTACTCACTTGGTGAATTCAGCGACGAAATATGAGGAACACGTTTTACGAAAATGTTGGGGAGAAGAGTAGACGACACATGGTTGTGTAAATAATTCACATTAATACAGGTGAGTAAATATTTGATATTTGATACTACTGTTAGGTAAATAAAGTAATCTCTATGCGAACTGGGTGAATTGTAGGTGTGTTATCCGAATTCAGCTTCACTTGTTCATATTAAATACTATTTGATTTCCGTTTTCATCATCGTTTGTTTGTTTTGGATGCCTGTCACTCACATTAATCGATTATACAGTATTATGCAAGTGGTACATTTTCACTGGAAGTGTAAAAGCATATTATGCATTAAGTGTCAAACACGATTCGGCACTTCTTAGTGAGTGATATCTCTGTTAGTTGCTTAGCATTCATCGAAATGGATTTAGCGGATTCATGGAATTTTACTTGCCTGTAGATTATTCAAGTTCTTGACAGACTGGCAAGTTAACAATCAGGAAAAATAATGGTTTGATTTTGTTTTGCATATTTGCATGTGAAGAGATTTCCCTTTTATAGTAGTAACAATTGATGAAACTGGAGATGTGTCTCCTCTCTTAGGTGGGTGTTTATTATGTTGACATGAATATCGATTCATGATGTTGATTCATATGCCAATGGGGAGGCTGTGATTTGTTGTCAGCTAGTCTAATATGAAGAATAATTTCTTATTTCAGTGCAAATAGGAAGTTAAAACAGGCAGTTCAATAAATGTTCATATGACATGTCAATTGAATTGTGTAATGTAGATGGACATATTCAAGTAAGATTATTTAATTGTTGGTCGAACATGCACTGAAATAGAACTAAGCCGAATGTCATCATTATGTTAGATGACAAATATCTATATTCTTCTATAGATAACGAAATGATTGAAGTGGGTTTTGAAAATGATGTTAAGTGGAGTTGGGTTAGGTGGTGTTGTTCTGTATGGATGTTTTGATTAGTGATTACTGGGGTATGTTGAGACGGTAATCATTCTCAAATTTAGATACCTTATCCTGTCCCAAACAATTTATATTTATATTGACCATTCCTTGTTAATGATAATTAATTGTAGTTTAATTGGTGTTAACGAATGAAAATATTGAATATCGTGACCTTGACTATTGAATGATCAGTGGACGACAGTTGTTACAATAAAGTTACTGTTCACGTTTAAAAAATTCACTTGGCGATTGCGGTCTATTTTAAAGTGTATTCATCTAAAATTTATTCAAAATAGTTGGTTTTATTTAAATGTCTATATTAAACAATGTCCAACCTGACAAACAATAAACTAACAACTTTTTTGATGGATATTTTTTGTTGATTTATCATATACTCTATTGAATTGAAATGATTCTTGAAGTTAGGTACTAGGTTTAGTTATCTTTGTTTATCATAAATTGATTTTAGTTATATGCAAGTGAAAAGCAGGACACATCCGTTTCTTCCCAGTTTTTGATTCATTGGACACATCCATTACTGATCCCACCTGAAGCTTTCAAGCAAACACCCGACAATCTGAGCTACTGTTTAGGGAAGTATCTAAACTCAGACTTCATACTTCTATAAGTTTGTGATGTTGTGATAACCTACGATTGTTTGTCGATGAATGCGAACAAACCAACACAATAGGTAAATAATTTTTCAATACATTAATGTATGGTAATAACAAACATTTCTAGTCTAACTGTCACAATGATTAACATGAGTGTATGATTTAAATATAATTTACCCTATGAATTAATTTTATATTAACAATAAACAACAGTCAGACATTAGTTGTGAAGTCACTGGTGGAATAACTGATCAGTTCTACTTTCTAGTAGTACGTATTACTTTAAGATCATTGAAGTAACATTTTATTTTTATGTTAAACGTCTTCAAACAACCTAATGGATGAATCTGCTCATGATTGGATGTAAATGCATACCATCATAACAATATCTAATGCATAGTATATATATAGTTTACATTAGATTACTTTCTTTCAAAACACCGTTTTGTGGTTAGCTGTTGCATAGCAGATGAGCATTTTTCCCTCTAAGTAATTATTTTACAAGTTTACTTTGTTTCTATTTCAAAACAAACAAGTAATCTTTAGTAAAGGTTAGTAATGTTTTGCTTATATTCAGTACTTCAAATGATAAATGGAAAATAACTTCATACTAATTGAATTAG
Organism: Schistosoma mekongi; assembly: GCA_034768735.1. Lineage (NCBI taxonomy): Eukaryota > Metazoa > Platyhelminthes > Trematoda > Strigeidida > Schistosomatidae > Schistosoma > Schistosoma mekongi. The sequence goes on along the minus strand of CM068306.1, from coordinate 82,763,884 downwards.
TTAGTTGTCATGTTATCTCATTAGTTTGATGAATAACTTAATCGAATTGTAAATACTTAAGTGATGAGTATGTGTGCAATTAACGACACTAGAATATAAATATACCTAAATGAAAAGTTTCAAACAGAATTAAACATTCATAGATTTTACTATTAGTTATATATGGCCCAGTGGTGAAGATGGTTAAGGGCTCACAATGAAACCTGAAACACTCAGGTTCAATACCTCGTCAGAATTTCACATGTGCACTTCTGATGAGTCCCATACAAGAACGAAATAACTTTCTAGTACTCCTTGGTTTCCAGTAGTACCTAACTAAAATATCAATCTGTGCCGAATACAAACTATTAAACTTAATAAGTTTCTCCACAATACCGCCTCAGTTCAACATACAACATATTTTAGAAGAATTAATTGATTTTGTTTTCAACTTTAACAGCCTTAATCTAAATATTACTGTGAATTATAACTAGTAGGAGACAGATGTTTGTCTTACAACCATTAATATCTGACGTCATTATCGTTACTTATTATTAGGCTTTATGATACTACTTTTTTCTACTGAAATGATATTATGAAAGAATAAGTGGATCTTTTTAAGTTCACTTCACCATTAACTATCAAGTAATGAATAGCTTTACTGAATTGTTTCATAAAATTAGATCACATCAATCGGTTTGCTAATATTTTCAATGTGTTGAGTTTTAATACTAATTATATCATTCAAGTGTTCTTCTATATTCAGTATTACTTTAATACATTTTAGTAACAGTATATAAATAACAATTTAAACATAAACTCATACGTAATAATGAATAAGAACTTATATTTCATTTATATGAGTAGTGATTCAACAGTAAATGATCAACTACTAAGGATAACTGAGTTCTAACAATAATCAGTGTAATCAAGTTTTATCCTTCAAGTTAAACTGTAAACATTGATGTTAACGATCCAAGTTTGGTCCATAGTTTTCATGTTAGGCAATGCATAGAAGTCAAATAGAAACGTGTACTGTTCTAGTTTTCATGCTAGTTGATATTCACAATTAACTAAGAACATTTTCATTTTAATAATTTGTTCGTATACAACTATGACTGATATTGTAAATCAGTAGTATTATAAAACACTAATGTCATCTCTAATGAAGATATGGTTGTTATGTATTTCGGAATAATACACTCTGACCTTGATAACTGCCAATCAGAATACGGATACGTCAGCTCCAGTACTATCACCCCCCCCCCCAAAAGCCGGAATAGAGAAAACAACAGCTACGAGCCAACCAGACACAACCAATCCAGTCCAATTGCCGGTCATTTTGTATTTTAATCATACGTTTATATATACACAAATTCAGACCGCACAGTAAACCAATTAGGGATTTTACATTAGTGCAAAACAGAAGAGTGTGGCGGTGAACAAGGGTAACTTGTACACAACTAATTAACTATAGTTCATAATAAGAGACAATACAATAACAGCAAATATACTAAACGGGAACGCAGAGTAAGAGGAACATAACAATAATAAAAATGTAATGTTTACACTACACACGACCAGAATAAATGAATTAGTCCTCTAAAATACAGTCCTAGAAGTTCTTTCACTCTTCTTTAGTGGTCCGACATAACAATGGTATGAGTTATTTTTGAATTTTATCAGGTTAGTTACTAATTGTTGCATTCGTATAACTTATACTACTTACATATTTTAGAACAATGGATATATATATATTTTTCTCTATAACCTAGTGGGATAGTAGATAAACAATTTTGTAGAGTTTCATATTAGGATCCAGATTATTTGATGATATCGAATTTCAACATGTAGATATTTTCATTATAAAAAGTGATGTAATACAAATTCTTTTCCTTTTTTATCAACAGGTGCAGAATGAAACACCTTTGTCTGTAAATTATGTAATCAAATTCTTATCCAGGAGTTTTTTTTCCCACTCTAATTGTTTCCATAGGATGTTTTTATTTTAAATCTAATCTAATTATTTATCACCATCAGAATTTAATGCCTTAACCAGAATAGAACAGTGAACATGTGATGAAATACGAGAATAGTGATACAGGTTGAAATAGATTAGGACATATTATGGTTATTCCGTGAAGTTGTACTTAATGTACCATGTATTAGAATCATTTGTAAACTTTTCTCTCTTACTAATTGAACCCTAAAATTTTGATCATTCATTAGGTAGAATGTTTTCTAAAGTTTTTAAATCATGTAAACTGACCGTTTATCAATTTTTGGAATAACAGTTTGTAAATAATATACATTAAAATATATAACTAGAAATCGCTTCAGAGAACAGAATCTTTCCTTCACTAGTCTGTACAGTATATATATATATATATATAATCATGCTGTGATTGTGAATGGTAAACACTTACGTCTAGAACACTTATTAGCATAACTGGCATATGACCAGTAAGAACCTTCTTTTTTGATACTACTTAGTTCTGCTTAACAAACGTAACATCAACCAAAATTTTGCCAGCATATGTCAGGTCACGAAGGTAGTAGTCACGAAGAGTAACACAGCAAGCCACAACACACCACCCCCCCTACATCATTTACTGTCCGACAATTGATAAAGACACCATTATACTCTAACCACCGATTGTCTTCAGCAACACTAACACTACTTTTTGCTCGGACAATATTTTTTATTTTTTTATTTAATAAAATGATTGATTGAGTCGATGTAAAATTTAACCAATCCTACTGAAGTCAAAAAATAAAGAAATAAGATGACGTTTTCAGTTCGTAAGTCAAACAACAAAATGGAAATCTACAAAAACCAAGGAGGAGACTGATAAATGGCCATTGATGAAGCATAACAGTTAAGATAAATCTTGTAAACTTACCGCTGGTCTGTAAAACAAATTTCACTGTTATTGAGTTCAAGCATTTAGGTCTCAACAGTAATGTTGTAAAAACGAACACTCTTGCCTAATTACTAGCTAAAAGCTACTGTAAGTATTAAATTAGCGTAAAAAACGCTTGATCCAAAATATATTCCAGAATATGTTCTACGTCAGTTGGACATGTACAAGGCAAGTAGTAATCAATATCAGTTTGATAGAAATGAATTTACTAGTGTTTCTTTATTTGTGATTGCTAATCTCAGCTGGTAGATGGATGCGTGACTGTAATAAGTAACTGAATCATAGACGACCTCTAAAAATAGCCATGTATTTTTGGCGTAATAGCAATCTTCCCCTGATACTCAGCCCTGAGGAGAAAAAGGGAAAAAAATTGGATAAGCCAAACAGTCCAGTAACAATCATATTTCCTACAGTCGTTAATATATACATATTCTTGCAAGCCCAGACGGCACAGCAGACCAATTATAATAGTAACATCGATGCATGACAAACACAAGAATGATATGAAAAGTAGAATAGTAAGCGAATAATTTGCTTGCTATAGTTCATTATTAGGAAATGAAATTATGAGAAGTTAAACAGGAGGTCAGGACGAACAAAATATAAAAATAATGGGGAGAAATGCTTAATGATTATATAATCAAAACATCTAAAATAATATTTTAGAGAATAATCATTTTACATGACTCTTCTCTCCTATAACAGGTTCCATTTACTCGTTGGATAGGTTTCATTATTGAATTTGTCTTATTACGGAACTCAACACCAAAACTAATACATTTTCTCTATTTTCAAATTTGTTTGAACATATTAAATGAATTAAATTGGTGCTCTTTATACACTCTAAAATCTAGATGCTTTGCAGTCCCTCTCCAAAGTTCTGTGTGAGATTACCATGACATGAGTTGACCGTGACTAGATATTTAGTGAGAGCCATATTGTGAAACTCGACAGCTACTTAGTCTTAATCTGAGCATCCTTCGTAATGTGCATCCACGATCTTGCCAAGTAATTAATTCTAAAGATTTCAGGTTTTGAGTGATTGGTTTAACAATTAAACCGCTAAGTCCGTACAAAACAATCGATATTTCTTACCTTTGTTATTACATGGTTTATATTCCCCTACCTCATCTATTGCTACCGGTGATTAACTGCCTTACACTCCACGTGGTATTTTCAAAAAAACGTAATACAAACCAAACATTATAAAAAATGTTTTATCATTGTAGTTTTCATAGTTGAGTAGTCTATTATGTGACAGTAATTCACTCTATAAAGAAACATTTTTATCAAATTAGGACTACTTGTCATGAATTCTGCTTATGATTACGTAACTTGAAAACATTCTATGATATAATGCAACCAACCGTTGATACTAAAATAAAAACAAGTAAACTTGTAACAACTTATTGTTTTAAAAAAAACGTTCAATATGAATGTTGTAAATTTTACAATTTTGTTACATTATGTTGAAAAACATCACTATTCACAATTCATCTACTAAAACAAAATTTGTATTAAATGTTCAATAAATAGTAATTTGAAGTAATCCATTATGTAATTCATTAAGTCTAGATGAAATGTGAAATTTTATTTCTACTTACAATATTAACTATTCTTCATGGTGGTAGTAAAGTTAGTCAATTATGTATATCCGTAAAGTCTAGAACATTTATCTATTCATTGGAGTTGCCACACTTCAACATTATAAAGAGATGAATACCAGAGTAGATGAAGTCTTCATAACATGATTCGTAGTAAAAGGTGTTTGAAAGTAAAGAATACGATTCAAGAATTTTGAAGTGAGTTACATAAAAATCTAGAGGCTCATGATTGAAGGTAATGAAATGAACGACGTCGCTGTTCTCAACCAATGATCTCGAGGATCATGAGAACACTAAACATGTAGTATACCTCTACTTACCCGGCTGTGATCAACAGTCAGTGACTTTGAGATGAAACCATGTTTATACTGATTATCTCTAATTTTTCTTAAATCCTACTATAACGCAAAGCAGAAAGTGATGGTTGAGTATTCGTCAAACATATCCTACCCACCTTAGTAAGTGATCTACAACTTAATCAACTAATTGTGAAATTTTTTCCTTATTACCTTATGTCTAACCTCATCATTACCTACATTATTGTTTTAACAATCACTAGCGATGTCTAGAAGATATTTATGATCAAATATTGGTAACTTAGAAATGTTACTTATCGTTAGCGGTCACATTTCATATCCATACTGTTGAACATCATACTCATTCGTCGAACATTGGAAGAACATATTGCCTATGGAGTAAGAAACAAAGATTGTAAAAGCGAAACGATCTTCGTGAATTCACTGAGAGATTTTATCAGACACCAAACCAATAAAGCTGATTAAACTTTCAAATGCGTCATTTTCTATCTTTGGTTCAGGTGTTGAAGTACGATAGTCGTGAAGAAATATTTTATGTTTAGAACAGAAGGAACATGTTTTGAACTTGACTGTTTTTTTACTCAATCAATTCTAAATACTCTAAATCTTGTCAGTGTTTTTACCAAACAGCGATATATCATCTGGGTTTGCCAAATTAATAGGCAGGCCTTTTGATGGGATATCACTCGTTGAAAAGGAAAGTATCATTTCCTGAAATAGGTCTACATGGAATTTACTTGAAAGTGATCACGTTGGATGTTATTGAAGGATACCACTTGGTGTTTCAAGTGTGATAAACCTTTAAGTCGTGAAATAATAATATTGATATCTAAGTAAAACTGTATGTAACTTTTTCAAACGGCATCAGTTTAGATTGTGCTCAACTTATTATAATTTATGATTACTCTTGGTTATATGGATTACTAAGATTCCAAAACCAGTGGGGAACAAATAATTTTCACAGATGTTCTGAAAGGCATACTATGATTATAGTGATATTTTTTGTAGTATTACTTTTCTTAGACAGTTGACTTTACTGCAGGACTTCCATTGTATATTTGAACGACATCAACAACTTCTACTTACAAATGGGAATAAGCTTTTAAAAAGGTATTCAACAAGTGATAAATCCATCTGCTTCATTAATCATATTTACTAGCTTTGTTATCACAATGTTTATAAATTTTTTAAAGTCACTGAATCACAGACAAACTAATTTTTTAATGTAATTAATGAAAAGTAAGTACCAGGATCTCAGTGTTATGCTGTCTGCATTTCAATAAGTGTTTAGTGATGATGATGGTTCATTTCAGGACATTATATGTGGTAAAATGATTTTAATGCTAATGTTAACCATCAAATTGCTGCACCTGATATATTTTGAAAACGAATCCTTAGTAATGACCACTGACAATGAAGTTGGCATTTAGTCACTAGTTGATGTAGATCGGCTAGGTAAATGTTTTTCACCAGAGAGTGATCAGTCGATAAAAATATCTCAGCTTAAGCCCAAATAACTTAGTAATAATATTTAAGACATTAATATAGGCTTACAGTCATCATTCTACTCTCCCCAAGTACTTAAATACGTTTTTGCCGATAAACAGCCCGAAATCAAAGTTAACCAGGGTTTAGTGCTGACTACCTCTAAATATTAAACACTTGTTACTATAAATGTAGTAGATAACATTTTCGTCAGTCATTCAAAATGAAGATCTTAGGGATACTTCGAGTGGACTACCGTTTCTCTGAAATTATTCTTTCTACTAACCAAACCTATTGTTTGCAACTTGTGAAAATGAGAATAAATACAATGATTGTATCATACTTTATACATTTATTAACGTGGGAAGTGGTTTTTGGGTAGTCGTCAACAATGTGTGTCTGCAATGAAGAATAAAATAATACTTCCAGGAGGATCTCATTCCGAGTTTCCAGTTTTACAGCTAGAAGCCATATCTATTGGGCTGTTTGGGTCAAAACTGACCGAAGTAGATCTGGCTGAGCTTCACAAATTGCCTGATTATTGAGTAGTGACCAATGTGACATCTGTCTAGTGATGATAGAATTCAGTCAACTAAGTTACAAACAACGTTATTTCACAATATCGAGCATATTATATCGAGTAACTTAGTTTAGTGGGTATATATCATCGTGGTCAATAGAATTCAATCATCACCATATATTAAGTAAACATCATATAGGTCACTATACAAAGATCGGTTAATGTTAACTATTTTATGATTGGTACTTTGTATATTTTAGATGTGCCAACAAGCTGCATTAGTTCTGTTTAGTTCCAACAGCATAGTACTTTTATATGGCCTAATATATATGCCAATATCAATGTCCGTCTAACTCAAGTGAACTAGTTTATAGTCATATTTGATACTGAATATAAGTGATTACGATCGCTTGACTGGAAAGTTGATTTTCTTTAATTGTTAACTAATACTACTTCAATATATCCACCATAATATTTAAGCCAAGGTCGAGACTGTCGAGTTACTACAATAGAACTACATATTATCTAGTATGCCCGTGTATTACAACGATAAGTAAATGAAAACTGATAACTATTAAGTTTCATATTAATGTACTAATATAACCTCAGAATAAGATTAAGGCATAACGATTTGGTTAACTTAAATGACGAATACATAACCTAGAAGAATCCAATGAAACTAAAACCTGTACAAATTAGAACAGTTTTATGGTGTTAATTAGAATAATAAAATGACAGCATCTCCTTAAAACCTGTCATCGACTAATATTCAATAGCAATTTAAAGTTATTCTGTTGAGTGATGCGAATTTAACCAGTGTGATCACTGTGCATTATCTCACATTCTGAAACTTTTCTCCTTATTACAACCATATGAACATATACTGAACATGTAGTTCCCTAGAACATAGCATAACGACATTTAGACTAGGATATTATTTTAAAGCAATTTGAATTGTGAGTAGTTTTTGGTGTTAATCTTACTATACTACTGATGGAGTTTGTTAAATAATGGTAATAATAACACGTAACAGGCGTATTTAACTGGGAAAAGCAAGAAGGATAATTGTGGCTGATTGATGCAAATTCATTTATTTCTCAGTTTCTTATCAGCTGTCTTACAATTGAGACACAACGTAATTTAATACTTACACCTTATCATCATGTCAAAAAGTTCCCATTAATGATAACTGATAAAACTTGAGTGGTAAATGCAACTTTCATAAAAGTGATTTGTATATGCTCTAATATTTATCTGCCAAGTGAATATTCATGAAGGCAGAGTGTCTTTACAACTCGTAGAAACGATTCAGACAATGTGTGTCAAGAAATTGAGTAACTTGATTATAGAGTTGGATGAATTAATACAGTATAGTAGATTTTAAATTAAACGAAAGATGAGATGAAATTTACGACTGTGGTTACAATATGCAATGCCACTTTACGAAATCCTTTCGGATACATCGATTTGTTATAAAACTTTCAGATAACAATGGCTCTGACGATACGTATTAAGTATTAAGTCATTTGTTAATTGATAATCTTGAATGATTTTAAAAAATCTGTATCATTCTTTAATTATCTAGTAGACCGATTGAGAATTCGGTAGTGAGAAGTTAATTGTAACTATCTGATATCGATGACTAAGAAGAGAATGTAATTAAGCAAACAACGAATCTATGATCTCAATAAGTGCAAGTTTGTCTAGATCTAGTAAATAATTCTAAGTTGTAAAATGGTTGATAAATATTTACACTTATCTGTATTAATGAATAATTCACCTCACTTTCAGGTCAATAAAATGAAATAAATCCTACCAGTTATCATGTTATTGTACTGCTAGAATGTTCTCCGCCGGACCAAAAGGTCCTATGTCTGACCTTCGACGACTTAGTAGAGTCTTACTTCCGATAAGTCTCATACTAGGACAAAACAATTGTCCAATGCTTCCTAATGATTATTGGTTAGTAAATTTCCTCTAATATTCAATAATAAGCATTGAAATCAATTATTAGCTTAAATCAATTAATAGTTTATTGTTCTCTTAATAAAGTTACAATAACATAGAAATGTAAATCATTTAAGCATATATAAATATATAATTAGGATAAGCTTGTATTTTCCCGTTGATTTGTAATGGACTGAAACTGGTCAGTCTCTGTTGCCCTATGTGCATCCTGAGCGGATTGCCTCGATAAAGCGTTATTACACAAGTTATATATTGAAGTTGGATTGTGACTGGCAAGCGGAATCGAGGACGAGCGTTTCGTCCTATTTGGGACTCATCGACTGGATGTACCAGTGGGAACATCAACATTTGGATGCAGGTACATCCAGCTGATGAGTCCCAAATAGGACGAAACGCGCGTCCTGGATTCTGCTTGCCAGTCACAATCCAACTTCAATATTTAAGCATATCACATATAGTTTGAGTGGATTTCGGTTTATAACAGATGTATGTTTAAATATAGGCTTATTGTATTAATAAATAAGTAGTAAATAATTTAATACATCAATCAAAATGAAATTAATAAAAATGATATTAAACCAATTACATTCAGTATGTATTAATATGGGATAAATATGTTGTAGAAGAAAACAAATCAATAGTTGATTTTGTTTTTTGAAATGAAGAACTGTTGATATTCTGTTTTTATGATTGAGGTTATTTATGAATTTAGTATTTAAGGTAAGTATAGTGTATTTAATACTTTTAATGATTTTTTAAAATTCTATTTGAGTTGAATTGTGACTGGTAAGTGAGATCCAGGAAGCGTATTTCGTCCTATTTGTGACTCGTCAGATGGTTGTAGCTGCATACTACTTAATCGATACTGAACAAATGACAGAGTAAGTATTATGAAAGATCAAATTTTAACTAAATAGAATTATCGGAAGCTGATATGAACATGTCTAATATGATCCGACAGAATAAATTAGATATAAAACACATAATAGAAATTGTATGTACTGAAACAAAATTAACCCTCCAATTGATATGGTGTGAACTACTAGCCGATCATGATTTCCAGATACAGCAACCTCTACGGAAAACAAATAGTCAAACACCAAGACCGTTGTTTTACGCTCACACGTCTTCCCACGTTATGATTAGTCTGCAAGTTGGATAGAAAAATAAGAAAAGTGCATTAGCAACCAACCTATTAATTGAAAGGTACACCAATAAATTCTGTATCATATATATTGTTAAGAGTGAGATTTCGATTATTTCATACTCATCGTCATCAAACGATGACTACTCACATCCACATTCCCCTGATCGTCGATGAATGTCTACAATGGCCATCATTCATCGACAGTTTACATGTCACTTAAATCCACAACTGTACTACACAGTTCACAAATTACTCCTTCATAATGGAGTCAATTTCAGGCATCAGTGTAATATTTTGAAAATAATTTTCATCACAGATTCTCATTTTGAAGATTGACATTGAAAAGTGAGAAGAATGGGAAAAGTGTTTCATGGACAGTGTACATACATTGATTACGTTAATAATGTAGAACGGAGTATCTTTAGCTTTCATGAGTATTTCGCGATAATTCACTGGTTACCATTATAAACATTAGTTAATCTGTGAAATAATGCGACTACTATGCAGGATAATCAATGATGAGTATAACTTGCAATCTTGTTGATTACATTTTTCCCAACAATAATATTTACAATATGTCGCGTTCATAGAGCAAGCTATTCGTTAGGACTAATTGTTTACAATGATAGATCTACGCTTTTTTTTCTTTCAACTTGGGATAAATGATTGGCAGATAATAATGTAGGTGATAGTATAGCTAGTTATTTGTTGAATATACACCTAGTTGATTTGCAGATCAACTCGAATTTCCTACATTTTGTAATAGTGACGAAAATTTCGGTTTTAAAATTTAAGGTGCTATATGTTGAAGTTATGACGGTTAGTATATAAACTTTCATTTCATTCTATTCACTTTAAAGGTGATGTAGAATGATGAGAATCTAGACATACTGTTTCATTTGTACAGATTATACAAAGAACTTTCATTGATTTCAGTTTTATATATGTACTAAGTTGTATGTCGAACAGGTTTTCACTTGATTTGATGGTATTTATGTGTTACATGCATGAACTTCATGGGATATAGTTCATAACAAAGATTACAAATGAATCATCAGTCTGTCTAGAATTCATGTATAGTATGTATATTATGTGATTATGTAGGTACACAAATTACAATTGATGTAAATTAGGATATGAATAGAATGCATAGTTTGCAAGACCAGAAATAGAACGATTAGTACCAATTTAGGCTTCATACGTGAGTGATTCCAGATGATCTTTTAAGGCCTTTAGTTTATACACTGTTTCGCTCAATTTTCTGTCTTCTAGACTGCTTACCTTTGGCTTTAAGTTAGTTTGTTTCATTTGCTGAATGAATATCGATCAACAATAACATTGAGTCTATTATTTTCTAAGTAGTTGAACATACACTGATGTCATGTAATATGTAGACTATTATGGAGTTACAGAAAAGTACAGGGAAAAGGGGGATCGGAAAAAAGAATGACTTAAAATCGGATTAATGAATGTCAGTTTACACAATATTTCCAAACATTTCAACTCCTGTTATAGACTACGTAGAGCTAACAGTGAACGAAGTTGTTGGTTACGTAATTCATTTAAGTAATTTGCCATACTATGCTCTACAGATTCCATTCACTGTGAAACAAATGAATACTAATAAGTGAACAAATTTATTAGACAAGTTGATTATTACGTACGGGCATGATTGTACAGCTTCAGGAAATGAAATCGTTAAGACGAAAATATCTTCACTGAAGTATTTAATTTGCTGTTGTATCTCATAGATGAATGAAAGGCAACCCTTAAAATTCGCAATGTTATTAACTACATTACTGTTAGTTTATCAAATTAGTTTTATATGGATTCGTATACTGATCAACAGTCTAAAGAAAGGATTTTTGCAACTAATCACTACTTTTTTTTATTGCATTCAATATTTTTGCATGAGATTGTATTTCTTTAGAAACATATTTATAAGTTCTAACAGAAAGTTAGTCGTGGCCTACTACTAACATCTCAGACCAAGAAACGAGGTAAAGAGGCTTCAATTCCATTAGTGAAGATTCTCACCTTCAGTATTATCCAAGACATCTTACAGACATGTATCAACTGGTCAAAACCTAAGTTAGAAAGAGTTTCTTAACACTTCCTCTTATTGAGTGATATATCTTAGCCTGACTAATTAATGAATGCTATTGATTAGATTCAAAGTTCTACTTCATATTTATTCTTCGCTTGTTATTCATTTGATGTCTATGATAATGGCTTAAAGTAAAAGCTAATGGAATTAATATGTTTAAGTAGATTTAAATCGACTTTATTTCAACTGGCAAATAAGGTTTACTTATTAAATTAACTATTCCTAATAAAATGATGAACATAGATGTCCATTACACAGTTATTATATTACAAACTTGTACTAATTATTTAACAAAGGTCAAGGTCTTACCATTGATAATATTAACAATAGATTCTTCGAATTCCTTTGGTTGACTCAATTTGTAGCATTTAATATATAGACTTATAATTTAAGTATAGTAAACTTTCCAGATCAGGTAGGCCCTTACAACTTTGACGGAATATTACTTTTGCTAAATACTGAATTGTGAAGCTTTCATACTTTTCTTTGAATGCATTAGTTCTAATGTGGTAGCTTCTCGTCCTACAAGAAGATATATAGGATACTCGTTGTTGTAACGGGACAATGACTAGGGAATCATAAACTATGAAGTTTATTTCCCATGTTATTGGAACTCTTGTCGCTAAGTAGAATCTGTTAATCATGATATTTTTAAAGTTGTAGGATTTTCATAAACTTATTATTGAGTGTCATATATATGTTTTCCTTCTCGAGTTATTATAATTCTACCGTAAACGTACTATGCCATTTCCTGTGTGAAACTCTCCCTGGTTTAGTCTTTAGTGTGTTAAGTATTTCTTATTGTTTATTGGTCCAGAATGTGTTTTATATAAAAGACTTTGATCATGCATAATAAACGACTTTGTACTGTTTTCTATTTGCTGGTGTTTTGTTCCCTCACTCTCTAATTTTTGTAATACGTAGCCCCAGTGGCACTGCTCCTATTAATCAGTGTCTAAGTAGTTAGGTCGAATAAATTCTGTGACCAGATGAAATTTTCTCATTTAACGCAAGGTCGGTGTCGCACATGTTGACAGTCTCATATCTTGCCGTCAGGGCCATTTTACTTGTATTTTGATTATCAGCAAACATCTTGCGTGCGCCATAGGTGACGTAAGTTAGCAAAAATCTAAGTTAACGTTTTTAATCAATGATTTGACATCATCACCCTGACTAAACTTCTAAAATAAGTTCACCTGTTAATGTGCCGAAATACTTGCTAGCTATCATTAGTTCAAGTGTGGATAACGACTAATCTTGAAGAAACGATTTACATGAAAGTGGTGGGAATAAAAATATACCAAGTAAGTTTGCACTATTTATTAATGTGGTCAAAGGACTCAGCATTTTTTAATAATAACTACTTCGTTGTTTGCAAGTTTCAAATTAGTAAGTGGGTCTCCTGTAAGCAGGTCAATCAAGGGAAACTTATTTCTGATATAAAGTTCTTAGTAAATCAGTAAATGTCGATAGTGGACAGCCTAGAAGGTATTATCCCACTAAGGCAATGTTTACAACATTCGACCGGCTTATCTACACAGCTATGCTAATAAGGAAAGAAAAAAGAAGGACTAGAAGGAGAAGGATCCTCATGGAGCATAGGCCGCAGACCAGCATTCTCTAACAAACTTTATTCTCGAAACTCCATTCTATTCCTTCCCAGCTATGAATTATTGCTTTCATGACCCTCTCCAATTCACAACATGATGTTTTCTCAGATCTTTCATCTTGCTTTTACTCTCACGATTTAAACGTACTACTTATCCTGTGAAGCAGTTTGATGATCTCCGTAATGTGCGTGCTATTCACCTCCAGCGTTTTTTTCTGACTTTCATTTGAAAGCTGTCGTGCCCTCTACCACAGTAGCATTTTGCTGATAGTGCTTGGTCAACAGATCCGGAGTATCTTCCTTAGATAACTGGTTATAAATACCTGCATCTTTTGAATGATGCTTTTCGTAGTTTGCCAAGCAAGTTTTATCCATATGTGGCAGAAGTGTCTCGACGTTCGCATTGTAGGTTCTAGCTTTAATGTCGTTCGACAATTGATTTCAGGGGAGATCCTACTTTTATTGTGCCTGGCTAATCTGTGACTTTATATCTCCGTCGGACTAAATCACCCTTTATTAGTCAATTATGCTGCACAGGTATGTAAAATATTTCCACATATTCCAGTGCTTCTCTGTTATAACAAGTGTATGGTTAGGTTGGTGCTTGCTGTGTTGAATTTAAGAATCATGCTTTTACTCTAATACATATGAGTTGTCTGTCCCTGCTTCTTAACCAATCTTGATATGACGGATTGCCATGTTAATTTCTTCGATTGTTGTTAAGTTAGCATTTGTTGAGTGATTTGATGACTAATGTGTGCAACAGAGCTGATCTAATCAAGAGAATAGTATATTGCATATTAGTTGGAATATATCACAGATTAACTAATGTTTATAATGGTAACCAGTGAATTATCGCGAAATACTCATGAAAGCTAAAGATACTCCGTTCTACATGATCAATGTGGTCAATGTATGCAAACTGTCCATGAAACACTTTTCCCATTCTTCTCACTTTTCAATGTCAATCTTCAAAATGAGAATCTGTGATGAAAATTATTTTCAAAATATTACACTGATGCCTGAAATTGACTCCATTATGAAGGAGTAATTTGTGAACTGTGTAGTACAGTTGTGGATTTAAGTGACATGTAAACTGTCGATGAATGATGGCCATTGTAGACATTCATCGACGATCAGGGGAATGTGGATGTGAGTAGTCATCGTTTGATGACGATGAGTATGAAATAATCGAAATCTCACTCTTAACAATATATATGATACAGAATTTATTGGTGTACCTTTCAATTAATGTGTTCTTCCAAAACAGGATATATACAGTACACAAATGAACGCAATGCCTGAACCGAAACCATAACATTGAACCTATAAACACAGTAAGCTAAAACTCTTCCTTACTCTTATTGGAATATCACGTGAAGTTTAAAATTCAGTCTAAATATCGGTCTACTTCATATTATTTATCCATTATATCTTCTTGTATATATTAATTATATCTAGCAAAATTATAATTTACAAATGTTATGTAAGACTTGTCAGCATTTCTACAACTGAAAAACATTTGAAACTCAGATTACCTGTCAGCCAACATTAAAGTCAAACTTTTAATACAAATGTCTAGAGAGTTTTGTTATATGGAGCTTAAACTTGTACGGAGAACTCTGATATGCATTAACCAGAAGATACATGTTCTTACAAGCAATTGTCTGAGTAAGATACCTCGGATTCATTGGCCAGATACTATCAAAAATAACCTTTTGTGGCGGAGGACAAACTAACCAATATCCAGCTGAGGAAGAAGTCTAGAAATTACGCTGGTGGTGGGTATAGGACACACATTAAAGAAATCATCACACTTTTTACAATAAAAGCACTAACTTGGAATCCTCAAGTTTAAAAAAAAAGGGAAAGACCCAAGAAAACATTATGTCGGAAATTGGAGACAGACATGAAGAAAATAAACAGCACCTGGAAAAATCCAGTAATGCAAGCCTAGGACAGAGTTAGTTGGAGAACTCTGGTTGACGGCTTATGATCCACATGGGGTAACAGGTATTGATTGATTGATTGACATAAGGCCGTTTGTATGTAGTTCATATTGATGAAGTTCAACAAATTATGATCCAAAGTATTTTATGGAAAGAACTTAAGTATTGCACAAATATTAGAATAAAGAAACTGATCTGTATCTAATTTACTAGTACACATGAGGCTGAGGTGTTAGTATTCAAACTAATTAATATACAGAGAAGTGTTCAGTCTCAAATGTGTGTGATTGTTGTTAACTAATTGGCAACTTAGTAACGCAGCTTCAAGTGTTTAATATATATCAACTATCAATTTATGAATCACATGTTGTGTCTACTTTCCTTTCAAAACATGTTTTGACAATAGAAATGAGTAGTGCACTTGTTAATTTCTGGATTTTACTCCTTTCAGCTTGATAATAATGTTTCTTGAATGTAAATCCTGTAGAAAAGAATATTCTGAATTTTATACCTAATACAATGTCTATTATTTTCGTTTTATGCGTTTCTGCTTCTTTTATTAGTCACAGATTCATCTCGTTCAGATACGATAAAAAAAGCCAGGTACATTAGACATCTGTTGCGTATTCTCCGTAGTATACAGCTTCGTCTTCTCTAAGGAATCAAAACCACGACCTACGGACTACGAGGAGTACACTGAATCCTTACCACTATTTTGCCAGCTTTCAATCGTATTCTTCCCACTTTCATCAATTTGTGATAGAATGTAACAGTCGTCTACTGTCACTAGTCTAAACTAACTGAATCGCAACATGTCCGAACTCAGCCAATCATGACTTTGCATCAAATTGTAATAATCACAATAACATTGTGATCTCTTCATAAAAGTGCTAATTCCGGTATATGATCATAAGAACTAAGATTGTCAACCCTCTGTGTTTAATCAGAAAATTGTTCTAAGATATTTCCTTGGTTTGTTTTATCATGAAAGTCATATGACTGTGAATGCTCAAAAATGCCTAATTCGTTGTGTTTGTATAGTAAATTATTTCTTTAAAAATATATATATATATCAACGCTAGTGTAATCTCTACGATACTTATCCATGATCATTGTGAGCTTAGTGGTAATTAACATCAACAGTTAATTGATAATCTCTATTGAGTATACATGATCAATTAGCTTCAACCTAATTTTCACTGCATCAGTTATCCATTGCTAATAATGTACAAGATCACTG
Organism: Schistosoma mekongi; assembly: GCA_034768735.1. Lineage (NCBI taxonomy): Eukaryota > Metazoa > Platyhelminthes > Trematoda > Strigeidida > Schistosomatidae > Schistosoma > Schistosoma mekongi. Next base: position 82,747,035 of record CM068306.1, on the reverse strand, counting down.
GAATATATTGAAAGTGCTTGATGCAAACTTAATGGTTTGGTATTTCCACCGATGTCTGAATGATACTAATCATCTATTTAGGTAGTAGATTCGAACTACTGACTAGTATCATTTCACTTCTTGGTTTTCACAGGTTTTTTAACTGATCTATATTTTTTTTATTTCAACTTAAATAAATCTGTTTATTAATAATTAACTATATTTTATTCTGAAAAAAAAAATCAATGTTAGAAGTAGAACAAGTAAATAATTCAATTAGACTAGATTTTCATGCTCTACTAACATCTTCATTTCAACTTCAATATAAATTCATAATTAATTTGTTTTTTCTACTGCATGCAACAATACTACTACTGAATAATTTAATTTTTATCAGTAGTAATGTACATGTGAAGTAATCAAATATTTTGTTGAATAGAAAAATACATTTAAACTTCAATTGTCAGTGAATAGACAGTAAACTTGATATCAAATTCAATGTTTCATTTCATGTTTTGTATCAAGAACTGATCTTAATGACAGTACCATTAGAAATCATAAAGTATTGGAAAACTGTTTCATCTTGATATGAGATATTTTTAGTAGAATTTATCCATGATTCCTATCTGTGATTATACTCAATTTCTTAAGTATTAAGGTGAATAGTTAACATTTAGATTCGGTTACATAATACCCATTGATTTACATTTTTAAGTGATGTTAATTCATAAACTGAAAGTTGGGTGAAAAAATAAGAATTTCATTACTATTAATACTAACTGGATTTTATTCGAGTTGTACATCACTAAATTATATCTAGATAAGGTAAAGGAACTATTTAAAGGCGTCTAGTTAATAGTGAGTTTGAATTTATAGTAACTTGAACGGGAAATTTTCTTCACATTAAGGAGATATCAAAACATGCCTGTGTTTTGTGACTTCTTTCATCGTTGACTAGATTATAGTGATCACTTAGGCACAAGTAAGATAAGCTGATATAATAGGATCCGTTGTTTATATTTGTCAAACAGTAAAGTTAATTGTGTACTACTAAAATCCTGGGGCAGGGTACTGGGTAGTTGTTTCGTCTTAGCTTAGGGTTCCTCAGCAATGTGCACCATCGGTTAACACTTAACTATCTGCATCACTACACCAAGCGGCGTCTAGCTGTAGAATTCCCACTTCTATCGGTTTGTGATACAGTACAATGATCAGTCAATGCCATTTGTAATAACTGTCACATTCCTGACATGTCTGAACTCCGCAACTCACAATTTCTTACTAGAAGTTTAGGAACACCCTGAAATTAACAATTAGTGGACTGATTATTGAAAGCGAATTTGTGGATACAGGTAAAAAATTTAGTTGTTCATATTCGTCGAGGCTTACCAGGAGTAAGATGGTTATGACGAATAACATTAAATAATTCATGTGCTATATCACAAATTAAAGGAAGTGGGAATTCAACCACTGGACGCCAACCCCGTGATGCTCATAGTCAGGCGCTCATTGTAGGACTTGGAGATATTTAGTTAAATTTCTTGATAGAAGTGAGGGTGCACACAGCTGAGAAGTTCCATACTAGGACTGTAAAGCTTTCCAGTCAGCTCCATGTTTCTTAGTGTTTCCCAACTGACACGGATTGGCAAGGCATAACAAAGGCAGCATTTCTACAGTCGAAGAACATCTGAAATTCAAATAAACTTCCTGGAAATACCAGAGTCAAAAGTTTCAATTCAAACGTCAACGCAGTCCTATTTTATGTTGATGAGTCTTGTATGGAAAACTATGAAGAATACAGGTATTCATTAACAGTCGTTTAAGTAAGATACTTAGAATCCCTTAAACGGATACCATTAGTAACAAGCTACTGTGGTAGATCATAAACCAACTTCCAGCTTAGGAAAAATCAGGAAAAAATTCTGGGAGGGGGTTTTGGAGAGAACACATGTTGTGTAAATTTACTCAACTGTCACAAGGTAAGCACTTAGTTGGAATCCTCAGTTCTAATGGAAGAGAGAAAGATCAGAGAACATGTTACATTGGAAATTAGAGGCAAATATGAAAAGAATGAACGATAATTGAGAAGAGATGGAAGGAAAATCCCAAGACAGTGATCGTTAGAGAACTTTCGTCGGTAGCATATGTTCTGCGATGAGTAATACGTATTACTTGGTTGACTGCTTGATGTGAATTTAATAAGATTAACATACAAAATAAATCGACTCAAACTTTTATGTCTCATTTCTAAATAATCACATTTTGTGGAAGTGAGTCCCCTAACACCATTTTTTAATAAACATAGTAATAATAATCTCCATGGGGTCTTATTAATGCTGACTGCTATATATTGGAGTCACAGTTATCTTCAGTTGGCTTTAGATGACTATAATGAACGAAAGAATAGTTGGATTAGGCATGAATTAAGCAATGACAGATTGTTAATCACTTACGTGATATAACTTTTTCCAAGTGTTGATCCTCTTAATGTTAATTGTTCTGGTTTATCTCCTTCCAAAGCCATAGGCTTTTCTAAATTGAAATTGTCCAAGGGAAATTCTAACACCAATTTTTACTTCCTCTTTGTTAATGTGTGTCAAATCCACCATGTATTTTTGGCCTAAACTTCAGATAAAACATTCCCTCTTCGATAAGAATCCTTCTAACCGTCCATTTTGGAAATGAACATTGGAAGCTATGAACATGTTTATTCGAGTCTATACTCAGTGTAAAATATTTTGTTCCATGGTGCCGATTAAAACAAGTTGCCATATTCACTTTTCTCTTGTTAATTGTCTGTGTAGGTTTGATTGCATAAATGGTAGTTTTAACTTTTCTGTTGAGCATCACTTCTGATGCAGATATTTGGTTTGATACCGATGGATTTGGCTTAGGGAAATAAAACAACACGAAATTGTCTAGAATTTCATTTATACCTTCTAGCTTCTTACTTTATAAATTATCGATTTAGAGTGTTTATAAACCTCTCAGATTGCTCATTTGGCAGGGGATAATGAAGAGGTTAATGGATATATTGGGTGCCTGAACCGTCACAGAAATCAGCGAATACGACTGGACTGAACTGGATGCTGTTGTCGGAGATTAGTATGAGTGGGAAACCAACTCGACTGAATAGTTGAAGATGATTCGTTGTAGTTGTACGCGAAGCGAAGAATTTCTTGAGCGTTTTCTCTAGCCATTTAGAATAAGCGTTGACACATACCAAGAAATAGTCACTAAAGAATTGATCTGTATAATCAAAGTAAACACACTATCTAGTTCTAGTTAAGAACGACCAATATTGTAGCTCCACCTTCCAGAAACAGTGGATGAATTTAATTCCCTAGAACTCATGCAATTCAGCCAACTAATGGTAAAATTTATGAATTGACGTAAAGTCTATTTGTATCTATAACGCACCCATAACAGATTTCAATTGAATTGCAGAGCAAATTTCAACTCATTAATTAAAATCTGCATATTTTTTCAGCTGCCAACGTCAATCACCTTTATTTTAATACTACATCATTACTTTAGTATGTGGAGTATTGTTTTCAAGATAGGTAATTGATAACCTCATTTGCTCGTAGCTAAGTAATACTTACAAATTTAGCATACTTCAAATGAATAAAAATCAGAAGAGAGAACAACTGGTTAACAAACATGAGTAATGTTACATAACGTAGTATCACATCTAAAAGTTAAATATTTTGCACTAAATAAATGTGATCAAAGTGGATTGAGATTGTTTATGAAGAATGGTATTAAGTTAAATTGACGGAATTCATCACAGATTAATGTTGGTAGGGTACTACTTAAAACCAAGGAGCACTGAACAGCTGTTTCGCTCTAGCATGAGACTCCTTGGGGACGGATTGAATTAACTAAAACTTAATATCGATCTCCACAAACTATCTCAGCTCAGTTATAATAATCAGCTGACCAATAACTAACTGGTGAAGTTCAGATTTATCAGAAGTGAGACAGTTATCGGGCTATATATTACAAATTGTTGGATGTGGGAATTCCACCAGTGGATGCCAGCTGGCCCAGTAGTGCAGAGGGTTAGGTGTTCGTCAACCTAAAGATCTAGAGGCGGGATCTCTAGTGCTCACTGCACTAAAACAGACCAGCTGTTCAGTGCTTCCTGATTTTCACTTGTATTCTGACAACATCAATCTTTAACGAATTGAATCAAATGATTGAAATAAACTTTGTTTACCAATAATTGGTAGTTATTACTTTAGTTAGTTACTAAACGAACCTATGAAATGAAAGCGAGGTGATTAGACAAATTTGTTTTTATAAGTGTAAATAACCAATGAATTCAATTACATACACTTTAAACAAATTTTCATATTATTGTATTTCTTCTCGTAAATGATACAATATTATTGGTTTAGTTATTACTATACGTTGATTAGTTCATTGATAGCATAAATTTAATTTCGATTCAACTGTCCAATTAATAATAATAATAATACATAGTTAACATACTACTTAATTCATTTTTTATTTTTACCATTAACAGACAACTAAAGATAAAAAACAAATAGCTATGCGTAAACATAAAAATTCAGAGAAATCTATAAAATGTAAATATTCTAATAAATCTATTATATCTGAATGTCAAAATTCAAAACTACCTCCTTCTCCTCCTCCTCCTCCTGCTTCTCCATCTCCTCTTTCACATCATTCTCATCCTCAGCAACAACAACAACAACAACAGCATCATCATCATCATCATTGTGGATATTGTTCACCGAAATTAGCATTTGATTTATTCTGTAGTTGTACAAGTGTACGTGGTATGGCTAAAATACGTCGTGGACCAAAAGTATTACGTATTATGTGGTTAACATTTGTATTAAGTATGACATTTTTATTATTAAGTTCAACAGCTTTATTAATTAAAGATTTTTTAAATTATGATGTTAGTGTACATACACAATTAATTATGGATAATCCATCACCATTTCCAGCATTAACTGTATGTCATCAACCACCATTTTCATATGAAGCTTATAAATTATGGAATGAATCAAAAATTTTATCACCATCACAATATAATTTATATATGAGAAAGTTAATACTTAATGCATTACATAAAAATGATATTGATTCAGCTAGTTCAATATGGAGTTATGATAGTTTAAGTGTTTATTATCAAAATTTAGATTACAAAGAATCATTAAATCTTGGACATAGTCCAACTATATTTTTAAATTGTATGCGTATATTTTCACATATTTCAGCATTTGAAGATAATTGTACATTATTAAGTGGTTATCGTATACGACGTCTTTCACATCATCAATACTTAAATTGTTATACATTTGAACCAATTAATATGTATGCAGCAAATGAAACAACATTTCTTAGTTTAATTGTTGGTATGGGTCCACGTGATAAAGATATTAATTTACAACAAGCATTTCTACCTGATGTATTTGAACAAGCACGTGGTCTACGTGTTGTTATCCATGAAGCTGGTACAATGCCAGATTTAGAAAAAAATGGTATACATGTTGAACCAGGTAAATTAAATGAAATTAATTATGAACCAATTCATTGGCAAAGATTGAATACACCTAAACGACCATGTATTCAACCAAATGAATCACATCAATATTTAGATTTAGGTGTTAAATATAATTATACACATTCACAATGTTTATTAGTACATCAACAAATTGAAATTATGAATAATTGTCATTGTATCTATGTAATGCATCCACGTTTAATATTACCAAATAAAAATTTACCATATTGTGGTAGATTATGGCCACAATTAAATCAAACTGAATTTATTCAAAAAATTCTATGTCTTAGTAAATATTTAAATAATTCAATTAAACAAAAATATAATGGTTATACATGTTTTCCACGTTGTGAATTTTATGATTATGAAAGTACTACATCAGTTACAAAATGGCGTGCATATCCATGGCAATTATATTGGTTACGTGTACAAAATCAAGCAACACAATGGTTATTAAATTATCATGAAAAATTTCCACAACATAATATTACTATGACAGCTGCATATAAATTATGGCAATTCTATTTACATTATCATGATTTAACACATTTACCGCGTAAAAGTGATTTATTAAAAAATTTTCATAATAACTATACTGATATTATCTCATTATTACCAAGTTGGCCACCAGAAAATTTAGATTTAGATAGTGAAGATTTTGCTTATGTTATATTAAAACGTAAATCACATAGTACAATTGAAAAAACTGAAAAATTAGTATTAAGTCTTTATGTATTAATTAGTCGTATAGGTGGTTTATGCTCATTAACAATTGGTTTAACTGCTGCATTTTTTGTTGAATTATTTGAATTTGGTTATTTATTATATACGCATAATATGAATACAGCATTAGTTGTACAAACGGATAAATGTATTCAATTACAAACAAATGTACATAATGAACATAATGAACAAAAAACTACTTGTTTACAACATAATACTACAATTAATGAACATTGAATAAGTACATTAGATATATTGTATTGAATACTACTACTCCTACTACTGTTAATTATTATCAATTAATTAAGTAGTATAAACTTAATTATCATTTCTATTTGATTATCTTTTTATTTGTATACATATAATACAGTATTGACTACGTTATTTTTGAATGATAATGTAACTTATGAAGGGATTTTATTTTAATTTACAACTCAGTTTAACAAAATAAAGTTACAGAAAATTGAAATTTTACAGAAAATCGTAAATTTATGAAATAAATTATTGGATTTACTATTGTAAGTGGGTGTTGTGGAGATTTTTTACTATTGATTGGATATTTCACGAAATGGTCTGAATTGGATATCTATTGATCACCAGGAAGCACTAGATAATTGTTTTGTCCTGGAATGATACTCTTCAGCAGGCACATCCACGACACCATAAGATATCAAACACAGGGCCATCTGGCTACTCAGACAACGGAAGTAAAACAATTACCTACATATGGCAATGGATGGGGTAGCGTAAACCTATTACGAATTGACCGAGTTGTAGATATCAACCATTGGGAGTCAACTCGGTTTAATCGCAAAGAGTTTGCAGAGGGTATGAGCGTACCGGGTTCAATCCCTTATGTGATAGTGGAAGTGCACTTCTGGAGAGTTTCATACCTGGATGAATCACTTATCAAGTGCTTCCTGGTGATTATTGGTTGTCTAATTCAGACCATTTCGTGACATTGAATTGAGATTTAATATAATGTTACTATGACTAGAATGTACATAGACGTTATGTATTCAAAACCTGTTCAGTTTCTAATACACAAGGAATTATTATTGTTTCTTTGAGTTTGATGAAATGTTGCATTCAGTGACTTTTTTCTGAAATACTATACAAGTGATATATTCATCATATTGCTTGACAGTTTCAGTACAAGGTACTATGTTGCCACTTGTATCCATCATTATAGTTATTAGTTGTACTTTGGAAGTAAATGAAAGTTCTAGAAAATATCGATTGGTCATTGAGTATTGACTAATGTTATGTTCAGTCTGGTACTTTACTGTGCTGATCGAATTCTATCGGTTAAGGTGCAGTGTGATCATTAGTCAAAGTAACTATGTTAAAATGAATGGTGGTTTGGAGTTAGGGAGAGAAAGGTATACAGAAAACCATGTTGTTTGATACGCACAAAGTTTTCCAGTTGAGTTCGGTCACGAGTCACTCAGTTTCACAAGACTTTATTAAGGGCTAGAAAAACAACACATTATTCACTACTCTGTGATCAATCAGTTTAAATATTTCATTTAGTGGTGGAGTAGGCCAATTATAAACTGAATAAATCTGTGATAACACTTGAAGACCGTGAAATTGAGTGATCGATGACTGAATCCACCAGAATGTATGTGTATATATCATGTTTATGATTATCGGATAGTTTGAAACCTAGGGCAAGTAGGGTTTCATTTGGAATACTTTCAAACCATCTTTCACATAATTGACAAGTTTCGCTTAATATCCCACTGATTATTCCTTATCCTAATTTGTTGACATAGGCTGAATATTGAAAAAGAATAAGAATAAGCTTAGAGTTAAGCATTCGCATTAGTGGTAAGAGTGTTTCCATATTACTGACATCTACAGATTAAACTAAAAGTCAACAAATAAATAACAATACTTGACAAATACAACCAAAGTAAACAAACGTACATTATAGTTTATAATATCAGATATGAATATATTTTAAGTATTACTCCTCACGATAATTAGATTTGGATCTATGTATTCTACCAAAAGACTTAGTAGCAAGTACACTATCTAGATTGAATCCTATATTTGATCTTCACTTTAACACACCAGAACGAATGACAAGTATATCATTGATTGATAATTGTTTAAGCTAGTAGGCATGTCAGATTGAGTTTAACAAGCAATAAAATCAGCTTTTTCGACTGAATTGTTGTACATGGATCTTATGATATGTTTCATCAAACTTATCTTTAATGCCGTTTAATTTGGATTGTGATTGCCAAGAGAATTTCAGGACACGCTTTTCGTTTTATTTGGGACCCGTAGGCTGGAAGTACATACATCCACGTGTTTATGTTCACAGTGGAATTCGAACTCAGTCCAGTTTCATACCAAGAGCCACTGCATTCAACACTAGGCTACTGTATCTAGACAGTCACACGTGCTAGTTCATCCTAATTTGTGTCTAATAAGTTTAAAGAATCCGTTTTTCAAAACATGATCTTGATTTACTATATAGTTCTTCATTTAATTATATTATGAGTTTCCGTTTGTTGGTCTTTTGTTGTGTATATCTGTTACTTTAAACAATCAATGGATACAGAACCTTAGATTTGGTATCCTATGGATCTGCAGCGAAACTTTATTTTCACTACTTAATATGAAATCATGAAAAATCATACTTGAGTAGTGAAGTTTAAATAAACGTTAGTAAACGTAATTAAGATCACACGAAAGATAACTTTCATTTGATCGTTACTTGGTATAACAGGCATTCAGATCAATGTATATTATGATGCACGTTTTCGCTCTAATCAAAGCTATTCAGTGGAATACTTCTTGACAAAGTAACCCTAGAATGCTGCGCATATCTCCTCCGGGTAAATAAACACATAAAGAATTCAAATGCTTAATTCCGTGAAGAATATAATACAAAGTTATGCTGAAGTTATCCGTCTCTTGAAGAATATTCAGTGATTGGTAAGATCCCTCGGTTCAGATATATAACTGCTTTATTTATTCATTCAAACCATCAATTTATTCATACTTCATTTAAGTATTTCATGGAAACATATATCAAACTAATCTCAACAAAATAATAACCATATACTCATTGGATCGATTCTTCCATGAAGTTATGGTGCGATTCAATCACATCGGTAGTGAAGTAGTAATAAACTATATCTTGATGTAAGTCAACTTAAGTAAATTTGGAAAGGTTGTCAAATAAAATTATCACCTTTATCGTGATACTCTAGAATGTTAAATTAAATCTCTGGATAAATATGCGCTTACTTATATGAAGTTTCATACTAGAACTCAGCAACTATTCAGTGCTACTAGTCATTTTTCTCTAGAGCTGTCAGCGTTGAAAAGTGTCTCGCATTAATCATTGTATGTATTATTATTTATATAGTTTTAATCTGAAAGGAAATGAAAAACAAAACTAAAATAGAAAATTTATGCCTAGTATTCCTCAACGAGTTTGTTTCTTTATAATGGGAATGATGACATGATTACTGAATAGTGAAACTAGGTTACGTTTTATGTTAAATAAATATATTTGCATGATCTACATTAATCGTCTTACTTCCCATGGACTGACGTAATTACTAACAGAGAGCAGCTAGACGTGTAAGAAGAACATTTAATACAGCATATCTTTGTATACTGGTCACTAACAGACCAGTGGTAGTAACCCAACTGAAATATAAATTTTCTATTTTTGATATATACATCTGTATCTACGAATTTAACTGTTTCTTTAAAGAAAGCCATATTGGGCGTACTATTAGACAGTTAAACGAAAGAGTCAACCAGCATTTACCATTTTGGTTTTAAGAGGGGTCCAATGAAATCCTAAGCAGTTCCACGTTATTTAAGTTGGAATGTGACTGACAAGAAAAATCCCGGACACGCGTTCCATCTTATTTGGGACGCGTAGGCTGGATACACTTGTTCTGTTGTGTTATACTTGGTAGATGGCAGACATGTAATAGATATAAATAAAGTATTTAGAGTGATATATTGTATGCCGTCAAACCCACTAGATAAGATTCTGCTTTTTCGTTTATGTATGGAAGAAATTGTTGGGATTCAACTTAACTCTATGTTTACAAAACGGGCATGTAAGTCTTCTATTCCTTCCATAGCCATTTAAGACTCAATGTAAACCGTGTACCTACTAATTTACACTCTACCAGTGTTTGTTTGTTCGTACTTTAACCTTTTAATACCTCTTTCCCATTCACTATATATCTGACCAGATTATTTTCAAATTTTCTACTTTCGCGTGATTATTGTATTACATTGTTACAACAAGCTTATTCCCACCCCCACACACACCTCCATGTTTTGACCGATTTTGTGCTTTGAAATGATTTTCTACATCATAATTACTCTTATTCATTTTAAGTTAAAATATGTATTCATCTCCACATCATTACTGCTAGCACAATTACCATCTTACTATCAATATGTACCTTTAAATTATCATGATTAATTACGTAATCCACCTATTTAATTCCTTTTACTAATCTACAAATTGCATTGATTGGTTTAATAGTTATCATAATTACAGATATAAATATATCTGTATATTAAAGTAAAAGGCCTGAAGGAGATCTAATTGAAAACAAAATTGTTCACTCATATATATACATGCTACTTAAATTGCTTATAGATTGATACAGTTTCATAGTACATTGAAAGTACTGAAAACTGGCATACAAGTATTTATTGTTTTTGAAATATTCACTGAACAATAAGCAAAACTGTTGTGGAAATCATAATGTCTAATTTGTCAATTAAGTGAAATTATAAATCATATTTGTCAAATGTCAGTCTTTACTTCATCGATTTGAGTATGATCATAAAAGGTAACTATAATGATAGTTATCATTACCATAGGTGAACTTGATAGTTAGAATTAAACTATGCATTGGTTTGGATAGATTGTAATGAATAATGAGATATTTGAATGAGAAGAAAATTCTAATTCTCTGATATTTCATGGTTTTAATTTAAGTAAAGTCTTTAGTGAATGAATAACTGAATGAAGTTAACAGTGATTTAAGTAGTATAAAGGGATCACAGAGATCCGGTCTGATCCTGTAAATGTCATATATGTCAATAGAGTGATTATTATGTGTAAATTTATGCAAGAAAATAAAATGGAACAAATGGACGAAAAATATTAGTAATGTGAAAGAGGAGAGTTAATTTGTCAGTATGGGAGACCGAACGTTACGGGTTAGAAGTGTGGTTGTTTAGGAAAGGCGTTCAACTTGCTTGAATCATATGGCCTTCTTTTCTATTTAATGTAGTTGAGCTTAGCAATATATGAAAGGCTTCAGCCACTCAATTTGATGGTCACTAAAAATAGCATGCATTGCTATTGCTGATTTTATTTGTAAGTTTTTAAGATTATTGGGTGGTCTTTCGGTGTAACTTAGAAGCCACTTGGTTCAAGTTGAAATTTCTCGAGTAGACTATCTAATGCAAAGTAATTTACAATCAACATAGCCTAGTCTGTAAACGTAATTTTGTATGGATTTGAAAGGAACTTTTTTTCACTCTAACTAATGCATTACGCAGAGTGCTTGTAATTTTGTAGAAGGGTTTATATTGTGTTGTTTGGGAACTCGTCGTAGTTCATCATTCGTCACTTGATGGTAGGGTAGACCCATTTTAGACTTTGTGTATCAGAGGATAGGATCATTTTTCAATACTATTAGTGTTGTTCATACGAAAACTGCTATATTTTGAAATGTTTCTTATATTCTTTATTTCATTTTCTTTGCTGTCCTTTGATGTGGTGTTTTTGGAGGTTGTTCTAAGTGAGAACAAGAAAAATTGTCACACTGAAAGGATATGTGAAATGTCAGAATATTCAACTTTTCTACTCGTTAGAAATGTACATATATATTATTTATCATTATAACTGTAATGATACCATTACTACTTCGAACAAAGTATTCTGCAGTCCCACTCATGAAGTAATACAATAAAAATTCTGTAGTAGTGGTAGTAGTAGTAGTAGTAGCAGTGGTCTGAACCGACTCTGGAATCACAAGCAATCATTGCATTAAGGAGTACAGTAACGAAGTCATCAAGCCTGCTCACAAACCGTAGAGACATATATATGTGAACATTTAAGTGTCCTTAATGCGAACCATTCCAAGCATTATTATTTGGGTGGGTTAGGTTATGCGCAGACACATGTAGATAATCGCATATATGAAGTAGTACAAGACTAGTAAGATATCATAGTCATACAGATGGAATAGAAAAATGAGCAGCATGTAAAATTGACCAACATTTATTGTCGGAATTCACTATAGTAACTGGTAGCGTTTTACACGAACAATGCTCCTGTTATTAATCAACTTCGTAAACTAAATTGTTATGACTTGATTGTTCACTCGGCTGGATGGCTAATTGCTTAGTTTGCATCTTTATTCTGGACGAATTGATCGGAGTGAATTATATAATCTCCACAAATAACTAGCAGTTCGTTCTCTTGAATTTAATCGACTTTCTGTTGTTGACGTTACTTCTGTCATTTTTCTCAAATTTATTGTGATTCTTTTGCCTCGTAACCTGATCTATAAATATTTATTAATTTTCTAATCAGTTGCAAAATTGTTCAATGCGTTTATTCACTGCCAACTGATCAGAATTTCAAGCCTCCAGAAATTCTCAACTTTCAGTTGTGTTTCTTTTGTCTAAAATCACCACTTTCCTCAATGAAACTTGTGTTCACAATCGTCAGTATGTAATGATTTAGGAAACAGTGGGTCACATCAGGAGGGAAAGAAATCAAAATAAATGTGCGAAAAATGACAGAACCGGTGTCAACTACAATAAACCAATCAGATTCATGGTCAAAAGAACATACTGTCAGTTACTTGTGGGGAAGATTACATAACCCACTCCTATCAGAAATTCTATGCACCGACGAAGTCGTTCAATTTAACGATGAGAGCTCTACAATCAAACAATTCTCCTGAGGTACACACCCTCTCTCTTTTTACCACCATGGAACTTTTAATATTAATAATCAACTTCAAATAGTAAACTAGCTATCTTTATTACTCTTTAGGTATTCTGAAAAAAGATTTAAAACTAACTAGAGACCACATAAAAGTTTAAACTATCATGTTTTCTCTGAGTACAAAATATCTTCACCATATTCAATTTGACTGTCGAATCATGATATTCTGATATCTAATACTAGTTTTAATCAATAAAATTTCTTTGTTTAAATTACTTCATTCATCTTTTTTGTTATTCAAATTCTGTTACCTGGAAACTGATTACATTCAAACATAGTTGAATATTTATGATTCATGTATAAAATATCATGATTTGATAAACAAATGAAGAAATTGCCAAGTTCCTATCAGATGAATAATGACATGTATAAGTTTTTACCTACAAAGGATACATAAAGGTCAAAAGTGTTAAATACGTTAACATTTCTACTATTAATATGCATATTATCTATGTATGCATCATCTACATGGTAGTAAGTGTAAGCATGTTTTGATTTAGTTTGTATAGATTTCGTGAATATGGGAAATTAAAATGCCCTATAAGCAAAATTTAGTACACCGGTTAAACAAAATACAATTTAGTGTCCAACAACTGTTTAATAATAGAATAAATAACATAGGAATAAAGTTACCGATATAGATTAAAATCTTTTCTTACGAGTAACATGTACTCTATTGATAGATCCCGATTGGTTACCAATAGAAACGAGAGACAACTGGACAACTGTTTTCTAGTTGTGGTCAACTAATCATCAGTTTATATTGAAGGGAGTCTTGGCACTAAACATCAGTCTACCAATGCTGTTTTTAAAGCGTTACTAGTGATACCTGAAAATGTTTTGCTGGAACACTCGTAAGGCGTTAAGCCACACCATTGGACTCCTTATAATCTACTTATAGAAGTAAAATCTCTTGTGCGATTGTGAAATATATAGATTAATCACTCAGTTATACAATGAAATATCTACTACATGAATTAGATTTGTAGGTAATTGTAGTTTCGCATGGTTTTACAACTTCTAGTCATTTAAAAGATATTCCGTTACTTATTTCTTTGCAAGTAAATTCTTATTTTGTCTGAAACATGGTAAGCGATATTTGAGCAGTTTTCATTGAGTTCTATACTCATTTTTCCACTAGTTGAGCTTTCCATTTTATGTAATATGAAACTGATTAACTATTGAAATATTTACAATATACTATGTCAATGCATCTTTCTTTGGTTGGTTACGTTGCTTCATTTGAAAGTAGTTGTATCTTCCAGGTATCGCTTTTTTGAATTATAGTTGATTACTCACCGTTGAAATATATGCATCCTAACAAAACGGTTGTTCACTAGTATGGTTAAAGTTGAATTGCGGTTGGCGGTTAGAAACTAGGTCGAATGCCTTACCTTATACAGAACTCGTTAACTGAGTGTTCTACCAATCCAATAATGATGCTCACAGCACGACTCAAATTCAGTACGCTAATGTTAAACACCAACACTTTTGCCATACTTATTACCGTAAAATCCAATGTGAATTTATTTCAATTCTTCATAATAAGTTTAAACTTATTTTCATAATTAAGTTAACCATACAGATCTCTTTAAACTTGTCTATCAGTTCAATATAAACAATGAATTCACCTATTAGGAACCAATCCACCAGTTAAATGAAGAAACTTCAATGTATGACTTATAAGCCAATTATAAAAATCATGTTTCATAGCCAATAATTATACGGAACAGAATGAACCATTTCTTCTATATCTACTATTCTGTCTAGTTACCATGGTACCCTTTTTAAAAGTTTATTGTACTTTTCAAACTACACAATAGAACCAACTGAAAATATGAAAGTTAATGGTGTGAAGGACTCTGAAAGTAACTTGAATTTACTTGTTTATGGTCAATAAAGTAGTTGGATGCAGTCTCAATTATATATGCAAATTTTAACACTTAATCAGCTGTAATATCATCTTCATCTCCTTACTATCATCCAAGATGATGGTTAGTATTGTTAGATATTTCTTGTTATTTATTTCATTACAGTCATCATTGAAACATTCGCTATTTCATTACAGATTTCATTGAGATTGGAAAAATAATATGACTCCACTGTTATGATAGGTCAGTATGAATTCTATACTAAAGTATGATACATAATATATACCGTTACTGATTATTGCTTAGCAACTTCAATCTATTTTTTGTGTAAGATAAAACATTGAAGGGTAAATCCCATCCATAATATAACGTCCATTTAGGTCACCTTAGAAACGACATACTGACTAACATAAAATTTATTAACCAACGTTAAATAATCAAAAATTATATAACAATTATTACGGTTTCCTAAGTTCCCATGTCGCTGATTGATTTCGCCAAGACAATGATTATAAATCAGTAAGCACTCGGTAGCTATTTAATGCTGGTTTAAGATACCATAACAGTAAATATCCATATCTTCTTGGTGGAACAAGTTTGAAACTTTCAGAATTTAAGGAGATAATTTGCTCTTTAGATTATTGTACTAGTTCTTATCAGGTTAAATGTCCAACCAGTCAATTTGCTATTTCTACTTCCACCGATTATATTTATCTCACGCTCAACATGGCGGGGACCATCAATGATAATCTCATCTCACTAAAGCTCTGGAATTGCCTCCTGAAGATAGTCCATATTCAGCAAAAAATGATATTTTAATGTAGATGTTGTGGAGTTTGTTGAATTTGAAGTTTTATATCATGCACTGACTATTCGGTATTTACAGTTTGTCTAAGGTAAATCCATTATATGCAGCTTGAAATTCAACAGTCTTCATAACATTCTATAGAAATATGCATTCTTCTAACTAAAATATGATTATAGAGTATTTGTATGGTAGATTACATTGGCTTGGCCTAATTCCCTGAAATACCAATTAGTATGCAACAATTCAAATGTACTAATTGACAGTAGTTCATATAATCACCGTTTTACTTGGTTACAAATTATGAAAACATACTTTGTTATGTAATAATTACGTGAATTTCATATCTATACACTACAAATTGTTTTTGTATGATTTCACCTTATTACTTCAAATAACCATTCTGAACAAAGTCAGTCTAATCCTGGATGTGATCATGAACAATAAACTAAAGGAACATGTTTTAGTCTTATGTTCCCCATGTTTTTACTGACTTTCTATCTGATATCGTTCCATGATAATATTATTTTGAACTGAATTATTCTCTATATTTCTCATATTTATTCATGGATCAAATGAAATACAGACAAGAAGATCCATATCTGGATTTTACAATCAACTCATAAGGAAAATAGAGGCCTTCATGGATTAACTGTTCATCATAATCTCTTATATTATCTGATACATTAAAATTCTATGTGACTAGCTAAGATTTGAATATATTCAAAAACTGTACAAGGTCAGGATGAGATTAAGTGGTCAAGTTATTTCTTTAATTTTCATTCAATACATAACTTTTAAACTGATTATATGAAGATGTCATTGTGTTCAGTGATAGGATAATTTACGAATATATCACAAGTTGATGGAAGTGGGAATTCCACCATTAAATGCTGACCCAGTGGTGCAGATGGCTAGGCGTTCGCGCCAGCCTGAAGCCCCTGGTGCGAAATGTGGGGTGCGCACTGCCGAAGAGTTCCACACTAGAACGAAACAGCTGTCCAATGCTCCTTGGTTTTCAATGGTACCCTGCCAACATCAATCTGTGATATATTCAATCAAATAATTTATGAATTACTTAATTTGTAATTAAGTAGCTATAATAAACGTATATCCTTTAATTCAATTTTGATAGCACGAATTGATCCGAATCAGACAACCATTGATCACCTGGAAGCACTAGACAGCTGTTTCGTCCTAGTATGGGACTCCTCAGCAATGCGCATCCACGACCCCGTCGGGGATCGAACCCAGGACCTTCTGGCTCCGCGGCGAACGCCTTACCATTGGACCGCTGAGTCGGCTCCTAACGGTTGATATTTCTAATTCAGATCAATTCGTGCTATCAAAATTGAATTAAACAGTTAACTATCTCTACAAACTCCCCTATTTGTAATTAACATGAGCTCACTAGTGACTAGCTCCTCGAGGTAATTCCTGGAGTTCTAGTGTGAAGACGTGACCAGTAGAGTTCAACCGTGTCGGGTGTGAGGCAGTAACTCACCAATGGCATAGAGGAGGTCGCGCAATGTATCACGAATTGGCTGAATTGGAAATATCAACCGTTGGGCGCCGACTCAGTGGTCCAATGGTAAAGCGTTCGCCGCGGAGCCAGAAGGTCCTGGGTTCGATCCCCGACGGGGTCGTGGATGCGCACTGCTGAGGAGTCCCATGCTAGGACGAAACAGCTGTCCAGTGCTTCCAGGTGATCAATGGTTGTCTGATTCGGATCAATTCGTGCTATCAAAATTGAATTAAAGAGTTAACTATCTCTACAAACTCCCCTAATTGTATATCCTTTAATCAATGTTTTAAAAATCTGTGCATGTAAATGATGAATACAGATTTAGTTGATTGAATGCATCACAGATTAAGGTTGACAGGGTACCAATGTAAACCAAGCGAGCATTGGATAGCCATTACGTCTCATTACAGGACTCCTCAACTGTGCTCACTCTAGATTCTGCCCAAAGGGCTTCAGGGTGATGTACGCAAAACCTTCTAGATTAATGGGCCGGTATCCAATTGTAAGATTCCAAATTCCATGGTTTCCAACGGTACCTTACCGACATCCGGCTTGGGGGCTAGTAGTCGCGGAGGAACTAAGTGATAATTATCGAGGTCATACTACGTTTTCCATATGTTGTGATATCCCTATAATATCAAGATATAACAACAGTCAATAATGTAGTGTCTAAACTTCAGGAGGTAATTATCAATATCGATAATTAATGGTAAAATATCCAAAACAGAAATGCAAACTTAAGTTACGTAGATATGATTGTTCAGATATGGAAAAATAAGGAATGAATTGTGCCTATTTGAATTTACCTTCTGTAAATTTGTTTGTACCTTCTGAAGGCAAACTATATCTAAATTTAATGAACGTATGATTATCCCAGATCGTTTTTGATTTTAGAACTATTGTGAGCCATATTCAAGCAATGTATAGGCGACAGCAACCAAAATCTACTGATTTTTTTACTGCTCATTGAATTAAAGTAACTCAGTCTATTGACCACTTCATATCTAGTAGGCTACATGATTTATGCATGTTAGTTGCATATGTTTCGAGCGAATGGTATGTTTCTTAATAAGTCTATAGTTTAAAGGACATGTACAAAGTAGATTTTACACTTTAAGTATAGAATGTACCAAACAAAAATAAAAGTCTTTAAGATGCAATATAAGTAACATAAATCGGTAACCCAACTATAAAATTATTGTTTTCGATCTACTTATCTTCATTTGCTTATCGATTTTGGAATATCTTTACCGTTGTTTATATAACCTGATTCGAAATATTCCCACCACCTCATCTTATTACGACAATCTCACTAAGAATAACAATAAATACTTTTCACGTTTGTTACTATGTTCGATCATTCGTGGTTATCAATTTAACTTATACTTATGAACTTTTGTTACTATATTTGACCAGTTGTTATTATATCTTATTATCTTACATAAATGTGAATGTTCAGCTATTAAAATGAAATCACCGGAAAGAATTCTCATTGCTGAATGAAATTCTTGTTTTTGTTTTTCAAAAGGTAATCATCACACTGACAGATATCGATGTGATATTTTATTCAATAATTTAACCACATTAACAAATTACCTCACTGTTCTGTCTGGCTTTGTTTGTTATTGCGTAATCATATAATAAGCTACTTATAGTATTTACTTCGAATCCATGTAATCCGTCATGCATTCCAATTTATTCATTAGAGTAAACTATTGACTATCATAACCAAGTTACTCATTATAATGCATTTCGTAAAGTCAATATATTATTTAACCAACACATTGGACATGATAATTTAATCGGGGTTTGATAACTATTGAAAACTCTGAGATACTAGACAGTTTGTCATGAAGGGACTAAAATTGGAAATACCAGCTGTCGAATGTTGGCTTAGTGGTTTAACAGGTACGTAATCGCCTCAAAAACTGAAGCTCTTTAGTTTAATCATTTGATGAGATAGTGGATATATACTGCCAAGGGATTTCATTCTAGAAGAAAACACCTGTTCACTGATACTTTCTAGTTTGCAGTAATTGTCTAACCAGGATAAATCCTTGGCGTAAAATTCAAAGTCAATAATCTCCAGACCACCCAACTAGAATACAATATTTGTATTACTACACGGTATCTTAATGATACTAAAGTTTTATTTTATAGTAAAGTCATGGTAACCGGAAAGAAGTACGCCATCGGTCAGTTTAACATTTAATAGATATTCATTTACATATTACCCAATGAAAACTCCTATAATCAAAGATACTGATTCAACTTAATACAAATTTTTTCTGTGATGCTTGAAAACTATTTGTGGTAAACTAGAAAGTAAATAATTTATGACAAGCCTATTTTATACAGTTTATTCCCATTACGAATCTTAATGGTACCAGACCGGAGGGGTATAGTGAAGATGACGAATAAATTGTAATTCATAATATTCTATTCAAAAGTCTTTAAAGTAAAATAGCCGTAATGTGAATGAGTAACCTAACTCTAAAATCATTACTTCCAATTTTCTTATCTCTACCTATTTATCGATTTTCGAATTTCTGCATCGTTGTTTATGCAACCCGATTCGAAATAATCCTCACCGGCCTCCCCCCCCAATTGTGTTTAGTATACAGGTAATTGATTGGAGTTTGTGTAATATACGTATATCATTGAAGATTAAGCAAAGTACACTGTTTATCAAGAGACAAACAATAATGCAATTCTAGTGTAATATCTAATTATGAACAAAACATTTATGAGTGAAAAAGAGTAATAGTTCATGAAATTATTTAAAGTGAAGTGATAATACAATAAGTACCAGTTAATTAGCTGGATAATTAAGAGTATCCGCGTATACGAAATCTATAGGTAGATAATATATGCATTTCTATAGCTCTAGGCCACTTAGAAAAAAAGTGACTTACAATTCTAACACACCCTGCTTAGAAAATTTGTTTCGACAATAGAACTGATGGAATGCTGATCAGCATTCATAGTCGGCTTA
The DNA here is from genome assembly GCA_034768735.1 of Schistosoma mekongi. Lineage (NCBI taxonomy): Eukaryota > Metazoa > Platyhelminthes > Trematoda > Strigeidida > Schistosomatidae > Schistosoma > Schistosoma mekongi. Next base: position 82,726,568 of record CM068306.1, on the reverse strand, counting down.
TTAACATCACAAACCCAAAGAAACTTATCAGCAAACATAGGAACCAGAAAAAAATATCTGAAGCTAGCAATTGTACCTAATGAGTCAATATTCTTAAAACCATGGTTTAGAAAGAATGTTATTAGTGAGGCACTGAGACAAAGGTCAAGAAAGATACTGCATACAACATTTAATTGATGGGAGGGGCTAAGATTTAAATAGAATGTGATATTTCATTGTTAAATTACCATCTTTATCAAAATCGGAAATAGATTACCTGAATTCGTCATATTTATGTGTCTGTCGAATCAAATGCATCTCTGAAGACCAGTACATAGAGCGTATAGTCTATCAAATTGAGTAGAATTAGAAATCAGGTGGATACTAAAAAGGTACAGAGCTGTACGCTTAACAATTAGCCCCACTGGATTATGTAAAGTATAAGCGTCAATAAAAGGTGGCTCTGGGGGATAGTTTGGAAACTCTGGACCTACGTTCCGTGTTTTTCAACACTTGTCAGCAAGACATAAATCCTATTTTTTTTAAGGGAACTTATGATCCTTTACAGATTTGGTCCTGAATTGTCTAGTTTCATATTCTGAAAGCGTCGCCACTGAACTATTCGGGCTGTGATGTTGGGTTACTTAAGCTAGAAGCTTTATTACGATTCGATTGCTAGAATTCGATTATAGCTACAAAGGAATGGACGAATATCAAAGTCACTACAGTGATCAACCAATGTATACATCAATGTTCTTCAGGCGAGCAGTAGCTGCCTAAACAGTCCAGTGGTAACAGTCACATATTATAAAACTGGGTGACCATAAGTCAAATCTGTAGAGAAGAATAAGTTTTCATAAATATTGCAGACACATCTTGCTAACAGATACCACATAGCAGGAAAACCTAGTTCCAGGATTTCCTAAAGACTACCCAACTTCAAAACTATTTTATATCTCTTCATAGTGCCAGTGATGGCGAGTCACTTAAATTAGTGGCTGTCTTGCAACTTAAAATATAATTCATCAGTTGATATGACCAAGGAAAATGTAAAACTCAATTTATATTGTAAGTCATACATTATTAATTCACACAATGCGAATCATAGCCATCATGAAATAGTAAAATTTAAAGATAAATTAAATATTTATGTAAATTTGATATTCCAACTTAATATAAGCAAGATAATCAATGAAATCTAGAAGCTACCATTAGGGCAACTGTCTTATCCTATGCAAACTTATATCTTCATCAAAGATCAAACTCATGACCTAGAAGTTTTATTGACATATGTTTAGCTTCAAAGTCATTTAATCGGCACCGAATGATTCAGTTAATTTGAGATATATCGTACTATCATATTCAGTATGAATGATAGGAAACTGATGCATATTTGACATGGTGAAATTTTAGTGGATGCTTAGCCTTCGAAATTACCTTCTAGAATCACTTCTCAGTAACAAGTAGCATGTTTCACAGGTGATCAATCCAAGAATCCCATGACTTTCTAGATGCTCTGATGTCACTACGTAGGCATCCATTGATATTAATTTGCTACATTAATTTATTTAACTTACATTTACAAGTCACTAAAGTGAACTGGATATTACATGTTCTTCAAACATTCAGGTTTTTCAATAGTTTTTAGCTTATTAATGATAAATAAACAATAAAAATGTAATTTAAGCAGTGATTATGTTTCCTGTAAACTATAATATGTATTAATGTTACATGTTACTGTATTGTATTCCAATGTATAAACGTTACAATGAACAGATGTGAAGGAATAAACACCATACTTAGGAATAATTTCCAGAAAACTACAAAAAATAATAATAACAAAGAAACATATGTCTTCTGTATTTAGAACAAAATGTTCGATATAATTTACTACTAACTACATATATAAGTATGTCAGATACTTCAGTGATATTTTTTAGAATTGAAGTGTCAACGAAGTAATATGCTGAACGTGTGATAGAATAGTTTAGATAATTATAATTAAGACTGAATCGAAGCATATTCACTAATGATTAACTTCTACATGGATTACTAGATATATTTAAGCTGCAGTTGTATTTAGTGATAGCTAACTACATTTGAATTAGTACATAAAATATTCTAATTGTTTAATGTTGATAAGGCTAAATTACATAGTGAATGCATATGAAACAGCTGACTATAAGATTTCTACTTAATTGCTTTATAGATGAAGTAAGTCCTTGTTAAATATTTATTGTTTGATTAAGTACCCTGTTAAACATTGTTCCATTTACATCATTTGATATTTTCCCAAATTAGTTTATGATTCATTCTTTTGTCTATGGATTTGATTGCTTCAGTTTAAGATGTATATATGCTTATCAACACTGCATTTTAATCCTAATGAGATGGTAATCTCTTTAAGAGACTATTCTATTTTCACTAAATGATATAGCTATGCCTTTTGCTTTCTCTAGTTATACAAATAAATTCTCATGTATGAGATCTGATTTCAAAGCATTTTCACATTATAGACTTTAATAGTAGAGAAAATTAACAGCAGCTCACTGACAGTCGTATGAGAATATTCAGCAGCACACATCCTCGATTCAGCTAGGGAACTAAATGCACGGCTTTCAGGTCTTATTAATAAGGCTGTACCATTTTGTCGGCTGGAGTTCACAGGTAGAATTTCCACTTTGATCATCTTGCAATATAGTGCGATGATTATCCATTGTCATCCATCGTATCACCCTCCCTAGCGGAATCAATGGTTTTCACTGCTAAGGAGTTCGAGAGTGCGACAAGATAACGGTTTGATGGTACTCAGTCAACACCAATCTATGTCGAATACAAACAACTCAACTTATTACGTATATTTACAATACCGCAACAATCCAATTACGATAATCATTCCACTAGTAACTAACTTCATGATGTTTCTTATATTCGAGTGAAAAGTCATGACAGGTGGAGTTCACACTACAGGTTATTGAATGCTTTGTGTTGCTCTTAAACATACTTACAGAAAATTTATGTAAATCTAAGTATACCAGGTTTTACATCAAATATGACTGACTCATTTTCTACATAGAATAGTGACCCTATTGGATTGTCGAATCCATCTGATGAATCTTCGGCTGGCACATATGCATAAGATGTTCACTAGCAGTTCTACAAAGCAAAATATTTATCTGTCACAAAATGTTACTGGTGGTTTGTTGATTTTTTTTAGTCTCCGCTGTATACATTAGTTCAAGTTGAACAAGTAATTCCCTTTTACTACCGTTGGATATGTTTGCCAAATGTTCATAAAGCTCAATATCCTTAATCAGTCATGCTATCCAATGAATTCAAAGTTAGACATGGTCAATTCAATTAAGATGTAGGCATGTAAATCTTAAACTTTGTCATTCATAAAAATGTGAGAACATAACCAGTAAAGTATTGAATATTCCATCAACTTACCAATGTGGATATTATATTCCTCAAACAATTACAATTTATTAGTCGTTTAAAAGAACAAAATTAGGTTTTTATATACCTTTTTGCGTATTCGCTTTCGTTTTCAATATTCAATCTTAATATTAGTGAGGTTAGTTTTATTGCATAGTTGAATTATTATTTTCATGCTCGTACTATGTAAATCACCGTTGTTAACACTCGGCTTTAATGATACTAGCTGTACTCAGAGCACATGAATAAGAAAATCCTGTTTGACCTACGTTTCAAGGTGGTTAAGAGCCTTCAGTAAGCGTTTCTATAATTTTTGAAAAACTGTTGACCACCTTCAGATTCAAACCAAATTCATTAAATTTCATTCCTTAAATTTTCATATAGCTTCTCAGGTACTAGTTCTTTTATTTTGTGTTATACTTATTGAATCTATTGTTTCTTTTTTAGTACAACTGACAGCAATACACCTTTGACTCCTTCGTTAGTCATCTTTTTGTGTAGACAATTCACAATTGTCAGATGAACAAAATCGTTTGAAATTCATTGCAATTAATCCCGGTATGAACACTAATATAAGGATGCAGGTATATTCAGCCAATGAATCCTGAATAGAACAAAACGCGCTTCCTGGATTCCTCTTGCCAGTCACAATCCAACTTAAATAATACATATGATTAACAGCTATGTTAAGGCAATCTGGTCAGGGTCCACAACAGTGACTGAGCAGCTTCAGTCCATAATAAAATCAGTGGGAAGATACAAGTTCATCCTAATTTAAAATAAATTCAGACAGTATAATTGAAATGAATCAGTAGTATTTTTCATACCTATTAAAAGTTTACCTAACTCAATGTCGATACTTTTAGTTCATCTTAGAAATAGAAGATGTGAACAGTGAATGGTAGTGGAATAAGCCTTTTGTTTATCAATAGAATGTAACAATCTACTGCACAGTTTATGCTGAAATGGTTAAAGTTGGTGTGTAACTTTATACATTAAAATGTTAAGTTTCGAAATTGAACGTCTTCGTTAAGTGAATAATTTCTATCCAGCTGAAGTTACATATCATATTTTTTGTTGTATTTTACCTTAATACATTAGTATTTAATATACTCTCGTTGGAGAAAGTCGCCTCTACTAGAAAATACACAACATGAAGTGAGAATGACTAACCAAAGTAGCTACCATATAGGGATCTGGGATTGATTGTATAGTCAAGCCTAGATCAGGCATATTTAATATCTGAACATCTAGGAGTTAAATAAATTTAACAATTGTCAAAATTGAATTAAGATAGTTATTTTTGTGGAGAGTGATATTTTTGACTAATTAAATACGTCACAGATTGATGCTGACAACGTACCATACAAAACCAGGATGCATTGGACAGTTGTTTTGTTTTAGTCGTAAGTGATAGAGTTCAGATTTGTCATTAGTGAGACAGTCATCACTAATGAAAATGAATGATCGTCGAATTATATTTCACGAATTGATGGCAGTGGGAATTCTACTAATGGATGCCAGCTAGCTCAATGATGTAGAGGGTTAAGTATTCGCCAACTTGTAGTATCTACGGCGAAATCTGGGGTGCGTACTACTGTAAAGTTCCACACTGCCAACATCGATTTATAATACATTCAGTCAGTTATCGAAGTGTTGGTTCCCATTATGTATATTTGTCTCAGAGTATTCAACTATATTTTAAATAAATGTCTTAATTAGAAGATGCTTTGTCAAACGGTTTTGGAGAATATTTGAGTTTAGCAGTACCTATTGGCTCTCAGCAGTTGTATAACTAAAATCAGACAGTGATATCTAGTTGTCAAACTAAATAATTTTCATATCTTACTTCACCTCAATATTTCAAGTATATAGTACTCGCTAACAATAATTAGAAAATGCAGGAAATCCAATGAGAAGCCGTTAAACACATCCGTGGTAAGTAAGTGGCAAATGTGGTTATATGAAGTTAGAAAACTACGCCGTTTAATGGCAATTTAGTGGTTGGATTATTGAATACTCCTAAAAGGGACTAAAATTTAGAGTTTCAGTAACCAGTAGGATTATGGATGTGTAGTGAGATGGAGTAAAATACAACGCCGTAACATCTGTCGATTGTTATTCGTTTTTTAGTGGGTTGTAAGATAGATAAAGCCTTTACTGTGTATAAGCTTATGAACATTCATTTAGAACGATAATTCTAGTAGATCGATGTAATCATAAGTTGCGTGGTTTTAGATAATGAATTTGTTAATCAATTTGTTTATTCTATCAAACAATCTTTGAACGCAATCTTGCTTAGTTGTTCGCATTTGTTTTATCATTCAGTTATTATTTTCCTCCATACTTATTAACTTGACAATAATGTCGTAGAATTATATATTTCTCTTGCATAATTTTCAACTATATGGGATTATTACGTAACCCGCTTGTGAACTCTTATAACTTTTAAAACGATTGCATAACTCAGTTGATACTTCAAGCCATTTAATTCTGCAATACACTAGTTTGTTAGGCACTTTTCTTTGAAAATTATTGAATTAATACTTCTTTCTAAATACAAACTTCCTAATACAAACTATAGAACAGAAAATTTTCTTCACTGAATATTCTGTGTCCTTCTTTTAATTGTTATTCACTTTTAACGAGAAAATCCAGGATTCCAAATGTGATATCATGAAACGACATACGTTATACAGCTATTGAAAGTTAAAGTGGGCTATCGGGCTACTTCTTCCTTGAATGTGGCTCCTTATGAGTGCACCTCCTAAACTCAACTAGGAAATAATACCCACGTTCAGGTTTCATAGTAAATACTCTATCTCTAGATTACTGCGTCAGCACCCAACAGTTGAAACATTACGAGATCTCATCCGTCGATGTAAGTGAGTAATCATCTCAAACATGAAATGACAGCTCTGTAAATTATTTATTGAAGTTGGCCAAGGGTTTAGTGACAAGAATTTGAAATTTTTGATATAAATTATAACATAGTAAACACAATTTGTACTAGTTGAGTGATAAATAGAGCCACTAATAATTCAACTAAATTTTGGGAAAACTTTTGATGCTTGACATCATTCGTGGAATATTTCATTAAATAAAAAACGCCCATTGAGTCATGAAAAGATTAGATACTCGTTTAGCAAAAAGATATCTTCTCGATGGATTGGTATTCAAAGCTGCTCAATTGCATATATATATATATGATATTAAACTATACTAACAACTGATCGAGCATGACAACAAACAGAATCAGATGTTAGTTAAACTGATAACCACGTGTAAGAGAACACAATAACAAAAATCAAAAATTTACAATGTTCTTCTTGTTTGAACTGTTCCAGTGAAGACAAGATCCTTTTAAATTAGGTTAAATAAACAACAATATAGGAAATTATAGAAAAGATAAGTAAATGGGGATTAGTCGATCGAACGCAATGATATTAGAGTTGGGTTATTTTATTATGTAAATTGAAAGGTACATGTAATTCCTTTGAGTGAGAAATGAAAGAGACAAAATGTAATAATTTTATAAGATAAACAGGATATAAATAAAATAGAATAAATTCACAGTCTAAGGAATAATGTGGATGAACTCCAGATGAAGTCCATGGTGGGATCTAAGGTTGAACCCGTTTCTTTTGGACATATGTTTCTAGCTACTCTATGTGTATGGCAACGAGTTCAACAGTACATAGCAAGCTGATACTTGCTGACTTAGATTTCCATTGACCTTGTTGATAACTTTGAACTAAGAATCCAAGTTGATTAAAGTACTAGTTATTCCCTAACATTATTCTATAACGGTGCTTCTAATACTGCCTCTATTACCTTTCTGTAATCACTCTGGATAATGTTCGCTAACTCTCTTGGTCATAACCCAACTGTAATAATATTATTTTCAGTCTAATAATCGCCACCTCATTATCTGTTCTAAAATTTCCTATAGTGTATTCTGGCTAACCAGATTTTGATGAATTCTTTCTCTATCGAAACAGTCTAAACAAGAACAACCTTATAATTTTTTTGATTTTTGTTAATAAATCCGATCATTTGTACTTATCATTTAAAATAATATCTCATCCTGTTTGTTGCTATGTTCAACCAGTTGTGGCGGTATTTTATCACTGTATATATAAATATGAGATTGTGCAGCATTGAATACCAATTCACCTAATAGCTATCTCTTCGTTACACAAAATCCCTATCCTTTCATGAAATCATTCAATCAAGCTATTACAAGAAATTATCATTCCTAATGCACATAATCTAACTCCGCCTCTCCTCTTTGATGCATTAAATCATGTACATCTTTCTATTAAAAATACAGTTTAACTGCTTAATGTTTTCCGATAGAAAATTTACTTTCCATTATACCATATACAACAACTTATTAATTACACTTTGGAGACTGTGAAAAAAAACACTTTCCAACCACCTGTTATTCTCACTCAAAGTAACAACAATCAGTTGATTTTCTTTTTTATTCTCTTTTAAATATTAAAATTTATAGTTAGAAATCTATGAAACATTTGATGTACTTCAAATAAATTAATGATTATTTAAACTAAATCCCCGAAATCCCCTCTGGAAGACAATTTAAACACAAATGAGTATTGAAATATTCAACATGTTGTTAAGTGATAATGAATGATACAGTAAAGAAAAAACATAGTTTCTTATTGTTAATTGAACAGAATTTAAATGAATATTGAACAGTGTATTAGTTTCATTCACCATCGAATTCCCCGCCCCCACCCCCCAACCCCAAATCTATTAAGAATTGAAAACAAGTTTTTCATTTAAAGAAAATTTATCTTAACAACAATTTCATTTTCATTAGTTGAACAATCGTAATTTATATGAATTAATGAATGGGTTAAACACATGTTTTTTCTATATTTGGTAATGGTTTAATGGCGATATTGGTAGTAAGTTTGTGATACATTAGTAGATTGATTTACCTCTTACAATAGTTTTCTGGTAGATTAGTTTGCTTATTTTAGTTGTATATAAAGTAAACATTTTATTTCAATTATTGTTCTATCTCTCCCGCTTTCTCCTCTCGTTTGACCTAGTGATTGTTAGTGTGTCATTTGCTATTTATGAACTATAGTTAATTAACCGTGTGTACGTTATCCTAGTTTCCTATCATCTTTATCATGTATCGATGTTAATTTCTTATTTGGTTGACCGTGTTTTCAGGTTTTAGGCATATGTAGAGAAGCGATTGAAAATAATGATGATAATAATAAGGCAGCTATGATCAATTAGCAATCAGTGAATTTTTCTTATCTAAAACACTAGATAACGTAAACTACCGAAAGTATCATTTAATCTAGTTGGTTGGTGGCCTAATACTGTAAGTTAACTTAAAATGTTTACATTCAACATTAAATTAATCGCCTAAAAGGTCATCTAGTCTCTTTTCGGAAAGATCACTGTTGATGATGAACCGATATATTGAGAATGTCACAAATTTAATCAAAGTAAAATAAGCTGACCGTGATATATTGTGTAGTATTCAAATGGAATCAAGGGCGATCTGGAACTACACAACTGTGATCAATAGATCAATTAACGGTAGACATGTAAGTATGCATTAATTTCAAAGTCAATAACTGGTTCTTAGGTTCCTATACGAAACACTTGATATGGTTGAATGTATGAATGTATTTTATGAAGCTTAATCATTTCGAAAATATTCGTTAATTATGAAAGCCTAACACATTACTAATCTCTAGGGTCCTGCACAGAATACTGTGTATGTATTTTATGACGTCACTTTTTAACAGATAATGCTTCTACGCATAAGGCTTCCCTATAAGTCACTGGCATTCTCATTGGCTTGATATTTAAGCACAATGCATTTTCTAATTAAATTCCATAAAAAATTATAACCGTCCTCATTATTGTGATAACTATGCTCATGAGGATTTACTATCCATGTCACTTCATTAACAAGAAAGTTTATTATCCATATCACATCATTAACATTACAGACAACCTTAAGCAATATCTCGTCCTTTTTAAACTTCAGTTTGTTCACCCTGTAGCTCACATAATCAGACTTATTCTTCCAAGTCAGCATCTGATCACTAGTGACCGACATAATATAGACAAGGACTGTATCAGTTTTCGCGAAACTTACGCTTCTTTTCTAGATTTATTATATATTAATATACTTTTAATTTTAATTTACATCAAGATAGTGTGAAACGTAGTCTTATTAACAGAATCGACTTTTACGTGTGTCACAAAATCATGATCTTCTTCTGTGATCGCTTCAGTCTTCACGAAAAGTCTCATAATTTTTCTCCAAATAACAGAAGTTCTCATTCTGTAAGACGTTAGTGAAGAATTATTAACACTAAACTCTGGGACATCCATGTTACATGAAAACTCGTTTAGATGTAAACCTAATAGTGTAGGTAGCTTTTTTAGTGCTATTTTTGAAGCCAATAGTAAGCCCGTTAACAAGACTGGACTAAAAGTTATTCACATATCTAGTAACTACATAATGTCCTTTTCTTTACTTTATCTCCATATCACTTACATAGCGCCAGAGAGGTCATAGAGTAAATAGGATATCTTTCATTTACTTCAATTATGGAGTATCTGTTATTCCTATTAAAACTTTGATCTTTCTCTAGAAACAGTCACCTAACCTAATAAATGGCATCATTTCATATCTGAAGATGAGGGCGACCTAAACAATTTCAGAAGCACACATATACCCTAAATTGCATCCATAATGATAGAAAAATTGTTTGACTAAATATCAGAGGCCATTGCAATTAGAAGATTGAAATCTGACCTTTGTATTCAAAAGGAATCGGTAGTTAATCGTCAAGTGCATTGGTAGCAACAGATCGATGAGCCAGTTTCCGTTTCCAACTACGGATAATAGGAAGTCAGTGAGTTATGCTCCTGCATTTCTATCTTATTCTCTTTCTTCACATATTCATAACAATAGAGTACTCACAATTACATAATCGAACTCTCTCAACTATTCACTAGAACTCTCATTCGTACGTGACTCATTGGTTTAGTTTTGGACCTATTTTTTATATTACGTAATAAAATTCTAGAATATTCATCTAATCTATTTATAAATAATATAAATTCAACTTCTTTATAGTTTGACTACTTACACAATCTATTGTTATCAGGTAAACAATTCAACTGACAAAATCAACATGTGTATTATTAAGTTGAGCTGTCTAAACTCAATAGCATGTATGTAGCTGATGAGAATGCAACGAGATACATTGAATTCAAAGCATTCTGCATATGTAGCCGTTCTTGCATTATTCAAAAATCAGATTATTTTCTTTCATTTTCATAAACATTTTTCTTGAAACTAGATGTTTGACCTGATACAGTGAATTTTTCTACTTCATCTTCACTAAAGCTAGTTCTGGGCATGTGATTTTAGTGTTACACTTTGACAAATCAAGAGAATTTGACATGGCTGACCACAAGCCTTCTATTGGAAAAGTCTTATCTTGTGGAATCCGAGATCCCTTGTTTACTTCACTGAATTCTTTTCTCAGTCATTGATAACAAATAATTTGAATAAACTTCTCTCTGTTAACTGTTCAACTAGCCTCAAGTGGTGTAATACTGCCTAGTGTTTTATGTCCTTTACTCTTTTTAGTTTATGAAAGTGATATATGCAAAAGCTTTAGTGCTTCTGTAAGTTGATGATCTAACGGTATCTTACTATTTTCCCTTCATGAGTTAACTTGTTTACACGAAAACATCGTTGTATGTTGTTCAAAATGGAATATAAAACGTTGTAATTTTAAATGTGGATGGATAATTTTTAGGGATATATACCCAGATTTCAATTTCTCAATAGACGATAATAGTTTAGCATGATTCTGTTTAATGTTTTGTTGACGACATAAATACTCATACAATCCGTTGCTTTCAGCACAGGTTACAATGCAGACATCTAAGTCATACTCATTTCTGGTTACCATATTACTTAACTGTCATAGTGATTCTTATATAATACTTTATAAAAGGTAATTCCGAACACTATTAGATTATTGGACTTTTATATGCAATGTCTTGTATGCATTAAGGATATAACAATGACTGGAATCTATCCAATGTTGTTTTACACCATATGTTTTAGGGATTGATTGCACCTTGGATTTCTAAACTAAAAAAATCAAGGTAACAATAGACTCTTTACTGACAGTAATTGTTCAATCTAAGTAATATTTTTCCGCACAAAACTGATTAACTTATCTTTCACGTCAACTAATTCAATTCAGTATGTAGATTCACTATGTTATAGTCTTCATAGCTTGGTTTCAAAATCCTGTATATAGATCTTTTGAAAATCAGTGAAGGTTTACCACAATTTATCGGTGAAACACAGTAACTCCTATTATTTATACATTACATTAGTAATATCTTTTGTTTTGATGCTGTTTGGGAATTGTTCATGCCAACAAACATCTTGTACTTCACTATGGAGATGGTAGAGATTTAAAATGTGTAAATATTCAAATCATTAACCACATTAATTTAACCCGATTGTATGTCAATATTTTAGCCCTCATAACTTTGAATTTCAAAGATTTGTAGAGATTGCTATTTTACTTGACTGAATACGCCGGAGATTAATATTGGCAGGGTTACATTGATGGAAGTAAAAATTCGACCATAGTGTGTACGGTTACTGGTGCAGAGTGAGATGTACGCCAACCTGAAGCACATGGGACGGGATCTAGGATATACAAAGTTGAGGAGTCCCATACTAGGACAAAACATCTAGCCAGTGCTACCTGGTTTTCGTTGGTACTCTATAAAACTTTATTCCAAGCTTATGCTACATATCGTTTTAAGAAATGCTAACATATGATTAAATTCTGCTGACTCATTTTATCAATTCTGGAACATGTTCCTATTATTGTTCTGTGCTCTGTTTTTGTATTCCTTTGTATGGTTGCAGATTACCATCAGTAAAACGTAGATGGAATCATATTGTGGTATGCCAATTACTTTGGCATTTCACAAACATGATATCTCGATCCTCTTGGAAATGTAGCATAACTTCTAAATAGATGCCACCAATGTAGCTCCAACTACTCGCAACCGCTTGTGATAATTTACATCTGCCATTCTTTATGTGAATTTCAGCTACCTGACGCTACATACTGAAGACAACCAGAGAAGTATAGGATAAATGATATATTTTTTATTTGATTGAATGTATCACAGATTGATGTTGGCAGGGTGCCATTGAAAAGCAAGGAGCGCTGGACAGGTGTTTCGTTCTAGTGTGGAACTCCTCAGCAGTGGGAACCACACATTCCGCACCAGGGGCTTCAGGCTGACGCGAACGCCTAACCATCTGCACCATTGGGTCGGCATTTAATGGTAGAATTCTCACTTTCATCAATTTCTAATATATTTTTATTTAATATGCCATCATCTATGATTATGTACTTCACTCACATTCTATACTTCACAGTTTTAATAACTTTGTATTATAGATTTGACTCATCATTGAGTAATACGCCTTTACCTTTGTTTTCAACCTAGGCACATCTATAACCTGGTATGTATTGTGTAAGCAGTTTTAGAATGTTCATACTATTCTAAGTGAACAACTTGAAATTAGTAACTTGGAAATGATTTGTGACATTCTCATAGTAACAAAATTAATATAACTAGTCAACATAATAGAACATTAATATGTATTTATGAGTATGGTGTATAGATCAGCATATACAAATGCTTTAACTCAACAATAAAGCACTCTGTTTATTTTATTCCACTTATCCAATCTGTAATCAAAATATGTCAATCAAATTGTTTATATTATTGTCATCATTAGATTGATTCAAGTAAAATAACAAAAAACATAAAACTAGTTATAAAGATTAATTAGGATTAAACGTTAACTTATCTAACATTCATGAATACGTAAACTAGTGATAAACATTATTCTTATGATGTGTGGATTATGTAATCACTACATAGATATTGGATACAAACAATGGTAAATAATAATTCATTCATTAATCCGTATTGAAAACTTAGGAAATGCTTACTTATAATTATTACTAATATTCCATACAAAATAGTTTAATTGGATGAATTCGTTATTAATTGATGTTAGTAAAATACCCGGTAGCATTGGACAGTTGTTTTGTCGTAGTATAGTAATCTTCAGCGGTGAACACTCGTGATTTCGCTAAGGAGGGGTTGGACCTAGGGCCTACAAGTTGGAGAACGTCTATCGCTTTACACTACTGAGGTGGTATCCAGTCATAGAATTTCCACTTTCACCACTCAGTAGTTCGCTTTATTAGTCTGAAAATGTCATGAACAATCAGCTGAACACGGTACTATGAATCTATTTTGTTTGCTTTGTTTCTCATCAGTTATTAACAACTAGTTATCATATCCAATTTACAAAAAGAAACAAAATCGCTCACAGAAACGTGCTTTGTTGAAATTATTGTGACAACAGTCTGAATGAATAAATAGGGAAAAATTGCAAAGGAACATTATGAAACAACGATAATATGAATAGATTAACGTGATGAAAGTGAGTAATTACGTCATGAGAAACCACTTAAAAGTATGATGTAGAATGAGTTAAAAGCTTTGGTCGTCTATTATAATGCTATGCTATTCAATTGTAGCAAGTTGAGAGTGTCTAAATTTTTAGTTCTAGTGAATTCTCATTAAGTTTACATCACTTGACAACATACAGTATAACTTGATCCCAATAGAGAGTTCATTTGAAAATACAAAATTGTGGAGTGTCAAAAAACTAAGTAACCATAAATGCTGAGACAAAAATTACAGTGTAGTGAAACATGGTGTAAGTTACCAACGTATATGAAGATCAACGACTTAACAAATTGATGAATCAAAAGAATTACGAAAAAAAGTAATCAATATAGTGAGCGCCAATTGAGTTTGCCTAGTCAATAAATGTGCGTCTGCCCTATGCCCATTCAGTCCCAATCCGGCAATAAAGGAACACAAGACGATTGGCCAAATGGACAGAATCATATTACATTTCACACATTCCATTATATACTGTTGGGGATTCGAAATCCCCAAAAATACAATCGTTCATTTAATCAAACGAATAGCGTTGTATTGGTTTTTTTGTAAGATTGATTAGTAGACTTACATCAATAAATTTAATTTTAAATGTGATATATATAAACGTTGTTTACTAGCCTCGTCTTGTTCTTTGGCTCCGCAATATAATCTTTCTACCAGTCTAGTCTTTTGGAGTAGCTTTGGCTTGGGAAGGAACAAATCGTGGTATCCGATTAAAGTAAAACTAACGAGGATATCAGACATGTAATCTTTAAATAATTTAGCTGTATCGTATCGCAAACCGTACTAAGCCAACAAGGACCGATGTGTTTGTCTCATCTGATAGAAAACATAACATGTGCATAAAACCTGACTACACAGTAAATCATTTAGGAATCTAACATTAAGACAGCATATAGGAGATAATGCTAGTGAATAGGAACAACTTGCACACAACCAATTAGCTGTAGTTCGTAGTTAGAAATAGCATATTAAGAGTAAATAAACTAAACTGGAGGACAAGGTGAGAGTAATGTAACCATCATGGAAACGAAATGTCTACACTACTGACAACCAAAATAATTGAGATAGTCCTCCAAAATACAGTTCTGAAAGTTCGATACTCTTCTTTAATCGCCCCACATCGAAAGCTAGAAACGATTTAAAGTTACGGTTAAAAATATTATTAAAAACAACATAACGCATATCTAAGTTAATGAAACAGAGGCTATTGTTTTAATGAGATTTTGATTTGCATACCAAAAGGAAGCGTCCTAAACCTCGTATCTTTATGGCAAAAGTAATTACGGCTACAAATCTAAATATCTGTTTGTTGTTTGTATTCGTTTCATATTGATCTCTACTGCATATCACTAAAAATCAGAGGATATTCGACTGCTGTTTCTTCCAAGCATTGGCCTCCTCGGAGTTACGGACACTTGACTTTACTTAAATAGTTTGATATATGTGAAATATTTATTATAAATTAACGTTCACATCTAGTATCTATGTTGTGATAACATGTTCCATAATGCCTAAACACCATTGTTTATCTCTACATAATTTACATATAATGTTAGTTATATTAACGTTTAACTTCAAACAGTTTTCATAACTATTTCTAGCTTTGTTATTTTAATCAATCCTTGTTGACGGGACCAAAAAGGTTGGATGAAACAGCTACCTAGTGATCTATAGTTTTCTGATGAATCGTATTCACTATGTGTTATAATCTTGTACTAATAGTTTTCAGTTTCATTTTGGACTTGATATCATTTACTATGAACTGTAGAAAGGATTGTTTATAGTAATATTACTAATTATAACTTTAAGGTGTTTACAAATGTCAATGATGAATAGATTCATTTCGCTTTTTAAATCATGTGGTTCTTGAACTGCTAGAATCTATACAGGCATCATATGAAACACTAATCAAGTTTTTCTAAATGTAGTTGCAATCTTCAGAAGGCAACTTCAGAACTAGTTTTCTTATTACTAACAGTGAAGTAATTAGTGATGACTACCTGGTGTTATGTGCTCAAGAGTTGTCTGTTGAACGTATATATTCCTCATGAAACAATGTTTTTAGAACTTGTTCAATAATCTAAAGTATTTACTTAAAATTTGGCTGATATGATTGTTTTGGTAGGTACATCCAATTTTAAACATATAAATCGCATTAAAACTCCGCCCTCCTAGGGTTACTGCCGGTCCCAAGCCCGGGTAAAGGAGGAGGGTTGGGCATGGGGCTAGCACCCCCATCCCGTAAAAACCCAAACTTGCTAAAAAAACGCAAACCAGATTAAACAAGATAAACCATTTAAACTCTGCCCTGGGAGTGGAAGGATATATGACGCCTCATGATGAAAGCCGAAATTCTTCGGAAGTCATGAGGCCGATGCCCCCCCTTCTAACAACCAGAGCAAATATTTTTATAGGTACATGGAATGTTCGAACAATGTGGGAGAGCGGGAAGACAAATAAAATAGCTGCAGAAATGAAGAGATACAACTTGACAATACTCGGAATCAGCGAAACTCATTGGACTCAAGCTGGACAGAAAACATTAGCTTCGGGAGAGACGCTACTATACTCCGGCCACGAAGAGGAAAATGCTCCCCACACTCAAGGAGTTGCTCTGATGCTGTCCAAGGAGGCACGTAATGCACTGGTGGGATGGGAACCAAATGGACCCAGGATCATCAAAGCATCTTTCAAAACAATGAAGAAAGGGATTACAATGAATATTATCCAATGCTATGCACCAACCAACGACGGCAACGACGAAGACAAAGATCAGTTTTACGATAGACTGCAATCAATTATAGCAAAGTGTCGAGGAAAGGATCTGACAATACTGATGGGAGACCTCAACGCCAAAGTCGGAATGGACAACACTGGATATGAAGAAATCATGGGACGACAAGGACTGGGAGACAGAAACGACAATGGTGAAAGACTTGCAAACCTATGTGCCTTCAACAAATTGGTTATAGGTGGTACAATATTCGTCCACAAACGCATACACAAGGCTACATGGGTCTCACCGGATCATACTACTGAGGAACAAATCGATCATATATGTATCAATAAAAAATTTAGAAGATCAATGGAAGATGTAAGAACCAGGAGAGGAGCTGACATAGCTTCAGACCACCACTTGGTGGTTTCTAAAATAAAACTGAAGCTAAAGAAGCAGTGGACAACTGGAGTGTCAGCAGTACAACGGTTCAATACAGGCTTTCTCCGAGACACTGACAAACTCAATGAATTCAAAATATCTCTCAACAACAGGTTCCAAGCCTTACAAGATCTGCCGAAAGAAGAAACCACTATGGAGGACAACTGGAAAGAAATCAAAGAAGCACTAACGTCAACGTGTCAGGAGGTTCTAGGCCGCAAGAAGCACCATTATAAGGAATGGATCTCCACTGAGACATTGAGCAAAATTCAACAAAGGAGGAACAAGAAGATAGAAATCAACAACAGCCGAACAAGAGCAGAAAAAATCAAGGCTCAAGCTGAATACTCAGAAGCAAATAAGCAAGTAAAGAAGAGCATTAGAGCTGACAAACGGAAATACATCGAAAGCCTTGCAACGACAGCGGAGAAGGCTGCAAGAGAAGGAAATATGAAACAGCTATACGACACAACGAAGAAACTGGCAGATAAACATGGTAAACCAGAGCGACCGATCAAGAACAAAGAAGGGTTGAACATACATAAGGGTAAGAGCAAGATTCTTAAATACAACACAGGGAGCACCAACCCAATTCAACTTGATGGGGAAACTCTGGAAGAGGTGGATACCTTCACATATCTGGGGAGCATCATCGATGAAAAAGGAGGGTCTGATGCAGATGTAAAGACAAGGGTTGGCAAGGCAAGGGCAGCATTCCTGCAGTTGAAAAACATCTGGAACTCAAAACAAATATCAACTAACCTCAAAGTCAGACTCTTCAATTCGAACGTGAAGACAGTCCTGCTGTATGGAGCTGAAACCTGGAGAATTACTGCAAACATCCTCAGACGGATACAGGTATTTCTAAACAACTGCCTACGCAAGATACTGAATGTCCGTTGGCCGGAAACCATCAGCAACAACTTACTATGGGAGAGGACAAACCAACTTCCAGCCGAAGAGGAAATTAGGAAAAGACGGTGGAAATGGATAGGACATACACTACACAAACCATCAGACTGCATCACAAGACAAGCATTGACATGGAATCCTGCTGGGAAACGGAAAAGAGGAAGGCCAAAGAACACGCTGCGTCGAGAATTGGAAGCAGACATTAAAAGGATGAGCAGCAACTGGAAACAACTGGAAAGGATTGCTCAGGACAGAGTTAAATGGAGAACACTGGTGAGCGGCCTATGCTCCTCAGCGAGGAGTAACGGGCAGTAAAAAAAAAAAATCGCATTAACATTAAGAGGGGAACGTTCGACTTTTAACCGGGTTGCTGAGCATAATATTAATAGTTTGGTTCCAGTAGGTTTGCAGCTTCTATAATGTTAAGCTTCAAACACAATGTCTTTGTAATTATGTCACCTTTACTACTGAAATAATCGTTAGACGTTGTCTGGTTTCTCAGCAAGGTTTATTTGTTATATAAAACTTTGTTCCAGGCTATGAAACCAACAAACCAATAAATAAGCGGTAAGGATACAACACGGGATTAATAGTTAAGCCTTCAAACCAAACCATTAGCAATCTAATTCTACAGACACAAAATACTTGTAAAAGGTCTACAGGTGGAACTGTATTCAAATATATTATATATACGTAAAGTGTGGATTTGAATGGTGGTGTCTTAAATTAGCTTCACTGAAACTGAAAAAAGCTTATTTATTAACTATTTACGGAATCTAGTCCAGAACCCTAAGGTTTTGGTGTGAACACTTAGTCGTTAAACCATTAACCCAACCAGGTTCCATTAGCTGATATTGCTGATTTTAGTCAGTTCACGCTATATATACGTTTGTTATGCAGCCTCCTCTGTTATCATCAGAGAGTAACTGAAAGAAACAGTTATAATTGAACTCCCGCAGATATGACTTTTCACCACACCTACAGAAGTTACCCCCTGATGTAATTCGTTAGTGAGATGATATTATATGTAAGTAGATGCTGTAGGATAAAGTAATACATCCGTAATGTTCTAATGAATAGAAATTGAAATTCCTTACTTAACGTAAGCTGCTTCATTAATAAATAACCAAATTATAATAATGTAAGTTCAAAGAAAACAATGAAACAAATAAAATATTTTATAAAATAGAACTAAATGTCTGATCGTGTTGAATTCATGTCATTATAAGTCGTGGTGTTTCACAAGGAGATACGTTTTCGCTGTTGACATCAGTCAATGAGCAAGTTAAATGATATGTAGGAAGTAACGAAAATGACGATAAATTATCCAGAATGTTATTCTTTTAACTAAAAAGCAACCTACTCATATTTAACTTAGTTTATTCTCCAGGGTATCAGTCTACACCAAGGAAGAATATTCGAATTCAGCTCATTAGATTATTACAGATATATCGGCTGAGTTAAAGAGTTCTACACTAGAAGGAAACGGCTGTCTAATGATTACCGGTTTCCAATGGTGCCCTGCCAACATCAATCTGTGACATATTCAATCAAGTGCAAATATATTACTTAATTCAATAAACGAGGTAACCAATGTTTGCTTCATTTGAAATTATCAAATTTGATTTAAGTAACGATAACTACAACCAGAATATTGTAAGAATTGATGAATTTATAAAAGATATAATGAATTGATTCTGGGTTACACGTGAAACGCACCAGGTATATGACCAAGTAACGTTGTTGTATAACCAGAGTGACTCCTAACGACTAAACCTACACGTACTAATAAGAAAACATCAGAAAACAATGAGAGACGTTGAAGAAGTTATACTTTGATCGTGAGTAAAGCGTCAATCGGATGCCAACGTCTAGGCTGGCTATCTAAGGAGAGAGTTGCTTCCAGCAACATATCGTGTCACAATCTAGTGGTAATGCCTGACCAAGCACTTTCAACTAGTCGTGTCCACTAAAACAAATATGGTTGGCATCAATATCGAAAGCCTATGCAACTAATTATTTTGGGGACTATTTACCATTACACACGAAACAGTTGTACAATTCTTTCATGTCACTATTGGTTATCCAACTCAAGCTAGTTCATGATATCAAATTCAAATTCAGTAACCTTCATTATATTAAACTAACAAGTGATTAAAAATGATAAATTTTCGAAATTGACCATTGAAATTATGTTATCCGTATATGACATAATCAAATGAACTGTTTTGTTTATCTACTGTGTTGAACATGTTCAAAAAAATTTATAAGCTGAAGCATTCATTGGGATCAATACAAACCGTTCAATAGTATCGAAATGTCTATGTTTTCAACAACGTCCTTGGATAACCAGACTGGGAGGTGCTCATGGGCACCGAGAAGTAAATATTCTTAGAACATCAGCCGGTGCAGCTTGCTGCACAAGAGCAGTTAAACTGAAAGTACAAAAGGGGGTATCGTGATTGAGTTATTTATCCTTCAGTTTAGGTGAAACCATAGGGTGGGTATATACACCAGCTACAGTTTTCCTGTGTTTAATGTTATTCTGTCGATCTCCTTAAAATAAACATTAAAATTTTACTGGGTGCATCATCTCTGAATAACAGCCGCTTTTATATACAATCTGGATCACATTTCTTTCTTGGCCACGTATTTGTTTGTAAATTGTGCGTTGTAGCCATTCTCTCATGACGGTTTTATGCAAGACTTTCGTTTTCTCGTCGATCGGGTCAGAAAAGTGTACCGTTATTATTGTGTATTGAAGGGTTTTCATAGGTTTTCTTTCATACTGTACAGAAACAAAGCTAAGAAAGTTTGTATTCTGTCCTGTCCGACTAGATTTTTTATCCAGGTCTTTTTAGTTAACCATTTATTCTTTCGACAAGCACAACATGTAAAAATGCTATATCACCTTTATTTTCTTTGTTATTAGTGAGTCTAATTGTAGAGTAAACTCTATTAAATAGACTAAGAATCATAGATCATATAGTCTACTGTTTGTAAAAGGTGAATGTATTATCCTTGTATAGACATCAAGTTTACAATGAGTAGGGAAATCAGACTGTTTTTTTCATTTTGCCAAAGAAAAAATAATGTTTAATTAGTTGGCTATTTAGTGTGTCTAGGTATTGTCTAGCGTATCTTCAACATGCATATATCACACGTTCTTATATGTAGTCTTAAGAATAATAAGTTAGATTTATTTGACATATTTTAAGTAACTGTTTATCTTCACATGTTTACATTTAAGTGTCTAAAAATATCAAATGAAATAAACGTTTGTTTAGATCAGTAAATTTTCATCAAATCATATTTTTCTCTTGGTGATGTATATCTTGAATTTATTACATCAAATCCCCCTCCCCGTATCATGGACAATGATAAAGTCACTAGTTTAATGTCGAAAATACAAAGTACATAAAACTGGCACCACATACAATAGTTACTATCTTGAAATCAACACAGATGCCTTCAACTGACAAGCTGTAAATAAAACTAAATAATTCATTTCGATTTCATTTTCTAGTCATAATTCAACTCTAAATATATGAATATCTTATACATAATCTAAACAATAATGATGATAATTATGATCACTTAAACTTATGAAATAGATCTACCTACTTATTTACCTTATTTGGCTGATATAGGAATAGGATGGAAAAGAGTTAGAGGCGGCCAAACTAAAACATGGCATCAATCCATGAAGTCACTGACTGCCGGTTTAAGTCGTGTCGGTAGCTGCAGACTACCTGGATGGGGTCCTCGTGATTACCATAACCAGTGGCTAGAAACACTGAGTGACATCGCCCAGAATCGGTTACAATGGTGCAGATGTATTCACTCATTGTCCTCCCTTAATTCATGAGCTTGAAATTATTCCATAACTTTCTTTCTACGCTTTCTGAACCATATTCTATATGTTCGCACTCCTTGTTACTATTATTTTATTTTATTGAAGTATCTTCTACTAATGGTGGTGGTGGTAATCTTGCGGTGCCATAGAGGTATGTCAACGTGATGCACACATGTGCAAGGTTCTATGTTGATTATACATACATACTTATTTTGATTGCTCCTTAAATGTTACGTGTGAAAAATTTGAGTCAAGCAAAGCATTTTAGTAAGTAGTATGTGTTAACTAGGGTTGTCCATAATGTTGTCAATTGTGTAATATGTGTAATTCAGTCATTATATTTAATTTGTGATGTTCATATTGTCACTAATATTATTATAATAGACTTTTACAAAAGCACAATAACAATAAATCAATTAGAGAGCTGCCTGTAATTGGCTGAGTATTATGCCAGGTATTGAAAACCGATTTTAAACACTCAATTCATTATGTTTGGGTAGATTGACAACACGTCGGATAATTAACTAAGGCCGAGCTTATATCATAGGTTAGTTAATTACGATTGTCGAATGAATTCGTCACAAACTGATGTTGGCAAAGTACCACTGAAAGCTACGAAACACTGAACAGCTCTATTGTTCTGGTACGGGACTCCCAAGAGGTATGCACTATAGATTCCGCCCCAGAGGATGCCAAACATTTGACATCACTGGACAGTCATCTAAAAGTAGAATTCTCATTTCCATCAGTCTGTGATAAATACAATCAGAAGAAACCAGTCTCCACAAACACCTCAGTTTGGACATGATTGTTTTAAATGAGTCAGGCTAAGAAGCGAGAATATACATAACCATTGATATGTAAATTATGTGGAAACTAAGTTAGTTTAGTGCTGTAGAAAATTGAAACTAAGTAAAGTGGCGTTAGTTAACACGTTACCAAGCTTTTAGAATATATTAAGTCTAGAATGTTTTAATATTAGTTCTTGTAAATGTTATTTGTTTTTAAATTACCTGATTTCCTTATAATAAATCTGGAAAATACTTTACTTCAGCTTACAACAAACAGTTTTTATTTGTACAAGTATTATGTGGTTGATTTATTCATCACTTGTGATCTTAATACCATCATGATTCATTTCAACGATTGTCAACTATCTGATAATTTCACACTGGAGTCAGAAGTAAACTTACGGAGAACGAACTTTGAATCATCAGTATACTAATTTTTATAGCTGGGGTCCTATTGAGTAACAAGAGAAATTCAGCCCACTTTCTTTCTTTAAAGACGTAGTGACGTTACAATCAATAACAGACTATCCAAAACAGTAATTCTGCCCTGCCCATTTACGGTAACCTGAAGAACAAGTCATAATATGAGAAGTACTTTTTTCTATTAAAGGATACTATTTTCATGAAAACTGAACTTAATAGCGATACAGAAACAGAAATTTTGGAAAACCATATTTCAAAATCCCTGAAGAAAATATTATATAATATAAAACTTTGCATTGTTTTTCCGAGGATGTGTTAGCGATGAACTTCCACGTGAAGCCATATATGTAACCATCTAAAGGTTTACTTACTACTATGGAACTTCTTTACAATGACCCTAAGAAGCAAACAATTTCTAAACGCCTTTCAGATCACTTTTACTGAATGCGAATCATCATAAAGGTCGATTCTTGCGACTATTTACCCCTCCTGATATCTCTCTTCAGCATCGTTCATGCTACTAAATGATCACGTTCAAGATAATCTAAAGAGAACAACTTACATTTTGTCATAACCTTAGGAATCAGGTAATTAGACGTATAGAAGCACAGTGTATATTCTGTAAATATAACCTTAGCCATAACACCATCTATGAACTGCTGCTAATCAGTTATGTACCTGCTACCTCACTATTGTATTCGTTTTGAATTAATGTTATTGTTCCAGTCGGTCGGATGTATGGTATGGATTTGAACGCATACACATAAAGGCTTGTCTAAAATACATACAACTATGACTTTGGTTGGTTAGATTATAAATCCGTGTTCTTCTTGACCTCCTTGGGACTGGTATTATTCTAGTAGACATTTGGGAGGGGAATATGAAACTCAGTTTTGTTGTTACTGATTTCTAAAGTGGTTCACAACTGATAGAAACTTAGGGAAGCGACATTTACATCTCAGAATATGTTTCCATCATGTAAATCATATATAATCGTTAGGAGTAGAATTTTTTTTAGTTAAATTGTCTTTCATTTTTCCCCGCTAGTAGTTAACATATAAAGGATTTGTAACAAAATATTACTTAGCATGTAAAATTAAAAATGAAAGAAAGCAACAAACTTGAAAACCAAATGATGTATGCTAAAGCAATGGTGACGTTAACGACCGCAAGCGCCGCTTGTGCGCACAGAGTTTCGGCGTGAGCTTCTAAATTATCACAGTTTTTTGCAATTTGCATGATATTCTCTTTTCAAGCCTATTTGTCTCATGACGTTGCTGAAAACGGATTCAATCGGAGCAACAGAACTCGAAACAATAAGATGATTCTATTTGGGAATGGTAATATACTTGAATTCTGCATTTAAATAAACCAATCTGGTTAATGTTCAAGGACATATATATAGAAAGCATTCATTCTGTGCCTTCAATGTACATAACTGTACAACAGTAACTTAACTTGTAAATACACGCACACATATATATAGGATCATTTATACGATCAAATTAATTATTCCCTTTTCTAGATGCCGATATTTGGCAATCATATTTATTAGGATATTGAGATATTTTATTTTGTCGGAACATATGCTGAACAAACATGGAAGACAATCCAATCTAATATAGAGAATTGAACAGCTATATATATGTGAATAATAACATTGTAAGTAGTATAAGGACATGTTAAATATCTTTTCTTTTTTTTGATAATTCATCATTTACTGAAGGAAATTTAACATTTTTCAATTTATCCCACTTTAAGGAATTTATTTCCTTTGGGATCATATCTATATTGTATATTATAAATTTTCACTATGAATCAAAAGTATTAATTATTTCGATACTACTGAAAAATCCATAAAATGCGTAATAAGTATTTAGATAACACTTAAAACATAGAGTTGTAAAGGTATATATATTTGTATATATATGTAGAGAGGGAGAGAGAGACAACTTATCATAATTTTCAATAAGTATCTACTGGGATTCAAATGACTGAAACTGTGTCAATTAGATGGTATGCCACAGTAATGAGAAGTAAGTACTGTTATTGAAATTATGTGAATCCAATAAAATATCATACATAATTTGATTAAATATCATTCAATGTAGATACCTTGGTTTATCTGACTACTGTTTTTATTTTCAACTGATTTACTTCAGACCATTATGTTGTATTATAAGTCATTTTAAACGGTATATTTATTTAAACAGAACTGTAAGTATCATAGGTTTGATTCTTAGTTTGTATTCCTGAAGATTCAAAAAGTAGAATAAGACAGCTGTTCAATTGTAACTTGATTATTAGTAATTGACTAGACATAGTCAATTTGTGATGTATATTGCCTTCATTTGTTTAACATAACATCCTAGCAGAGAGCGATTCTAGTGAATTCATGCACTACATAATCAAAAACATAATATTGTCAGAAACTGAAAGAGAAAGTGCCATCATGATCTAAATAAATTTGACAAAAAGGAGATCATTTACTAGAAGGACTGAATTTTCTAATGCGATCAATGAATATTCAATGCAATTGTAGGGTTACTTTTTTTCTAGAGTGAAAGTCCGACTGATGTGTGTATTTTAAATTAACAATGAGGTTTATCAGTTGAGGACTTCGTATATTCACTTACATTGTCACGTTTACACACACATAGTCTTGTTTACTTAGTGAATTAAGCTAAAACGATGTTTTAGGTACCGATCAAAGGAGGAAGCAAAACATTTAATTTCATATAGATTTTAATCAAAGAGTGTTGTATGTCACCTTAAATTCAAATCCTGAATTCATACGAATCTGGCGGAAGGTGTGTGTTTAGATCACTATTGATCATTATTTCTACATGAACAATCTTAAGAGATTATCTTGTTATACTAATAATTCACACATTTAGTTAAATATGAACTGGGCATCTACAAAGGAATGATGAATCTTATATAAGTTAATTATATACTTATTATTACCTTCATACGTCGAAGAATCTCCTCATCAAAACAGTTGTGAATATAATAAATAAGTCGATTTGCCAATTACCTCCACAGGGCTGCTGCCGGTCCCAAGCCCGGACAAAGGAGGAAGGTTGAGCATGGGGTTAGCAACCCCACCCCGTAAAACAACTTCAATGCTAAAAAACAGCTTACGAGTAAAAGCCTCTATAATCATCCTAACTCTGCCCTGGGAGTTGGAAGGACTGGTATGACGCTTCATGGTGAAAGCCAAGTTCCTTCGGAAGCCATGAGGCCAATGCCCTCCCCTTCTGACAACCAGAGCAACAATTAATATACTTGACCGACGTCAAACAGTTGTCCCCTGGGCACTGCGGTCACACTCACAGGTCATCACAACCTCCCCTAATCCTCTTTCTCTTTCAGGTTCCTCAAGAATGACCCTTCCACGGTGTGGGCAACCGGGAAGCGATAACCGCCCTCATACCTCTAATAGCACTCGAGTTCACCTTGTTCATGATGATGAACATTGATTACAATTAGTCAAATATACGATCACCAAAGTATGTTCACTTAATACCTATAGCATAATGCTTACATCAAATTGATGTAAATGTTGATATTATTTTACGAATGTACTTCACATCAACCATTCTACACATATAATTCAGATTACTGAAAATATCTTCCTAAGAGGCAGAGCTTTTATATCATTAATAATCAACTCAAATGAACTTTCAAAATGGAAATTATAGATTTGGCAAACTTAACATATCATGATTACCTGTACACTTGATACTTGACGTGTCATACTACTAAACAGTGAAATAAGCAACTGATCAAATTCAGTATCGAACATATAACAGAATTCATAAGAATATGAATATTAGTGAGAAAACTACAAACTTTGTATTACTAATTAGTAGAAATGAAGAATATTAATCTACTAAACTTACTTCGAAAAACTCATCACAATAATTGTCACATCTACGTATTTAGATTGACTACGATAGTAAAGAGAAGTCATAGCAGCCGCTATTATCCTCGAGCATACTAGCGAGTTATATTGGTTGTACATTTATTAATTTACTGTTTAGACGTCGTAGCATGACTGAACACAGAAATTGACATAAATCGTTTTGATTTCGCGCTTGTCGGACTTATGATCAATCAGTCACTTGATTCCTGTTATGCGTCATGAAGCATAAGTTGCAGACCACTATTCTATAACTACCTACGTCATGAGCTTTCGTTTCCACTTCTTTCTAAATGCGCTTCATTTTAATTTCCTACCCTTTGGTCTTTCACTATTCTGCAAATGGTCTTGAGGATCCAAAGTTAGTGCTTGTTTGTGACACAGTTTGATGACATCAACAGTGTGTGTTCTATCTACCCCAAGAGTCATTTTCTAATTTCTTTCTCATTTGGGAGTCGATTTGTTCTCTACCACAGAGAGTTGTTGCTGATAGTGCTTGGCTAACAGATTCGAGGTATCTTGCGCAGACAACAGTTTATAAATACGTATATCTTACGTTCATTACAAATATTATTTTCCAATACTGACTCTAAATATATGCGTTTGACGTATGGATTGTGAATAAGTATGGGTCAATATAATATACAGAGATTTATAGACAGTTTAAAGTTATGTTGTTACACAACGGAGTTAGATCGTAATTCACGCTTCTAATAGTCAGTCGAACACATCCCACATAAGACATGAACCACTTATATCATCATAACTTTAACAGCTATCAGTTGGCTCTTCTAAAAGGTTGCTTTGTCTGGAACCTCTCTATGTATTATGGTAGTGTACATTTTATTGTCAGAATCAAAATTGCCACGACACATGTATTTAATTAAACCTGAATACTCTCACCATTTATGCAAACAACATACTTATATTGTGAGATGCCTCTGAATATCAGTACTTGAATATCTACATTATTATCCATTTGCCATTGTATACACTTATGAAGAGCGTGAAAAGTTTTCATAAATTATTGGTATTCTCCTTTAAATAACTTTAAATGTTTCTAGGTGGCATACTAAGACTTCCAGATTATCATTTTTTTTTATGTATTTGAAAAAATTACACTGTACCCTTGATAATTGCCAATCAGTATACGACACGTCTGACCGGCGACTACCAGTCCCCAAAGCCAGAATAGAGAAAACAACGACTTATCAAACAAGCAGACACAATCCAATTCAGTTCAATTCTGGTCGTATTATATTACAATCATGCTTTTATATGTATACAAATTCAGACCACACAGCAAACCAATTAGGGATTTTACACTAATACGAAACAGAAGAGATTGTGGCAGTGAATAAGGTTTGGGGGGTAACTTGTACACAACTAATTAACTGTATACCATATTAAGAGACAACATAATAACAGCAAATATATTAAACGGGAAGATAGGGTAAGAGGAACGTAACAATAATAGAAATGTGATGTTTACATTACTGACGACTAGAATAAATGAATTAGTCCTCTACAACACAGTTCTGGAATTTTTTTACCCTTCTTTAGTGGACCGACATGACAATTTTAAAATTATACATTTGTTGTCAACAACTTTTATGCTTCAGAATATCTTTAAACATGATCAGATCAACAGAGAATTTTATCTTGCCAATTCTTCTTCAAAAGAACAGTATGAAAAATTATGAAGCACTGAACAATTATTATCACCAGCTATGAAGTTTCTTAACACTGAACAACGATTATCCATAACAGAATGGCTTATCTTTCGTATTCCATACTAGTAAGAAGCTGCTTTATAGTGAATGTTGTTTCTAACTAATAGTCTAAGAAATAGCCTTAAAAACCAATGACCCCATGTTTACATATTGAGTTATAAAAACTACTTCAGTGACATAAACTTCACAGAATTCAATCCACAACTAGTTATGATTGTAAATGTTCTACTACCTATTAACGATTATTAAACTCATCATTACCCAATAAGAACAGCAAAATCATTAGATTTGATTCATATCAGGTTAGTGTTACACAGTAGTATACATTAAATAATTTTACTTGTTTTTCACTTTTCATCTCAGGTTATTTTTGTTATATCGGGACAATGATTCAGAAATCACAACCAATCAACTCTATTCACACAATTATGACCCTTCGGCTAAGCTACGTCTGGTTACATATTTAGGAGCTATGATATTCGTTCGAATCACTTAAACTGTAATCTTTTCGCAGACTCATTAATGATTATCGTACCCACTTCCCTTCCAGAATTATTTCAATCTATTATTTCGAAGCCTGTACATAATCCCCCTAATTTAGCTTATGTTGTACTTTATATTTCCTATTAATAAATGGTCCAATATATGATATATAACAGCCGTTGTTTTACTCAATAATTGTCTTGATCTTGACACTATCTCGCTGATTTTTGGTTCCGTCAATACATATCTCTTTTCAGGCACTGTACCAATCAGTCACCGTTTTCCAAGTATATAATGTCATTGAGCAAGTCAAATTGGCACATTTTGCCCAGAACAACTACGAGATCTTCTATGCTGTAACAAATAGACAGTCATTTTGTTTTCATCTAACTAACAATAAAGAAGAGGTTGAGCTTCAGTAGGTCGTCCTTTAGGTGTAATTCAGTGGATTTATTAACAATAAATTCTCTTTCTTTATTTCGATTTATAGGTGGTATATTTAGTGTAAAACACTAAACAATCCATCAAGTAATGAATAAATAAACAGAATGATGCCAAGAATTCATAAATTGTCACCATTACAAACTATAATCAAAGTTACATTTCAATCATTATTGGTAAACAATAAAAAGAAAACTACATGATATGGTTATATAATGCAAAAATACAATAAATCAATTTATCATTTTGTTACTAGGCAAGTAATATAGAACAGATATAAAAATGAAATGATCGAAAGTTATGAAAGAAGAGAATGTACTAAACAACTTAGTACTTTCAACAGTCAAAAAGTGTTATTCATTATACTACTAGTTATAATAATCACAATTTACATTGATGTTTTAATGAATATTAATAAACTAGAAATGATATAAAATGTATGATAGTATAATCAATAGGTAGTATATTAAGCTCAGATAATCTTATCAATGAAAGTAATGATAATAATAATAGTAATATAACAAACAAATACTTTTTATGATATACTACTATAATGATTAATTATAAGTAGTTAGTTAATGAACAAGAGTTAATGATAGTAAGTTCATTTAATAAACTTTTGTTATTTTATTCTACTTCTTTTTCAATAAGTTTTTTTTTCTGTTTTTACTCTTCACCATCTAAAATATAAAGAGTAAACATAAAAAAACCAAGGGAATATAAAATTCTATGGAAAATGGTTTCTAGAAAAAATAAATAGAAGATATTTGAATGGCGTTGCACTGATAGTATTCAGTGAGTTATCAGGTGAAGAGGTCTCTTCTTGCCTAATTTACTTTCAAAGAAATACAACTATTTTGAATACAATTGGGTGTTGTATAGATTATTGAATGCTAAGTTGATGTCACGAATTGGTATGGATTAGAAAACTACTGACCATCAAGAAGTACTAGTTAGTAATCAAAGAGGTTGAACTAAGCTTATCACAAAAACAACAAAATTAAAAATGTTAGCCCTTTGAAAGCTGGCCAAGTGGTCTAGTAGTAAAGTCTTCTAAGCGAAGCTAAATGGTCCTGGGTACGATCCCTTGATTGGGTCGTGGATGCGCACTACCAAAGATTACTATGTTTGGACGTATCAGTTGTCCAGTGCTCTCAGGTTATAGAGGAATGCTTAATCAAAACCGATTTAGGATGTAATGTTAGAATTTGAGATTGTCTGAATCTTCCAGTTGCTTTCATATATAATCCAATTCATTAGTCTTTGTTGCCATACGCGTAAGTTGAATGAATTGTCTCGATTCAGCTGAAATTCACAAGTATTACTTCAGCTTTATCAAGGAGTTTTGTTTAAGATGTACATATAGCAGCAGAAATGAACAATTTTGGTCCATATTGAACCAACAAGATCTGACCACATTCAAATTATATCTAGATACTCGTTACACAAGTATAGCTATCTAAACTTCAGTAACTTAGCGTTGGCTCTTGGTGCAAATCGAATTAAGTTCAAGTCCTAGTGTAAACACCAACACTGAAATGGGGATACATTCAGCTTGTGAGTTTCAAATAGGACGAAACACATATCCTGGATCCCACTTGTCAGCCATAATCCAGATCGAATCATACTAACAAATGGTCAAACATGGAACCAAAAGGATATATAAGTTACACTGATAAACACTTGAAATCAAAAAATTAAGGCAGATCAGAAATGTTACTCTTATTTAAACTATGGAAGTAAAGATAGAAATCAAAGTTAAGTTAAGCAAATAACACTATCAAAATTTCAAAATACATAGATAAATAAAAAGTGATAGTTTTCAAGTTGGATTATGTAATAAGATGAACTAGAAAATGAATTATATCCAAGAAGTAGATAGAGATAAGCATGTAAAGTGTTTTTATTATTTGTTAAGGAGTGATAGAAAAGTAGAAGAAGTGGATAGTATGTAAAAATTTAAAAGGAAAAATTAACAAGACAGAAACAAAATACAGTAAATTGACGATCTAATGGACATCATATAAGAAAGTTACATCAACTTCATCATCAACAACGCAGAACCGGGCATATACGCTCGTAAGTTCAAGTTGCCATACCACATTAGCACTTAGAGATTACGGAGGTAACGTAACAACAGACTACAAGACGAAGTAAAGTAAAGGTGTGCAGAAAATAGTAATAGAATACGGTATCTAGATGAAGTTAAAGAGTGAATACACTTGCGCCACTGTGACTGATTTTGAACCATATTGCCTAGTGTTTCCAGCCATTTATTATGACTATCACGCTGACTCCGACTAGGTAATCTACATCAACCAACATGGCTTAGACCAATATTCAAGAACTTCATAGATTGGTGCCATATTTTGGTTTGGCCGACACTACTCTTCTTCCATCCTACCTCAACCATAGACAACATCGCGCGATGAGGTAGATGGACTAAGTGTTGAACTAATTCTATTTGTACACATAAATCTAGTTTCACTATGTGTATCGCAACGTTGTTTATTTATATTTTATTAACATATATAGTTCAGATTGTATACCTATGAAAATCATCGAGAAGAGATCTTTTCACTGCTACTCAGTGAATCAATCGTAAATATTTCATTATTCTTCTAAATATTATCATAAATGGCAAAACTGAAGGAGAGAACTCATCATTGGTTTATTCACTATAACACATGGAATCAGTCGCTTATAATAGAATTTAAGTAGATCATATGTTTTCTTGATGTTGTTTAAAAATACACTAAATGCTTTATTGTTAAAGAAACCAATTCTCTCTTGTTATCTCTGTATATCTTCAAGAACATAATACTTGTTACACTACTATATATCACAATCATTTCATTCGACCAGTAGTATCATCAATACAAAATGATGCTCTAAAAAGACTAAATTACATAAGTTGATATAGTGTTCAAATTAAAGTTATATGATTAGGGAAATATACAAAAACGCTTTTGCAACTACAATTACAAGAATCTGACTTTAAATATAAACAGAAATTCGGTTAACAACATGTTACAGTACTAAGTGTAACTACACTTTATAAAAAAAATATGGTAGCTACTAACTTTTCCAACTGAAATAGATTTATTCTAGTGATTTACTGAACATTAAGAGAATGTTTATTCTACTACATGATTTACGCTAGGAATCGAAATAGATTAGATAACCACTGAAAACTAGGAAGTGATGAGGGACTGTTTTATCATAGTATACAATTCCAGTTTACTGTCTAAGCATTACTGTACCAATAAATAATATTTAAACTTCGAGTGACAATAGTTTAAACTTCACACTAGTAACACACCATCTAATGGTTTGTAATGTCATCTAAGAAATAGACAATCTCTAGAGAAATTGTATGAAATATGCACAGCACTAATTCTTGCAAACAAAATTATTAATCAGTATTAACTACTTAATATTTTATGTAGTAGATGGAATTCGAATTGTTTAATTTTTTTTACTGGAATTGGGTAAAATTGATATGTGAGATCATTTAGGAAATCATTGTAATGGAGTAAACAGTAGTTTATATCTATGCACTTCGAATCAGTTTTACTTTTCCGGAATAACATTCAAATGAGGGTACCGATGATCAAATCCAAAGTTATTAATAGACAAATGATTATAATTTCATAAAGCAGTTTTGTGAAGATTGGCATTGAATTCATCACAGATTCATATTAGGAAGGTAGGGAACACTAGACAACCGTTTTGTCCCAGTGTGCGACTCCTCAGCACTGCGCTCTCTAGATTCCGCTTCAAGAGCTTCAGGTTAAGGAACACTTAACCCTCTATGCCAATAAGCCATTCGGCATCTAGTGGTAGAACTCATACTTCCCACATTCGATTTGTAATTTAGCGCGACGGTCATCCATCGTCAGTGGTAATGAGTGTGACACTTACGACAAGTCTGAACACCACCGGTCACGACTTCTCATTAGGGCTTCAAGAATAACCTAAAGTTAGTCACTAGTGAGCTGATTAGTATAACTTTTATACAATTTAAAGGCAAATGACACCAGTTGGAAAACCGTTGAAAACCCAAATTTTGAGTTATTTTTTAAATATCAAGATAACAATTAAAGATGGCTTATAATTAAACTAACGTTTCGTTCTATTTTGAGCTCATCAGCTTAATGTACTTATCACATCCTAATATTGATGCTCACATCTATACATGAACTTAATTCATTCAATTTTAAATACTACTAAGTTATCTATTAAGTAACTAAGCTTTGATAAGTATATTTTAGTAATAGGTATGCATTTAAATGTAAAGGAATTCTATCTTCCCCTTTGGATTATTTAACTATGTCAATGGAATGACGTAGATCCATTTCTTATTATTCACATTTTGTTTGTACGATATGTTAATGTAATTCTAAACTAGAATAATATGACAACAAATAACTATAAAAACAGTGAATTAACAATTCATATATCAGAGAATAAACATAAGTAAACTGGTTAATAGTAGTAGTAGATCTCTACACTGAAGTTAGTTATTCAATATAACTTTTAGTGATTTGAATGGATACAATGGTTAATAACTACTTGATGAGTATCAATTCTACAACTTACCCTATCATTATAATTAATCGAATAGATAAGAAAGAAGTTAGATTATACTACTAATAGTTATAATATAAATAATAATAACAATAACAACAAAAGTTATACTAATAATGATGACGATAATATAAGTATTGTTGCTTGTATTGGTTATTTAGGTGTCATTAGAAGTTAGGGAGTAATGGACAGGTGTCTAGTCTCAGTATGGGACTACTCAGAAATGTACATTATTGATTCAGCATGAGAATCCACCACCAAGGCCTTCAAGTCTACGAAAGCTTAAACCTCTTTATCGTTGAGTCAGAGTCCAGTGATAGGATTCCAAGTTTCGTCAATATCATTAACGTAAATGATGGTTTATAAAATATGAAAGTCTTAGTTTTTAGACGTTAACTAATCATATGATACCAACACCGATCTAAGTTTTAATGCGATCAAAATTTGTGTATACTTTGTTTAAAGTTCTTGTTACTTTAAAAGCCATGTTCGTAGAACTTAGTACACATGTGCATTCGTTCAAGTTGTCACACAGAATTTGTATAACTAAACGAAAGTAGTAATAGCATCAGTTTTAATAAAAAAAAAGTGAATATAATACGAGTGGGATGACGTAAACTAATTTTAAGGTAACGATTTTAAGGAACACAGAGACAGAATGCACATGCTTCACTATTACTATGTGTGATATATGTCAGCCACTACGTCTAACCGATGGTTAAAACGGTTGAGTTGACCAAGTAATTTCTATCTACCAACACTGGTATAATTAGAATCCAGTAACTTCATGGAGTAATTCCTCGTGTCTTTTTATAAATCTTTTGGCTGGGTCCTAACGACTTCAGTCAATGAAGATTTCCAACCACATCAATTATCTCTTCGCAATATACTACATTTAACATCATCATTACCAACCAGTTGGCACCAAAGAGAGGATTGTTTTACATCCATATAGTATGACAGAGTGGAATGATGTACAGTATTCTGTTCCTTTAAGTAACAGACGAACATTTAACCCACTACAAAGCTCATAATAGTTAACGGAAGAAAAATTAACTTTCTAAATACCTATCAGTATTTCGTCAGACTCTAACCCAACAGTAGTGAAGAAGTGAAATAGTAGGTGCTCTTAAACAACTCATTCTTTATTTTAGTTTGAGTGGTGATGCTGACTAATCCTTTACATAAATTTAACTGATAAATACATACTAAGGTGGCCGACTATGGCACTCTATTTCATGATGTCATCATGCTTTTTGTCGTTTGAAATTGTCAGAATTATGTATAATTGTATGTTTTATGTTTAGGGTTGAATGAATTTACAAAGATGTTGTATAAATTAAGATAAGTTATTTAATAATACCAATCAATTGTACTATATACCTCAGGCATATTTGGAATTAGGATTGTTATTTTTGTGGAGATTGGTTATTTTATTTGATTGGATATATCACAGATTGATGTCGGCAGGGTACCATTGAAAACCAGGGAGCACTGGACAGCCGTTTCGTTCTAGTGTGGAACTCTTCAAATTGATGGAAGTGGGAATTCTACCAGTGGATGCCGACCCAGTGGTGCAGATGGTTAAGCGTTCGCGTCAACCTGAAGCCCCTGGTGCGGAATCGTGGATGCGCACTGCTGAAGAGTTCCACACTAGAACGAAACAGCTGTCCAGTGCTCCCTGGTTTTCAATCGTACCCTGCCAACATCAATCTGTAATATATCCAATCAAATATTTGGAATTCTTGAAAATATTTGGTGATGTAACTATTGTACTTCAAAGTGACTTTATTTGTTATGACAACTATTCTCAAGAAATAAGTTGATCAACTAAATTAAATCATCTTTTAGTAAACATGGAAATCAACTATTAACTGTAATCAATTAGAATATTCTACTTTAGAACAAAGATCACTTTAGAAATGTATCATTATTTGTAACAAGAAGAGTTCTGTGAAGTACGATTTTGTATGAAAAATGAGGGGAAAATTTTGAATAGTGATTTTTAAGTTTTACATCATGGATTGATTTTGTTGGCCGCCGAAACTCTTAAACGACCGCGTAAAATTTTCATAAAAGATTCAAATTATATGGATGTAAATGTAGTGTAAATTTAAAATAAATGTGTTTATTATGAACGAACTTTCCTATTATTGTCCTATTTTACTAACAAAATATAGGATTGTTAAGAAAATGCTTCGAATACGCCTGTGGTAAGCTAATCATGATGAAAATTTGTGAATTGAAATAAGGCGATTATATGTTCATGTGTCTCTCTTGATGGTGTGCTGTATTTATAAGAACAAATCCACTTTTTTGTAGTCCCAAGCTCAGTTTATGAAAAATGATGTTACTACTGGTGCACTGGCTTTTGGACTCTCTATTATCCAGTTAAACAGCATTAATTGTTGTTACAAAAATCACTCCAGTGGAGTCTAGTATTTTTACAGTTATATTTACAGTGATTCATTGTAAATTTTAGGACTATATTTTAGTGATGTTGAGGTCATTATTGAAACAGATTAATACTTGATAGAAAACAAAAGTGTAACATGGGAAGAAGTATAGAGAGGGATTCTATAAGTGCTAATACTCACTGTCTGTGTTACAGATATTCAGCACGTATGACAAGACTATCACTAAAGGCCACTTTGGAAACGCAAAGGCTAAAACAAAATGAACTTTACAGTCAATATTCATGTAACGTTTTCAACCAGGGGCGACAATGTACAGACACACTGACAGGGTCCTCTTTAAACTAGGCCAAACAGTTTATGAGTAGCCACTCTTTGTCCTTATAATATGGTGTTGCCACTTTGTTAAGATAGCCAACAAATAATATGAGACACTAAAATGTTCCTTCGTTACAGTGAAAATCAAATTTGGGAATGTAATACCATTTTATCAAGTGCTTAATGTTTACATAATTGATTCCAATCCAAAAGTTTACACTACAGTCTAATCTTGAAATTGTATGATTATTAGTTATAGATAATGTTTTCTTAAAGTATAACTGATTTCCTCCAACCTCACTGCTCTCCCACCCCCTTCTCACTAGAACTCTTGAAACTACCAGTCAAAATTAGTAACAAGTAAATAAATAATGATTGTAGAATGTTATTTGGATTGTTCATTTAATAAACAAACAATATAAATTTTCACATAAACTCTCATTAACGACGTTATTCAAACACTTCAAAATATTGAATTGTGATGGTTTGTTGAGATTAGCACTAAGTTTAGTTGGTTAAATTCGTCATAGATTATTGTTAGCAGGATACATTTAGAAACCAAGGAACAAGAAACAGCTGTTTTCTTCTAGTATAGGACTCCCTCCTGCTGTAATACCTGCCTTTTAGTGGTACCCTGCTAACATTCATCTCTGACGGATTCGATCAACTAAACTTCAAAATATGTTAAAGCTTAAATACATCAAGTACATCAAGGCTACAATATCAATAAATAAGTGTAAAATCCGATGTGCAATGCAAAAAACTAGATATATTCGAGTAAACATTTAACAAAATTTTTATATCCTACTGAATATGAAACCGATAAAACTTACTTCGATAGTCTCTTTCGATAACAACTGTAAATAAACAAAGAAGAAATAGATAAACAAATGTAATTTTACTGATATGAAAGTACAAATTCATACAAACTAGCTTTATAATTAGATTGATTACTTCTACGACAATTTTAGGATTAGTATGAATTCACTTTCTAAAATCCAATATCATTAATTGCTTTGAATTAGACATACATTGGAAACCACAAAGCACTAAACAGCTGTCTTGTCCTAGTATGAGACTTTTCGAAAGTTTATATCCATTACTCTACCAGAGCATCGAGATCAGAACCTCCAAGTTTCGCCGGTGAATCATAGCAACCCATTAATTTCCAGTGGATTTCAACTATGCCGAATTTGTGGCAGTTATTTACTGATAACATTGAATGAATTCGCTTTAATATATCACGGAAGACTAAATTAAAAGTATCAACCATTGGACACCATTCGTCTCAGTGCTTTAATAGTTATGCGTCCTCTAAGAATTCTGAAGGTTTTGGTTATATTCTATTGTTGGGTCGTAGATGCACACTGTCGAACAGTCGACTACTACGATGAAACAGAGATCCAGTGCTTATTGTTTTTCAATAATAATCTAACTTAGACCAATTCATGATATCATATTTAACAATCTCCACAAGACTCAACTAGAAACAAGTTCTGTTAACACAAACACACACACACACACACACTCACATATACTTCGTATTCTAATGTTTAGTATATAAGACTAAATGTATATTTAAATGAATAGTAAGTCAATCTTTGAAATTTACCATAAAAACATTTTTTTTTAATAATGAAATATCCATTATAGAACTGTATATTCTCATAATATAGATATAGATATAAATATATTAGGTGAACTATCATTGATCAATCTATAGAATATAGAATGCTGTTGAAGAGAACTTATAACTGATGCCAGTTATGTTTTTGTTTTGTTTTGTTTTTTTTTGTTAGAACTAATAAAATAGTTAATCTTACCGCCAAATGAAATTGTTTCACATTCTTGAAATGTACCCTTTATCGATACAAATGATGCAGTCAATATTATTATTTATTAAAATTAATTGAAAATTCCCATTAAGACAATGAAGAAAAAAGTAAGACAAAGCTAAGAGATATTCCTTTACAGTTAGTTCCTTATCAGACTACTACATTAATACATATGATTTACAATAATGAAGTGATATTTAACTCGTCATACTGTTAGATATAATGTTGATTGTACTAGTGAATTGGTTCAGAACAAGTTTATAGCTAAGATATCAAACGAATAAAGAAATCAATGACGTGATTAAAGTAGATGACAGTTAAAATGTGGTGAAATAATTTATGATAGTAAGATAATTAACAAGATTAATTGAGTAGGATTGAAGGTGTGAAAGTTGAAATTGACAAAGTAACTAAGAATATAAACCATGAACATAATAAGTTTATGAACCCAACTTAGCGCATCTATGTGTATTTACCAATTCATCTGATCTCGTGAACCTAGTTGTATCAAGCGTAAAACTCGACAAGTCTGTTACTACCTTGAGAAGAATTATGCGGCTAGGTTGACCAAAGTACAATCAAGAATAGTTTACGAGTCTATTCTAGAACATTTAGCGGACACCAAGCACTGCTTAGGTCTAAGAACGGCCTTCAGAATATTTCATCATAATCCTTACAATATGTCAATATGACTTACAAATTCGTCGTTTGCACAGATCCGATGCTATTAGTATTCATATCCATAGGCCAGATCATTGTGTAAAGCCACTTTCCTTACATTGACCACTCTCTAAAAATTTTACACCAGGCGTGAGTTGAATTGTTAGTTCTTTTTTGTCAATTTCAACTTTCACACCTTCAATCCTACTCAATTAATCTTGTTAATTATCTTACTATCATAAATTATTTCACCACATTTTAACTGTCAGCTACTTTAATCACGTCATTGATTTCTTTATTCGTTTGATATCTTCGCTATAAACTTGTTCTGAACCAATTCACTAGTACAATCAACATTATATCTAACAGTATGACGAGTTAAATATCACTTCATTATTGTAAATCATATGTATTAATGTAGTAGTCTGATAAGGAACTAACTGTAAAGGAATATCTCTTAGCTTTGTTTTACCTTTTTCTTGTTCGTTAGAATATTTTAATATTAAAATAATGAATATTTTATTTTCTTAGGTAATTTAAAACAAAAATTAATACTTTTAATGGAATTAGTTATCATAGTGTATTGGAATCATGACAAATGAGATTAATGAAGACGACTTTTAGATTCGGAAAGAACCAACTGTTGAAACCTTTATCACTGGTCCAAATAATTGAATCTTAAACCTTTTTTTGCTTTACTAAACCCATCCATTATTATCACCATCAGCAGTAGCAGCAAAAGCAACACCGATGGTATAAAGTAGTGAGTTATTAAAACTTCATCCATATTATCGGTTATAACTATTTGCATTCTAAGTTAATAGTCAATTACAACGTAATTGTAATGAAGCATTTCTACATGAAGTATGTACTACACATAAAAGTTTCATAAGTAAAGTGTTCAGCCCAGAAAATTCAATTGTAACATATAAAATTTTTTTATAAAAGTATAATGTCCATTGGAGAGTTATTGAGTACCTATTTTCAAATAATCGACATCTTGAATATATTTTCTATTGTTTGTACGAGATATATAACAAAATGTAGGCTTATATATATACTGAAACATAAGATATGATACTCTCCTATTCATGTCATGCGTAGAATACTTCATTGATAGATTAAATAGGAATGAATAAAAACGGAATGTAATAAGTTTTCAACAGAATAACTATACAACTTCTATATTCACTTCAACAGAATTAGCTTAATTAGGTATATTGCAAAAGGATTGGAAACCATATAGCTTCTAAATTCTAAGTAATGTCATCTAGTGAGCATTAAAGTAGAAGATTGTTAGGTAATCAGTTGAAATAATTTTAGATTCTATATCACTGAACTGGATGTGTGACAGTTACTCACGAATGGTAATGTATAATGTCATACCATATGTCACAAATGAATTAAAGTTAGAAACAGTTACCATCGTAATAAACTTCACTTATTTGAAACCTTATTGTTTTTGTACTTAATTCTATACTAAGGTTATGAATGGTCATTGTTAAGTAGACGCATACAACGATAAAACAACTATCTTAACCCAATTCTCAATGGTTGTTCAACTTAAATCAATTCGATAATATCAAATTCAAATTCAATAAACTTCACAACAATTAATTTAGCAATGAATGATTAATTAGTAAGAATAAGTTATCTTTAAGAATAATTATTAGTTTAACTTACTATTATGTCCACGTTGTTTACAGTCTACAGGTGAATAAAGTGGAACTATATCTGTAGAGAAATGAAAATCATTTGAAATAGTTAACATAACTATTCAATTACTGTTTCACTACCTATCATTCGTATAGAACGATTTACTGAAGGTGTTTCATTTTTATGAGTAGTATAAGCAAACCAATGAACATTAAACCAATGAGTTAAACTATACAAATCGTATATAACTTACCATATCAAATACAAGTAAGTAAATATATAACGAACTAAAAATAAACGCTAAAGGTTCTACATCTTCTGAAAACATATTGCACAATAGGCAGACAACATGAATTATGATGATTACGTTAAATGAAGAAGAATGATCATTTGATTTTGTTATTATATGGATAGAAACGATATTATTTGTACTATAAATTGATCATATTCTCATCATGTTATTTAATTTACCTTAATAATATATACTACTTATATACTCGATGTAAACAAGTAGTATACATGACATTTAATTTATTGCATAAACATTTTGAGCTAAATAACTTAGGTTTATGTTACAAATAGTTAATTGGAGAGGTTTAAAATGTAGATCATAATCATTTACTAGATAAATAATCACTTGAACTTACATGAACAATATTGAATTCCTTTACCAATTGAAGCACTTGAACCTCCTAAATTAAATGAAATTTAACTCATAGGTTATGTAGTTAATCACAGATTGATAGTATTAGCAACAGCAAGCTATGCATTACATCAATAATAGGAAATAATGCATTAAATCATAGTCTTCTGCTTTTTAAATTACTTTGCTGTTGATAATCATGAATAGTGTTACATCTTTTCCATTAGATACACCACTTTCTATTACCTCTTAAGCTACTATCATCACTCAAACTCCAGAAGAATTAAGCATCCATTGTTTGGTATCACAATTACTAAGAATTTTGATCGGGTTATGGATTGTTATTTTAAATCAGGATCATAATAATCAAAATCAGGCTTAGTAACCGAAAAAGAAGTCACTAAGCTTATAAGTTGGCTAGAAAAGTCACAGTTACAAGCTCTATGTTGTAACTGTTAAATCTATGAACCTACTATATTGTATTCTTTTATATGAATTAAAACAAACGACACACTTGTACATCTTACAAACACTTAATTTACATAGAATTATGTTGGCGACTACAACATTTTATGACTGCCTGTACTCATTAGAACTTAAAACTGAGTTGCTTTGGTTCGAGTTCCAAATAAAACAAATTATGCGACTTAAATTTCACTTATCAGTCATAGAACAATTTTAATAACCTTTAGTAGTTTTCATTAATTTTTAAACAAAGCGATTCTTTTAAGGATAAATCTGATTACTTTAACTAACAGTTAAAACAAAAACGTTTCATACAAGTCTTTCAATTCTTAAGTCTTAGTAAGGCAAGTATAACAAGTGTAGCAGAATCATTCATTAATTCATTTCACGTCGCAGTTTCTCATTAGTTAAATACAACCTGAATTGAATTATAATCCTAAACGGTTAAGAATACTTTATGTCAGAAACAAAACTTCTAGAATATTCAGTTGATAAGTAGTAGTGAATCAGTTAGAAGAATACAACAATTGGATAGAATGATTATTTTTGTGGAGATTGGTATTTCTTTTACTTGATCTTAATGAAACCTAAAGTCATTAGGGTAAAGATGGTTGACCACTGTTTCTAAATACATTCAGAAATTTAGTTTAAATCGTGTTATGTCAAATGCATGGGCTCTATCTTTCTTACACTTTGCTAAAGTAGCCACCATAAAACGATTTAAATCAAATTTCAGAGTGGTGAGATAAACTGTAGAAAGTTTTGATTCGCCCAAGTGAATCTAGTTTTCTTAAGACTCGTTTACGTAATATCTTTGGCAGTAGTTTCTGGTTTTTCTTTTCTGAGCCATTGTATTACCTATATTTATTATTACACAACTTATAACACCTATCTTCTTAACTTGGTATCTACGCTAT
The DNA here is from genome assembly GCA_034768735.1 of Schistosoma mekongi. NCBI lineage: Eukaryota > Metazoa > Platyhelminthes > Trematoda > Strigeidida > Schistosomatidae > Schistosoma > Schistosoma mekongi. The sequence continues at coordinate 82,683,321 of CM068306.1, read as the reverse complement.
CTTCAGTTATTTTTTTGACATTTCTAAAATGTTCTCATGGTTAGTCTGTGAGTAAACAACTGTATTATTGGAGCTTTAATTCTTATTCAATTAGTATTTCCTTCTAATTGATTGATGTCTACATATCAAGTTAAAATTCGTCAAGTCTTTCTGGCCTTAACTGTGTATAACCATTCTACGTCTTAATGATAATAATTCAATCTAGGTTGCATGCAGCTGATGAGGAACTGGGAAGTGAAATGAAATGAATGAATTATTTTGATTAAGTGTTGTTCTCATCTTAATAAAACAATATGTGTGTTAATAAATACAGATTAAAGTTGAATGTTTTAAAGATTATTCCTAAACTATGATCAAATTCAAATGAAAGTTGATTGATCCAACATCTTTATTATGAATGCAACCTAATGAATTGCAACCACCGGTGAATACATAAGCTAATAATTACTGATATATCAAGGAATATAGCATGTATAGCTGTAAGAAACAATGAATAGTTCATTTACATTTAAGGGTTATCAAGTCGAGTTAAGGTTATGCAATAATAGATAAGTCACATATCTATAGAAAATGATTAGTCTAAGTTTATTTGATTTAATAAATCACAGATTGATGTTGGCAGGGTACCATTGACAACAAGGGAGCACTGGACAGCTGTTTCGTTCTAGTGTGGAACCCCTCAGAAGTAAGCACTTACGATTCCGCACCAGGGGCTTCAGGTTGACACGAACGTCTAACCATCTGCACCACTGGGTCGGCATCCAATCGTAGAATTCCCACTTCCATCAATTTGTCAATGGTACCCTGCCAATATCAATCTGTGATATATCCAATCAAATAAAATAACCAATCTCTACAAAAATAACCATCCCAATTTAATCTAAGTTTATTGAATGTCAAGTTGTTTACATTGAACTTTCATATCAACCCCTGACCATTAAATGATATCCTGAATGAACACATCTAGTGATTATGTTAACGAAGATGGATATATTTTCACTGGATAAGATATTTTTGTCTTAGAAAATAAACAGTTTATTACTTACCATTTTATGCAATCAAGGTTAATGAATTACAGAATTCAGCAAAATTTCAATTTCATTTGATGACATAATAAAAGTGAATAGGTTATTACAGAACTTACTTAATATACTGCTGCCTAAAATTCAAAGTATATTAATAATGATTAAACTAGTAATGAAATGTATAACAGCATCATTTTAACAACTTGATGATTTTCATTAAACTGCTAAATTGTACGATCTGTGGAAAAGTATCAAATTACTTAGATAATCAAGACTGATTGAATAAGTAAGAAGAAGGTTTAACTTGTCGAAAACTGATGAGTACTTTTTATGAATTACAAATGTTTACATGAAGTATTGATGAAGAAGATTTTAAGTTTATGCTACTGTGAAGTTATTAAACTAGAAGGAAATAACTATTCATTACAAATTACAGTATAGGGGGGGTTCACCAGGTAATGTCTATCCTCAATGAAATCTATCTTCAACATACTCTTTTTTTTTGTAAACATATTAATAAACAATATACCTGTTAAAGAGTGTATTTCATTTTGAGATGGTGAAGATTCGCAGCTCAGGAAAGTGGAACCAATTCGTAATGAATTAACTGTGCACAGTTTAAAAGATACATTTGAGTTTGTAGAAGAAAACAGACAAAGTGAATATATGTCCAATAAATGTATGATCACCCGTGATATAGATCATAATTGTTGATTAATATTCCCCTTAGAGGAAACTATTGATATCATTCTATATTCAGAAGATATATACACACCTAAGTTACAACTTAAACATTTACTAAGAGCGCATACTCACGATGTACAGTTTTCATTGAATAAAGAGTTGTGCTATCAAATAGATAGCGCGGATATGGACAGTCCGGTCGGAAAAAATGTTTTTGACAGTCTGTAGAGTATAGAACTAATGCTTATTATCATGTGACCTGCATTTTACTTAAAGTATGTTGATAATCCGTTCATTTTATGTAATCATATCAATTATGCAAACAAGCTACAAGGAGTATTCTAATATTAAATATAACAGAATGTGAAAAGATGCTGTATTCTAGACAATAGACTAAGCGTCTTACGCTGATGTGATAGCACTTCCTAGTAATATACCAATAGAGAAGTACTATCTACCACAAAGCTCATAGCTTAACTCAATTAAGAATATAAAATGTATAAAATGGCTACCATCCTCTCAAGTTAACTAAAGAGAAGTATTTTAGCGAGTTACATACAAAGAAAGAAATCAAGAAACCTGATCTTTTAGAAAGTCCTACCATTTTGAAGAAAATAAATCAAGGATAGAAAAGATTCGTATATAACACATTTCTTGTATCCTCACTAGTACTAGCACATGGCATTCACAGATCAAAGTAGACAAGTATTCATTCAGCGTCATTTTCAACCAAGCTTACAAGTTTACATAGATAAGCAGAAGAAAGTTTATTAAAAGGGAAAAGATTCAAGCAATCCACACATTCTAATGTACATATTCCTGAAGACTTTTATTTCAGAAATAGGAATAATCATCACCTGTTTGACATACAATACATGGTTAATGCAATGGGTTCAACCAAAATATTCATCATTTAGATCACTTCCATTTTGTTAAAACTTCCGAGGACTATGAAATCTACAAGATTAGTACCTGACTTATGGATTCATAAAGTCTGTTGTCGACAATCAACTGTCTTGTTAACTAATTAATATTTATCTTTCATAGACTTCAGTTGAATTGTCTGTCTTATTATGCTATATTTCCAATTTATTTTTCATCGTATTACATAACAGCTTTACATAACTGTCCTTAGCGTTATTCACAAAAAAACATTTAATAAAGACTTTTGATCATCATCATACTGTTACTCTTCTTAAACAATTTCAATGATCTTTGATGTTACGTCATTCTTTAAAAGGCATGTTTATCTTATTCTCACTAAAGGAAGGTGAAAAACTTCCAGAATTGTGTTTTAGAAAACCAATTCACTTATTCTAGACGACAGTAATGTAAACATCACATTTATATTATTGTTACGTTCCTCTTACTCTATCCTCCCGTTTAGTATATTTGCTGTTATTATATTGTCTCTTACTATGGACTACAGTTAATTAGTTGTGTACAAGTTAACCCCTCCATTCACTGCCACAAACTCTATTGTTTCGTATTAGTGTAAAATCCTTAATTGGTTTGCTTTGTGGTCTGATTTTGTATATATTCGAAGGCATGATTGAAATACAATACGATTTAATTGGATTGGATTGCGTTGTGTCAGTTTGGCTCATAAATCGTTTTTTTTTCTATTCCACCTTTGGGGACTTGCAGTCGCGAGGCAGAGGTGTCTGTATACTGATTGGCCATTATCAAAGACATTGTGTATATTTTCACAATACATAACAGTATGCAACTGATGATAAACTACGAACTACAATGTAATTATATCATTGTATAAATTTATGACTGGAAATAATGAAGGAAGCATTAGGTGAATAATTTATAGGCTGGTGAGTTTATGCAAAAAGGATTCAGTATCATTCATTGTTGATGATGTTATCTGGTAAGACAATCACAGGAATGTGAATAAACTATTCAACTCAGAGACTGTAATTTCATCATAAACAGCTTGTTTCTTGTTTTACTAATAGGGACTTTCAAAATTCATAGCTATTAATAATGAAAAGATATATAAGTATAATTTGATGAGGTATTCAGATTAACTTACTATCATCATCTTTAAAATGAGAGAATTAAAAGAAGAATGATATTTGTAATAAAATTATGTAGTTGTTGTTTAATACTCATAATGGGTTATAATGATTAGTACAAAAGCTGTTTAATAAACAACAGAAGCCTATTATGAATTGTATAACTAATGATAGCTAGGAATAGTTGAAGAGTTATCTTGTACTTGACTGTAACTTATTTAAACCATTGAATTTGTAGGTTATAGTTCTGTCTGTAGTCAGTTTAGTATACTAATAGACACTATTCAACACGATTGGTGAATAACTATCACACGTCTGAACACCATCTGTTAACGGGACACAGTAGAGAAACGGATGTACTACTTGGAGTGTGTAATTAATGTAAATATGCCTATTGCCAGTATTGTACATTTCAAAAATTCACATCTAGGATGAATTTCAGCTCGATATCCACAGAGGTGAACGATTGGATAACAGCTTATTAGTCTAGAGTTTAAATGCAATTGGATGAAGACTAGAATTTCTTCTATAAATCTGAAGTGAGTGCAGCTTTGCAAAGCCCTACTCTATAATGAAACATATATCCAATACCTTTATGTTTTCAATGATTTGTAACTGAAGTTAACAACCTTCACGCTATTCTATAATAACAGGAAGAATGCAGAGTAGCAAAAATACCTACTAAATCAATTTTATTTCCAAAGTAAATACCTGCATAGCATAAGAAATATATACAACAATCTTAACATGAAAGTGATTATACGAAAAATAGGTTGTGGATTTGAAGTTTATTCCTTCAGTTGTTTTATCATAGTATGTATAAGTAAATTCATAGCTCAACTACACTGTTGGTTGGCTTTAAAAATATACTACTTAAAAAATCTCCCATATAACACTTATGTAAGTAGCTGAAACCGTGAAAAATTTTTACAAAATTGGAGTGATTTGGTTATATCGGAGAAAAGAAATCAGAAATTACAATCTTCCAAGTCTATTCTTTGTGCTATTTGGATTCATACAGCTAAGCTGTGTCTGGAAAATATTCAGTAGATATGATAAATATCAGGCTGTAAGCATATATTATACTTCGAATTTCCTATTACTAATTGTTTCAGTACATGATATATAAAATCCATTGTTTCAACTCAATAAATATCTTGGCCTTAACTCTCATTCGTCTGTTTACTTGTTCTCTCTGTTCATTGCTCTGATGAGGCCTTAGTCATTAAGGTGTCATTCCAGCCAATTGACGTTTTTTTAATTATAACAGGTCGCAGTCACAGCACAATTCCAACTGGCTCGTTTGGCCCGGCTATTGTAAGGCACTTTGAGGGCCTCTCTCGCACATTAAATATATATATATATATATATATATATATATATATACGATTCAATGTCTGCATAAAGTGGAGCAAATTAAATTCACTTGAAATAAGTTTCCTTAACAATTTTACACTGATTTAGATTGCATACTTCAATCAATCAATCAATAATTGCCTGTTATCCCGTGTGAAGCATAAGCTGCCGACCAGCATTTTCCAACCAAATCTATTCTGGGCTTTCCATACCATCTCTTCCCAAGTATTTTTCATTCACATTATGTCGGTCTCCAATCCCCGACTCAATGTGTTCCTGGGTTTTCCTCTTTTTTGGCCTTTAGGATTCCAAATTAGTGATTATCTTGTGACACAAAGTGATGATTTCCTCAATGTGTGTTCTATCCACCTCCAGCATCTTTTCCTAATTCCTTTCTTTGCTGGAAGTTGTTTTGTTGTCTGCCATAGACGGTTGTTGTTGATGGTATCTGGCCAACAAATCCGAAGAATCTTGCGCAGACAGTTGTTTATAAATACTTATATCTTTTGAAGGATACTTTTCGTAGTTCTCCAAGTTTCATCTCCATACAACAGATCTGTCTTCACATTTGTATTGAAAATTCAGACTTCAATGTTGTCTGATAATTGGTCTCAGTTCCAGGTGATTTTTAGTTGTAGAAATGCTGCACTTATCTTTCCGATCCGTCCATTCACATCTGCATCAGTCCGTATTTGTTAATCGATGATGCTGCCCAAGTAGGTGAAGATTTCAACATCTCCCAGAATTTCTCCGTCAAGTTTGATTGGGTTAGTATTTGTTGTTTTGTATCGTAGGATATTGCTTTACCCTTTGTGCATGTTAAGGCCTACTGCTGCCGAAGCTGCTGCTACATTGTTTGTCTTCATCTGCATTTGATACTGTATGTGGGATAGAAGAGCTAGTTTTGTCATCTACAAAGTCCAAATTATCTACTAGCATACATTTTGTCCACTGTAATCCTAAATCTCCTTGGGATGTTGCAGTCTTCATGATGCAGTCAACTGCCAGCAGAAAGAGGAAGGGCGATTAAATAATTATATCTATATTATTACAAGTCTTTGATAACAAATAACAAAATGATCTATGAAATCATTAGCTATCAGTTTTACTTATATGCAGGCTAATATAAACATTAATTCATGAAATAGGATTATCGACTGATGGGAACGCATAAATGGGATGAAATGTAATAGAGTAATCTATTCTAAATCCTTTGTCTTCTTCATAGTAATTCCGACCATTTTCAATGAAAAAAACTTTCGTATGAATCAACTAATATAGAGAAATGACTGACTGTTCATGAGATAACTGTAAGTCATTACAAACTATACTTATATCATTCATGAATTATAAGAAGTGACTAGTTATTTCAAATAAAGGTGTTATATGCAAACATTGAAAGGTATATTTGTTTTTGTAAAGTTGAAAAAGTGACTAACGTTAAAATTAAAACCAAAGTTATAACTCATTTAGAAAGCATCAGTTAGATGTATCTTTTGAAGACCAGTACTAATATTTACATTGAAATTCAAATGAAATACATATCGATCTAAACTTTGATGCCATTATTCATTGAATAAATTTAGGTAATATAACTAGTAACTACCTCATTCTGGCTAGTATATATATAAACTTTGTAACCCAGTGCATAGCATAACGGTGTTTGTAACAATAATATTCTAGGTTCAAGTTTCAAAAGAAGTTATATCAACGAATCAATTGTTAAATAGGATATAAAGTGTATATTGAACTCCACTAATAGACATAAATCAACTATATTAAATAATAGTATGGATTTAATCTTCACAGGATGTATATATGGTAAAAACGAAGAATATGAATGTAGGAACAAATGTATTCAAATGAGATGATACCTTCAATTATTTATGTGATATGATTTTTTACTTCATTAATCATCAAGGTTTATTAAAATGTAAATATAATGAAAGATACATAGGATCTTATAGATATTCTCTGAATTGAAGTGATAATTTCCTATTACTTTAATTATGCTTCAACTTATCTATATGATACATTGTAAAAATATTCCTTAAATAATTAAATATTCAATGTTCACATTCATTCAGAATAATGCAGTAGATAAAAGTTGATAGATCAGTGGAAAACACCAGTATACAACACACATAACAATAAAAGAAAAACAAAATGAACTTACTTCCATCTATAAACAAAAGAGTTTAATGTAAACAATTAAAGTGATGCATATACTCATAGTGTATGCAGGTTATTCTACTCAAGAATTTCAATTAAACAAAAAAATAGAATTATAATATTGAATTCATTGAATGTTTCGTTGTATTCCCCTTCATCAGCTACATACAAAATAGTTAGTTTTAAGTAGTATATTTTATTAATAGAACTGTATTTTGATGATATGCATTATGCATCAAGAAATAGACATATTAGTAAGGATGATGATGAAATAAAAAATTTATGAATGAAGTATATACAAACGATTGAAATGATAGTTCTGAATATTATTTGGGGTGTAATTAGGATACGCTTATTCTAATTACATATATGTCTGTCGCAAAAGTGTGGCTATCTGGATACAGTAGCCTAATGGTGAATGTGATGGCACTTGGCACGTATCGGAATGAGTTTGAATCACAGTGTAAACGTCAACATTGGGATGCTGGTATATCTAGCCGATGAGTCGCAAATACGACGAAACTTTCGTCCTCGATTCCGCTTGTCAGTCACAATAGAACCTAAATATAAATTATCTGAGTTGGTTTAATTCAGCTGTGTAAAACACCAAATGATTCATTAATCATGTAAATTGATAAAGCGTTAGATAAGAATGAAAATAGTTTTTAGAACAATGACAATTTAGTTGCATATCTGAATAGCTAATTTATATCACAATTTTAGTTAATTGGATTCGTCACAAACTGATGTTAGCATGTTACCATTCAAAACCAGTGAGCATTGGACAGCTGTTTTGTCTTAGTACAAGACCTCTTAGCGGTGAACCCTAGCTGTGAACCCTAGATTATGTAATTGAGAACTAAGCAATATATCTAATGATTTCACTATAAACTGTGAATATTATCATTCCGACTTTATTTAAAATCATTGTTTAACATCATGTTAATAGAATAGAGGCGTTCTATCCAATAGTAATAATTTGATTTGTACAGTGATTATCCTAGGAATGAATACTCCAATAGTTTTGATTTAAATAGTTCATACTGCCTTAGAAACGATCATTCTAGTTTATTGATATTAAGAAAACTCACCAGTTTTATTACTCCCTGAAATGTTTATTAAGTTTTATTAAATTTAAGAGGTTTTGTGGAGATAATTACTAAGTTAAGTTGGCTAAATTTATCACGAATTGATGCCGGTGGCATTGGAAACAAGGCATTACTAGAAAGCTGTTTTGTTTGAGCAGAGGACTCTTTAGTAATGTGTACCCACGGTTCCGCCAGAAATATTAAACCCACGGTCTTTATGTTGAAGAACACCTAACCCTCTGCACTACTGGGCCTGTAGGCGTCCAGTGTTAAAATTAACACTTTAGTCAGTTTATGATATAGAGCGATGATCGTCCATTGTCATCAATGATAGCTGTCTTACTCTCAATAAGTCTGGAATCCACCATTCACGACTCGTGGAAAGTAGTAATTTTACCACTCGATTCCGCTTAGTGATACAAAGGGGTGTTTGTGTTCGCCAACTTAAAGGCTCTTTGTTATTTTTCCCTGATGTAGTCAGTTGTACGCACAACCAAAGAGTCTCATGCTGGGACGAAACATCTGTCCATTGCTGCCTGGTTTTCCATGGTATCCTACCAATTTTTGACAAGCCAATCATCTAACATTAAGTGTTATACTGATTAAAAATGTGATCATTATAATTCGACGATATATGCTATTTAACATTGATTGGTAAGCAAGCTGTTTCAACAGTATCAAAGATAGGATAACCTCTCTATTCTATGATACATAACAACAATTAAACTAAACACTAAACAGTTACACTATTGATTAGGTCATGACTGTGTTTCCAAGACACTTGGTTACTTTACTGTATAGTAATAATTAAGAAATGGTAGAAATAATTCATAATCTTTTCAGAATCAAATGAAACATTTCAAGATCTTTATTACATTTATCGTCAACTTAATTTAATATTGACTGTTGGATATGAATTGATACACTTAGTCCACTATACACTTTATATTTTATGAAAGCACTGCAACATATTTTTTCTGCCGTACGTATATCACATCTAAATTCCTTCTTCATCTTCATGTTAGAAAATACTATATCCACGTAATAAATACACAACTGTCAAGGTGTAACTCTAAGTTTAAGACGTTTCATTAAGCAGCTGGTTTAAACAGTACACCACCGAATTTGATTTAAGCGATTATATAGTATCAATCTATCATGTTACCAAAGGCATAAATTTGTACTTTATAAATATGTATAAAATGCATCGATTTCAACATAACGAATAGTTAAGTAATCAAATGGTTATTATGTTAAGTAAAATAAAGAACGATAAGTGTTGTCAATTTGTCAACATACGTTGTTCATCCTCTGAAATGTTCCAGTAAAATCAACATAAACAAGTTTACATAGTGTTATGATGTGACAATAGAATGCATGTAAGAATCCAGAATGATTTGTTGCTATTAAAAGGGATTAGTAATTAGCTTATGTCTAGTCAACATGAAATATAGACATAAATACAATTATACAGTTACGATTGGAAATCAAAGGCTTATAACTTTTACTAGTAGTCAAACTATTAAACTCTATTGATAAATAAGTAAAAAGACTATATATATTCATGTTTACCAAATGTATTCTATTTTGTATAATGATGTTGGTAGGGTACGATTGAAAACCAATGAACACTTGACAGTTGTTTCATCCTAATATGCGACTCCTCAGCAGTGTATAACCAAGACTCTGCCTCAGAGGCTTCAGGTTGGTGAACCCCTAACCCTCTATACCACTGAGCTGGCATCCAGTGATAGAATTCCTATTTCCATCGTCACGCTATAAATCATAAATCAGTGGTACATAGGATTAAGCGTTTGACAAAATGAAACATCTGTGTCGGAGTCTAGGGTGCTCACTACTGCGACGTCCCATACTAGGGTCAAAACAGCTGTCCAGTTCTCCATAGTGTTCAATGATACCCAATCATTATCTGTATGTCTTCGTTGAATGTGCTATGCAACAGTATGACAATATTCTTTATCTTCCTAAATAAACAACACTGTATTTTAGACTGTCAAGTGTATTCTTAAATGGTTACCACTTAAAATTAATGTGAATATTTTTATAGCGTACAAACAATTTGATTTGATTTTTTGTGATAATCGATGATTATAACATTTATGTTCTGTGATAATCAGATGACAATTCGTAATTAATTTCGACGATAACCAATAAATTGGTTGAGTTACTAACTTTATTCCTCTCAATTCCGGCAATTTAATATGAGTTAATCTACTTTAACTTTCATAGTCAACACCAACCACTTTCCACATAGCCATATTAATGTGGTGGAAAAAAAACACATAAATGATTGAACTTACTTGTATAGCTAGATCCTGAAAAACATAACAGGAGAGAAAATGCATTTTAGATATGCTTATATAATCATATTTTATCTACAGATCATAACATATATGATGTTTAAAATGTAATGTATTCATTTACAATTTCACTTCTAAAGTTTTTTTCAAAGAAAACTTCAGGTTGTACATGTTAGCCAAATTTACTCAACTGCATGACTAAAATGGATTTTATTAAGAGGATAATTGATTTTCATACATTCTACAGTGTTTGATAAGTCGATTTAATTTTGAAACTGTTGACGTTCAACTAATGAGATTGTATTTTTATTCCTAATGATTGATGACAGCGTTATTTTACTTTACATAGGCAACTAGTATTTTCAATTAGGTATAGTTCCTGTATGTGAAAAGATATCTGTAATGCGGCCTTTTTGAAATCTTGGGCTATCACTTTATACAAGATACCTCAACAAGTTACTTTTTCATCTTTTGTTTTGTTTTAATTGCCCAATCATGTCCTAATATCGGATTGCGTACTCATGCACTTTTAAAAATGTCTACAATTTATCGTGAGTAATCCAGTTATATATAAGCATAAACATCATGGTTACTGGTAACAAGGGTTACTTAATAAACTCGGGAATATAAACATAGAAAGCTGAATAATCAACTAGCTGAATTCCTATTTCACTGTAAGGTAAAAATATACATTGTACAAAGGAAAGTTCTCCACTCATTTTTTAATGAAAGTTTGTGACTCAAGGTGCTGTTCTTTCCCTTTAATTTTCTCATTTTTCTCAAATAACTTGCACACTTCTATGAAAAATACCTCTTTTAAATACAATGATGATCATACTATTTGTATGCTAGTTTTTTCTTTCTTAAACTGTTGTGAAATGTACTGTTTCTTTGCGAACGTTGAAAGACGGTCTAGTTTCAATGGTTTTCAACTGAGTCCCTCGTAATAACAAGCAGTCAATTTCAGTTTTAGATATACAAAACGACCTAAATGCTCTTGTGAATTCACACTACGCTTTCGAAATTGGAGACTCTACAATTAAGACTACATCGAATGTTACTTATCTTGTGGTATTTTTTGCTTCTGATCCATCTCGGACTTGGTATGTTTTGCTATAATCAAATAGGGTTTTATCGTTTAATATACTAATTGAAGTAATTACGTAGTTTTGGTGTTACTAAGGTCTTGCTTTTGTTGACATATATATATAAATATTTATCATTTTCCAGATGAGTATATGGAGAAAGAATAACTTGTTGAGACACTGTATGCTGAAAATTCATATGCTACTCAACATACTACTGAAAAATGCTATTATTATTATTATTAATTTGTATGAAAAAACATCAAGAACGTGTAACATTAGGTTTATATCGTTCTTACTATTAAAGATAAAGTCATTTTCAAACTTTACATTTACTGATTAATTTTATGTTTACTAAGCTGATTAGAATTTGGTTGCTGTAACTGGATATTTAGTCTATGCTTTTAATGTCGTAACCTGAGTCTGTGGTCAATATAAAAGTCAAAATTTTCAACACAAATGTGAAGACAGTCCTGTTGTATGGAGCTGAAACTTGGAGAACTACAAAAAGTACCCTACAGAAGTTACAAGTATTTATAAACAACTGCCTGCGTAGGATTCTTCGGATATGTTGGCCAGATACCATCAACAACAACCTGTTGTGGCAGAGAACTAATCAACTTCCAGTTGAGGAAGAAATTAGGAAAAGACGCTGGAGATGGATTGGACACACACTGAGGAAACCATCAAATTGTGTCACAAGACAAGCACTGACTTGGAATCCTAAAGGCCACAGAAACAGAGGAAGGCCCAAGAACACATTGCGTCGGGAATTGGAAACAGACATGAAGAGAATGAACAGCACTTGGGAAGAGCTAGAACGGAAAGCCCAGGACAGAGTTGGCTGGAGAATGCTGGTGGGCGGTCTATGCTCCACTTGGAGTAACAGGCATTGATTGATTGATTGATTGAGTCATTTAATCGTTGTGTTGAAATAAACAGTGGTGTTTGAAAAGAGTCGAAAACATTTAACAAGACGACAAAATAATCAAGAAGAAATACATTTCAGTGAAAAATAAATATAGATATATTCATTCGACTAGGAATTCCTTCAATCTAATAACGAACGTGAAGGAAGACCACAGGAGGAAGTTCACTGGCTTTTTTTTGAGCAGTATATAACAGTGACTTAAACCACTGAATTCCACCGTATCTAGGGACACAGCAACAGGTTGTGATGGATTGGCAGACAGCAGTCATTTCATACAACGACAATGTCATGAATTACCCACCTATCCGCCTTCATTCATTCTGATCGACTACGTCAACTCAAAAATGTGAACCATTAGATTCTCTTGAGAAGCGGCTTGTTGATGGCTCTGTGGATCATAAATATGATTAAATGTTGCTTACATTTATCCGGTGATTTTTATATAGTTATTTTAATTTCCTCCTCACATGACTAAGTTTATAGTATAATAGTTGTGTACCGTCTTTGTAATTGTCTAATAAATTAGAACTGTTGATGGAATATTGACCTGAATTCCAGGCTTCGAATAATTCTCCGAATTTCGTCGTTTTCTTTGACTAAAATCCCCAACTGTCCCAAGTCAGATTTGTGTTTATAATTATTCATATTTATTATTATAACAGAAGATAAGTTAAGGAGCTTGACGATTAAATGACGTTCTTGTTGGTGAAGATAATAGATCAGTCACTTTGTCTAATGTGATGTTTGTCACAATTGTCAAACAACAAACATTTGGTTCGTTTTTTCGTCATTATATCCTTTATTTTACGTAAAACAGTATATAGTGAACTTGTTGGCTTGTACACTACATTTATTCTTAACAGCCTCAATAGTCTGGTTGTAATTTATAATATGTTCCTCACATATATAGTAGAGGAGAAATTGCTTTATTAGATTAGATCCATCATAAAAGTAACTTTTATGTACGTACGTACGTACGTATAATCAACATAGAACCTGGCACATGTGTGCATTGGTTCAAGTTACCATACATCCATGGCACCACAGGATTCACACCACCACCATTAGTAGAAGTTACTTCAATAAATTAAAATAATAATAGTAACAAGGAGTGTGAACATATAGAATATAGTTCAGAAAGTTCGGAAAGAAAGTTATGGAATAATTTTAACCTCATGAATTAAGGGAGGACAATGAGTAAACACATCTGCATTATTGTGACCGATTCTGGGCGATGTCACTCAGTGTTTCTAGCCACTGGTTACGGTAATCACTAGCATCCCATCCAGGTAGCCTGCAGCTACCGACACGACTCAAACCGGCAGTCAGTGACTTCATGGACTGATGCCATGTTGTAGTTTGGCCGCCTCTAACCCTCTTCCATCATATTCTTATATCAGCCAACATTGCGCGTCGAGGAAGACGGTGGTTGGGCATAAGCAACACATGTCCCAACCACCTCAGTCGATGAAGATTCACAACCCCATCGACTGATTAACCACATTTGCCTAACACCCGTCATCTAACCTTGTTATTACTCACTCGGTGATCCCAGCTAACGCGAGCGATGTTTCGTAGACATCGATGGTCAAAAATTAATTAACCTTCGAGTGTCATCTACCCTTAATGGCCACGTCTTACACCTATACAGTAAGACAGGGTGAACTGTTGCGCAGCACACCCTCTCTTTCGTTGAGAAACGAATATCTCGTCTACGCCATTGGTGACGTAAGTTGGCAAAAGCCAGACGAGTTTTTTAAATTCGTTCTGAGATTTCATCAGAGACCAACCCATTAGCGCTAATCAGACTTCCAAGACAAGTGAAGCGGTCGACGTGCCCAACTACTTCACTTTCCATCTTTAGTTAGTTATTTATGTAAAAACAATAAGATTTCTAAATAATTTACAGACAAAAATACAATAAATGAACTTACTTCCATCTGCGGAAATAAACAAAGTCAAATAAGAACATTATTATTAATTATAAAACTGAATTCAATAGAAATGATATGCTATAATTAAGTTGACATAAATTAACAAAGGTCCCATACCTACTATTTTAAGATGACTAAACTTCTCACTAGATTCAAACTCAAATAAATCTAGTTCCATAATCTATAAACCACACCATCAACCTACTGTACTTTGACTGATTGAATGCCGGGCAGAGATATTTCCATTGATTTATCATTAAGTAGTAATCATTGTAATGTTTATTTAGTCTTTTATAGTTTTAATAGAATTATATTAAGACTGAATCCTTCATGAAGTATAATTTCTCTGAGGACTGCAAGTTCATCTTGATAATGTATATCAAATAACATGAATTCTAGGTCCCAGAATTTCTACAAACTCTTCGCAAACCACTTTCTAATCTAACAAACATTTAATTGTATAAATGAAATAGATTCAAATATAGTATGAATCTTAGGAATTCATCTTAT
Source organism: Schistosoma mekongi (assembly GCA_034768735.1). Lineage (NCBI taxonomy): Eukaryota > Metazoa > Platyhelminthes > Trematoda > Strigeidida > Schistosomatidae > Schistosoma > Schistosoma mekongi. Next base: position 82,668,188 of record CM068306.1, on the reverse strand, counting down.
TAAATGGAAAGTAATCAATGAAGCATTTCTCACAATAACATTTGCTACTATGTATGACATAGGACTCTCAAGATAATTTTCCAAAAGATTTCGTGTAAGGTAAATATGGTTTCCCATACTTATGTATTTTAATAAATATTTCAGTAGTACATAATGCATGCAAACAAGTAATTTGTTATCTTCACTTAAAACTAATAAAAGAGAATTAACTGTTTCACTACTACCACATTCAACAGCAGTGTATATTTGAATCAACTAACTTTTAAGTTGAGAAAGATTTGTAAAAATTGGTTTTTCTTAATTTTTTTAAATGTTAAGCTTAGAATGATCACTATTATGTATCACTGTAAACTAGATAGTACTGGACAACTGTTTTGTCTGTACATAGGAGGCATCAACAATGAACATCCTATTAGGAGTCTAACTCATAAATTTAATTTTAATATCAAGAATACGTCTGAATCAGACAACCATTGATCACCAGGAAGCACTGGACAGCCGTTTCGTGTTAGTACGAAACTCATCAGTGGCACGTATTTACGACTCATTTGGGGGGGGGTCGAACCGAGGACACTTTGGCTCCGCGGTGGACGATTTGCTAGTCATTTAACTTGTATGTACTTTAAGGTTAAATGTTTTTATAAAGGCATTAATGTCCTGTAATTTATGTAGCCCTCCATATATGTGTTCACGTGCGTGACTACTCATTTCCTTTACTATATTACTTTGGTTACGTATGCTAATCTGGCCTTTCTATTCTTTACAAGCCTTTAGTTGTTCTCTTCGTATTTTCCATGATAACGGTATTTAAGACAAAAGCATTTCAATATGATCTGTTATGTTTCTGGTTGGACTGCAGGCTGGGATGTTAGTACTTCTACCACTAAAGTAAACAATACTACTATTACCACCACTAAATCCTAATTGCATTACTTCGTGAATGTGATTTAGTCTACTAAGTTCTAATTGCTAACACTACTCTCTGGTATTCAACCGAGTCTAATTAAAAGTACTTGTTAATCATGTACTTCATATAGCATTCATATTTAAAATATAATAACAATCGGATTGTATAAACAACTTGTTTATGCCTTTCGTTAACTATTAAACAACAATTGGATTACTAGTAATAGAAAATTCTTGATTAACTGAAAATGTTAATGGATTTCAAATATTCAACGTACATTGATCATCTTCTGAATTGAAGTAAAAATATTACACAGATTTAAAATTAATTCTCATATCAAACAAACAACTCATAGTGAATCAATGTAAATCATTAAGAATCAATGATACTTGCACTTGAAATGTCTTTAGTGAATGCTTTACATGAATAGAATGGAAGTTGTAAACATTCATAACTTTATTATGTTGTATCTGGCTCACATTAACTTAGATTATAATCACTATACTAATCCATTAATAGTTATTAGTGAATAAAGTAAAACTGAAATAAAAATCATCATTCATCGTCTAATTAATTGTGAAATATACTTGTTTGTTATGTACAGATGTTATTCGTAGTATATATTCAATGTATACGACATAGGCTTTGTTCAACATTTCCAACCGATTTGTTTCTATTCATTTAGTGAATTAGTCAATCAATCAATCGATCAGTGCTTGTTACCTATCGTGGTGCATATAACTCTGGTCAACATTCATTAAACAACTCCCTTTTGGGTTCTCCTTTCCAGTTCTTTCTAAATGCTGTTCATTCTTTTTATATCGCTCTCCGATTTCCCACTTAACGTGTTCTTTGGTCTTCCTGTGTTTTTACAAATGGTCTTAAGGATTTCAAGTTAATGCTTGTATTGTGACGTAGTTTGGTGGATTCTCCAATTTGTGTCCTAATCATTAATAATGTTGTCAACTTATATCATCTTTATTTAATCACCATGGTAACAAAATATAAAAATACCTAAACTTACTCAGATAATTTGCTCCTGAAATGGAAACAACAGAAATTCAACACAATATCAAATTGTCAGTTATTCACAAACATCAAATAAATCTCAAAATATATAATTAAAATGTAATTAGATCTTCACTTTGATTTGTTACGGACTGAAATTGATCAGTCTCTGCTGCAATATGTGTAATCTGAGAGGGTTGCTTCGATAAGGCTGCAATTCATAAATATTATTTGAGTCCTGGATTCCGATTGCCAGTCACAATCTAACTCAAATAGTCTCATTATATATTTTGTCCTTTTTTATTCCAATTAACAAAATATATAATGTTTAATGTTTCCCAACTTTATTTAGTCTTTACTTTTGAAGAAGGTGGTTAACAGTCATTGTATTGATACAACTATATCATGCTTAGTTCAATAAACCGCCTTGGATAACTTCAACTTTCAAATAAATAATGTTTTGAAGGGGAGGGAATCTGGCAAGGGGGGTGCATAATTTCCTACAAAGATTGTAAGTACTTCTGCTGATGAGTGTTACCTGCTGGCTAACTCCAAACTACCTATCTATTTTCCAGTTAGAAAATTAACAACAGACTACATTATAATGAGTCTGATCAAGTAAGAAGTGATTTAAACGAAATATATAAGAAATGACACCATAAGTGGTGACAATAACCACTAAAATTCAAGGCCAACAGAACAAACTACTAATAACTTATGGAAAAAATTATATAGCTCATTATCATCAGAAATTTACACGAAAGAAGTTCTTCAGAATGATGATAAAATCACCACGACTAAACTATCAAGCTCATAGAATGCTGTATAATCAGAATGATCTTCATGAGCCTTAAATCATTTCTACAAAGTTAAAGTAATCAACAAAAATTAAAATTGTTGATTTGCTTTGAAAGTATCCGATGAAGACTATGAATAATCATGTGGTGCATTCATTATTTCTTATATGTCTTACTACGTTATTGACTTCAAATGTTTGTAATAAAGTATAGTATCACTTTTGATATCACGAACTGATATGAATCAGACAACCATTGATCACCTGGAAGCACTGGACATCTGTTTCGTCCTAGAATGGGATTCCTCAGCAGTCACTAATGAGCTGATATTAATTACAAATGTGGGGTTTGTGCAGATAGTTAACTGTTAATTTTGATATCAAAACTGACTAGTCCCTTAAGGTAATTCCTGGGGTTCTAGCGTGAAGACGTGACAGATGGAGCTCAACCGTATCGGGTGTGAAGCAGTTACCTACCAATGGAATTGATGAGGTCGAGCAACGTATCGCGAATCGACTGAATTGGAAATATCAGCTGTTAGGAACAGTGGTCCAATGGTAAGGCGTTTGCCGCGGAACCCCCATGGAATCGGGGAGGCGCACTGCTGAGGGGCCCTATATTAGGACAAAACAGCTGTCCGGTGCTTCCAGGTGACCAATGATTGTTTGATTCAGATCGATTCGTGATATCAAAATTGACAGTTAACTATCTCCACAAAGCTCCCAATCGTAAAGTATAGTAACAAATAAATATTAAAAGAATCATACAATATGAACTTACTTCCACCTAGAGAAATCAAATGGAAGTGGGAAATTAGATTAATTAATTACACATCATTTGTTAGAATGAAATGATTGATTTACATGGTAAAGTATTCAATGTTCACCTATTCTTGAAGTACTTATTAATCATATTCATTTTGCTCGAAGGAATCTTAAGTTAACATACGCAAAAGATACTTTTAATGTACATCTTGTTTGCTAGAGTTTGTATAGTTTGTGTTATTTAGTACTTATATCCATATAAATTGAAGTTATTTGTTGTCTAACAAAAAAGAAAAAACTGTTTTCGTAAGATACTACAGTGTAATGATCATATTAAGCTTGAATTTACTGGTTACCAACTGATTAGAGTTAGACAATGACATCTAAGAAATGCTCAATCTTCGTTCAGTATTGACTAAAGGGTAACTATTAGAGTTCTAGTAGGAGAGTATAAACAGTTGAGTCTTATCATGTCCAGTATGATGCAGCTACTCACAGATAACAATAAATCACTTTCTGTATTAACTGAAGTCAAAATTATTTAAATCTTGAAATTTCTTCAAATCATACTGTCATCACATTTCAGTGTTGACATCTACTGATTCCACATACACATATAATATGGTCAGTTAGAAATTATACTCATGTTATGCATAACATATTTTGCCTGCTGAAGTTATTTTTATGGCTAGTGATGAATGCATTTACAATTAAAGTATACGATATTTAAGTTGGATTGTGTCTGGAAAGTGGAATCCAGGACACGCGTTTCGTCCTATTTGGGAGTCGTCGTCTGTATCTGCATGTATCTGCATCCCAATGTTGATGTGCACAGTGGGTTTTGAGCTCAGTCCGTTTCGTATCGAAAGCCACAGCGTTTACCACGAGAATACTGAGTGCAGACAGTATACAATAGTTTAGTAAAAAGTATTTAAATTTATCACAAACAAACAGATAAAACATGTTAGAAACATGAATAAATCAATGAATTTTATGTTTTCAACGTACATTGGTCATCTTCTAAATTAGAAGCAAACCATTATAAATAGGGTTAAATTAAGACAATGTACAGTAAACGACAAATGAGATGAATATAGCTAAAGACTAGAGATCTCCCCCCCCCCAAATTCAGTTGTTCTTAAAATCAAACGAAAAGAGCAGTTGAATTGGGATAGTTATTTTTGTGGAGATTTGTTATTTATTTGATTGAATATATCACAGATTAATGTTGGCAATTTACCATTGAAAACCAGGGAGCACTGGACAACTGTTTCGTTTTAGTGTGGAACTCCTCAGCGGTGGGCACCCCAGATTCCGCACCATGAGCTTCAGGTTGACAGCGAACGCCTATCTGCACTACTGGGTCGGCATCCAATCGTAGAATTGTATTGATTTTTTGTAAGTATGATTTATAAACTCTCATCACATTAATGTGAATCAATGTAAGTTATACTGACAGCGAATATTTGACAACATTTCAGTGTATTAATAAGATGTTTATAGTTTCAATTTGATGAATAGTTACTATAAATATACGAATATTTTGAACATAACGGACACTGTCTCCATTTTACTGGAATAAAGTTCCTGTCATCTTGTCTTCTGTCTTCTGAACTTGCGACTAGGAGGGTTCAAATCATTCAAGTGCTAAAGTTGTTAACGGCTAGTCAAGCTATCACGTATGAGTTTCAACATATATATATATATATATATATATATATATATATATGTATAACACTCTCCTGCTGTTATGATTAGTATTTCTTTTTGGTGATTTGATAACCAAAGGATAAATAATCTCTATATGTGAAGAGTACTTTCTGTTGTATTCATATTGATTCTAATTTTTGCAATAAATTATGTTGGACAATAGAAATCACCAAAGATTTTCCAATTAGATATCACGAATTAGTCTGAATTAGACAGCCATTGGCAACAATAAAGCAATGGACAACAATTTCACCCTAGTATGAGACTATTTGAAAGTGCGCATCCACAACCTCACTGGAGACTTAACTCAGAATCTGTTAAATCCGTGACGAACATTTGCCATTTGATCAGTGTGCCAGCTAATAACTCTTGATAATTATTACTCAGGCAATTCGCCGTATTTCGGCTAACTCATTCAAAATATGGTTGGGCTCCACTGGTTACTTGACCGATGATGAATCAATATTATCAAACAGTTGTATAAGGCGAAACAAGTAAACACTTGTCTAGTGACGTGTATTGTAAAAAACATTGTATGAGTAAATGAGAATGTGAACAAATGGTAACCTCCTAGCATATATAATGAATGAAGCCTTAGGCTGTAGATAAGAACAACTGAATTAATTTGTTGTATAACTGGAAACATATATGAGTACACCAAATATGCAGTCATAAATGGTTGACATTAGTCAAACAGAGTGTAATAATGTCTAATGAATGACTAAAAAATTGAACATCTGTTGTCTTTGATATGAAATATTTGATTGACTAGTCGTATAGACTAATATTTTAATTTGTTAATCAATGGTTACCATGGTCCAGATAACTGTAATCCATCCTTTTTGTAAACATTATCTGGGTTACCCCATATTATGCACTGTTTCAGCTGTTAACGTTTCCTTGTAAGCACCGAAACCTCTGTGAAAGATTCCGATGTCGTCAAAATCAATCTGCTGTCATTGTCTTCAGTATGCGTAAAGTTATCTCTGACCAAATTTCGAGTTTCTTTAACCCTTTTGAAAATCTGAGGATATGTTTCAAATATTGTTTATGCTTCTGAACCTTTACGCTCTACTGTTTAGACGTTTCAGCCGTGTACACAGTGTCACAGTCATCACAGCTAATTTTTTAAGGAGAATTTTGTTGATAATATTTGAGAATCATGCTTTTGATCTTAACCATTTAAGGGCTAATAGCGTTACTGGCTCGTAAACAGACTATTATAATAGGCTTATTTAATATCATTCAAATTTCTTCCTATGTTTTCTTACGATAAGTGACGACAACAATGTTAGTCCATCCCTTTTTTCTGCATTCAGATTTTGTTTTCTCCCTCCTTTTGCTCTTTTCTTTTGAAACATAATTGTTCGCCGCAAGTGTAGGAATGACCTAATTCAATTCTAACTATTTGTCTTCCTCCGCCTTAATGTGGTTAAATCTGTTCAATAAATTTCTTACAACTTTGCCTTTTACTGAAATTATAGGTGTTGAGTTATCATTGTAGATAACTATCCCATATAAATAAACCTAATGTTTGTGTTACTTAAGCTTCTTTTAATCACGTAACCAAGAAACATCAGTTTTTACTTAACAGATTCCGTCTCAATGACAAACTAATGTTATCTCACTCAATATAACTCATTTTATTGTACAAATAGCAAAGACGTCATCCATATATCGTAGCCAAATTATAGGTAAGGGGGGGAAGAGTGGAGAGTCATAGATTTTGATATTGCATTACACTTAACAAGATCACTGACTAGTGATGCCATATGACTTAGGTCTCCATCGATTCTATAATGAACCAAAAATATACACACCAAAAATTTTACCACAAACAACTGTCCAATTCCCAGGAACTCCTATAAACAATCTCTCGGAAGAAATTTCCCAGATACTGATGTATTTAGTGGATTCAAGCAATCGTTCTATCAACTCTTACTTACAATTACCGAATTGAACATACATAAAGAAAAGACGAACAAGTGAAAACTTTCGACATTACAGCTCTGTTCACTACAAATTAACCAATGTTTTAAATAGAGACTATATCCCTTCACCTCACCAATGACCAAACCATTTTTAATACACAGGGTTTCAAAGTCAAATTCTGTTGGTACCCATCCATGTATGCTCAAAAAATTGTTGTATTTTAACAAAAACTATGCAAACAGACGAAACGAACATCACTATCAAGAGTTATCGCAGGAGTAATCATCCAGCGGTTAACACTTTGAGTATTGCCGATAATCAAACAGCTGTGTAGACGACATCTATGTTATCTTAAAAGTGATAGGCTTAGAAAGTGACCACAGTCTGCATGGCAGCGAGCATAGCAACATAAATTAGCGTTAGAAAAGTAGTCAAATAACAAGCTATTTCTCTTAAATTTACTAATCAAAAAGCTAACAAGGGAAAGTTAGCAACCTGGTTCATTGAAAACCAATAAAAATAAACTGAATTTCCAGTTACAACAGCAACAACACAATAACCCAAAAAATTATCTGCTTACAAGCCATATCAAATGGCAAAAACAAGCTGCACAACAACTATCATACAGGAGAATGAAGAAAAAAACAATCTACCCAAAACTGAATCTTTTATTCTGATTATCAAGTATGTTTACTTACACACTTTATCCTACTGTTTTTCTTAAATTAATTACGTAGTCTCACATCGTGAACTGAATTTGTGTGAATAACTGTGAGAAACCATCAGTCATCCGATAGCCGTTTCTTCCTAATAATAATATTGATATTGATAATAAGTACTCAAGACCCCACAAAGCATTGTACTTACAACCATCAAGCTTCATGAAAAGTGCTTAAACCTGAGATAATTTAGTCAGCCTTCTTTAACATCGGTAGGTAACTATTTCATTCCTTAGTGGGTTTGATACCTGGAAGGATAGTAGATAGTTATTATTGTAAAGTTGTATACTAGAACAACACAGCTGTTAAATACTGTTTGATTTTTATTAATTAGTTAAATAAAGTCATCCCATGATATGAAACAGGAAAATTAATAACCTCATAACATTTGGTAATAGGCTACAAATTTTAAACACTCTAACTTACTCAGATAGTTTGCTCCTGGAATTCAAAGAAAAAGATAGAAAGTAATATGATTACATTCACACTTCTCAATCGACATCAATTAAAACTTTTCTTTTACTAATGTTTCAAGTGTGTAATAACTGTATTCACTTAAACTGCATACGAATTGTTTATACTGTGTGAAACACTATAATTACTCATAATATTGTTCAAAGCTTCAATAATTAAATCTTCTTTCATAGTGAGTAATGATATTTACAGTATGTTGAGTAATCAGTCTATCAATCAATCAATGCATGTAATCTCAAGTAGAACATAGGCTGCTGACCAGCATTATCCATCAAACTCTGTCCTGAGCTTTCTTTACCACCCCTTTCCAAGTTCTTTTCATTTTCTTCATACCCACCTGGAATTCACCTAGTGTTACTGCTGGTCCTAAGCCCGGATAAAGTAAGAAGGTTGGACGTGAGGTTACCAACGGTATTCTGTAAAAAATCAACCTTGTTAAGAAAGCGCTAACCAGAAAAAAACCAGTTTAATCATTTTAACTCCGCTTGGTAGTTGAAAGGTCTTCATTTCGAAGAGTTATGACGTCTCTGTGTAATATTCGAGTTCTTTCGGAAGTCACTAGGTTGATGCCCCTTTTGACAACCAGATAAATAATTGATAAACGTATATGGAATGTTCATATGATGTAGGAGACAGAGAGAAGCATGTAAATAGCTTTAGAAATGAATAGATACAGACTAATGAGTAATAAGTAGTATCTAAAATCATACTAATAGATATATGAAAAAGTTAACAAAATGAACTTACTTCCATCTGTGTAATATAAATCAAAATAAAAGATCATAATAAGTTTTGAAGTCACAGTTATGAAATAAGATAGCTATGTATATGATTTAATTCTAAATAGATTAATTTGAAAAGTTACTGTTATTTATAATTTATAGTAACATCAGTATCAATTCTACAGTTTAGCTAAGAAGGATTCACTAGTGTATATAAACTTTATGTAAGGTGGCCAAACATAGTCAGCTGGTAATTGGGGGGATCCTAGAACTTTGGCTATTAGTTGCAAAAACAAAATCGACAGACAGGATTCTGTCCAAACAAACACATCAGTGAACACTACCCAGTGATTATTCAATGTTAGGAATCTATTTATTTTTCATTCTAATCACTATGCCAGTTTCTGATGTGTACACCATCATACATATTAGTGATTTGTTCTTTATGTAACAAGTAAAAGGTAATAGGTAAATAAGTAGGGAGAGTGCAAAGGTTCAGTATTACCAGTAAAATGTTTCACTTTGGTTTCCTTAAAGTAGATAAATCTTAAACCTAATATACATTATCATCATTTGGTAAGGTAAAATAACTTATAAGTAAGCTAACTCTCTTATTCTTGTAAATCTACAAAGTAGTTGAATGTCTTATGTGAAATTATATCCTCACTTCAAAATGTATTCTACTTACGTGAGATGTTGCTATCATGTGAGTGTCCATCTATAGAATAATAAATCAAAAAAGGCATAACATTACTTCATTATTTAATTATTTATACAAACACTTTTATATGAAGTATGTGTTAGAGTTGTTCTCCAGAACGACATCAAACGCTTTGCTATCGAAACCAATTAACTCACTAAACTCAACATTTTACGTAAGAATGATAAGTTTCTTGAAAATAAACCCAATAGGCCCATAGATTTGTATAGCCTATATATATATATATATATATATATATATATATATATTGATACGTTGGCTGAAATTATTTCTGATAATCCTTTCTTTGATAATCCATACTGAAGACGATTAGTCACTGTTTCTATGTTATGTCATTAACCGACTTTCTCGAAATAGAGTAAGGTTATGAGTTTTGATTAAAGTTGGATTTGGGGTTGGAAAATATAATCAAGGATACGTATTTTATCATAGTCCCTGTTTAGTCGTTGGATAAACATGATAATGTTTTAAATGAATGAACTTAGTCCGAGTCCTGGTATGAATATCAACATTAGAATGTAGGGAAGCCAACAGACGAGTCCTGGATCGAGATGAAACTACTGTCCTGAACTCCATTACCCAGGCGCAATTCAACTTTAATCAGAAGTTGATAATTAGTGTTTGTATTTTACTTTATTAATTTCAATCTGAACGCATTTAATAGTTAATAGTCTCCTGTATTGTTAAGTCTATATATCAATAAATGAATTCAAATGCCTTATAATCTAAATAATTGTCGCTTCCTTTAATTTCTGTCAGTAAGTATTCTAAAGAGGCTTCGACCTCTATCTAAAGTTGACTAGTACAAAAAAAGAGGATAAGAATCATTCCTCTTCACTGTTATCCAGAGAGAAGTGCTTGGTGTACGGAATTAGCGGATTTAAGAACAGCAAGTCAATCCGTGCAACATTCTGTTACTTCTACAACTCCATTTGTAGCTGCTTCAGAATACAAGCATGAAGATTTAGAAAACTTTCCTTGGTTCATTAACAGTACTGAAATAGATTCTTATTTATTATTCACATATCCAGTATAGTATTACTATAGTTATAAATGTTAATGAGCTTACTAGGTATCGGTGATGAACTTCTTGGTGGACGTCTAACTGATGTTCTAATAGACATGCGACTGGAGTCATCTGTTTAAGTAAGATAAAAATCATCATACATAATTAAATCAATACACTAAATATTGCTTAAGGCTTCAACACATTACGCAATCAAATCAATTCATGTACGCTCTTGAAATACATATGATAAGTAAAATGTACTACAGTAAACATAAATTTTACAATGTATATATGTATTAATGAACAATATACTTTAGTAGAAACTATACCTGATGGTTTTGTATTCGTAACTACAAAGTGAATTAATTAATGAAAATTCAAAACTTCAGTTAAACATTTCAAATACTATCATCTTTACAATGAGATTGATCACTTGAACATAAAATGGGCTCATCTACATACTAATTTAATATCATAATTATCAAATGAACATCTTGTTGTCATAAGTGACAATAAATAAATACTGGTCTCTTATGATCACCAATTATGTTTACGAGTTTATATATACATAATAAAAAATGTAACACTAAAAGGACAGGTACACGCTTTCAATGGTGTTATCTTAAGTCACCATCACAATGATGGATAAAATATTTATATTCTCATGTAGAATTATCGATAAACGAGTGACTTTAGATATATTAGGTTTTGATGAAACATTCACTAGAAACAAATTCAAAGATGGATTATTGTCATAAAAGGATGTTATTTACAATCTTGTATAACAATGATTGCCTCAGTAACTTCTAATAGTAAATTTCAGATAATGATTACCTTCCTGATGTTATAACATGATGTACATACACCACTTTTTAAGCAACCACAAAGCATCTATGAATAACGATGTATTCGTTTCAGTATTTACATGAAATCTGGACTATCAACAAAAGTCGCAAATGTTTATGCCTTACATCAATATCAGTATTAAGGCTTAAAATGGGATTTTATAAACTGTGTGATATAAATGCCTAATGATATTTAATTGAGATAGATTCTTATGTGAAGATTGGTATTTCTAGTTTATCGGATACGTCACAGATTGATGTTGACAGAATGTTATTCAAAACGAGCGACCACTAGACAGCCGTTTCGTTTTAGTGTTGAACTCCTCACCAATGATAGTGAATGGTCGTCAAGCTATATATCACAAACTGATGGTAGTGGGATTTCTAACATTGAATCCCGGCTGGTCCAGTGGTTCAGAGAGTTGGCCACTTACCAACCTGAGGTCTCCGGGACGCAGTCTATAGTGTTAATTACTGAAAAGTCCCATACTATAACTAAACAGTTATTCAATGCTCCCTGGTTCCCAATGGTACCCTGCCAACGTCATTCTTTGACGTATTTATTCGCCCGATTGCATGCTATTATAGAAATTTACCAACTTATAATATGACTGGAAAGTATAGATCTATTCAACATAATAGTTGATTATATCATACAGTTAATTGTAGTTGGGTGTTGTGAATATTTGTGAATGTGAATTTAAAATCGGAGATAGACAAACATTGAATAAACAAGAAGCAATGAACAATTGAGTGAGAAATATCAACAGTTGGGAACCATATCAGTGTTTTATTGGTTAAGCGTTCACCTCAAGCTCGATTCCTCGTTAGTGTCATATATAAAAACCTCTGAAAGGTCCATTACTAGGATGGAACAGGCGTCTAGTGCTTCTTGATTTTCATAACTGCTCATGATACCAAATTTAAATACAATTATTTATTGACACAGTGTCTACTGAAACATAGTAAGTAGTATGTACAATGGTTAATTAAAAAATAGAAACATTGTAGTAAACATACCGATAGCTGTAGAAAAAAAGGCCCAAAAAAGATACATAAAGATACATAAAATGTCCATCTTATATTCTTTGCTTAACTTAAAAACTTTACATTTACTTACTAAAGTAGATGATAAAAGCAATCTGAGTCCTATACAATGGATTACATAACATATATGGATTCGCATTCAAATGTTTATCATATTAAACTATCTAAATATTAAGAAATCATCCTACGGATATTTGAAGTTTAGTTTGTGAGACTGAAACTGATTTATAAATTAAGTTCAAAACTCATTCTTCTATCTTCATCTTGTATCATGATCTAAGTGGACATTCACTTAGATACGTGAATATGATGAGTAAACATTCTTGTATATATGAAGTGATTGTCACTTGTAGTACAATTACTGATATCTAATTCCTGAACTGTCAGTCATCTGTATGAATTTAAAGGATAACTGTTAACAGTACTATTGATAAACTGTTTGGAATAAATTGGAAACAATCAGAAACTATTTGTAGATATTAAGTATTAATATAGAGACCCACGTTAATAACAATAACAATATTATTAATTACTCCAAATTTTGTTATAATAAAGAATTCTTGGCTTCAAATAATCAAGATTACAAAGTATTTTCTGTCTAACATTTAGTTAAATAGAAAAGGCTAAACTTTTATGTCTATTTCAAAGTGAAACACATTTACTAACAATTTAGGTACTTTAGCTTGTTATGTCGAATTACTTAAGAAGGGTGAATAACTTCGAGAACTGTATTTTATTAGACTAATTCATTTACTCTGGTTGTGAGTAATGTAAACATTACATTTCCATTATTGTTACGTTCCTCTTACCCTATCCTCCCGTTTAGAATATTTGTTGATATTATGTTGTCTCTTAATAGAGACTACAGTTAGCTAGTTGTGTACAAGTCACTCCCATTCACTGAAACTATCTCTTCTGTTTCGTATTAGTGTAAAATCCCTAATTGATTTTATGTGTGGTCTGATTTTATATGTATATAAAGGTATGATTAAAATACAATTCGATTGCATTGGATTGGATTGGATTATGTCTGATTGGCTCATAAATCGTTGTTTTTTCTCTATTCCGGCTTTGGGGACTGGTAGTCGCGGGGTAGATGTGTACGCATACTGACTGGTAATTATCAAGATCATTGTCTATTTTTCTGCAATTTTTCCATCTACCATATAGTATCAGCATACAGATTGATATATTCACCTCTTGCCTATTCGTAAGATAGTGATGAAAAGAATTATGCCGTTAACTATAATGTTTTCACTGGAATGCCTATTTTATGCAAGTTATCGAATTGAAGTGATAGTTTCTGTAAGTTTTTTTGTACGACAGTTGCCTCTAGCACATTCAACGAAACATGTTTAGCCTAATATTAACATAATTATTCTTTCAATTATTAGATATCTTCTCTTTACCAACAAGAATTCATTTAATATTAGAGATATACATAGTACGAATCACATTAAATGAATGAGTAATACTGCTAGTTCACAACAAAATACATCTTCAAAGTGAAGCCGCCATTCATTTCAATAGTGAAATAAGTAGTCTACTTCAATTTGTTTTTTTTTCTTAAAGTTTAATACAGAATGACAAATACGTTAGCTAATTAATACATTTCCACTAGTTCATTTCATCAGTATAAACTAATTGACAATGATCTAAAATATGAATTTCACTATCATACACTAAACAAACAAGTGAAAAACATAAGAAGTAACTTAAATTGATTATGTCATTCATAGTTTTCATAATTTGTAACTTATATGAAAACAACCATTTTCTGTCTTTGATAAATGTAAGTTTTTTTTATTTAGTGAATCATTCCATTTTATAAGATGATTAGTAATAAAATGAAATTATAATTGGGTCGAGGTAGTTTTCTTTCGGAGGAGGTGGGAAGGCGGGTTGGTAATTAGTTTAATTAATTGTATTCGACACGAACTGATTTAGATTGGGTATCATTGGAAACACACAGCTACAGACAACAGATTTATTTTAATACAGGATATCTTAGTAGTATTCACTCTCAACTCTACTAGGATATGGAATTTAGGATCGTCAGGTCTAACAGGGTGTACCTTAAAATCAGTATCACTGGGCCAACGTTCAAAAGTAGAATTCTCACTTTGGTCAATTTTTAATGTCGTTAGACTACCGGTTAATACTATTGATAATAGCTTTCGCAATTACAACATTTATAAGTGCCATTCCCAAATTTATTCAAGAGTGTGCACTACTGAAGATTCCAATACTAGGACAAAACAGCTATCTGGTTCTCCTTGGTTTCAGTGGAATCTTACCAACATTAATCTGTGAAGAATGTAGACAGCTATTCCTTATAATATGCAATTACATTCTATATATGCTTACTAGTATGTAACTAGTAGGGGTTATTCCTTGAGTCTTAATGAGAAGACGTGACCAGTGGAATTTAACTGTGTAAGGAATAGCTGTCTGCATTCTTCACAGATTGATGTTGGTTGGATACCAATGAAAATCAGGGAGCACCAGATAGCTCCTTTGCTTTAGCATAGAACTCCTCAGTAGTGCACACTCATTAATCAGTGGTGGTTAGACTGTTGGTAACCGACAAAGTGTTTTCCAGGTTTAACACACTCCCTGAAGCCTAAAGTTTTGGGTCCGATTCCCTAGTAGGGTCGTAGAAGCGCCCCACTGGGAGTTTTATACTAGGACAAAGTAGTTGTCCATTGCCTTCTGTTTTTTAGCAGTTATCTAATTCAAACCAATTCTTACTATTACATTTGAATCTAACAGTGTTAGGAATCTAAATAAGTTATTAATCATCATGAAACACAAATATTAACCGTGCAGACTTTTCAATTTACGTTTATTTATATTTTAACTTACTTGGACGTTCGTCTGAATTCATAAAATTCAAATTAATAACAGTTGGACTACATAGTGAAGTATGCAAATCTTCTGGATTTGGTGAACTAGTGGTAGTGACGTTAATAGTTCTAGGTCGTATATCTTCTGAACTTCTTGTATATACGGGTTTATAATGTATATCATCATTATTTGCAAATGATGTAGGTCTAGAACGTTGAAAATCTCCACTACGCATTGAACCAGTTCTAGAACGTTGATCTTCATTCAATATTGAATTTGCATCACCTGAATATGGTGTATGATCCCAATAACATTTACATCTTTCTAGATAAATAAATAAATAAATAAAAAGCAATAATCAGTAATCAATTTAATTGTTAAGCCATCATTTGTTTCTAATGAAATAAATCTAGTTATTACATCATCCTTTCTACTGTCAACAACACTTAGTGTTTATACATACAATTTTATTATATTTAGTGCTCTATCAATACATAATGATCTTGATAAATAGATTTATGAGAGTACATAGATTTAGATGGAAATGAATTTCAACGCCAAAATTAGGTCCTTACATAATTCCATATGACATTAAACAAATAGTACGTACTAAACTTAACTAAATGATGAGATTACGAAAAGACTGATTTACTACTTATTTGTCGAGAATTCCTAACTGTACAGAATGATTCTTATTTTAGTTTATTGTTAGCCAATGTACTTAATTCATAAGGAGAAATATTAACTTAATTTAAGGTATATCTTCATCATAAAGTGACCCTCGTTACTTACTACTTAAAACCAACTAAACATTGAATAACTACTTCGTCTTAGTATGGCACTTCGAAGCATTGTGTAGTTACAACCATACCAGGAAATCCAAATGAGATTTGCATTTAACTTGTCGCTACAGACTGATCTCGTCAGAGTACTATTCAAAACTAAGAAACATTCAATAACTGCTTTGTTTTAGCATAGGACTACTCAGAAAAGTGCACATTTCCCTTTACCAAGAAGTTGAACATTTGCATCTACTAACAGTTAATCAAGATCAATTTATGATAAATACCAATAAGAAATTTAATACATCTCCACATAATCAAATATTATTTTGAATATTTATTCAGTTACCTGAAAAAGGTAAATATTCACTTTCACTAAGTATTTGATAACAATATAACTAACCTGATAGTCCAAGACTTTCTCTGAATGATCGTCTATGACTTGATCTAACTGAATTACGATCCAATGAATACATACTTTCTATGATAGAAAAAAAATTAATGAAACTGAATTAAGTGATAAGTGCTAATAAAATATTTATAAAACCTTTTTTTAAAAAAAGAACAATACTACTAAATTAAGTTTATGCAAATCTACTGCATATTCAAAAATAAAATACTAATAAATACTTTATAGTTATGATGATCAATGAATGTTAATACAATACTACTTATAATGTTTATTCATCGTACTTGAAATATGTTTGTATTTCGTTAGTAATATGTCCACAATATAATCCAATGACAAAATACATGACTGAGAAAAGATTATACTAGTCGTGTAACTACTTTAAACTTGTATACTTTGCATATGCGAGTATGGATATGTATCAAAGTTTTATCAAACTAAGATAACTATATTTTAGTCGAGATAGTTCACTACGAAATGGTGTTGGTTGTGTACCATTGAAAGATAAAGAGCACTAGATAACTGTTTCATGTTATTATTGGACCCTTCAGCTGTGTGCACGGTAAATTCCATGCACCAGTCGTTTTAGGTAATAAACAAAATAAAAATATGATTGTCTTCATATCAATCATCAAATCATTCACATTGTCTATTAATAAAATCTGATGATATTCACCATAACAACAGTAAATATTAAGCAACAAAACTAATCAAACTATGAATAATTAAACCAAAACAATTAGGTAAACATCAAATCTACTTAATAATCATCTATTTCATTGTTTTTTTTTATTATTCAAAGATAAGTTAGTTCATCATAAAATTCATCAATTCATTGACAGGGATGGGTGGGGGTAATAAGAATAACTATCATTATCATCATGATATCAAACACATAGATCTAATGTAGAACAACCAGTTTTTAGTTGGATTGATCATAATGAATTTATTATTTTTATTATTTATTCATATTACGTAACAACATAAACAAATAGAACAAATGAAATATTGTCTTCCTTTCTTTTTAGTTTTTCTTGGTTATTACTCAATAAGAAAAAAAACAGCTTTAATTCATTTATTTTTTGTTTCATAGTCCAATCATTCTTTTTTTTGGTTTCATACTGATTTATAAACTCATTTCTTAACTGAAACTGTATGAGAGAATACTACTGAATGACTACTGAATTCCATTTCATTTAATCCATCAAGTAATATGATATACATATAAATATACATAGATAGATAGATAGATAGATATGCAGAATGAATCAAGAAGTAGTATGAATTGTATCGATAATTAATGAAGTATATAATTGATTGTTTACTAGTAATTGAAAAGAGAAATAATTGAGGTTATCAATTAGTAAATAATTATGATTACGAATAGTATACTGAATTATAAACTTTTTCAAGATGTTTCATAGATGAGATAATGTAAACTGATGAAATTCATTCTGGGCTTTAATACTGTTGATTTATTTCAATGGGGAGTGGTGAAGACAAGTTCTCTTTAGGAAGCATTTTTGGGTTATATGTGTATTATTTGTACCTCATTATAGATTTTAACTAAGTTATACTACTTAAATGATTTATGCATAGGTGTATCTAAATGTCTTTATGAAATATCATATCGTTACTTCTAAAGTAAATTGTTTATATGAATACTTTGGAAAGATACACAGCTCTGGAAACAACTTTGTTCATCTTGAAAATAAATGTATGGATAAAAATGACTACAACTGCTACAACTCGATGGTTTAATGTAATGTCGATAATGATGTGAAAAGTGTGATGTATTCGAACAACATATGTCGAACAGTTCCATCACAAGTGTACTTACTTCTTAACGTAGGTAACAACCGCAGGTCAAATAACTTTATTATGATAAGTGAAGGATGATAGGGAACAGATATACAACATGAAGGCAATTCAATACCATAAACACACATTCAAGATGATTAAATGCCAATTTTACAAGCCTAATGGAAGCTTTCATTTTCTGATGTTCAAGGTGCTATAAAGGAAGAGTTCAGGAGAATAGTTCGAATTCAAGAGCTATTTTTCTGAGCATTATATACTTTGATTTCTTATATAATGAGTATTTCGTATTTGTTATTTTCATACTTCCATCATCCTAACTCCATTTTTAACCCACTAACTGTTAAATAATTTGTTATTTGCAAAGCAGAACTGTGTACCTGCTACTCTGATATTCTGTTAGTTGTATTGCCGTTACTATTCTAACTGGTTAGGTGTGCTGCCTAAACTTGCATGTATATCTAAATAAAAGATCGTATGCAATTAAAAACAATCTGTACTACTGATCTGTTTGATTCAGAGAATCTTGTGATTTGTTTTCACTCGTTCGGAGCAAAGAATGTCAGGCAGACTTCCCAGTAGTTCCTTAACATCCTTTATTATCTTTTCACCTACTAGGATCGGGCATCCATTGGCTAACCAAGACTCATCCATCAAAAATTGGTCGGTACAAGGACACATCATAGAGTTTCTACAAACTTCAGAATGCGCCATTGTTAACTCATATACCATGTTTCAACAACAATTGCAAAAACATATTGCAAAGTATCTAACCCGGATAACATTGCAAAAATTTTTAAACCTTTTGTATGAGAGCAACTAAAGGGCATGATTAAATCTACGCAAAACCTTAAAGATTATAAGATGCCAAGCCTGTATTACTTATGCGGAAAATAACGCTTGTCAGACTCTTGAATATCTCTTAATAATCTTCAATTGCCATGACAATCTTTTATCTTCTCTATTGTATGTCTGTCTTACTTTAATCCTTTAGTATATATATACCTTGACATGTAAAAGTGGTAGTGTAAACCTAGCACTAGGGATATTCTTTCATTGACACATCATGTAGAATTTCCTACATTATGGTGTTAATATTTATACTAAGACTAGAATAAAGTAGTATTCTTGTTATACACGAAACAGCAGCTAAGATAATCAGTAACATTTACACCACTTATTGTAATTTCTTGTTGTTGTTACTATATCAAATTGCATAGTAAAGGTTATCCATGGATTATAGTTTTGAATTTCGACAATGAAAAATGTGAGACATTTTTCTAATACTATTCTGTCGTTCAAAGTTTATTTTAGTTTACTTTAACTAACTCATTGCATCGATATAAAATCATTTAGGTAGATTCCAAGTTACGTAATATTATTATTACATAATAGATAGGTGCGGCATGAAACTGCTTCTACTTAGAGTCTGCGGCAGGTTGAAATATGTAACGTAGAACGATTATCTTGTTTAGATACTTCGCCTTTTGAATACAGACATATTTAGTATGAGTTACTTGTTCCTAATAATCATATTCTTTACAGGAATGCATAATGCATAGAAGGTATTATATCAGATACTTCATATAATTAGAAATCTGTAATTGGACCACAGGAAATGGCTAAATGTTCATTACATGACCTGAATGTCTTGGGATCGATGCCGCAGTCGAATTGAGAGTGAACACTGCTAAGGTGTCATATGCTAAAACTCAACAACCGTATTGTGAGTTCTCCCGGGTTTCTAGTGGTATCCATAAAAAATAAAAACAATAAAATTAATTACCAAGCTTCATAAAGTCACCTTAAATCAAATAGTGATTAGTTTAATGTGGCTTCATGAAAATAAGTTTTAACTTTTAGTATGCATTCCACTGCTAATTCTCAGTAGTACTCAACCAATATGAATTTATGATGAATACAAATAACAAACTATGGTATTTATAAAACTATGCCAATCTCATTACAATTTTTAGTTCATTAGTAGCCAACTTCAAAAGATTCTTAAAGATTAAAAAGGATAAATTATGACTGGTAGAGTTCAGAAATGTTAAGTATAAGACAACAATCATTAGTGTTGATAAATGATCATAGCAACACATCATAAATTAATTGAAGTAGGAATTACACTATTGGAAGTTGGCCAGATTAGTGGTACCGAAGATGAAACATTCATCATAATATCTGAAGATCTTGGATTAGATTCCTTTGCATAGTCTGGCGTGCTTAGTATTCAAGAACCTTAATGACCTAAAGTTTCATAGGTTTACAACAGAACCCAACTAAGAAAAATATTAGCACTCAGATTAATTTACTAAATATGGAACAGAATAAATACATTTTTGGCATGATTGTGTTGCCTAGGCAGGAAAGTTTTTGTCCCTAAGCCTACATCATCATTCTGAACGACTTCATCACTGCAAACGTTTGATAGAAGTGAGCTATGAGATTTACTTTACAAGTACCTATTAGCTTGTTCTATCCAGATAGCATCCGATTGGTTGTTGTTGTCACTTATCTAGCCATTATTAGCATGTTGATCATGATTCCTTTTCTCTTGACCTAATATTCACGGTATTGTAGTTGTTTATTAGTTTATCGGTAAATTGATTGCATCCTTCTGAATGAGTTTGTTGATTGTCGATTGACCTGAATGCCAAACTTCCAAAAATTCTCCGGTTTCCCTTGTTTCCTATGTCCAAAACCACATCAATTTCCGTGTCAAATTTGTATCCACAAGTATTAGCTTATTAGTGTAAGAGGTCTATTAAAGAGTTTGACGAATACTTGATATTTATGTAGACGGAGATACTTATCAACGAGTCATCAGAATCTATAGTTATTATTGCTAGTAGTTCAAAACAAGAAACATGTTTAATTTCTATATGATTCAGATGTAGTCACCTCCAACTTATCAGTTCAGTATGTAAATGATCTAACAATTTTTTAATTAGTGAAGCACGATAAACATCATTCTCAGTTTTCCATTGTAGCAATACACTTCTCAAAGGAGCGATCCAGCTAATATAACTCAGTAATATGACATTTAAATTTATGAAAGAATGGATATTCTTGTCATGAGTGCTTGTATAGTAATCAACAGATAACCCATGTGTACATCATTTGCATTTCAATCACGGATTTTACGTTGTTATTCGAAGGGTTGAGAACAATTTTAGAATAAAAACATTTTATGAATGATCTACAAAGTTATTTATTTAATTAGAATGTATTTGAATCTTTCCGTTGAATTGTTATGGACTGAATTTGACCAGTCACTGTTACCATATGTGCATCCTAATCGAATTTCAGCTTATGACAAGTCAACGAGAAGATCAAAATACATTCTGATTATATAAACATACGCGATGCATAAACGTAGCTGTCTGAACTCAGTAATCTAGTAGCGAACACGGTGGCGTTTAGGACGTAACGGACTGAATTCGAGTCATAGTGCGAACACCAACATTGGGATGCAGGTACATCCATTTGACAAGTTCCAAAATTAGACGAAACGCGCATCCTGGATTCTAATTGGTAGCCATAATCCAATTTAATGAAAAGCTATTTATTGTTTATACTCATCAAAAAATTAAAAAAGCATTGAGAAACTTGCTACAGTATTTGAAAAATTGACAGTGTGTACCCAATCCTTCACAAGGTAAGGAACCCGGAACATTCAGATCTAACAGTAATTAGTTAATCATCGTAACCATGTAGTAAGAATGTATTTGCTGCGATACCAACTTAATTATATAAAGTTAGTTAATTATTAAGTGATTGCGCTAAGTTGTACATTATCCAATTCGTAATTGCACCATCAAAGATTGTAAGCTACGAATAAATATCATGTTATCTTTATTTTAAACATTGTAAAATGTAACCACATACACAAAATGGCATAATTAAGAAACTTGCCTCTTGGTGTATCATTATCTAAAAGTAATTTTGATCAAATTTTAAGATTATTGAACGGTATGCAAATATGTAAATCAGTAGCCTGTATACTTCATTTATGTAGGTGAAGTGAAACATTTTTTATTTATCATTTATTACTTTATATAAAGTGGATTCAAGAAACCCTGGACCAAAGTTTAGAGTAGTATGACTTGTCATCAAACCAAATTTACCGACTATTTACAAAGAACACTTTCTATCAGAACATTTTGTCAGCTAGACTGATTGATAAAACTCGATCAGCATTATAAAGGACGTGATAAACATCACTATAGTCAATCACAACTTTTTAATCGATCAACTAAAGTCTTTTAGTCCTGTAACGAATCAGTAGCTTTACGAATACCTTTATAGACTAATAGTCGTCTAAAGAGAAACTAGAAAGATTTCATCTCTTCTGTATATGCATCTACGGTAAAGTTACATACAATGTATTGACTTGATACATCATAATATATTATGCATTTGTATCAGATATTTGTTTTTTTTTTCTTTATTAAAAATATAAAACAAACTAAAACACAATGTTCTTACTTGCAGATCCATTATCATTCACTTGTTTAAACAAGATATAAAATTATGTATTATTATTTGGTAATATAAGGGTTAAGTCAAATAACATTCTACATAGATACATGAATATATCTTCAGTGAAGTAGATTTAACACTTCGTTATCTGATTAAATTGAACCAGATGTACTTATCATGAATGAAAGATGAATGGTATAGTTTGATTAAACTTGGATTATGACTGTTAAATGCATTAATGAATATGCATTTTGTTCCAGTTGAGTTTCGTCGACTGAATATATCTGTTTTCTAATAATGATGTTCATACTGTGACTGAAACTTAATTCACTCACATCGAAATGACTAAAACACGAGTTCTAAGGATCACTTACTAGTCATAATTTAATTTTCACAAAACATACACATAGTGTAACAATAACTGACCATTTTCTGTGTTTGACATTAGTAACGACGAAGTTGTACATACACATCCAATTACTTTAATGTATAAGTAATGAATAAGTAATGATAGTAGATTACATGGCTCCAATCTAAGTATGACTGCGTTTAAAGCGCTAAAAATTTAGGAGAAGTGAAGAAATTGTTTTATCTAATACTCTTTGATTAAGGAAACTTTCAACTGGATTAAGTATCTAGTAGAAGGCATACTATGAATCGAACCCGTGTAAAGTGACTACTTAGCTAGCTATAATGTACTGATGACATAAATTCATTCTTCTAATACGTCGTATGCTAGTTCAGTCTCCCTAGCAATCATATAAACAGTCGTAAATAAGTAAACAACTTAACTGTTACATTTACTTACATCTCTGACTTCCGTTTTCTCCTATAGTTTATTATTAAAAATCAACAATATGAAAAAAGTATGTAATTTTCTATGACAATAGGTTTTTTTATTGGCAACATTCGTAAATACACTCACGACCTAAGTTATTATGGCACATATGATAGGGTACATTTACAGATATATATAACCTAATACTTCGTGGACCACAATCGATTAAATCCCAAGTTACAAACGTCAACCATTAATTGCTAGTTGGGTTAATAGTCTAATGGTTAGTCGTTCAGCACGAAACCAAACAGTCCGTGACAAGATTCACTAGTATATTTGTGAATGTAAACCGCTATGGTGTCTAATACTGAGATGAAACTAGTGTCCAGTACCAGTTCATAATATTCAGTGATTATCTAACCTAAGTGAATTCGTAATTTGAAATTCAATATCTAAATCATTAAATGACATTTGATTAACAATGATATATATGTATATAATTGATGTTGACAGAGTGTTTATGTTTATTTCTAAGTTCTGATGCATTAAATCGAGAATAGATAGAATTGGTAAGAGTAAAAGGTTCTGAAGGGATGCAAACTTTATTCGGCCAGTCAAGAAACAGATTATAAGAGAGACTCTTCTTTCACTATTTACTTGTGAAGATTACTTTCTAATTTAGATCACATTTCATCAATGTTACTTAGATTGAATTCAGTAGTAGGATGCACAAATCGACACATGAACAACACAATGAAAGTATTTATTATTTGTAGATTAATCGGCTATAATTAAACTTCCTGTAGGATTACAATCACATAAGTCAATGCAATTCTACCTACAAATCAAATGGATACACGGACTCATAATATAATACCATCTGGATTCTAAACACGTTTATCTACCTGCATTTATCCAAATTATTTTCATAATGATGTCATGATGAAAGTAGCTACTTATCATTTCAATTACTTAATATCCCTTAAAAGATCAACATATAAAACTAAACAATCCATAATAAACATGCAACTATAATTTGCTTTCTGACTATTCTGTATCTGTTCTTCATTCTAATCCAGGAATAGATAATTTCAAGTACAGTCATCAAAGAAAGTCATTAGTAAACTAATGATATCAATTAATATACATTGAAATATAGTTTCATAGAGAATTATGGAAGATATGATACCTAATACAGATCATTCCGCATGAATTAGTAAATTGAATGATGTCGACAAATTAACACATACAAGTACTGGGAATCGGCCAAAATTATTATTTGCTGCAATCGAGCATTCTACTTTATTAAAGTCCCTAGTAAAACTACTTATCATTGAAAGAAGTGAAGATATAGTCTATGATAAAAGTATGTTCGAAAAAACTAATGACATTAAGTATATCAATAGTAGTTTAAAATATGCTTCCTCCTTTGTAACTACCCGACATATTTCTCTTAACGAAATATATGTTATGTTATTAGATTACATAAGATTATCACACAACATTCAATATATAGCTGCTGAGGATTGCGAATTAGGATGACACCTCGATACCAGCTAACGAACGTATGCTCAGCGACACGATAACAGGTAGAGTTAGCTATTTCTCTGGTGTCTAGCACAGGTAACTGGAGGAAGAAGTCCAATATCTGACATGAAACAGTTAATTCTACAAGCAACCTATTAAATGGTTAACACATATTCAACTCATGCGTATAAATACAAAAAGAGAACATTCTTGAAAGTGTCACAAATAGCATAGTAAAATAAACAATGAACCAATAAGATCAAACATCCTGCTGGGTAAGAAATACAAATTGTAGGTAAAAAGGGCTTATTTTGAGGTGGAAACGAAAAATTCAGTTTTCTACAAGTGAATCACAAAACTTAGGTTTACCAAAAGAATTCCCAATATTATTAATCACAATCAAAAATGTCAAGTGATACTTAATAATTTGTAACCATTTTTGTTATTACGTCATACTTCATGGACTCATAATGATTACAATTATTTACATAGTAATATCTTCTATTATCTCTAAATATAACAGTCTGATAACGATCTAATTATGATCTATGTTCATAGATATCATAGATGGTTGTAGATGTGTACTACTGAAAAAAGAAGCGGTTTGGTGCTGCATAATGGTTCGACTATGATATCACACGATAATATTCGATAAACTTTACAATCTTCAACAACTTACCTGTATATCGACCTATAATACAAATGAATTACAACATATTAGAAACTATAAATATTACTGTACATAAATGCATACCAAGTAAAACTATCCTGTTTATTTAGTGGTTTTGTAAAGTTTCTTGTTTGTGATATCACTTTTATTAACTCTTTCATCACCATCATAATAATACGAGAATAGTAAGATATCGTCCTGGAGAAAACAATCTATACACGACTTATACTGCATTTATGATGATTGACTGATTATTAAAATAAGTGTTCTGCACTTATTTAGGTATACTTTGTCAGTTATTTGATTAACCGAGAGATTTTAAGTTTAGTTTATTGTATTCATCACTGATTGATGTCAGTTGAGTACCATGGAAAGCCAAGGAGAGCCGAATAGTTGTTTTTTTCATAATATGCGACTCCTCAGTGATGCACATTTCTAACTCCGCCCAAGAATCGAACCAAGGTTCTCTATATCTGGTGGTAAGCGCCTGGTTATCTGTATCACTGGGTAGGTGTAAGGTGGTAGGATTCTCACTTTCATTAATTTGGAATATGGTGTAACGATCAGTTAATATTATTGATGATAATTGGCTCATTTTCAATACGTCTCAAATCCACTTCCTACGGGGGAGAGGTCGGAATCTAGGGCTAATAACGCTAAGGGGTCTCGTACCAGTATGAAATAGTCGTCCTATGATCATTCTTTTTCAGTGGTACCTAACTGACTTCAATATGTGAACTCAACTTAATACCTACATCCACAAATCCACTTCAGTTTAACAGTCTGTATGTTTGCTCATATTAAAGAGAATAACTGTTAATCAGCACACCCATTTATATTTAATCCAGTTCAAAACACCAAACACGTTTATTTCTTACTGGAATAAATGAAAAGCATGAATAAATACTTGTGTAGAATAGAATGAATTAATTTTGTTTTTTGATAGTTTTCTAATTAGTTACTTTAATAATCAAATGATAATGATTGTAGATTATAAAACTAATTAACCCAGAATAGAATTCATCTAACAACATCAATTTCTCGTAGATTGAAGGTGTGAGTGATTATAAGTTGTTTTCTGAAGGTGAGATAGTTAGCAAGAAACCCTGGATCTAGGTTTCCATTCTATTTGACACACGTTATCAAGACGTGACTTATGTACTTCAACAGATTTTATCTAGTGCCACACAGCTTCACAGTTGGTGACCATCACTACTGAGTTATCTGGGATGATTAACATGGCCAACCAATGCGTGCGTGATTACATAATAGCTGTAGTAGATGAAAACCCATCAAAATAATATGATTTCATCCTATTCTACCTAACAATATAATTTTATTCTTTTCAAAATGAATAAATAGAAATAAATTTAATGAGATTATTTACTTTCATTGTCACCTGTAGTAATAAATCACAATTTAAAAAAATACAACAAAGACATGAAAGATTTATTTATCATAAACTAAGGTTAAAAATACTACTGAATTTAAGTGATCTCATATAGTTACATATTAAATAAGTAGTATTATTAGTTGCTTCGCAATTGTGTTATTATAATTTAGATCATTATACAAAGCAACAATACAAATTATACCTAATTTTTGTTTCTATATGATATTAGATGAATTAACTTTTCCATTTATAGAATTAAGTAGTATATTTGTAATATACTAATGAAGAGAAATCGGAATTTCTGAAGTATCACAATTTTATGTTAACCACTTCTGCACAAAATAGTAAACAACTGAATTATGTTTACATAGGTTTAAATAATACAATGGAACAAATCAAAATTAAGATATTCAGTACAATAAAAACGTAAATCTGATTGTGTTGACGTCTTTGTTGTTATAGAGGCGAGTTAAATTGTTCTACATTGAAACATGTTTGTATAATAATGAATAAGAAACATTCATGGGAAAAAGTAATTTTTAATAAGTTCTTCCTTAGGTTCTTATATGTTTATGCGTTTTCTGTGTAAGATAATGAGAATGGCAATGATTTATATGTGCATGTTAAACAAATGATAAGTTTGAAACTGTTGTTTGGATAGTTAGTCCAATTAGGTTGAATATTACTCATTTCATTATAACTAGGTATGTTTCTTGTTGTTCTGTGCTTCGTATCATTGCTTCTTCAATTTACGTGCTATACTCTTTGTTTTTATATTCACATCTTGGCATTCTAGTTCCCATGTGAATGAAACATGGTTCCTCCTATACGATATCATCAACTCGTAAACACTCGTGATGATATATCTTGGTTACTTTTAACAATATATTTACATTCATCTTGTAATGTTTTCCATATTAAGTTACCTCTATGTACAACGTTTTTAATATTCACCATATGTTTGTCATTTTTTTAAAACTTATTTGGTGGGTAACTGTGGCATATTAACATGTAATTTTCTAGAATGACTTCACTTATAAGTATTAATGTTCGCTATATTTTTTACACTAACCAGTATGCCTGGCTGTACTGTAATAATATGTTCGCATTAGATATTAACGGAACGTCCTACAAACCTGAAACATATACTTAATGGAAAGATTACTTTAACATATAGCATCATTCCACTAAGTGAAATTATGAATAATTAGAAAAATATGATACGATATACCTAGGAAACCTATAGAAATGATACAGATAGCCGGAACTCTTATTGTATGTCTAACAAACAAAACTGATTTAGTCTAAGGTTGTAAAATACCTCTAATGTACATCTTTACCACCATCACTATTAATAGAGACCAACTGTTAAATCACTTCTTAAGAAGTTTTCTCTAGTCGTACCCCAGTACTCTATGTAACTATGAAGTAAAATCTATTTTTTCATCAAAAGTGTTAATCCCGTAAAGGTTGTTTATTTAAGTGCTTGATAGAAATACTTCTACTAACAGTAGATAACATCGGATATATTGAAAACTTTATCACACAAAAGTAATCATTTACTAATCAACTACTTACCAACTCGTCTAACACCTTGAAAATGAGGTACATTCCAACCAAAATCACCTATATTGCCTACTGGTAAATAACGTGCAACTACATATGCTTTAGTTTTATCACGACTTAAAGCTAATCCAAATCCAGCATGTGTTGTAGACTTCCATATCATTTGTGTAAAATGACCTGAAACATTGAAAAAGAAATAACCAGTCTTCATTCATTTGTTCTGATAAAGTACAATTCATACGAGATAATATCAACTAATTCTCAAAACATGTTTATTCAAGTTGTCAACCCCCCCTCCCAGCAACGATTCACAAGCTCACAGTTATCCATATGTTGTATGAAGTATTATATCTGATGCTAATTTATACTACATATTTAATGATAGTAATATAATAGAAGTAGGTAATACAATGCGATGGAGAGTATAAATTGTGAAAATCAATTTTCAGTATCTAAGACATTAGGCTGCCAGTTTGAAATCTTAAGCTACCACTTTATATCAGATACCTAAACATGTTACTTTTTCGTCTTTTGTTTTTGTTGTTCAGTCATGTCCAACAATCGGACTGCGTGCTCATGCACTTTTAAAAATGTCTACAATTTATCGTGGGTAATCCAGTTATATATAAGCAAGAACATCATGGTTGCTGGTAACATGCGTTACTAAATAAACTCGGGAATATGAATATAGGAAGCTGGATAATCAACTAGCTGTATTCTTATTTCTCTGTAAGGTAACAATATACTTCTTACAAAGGAAAGTGCTCCACTTATCTATTAACGAAAGTTAGTGTGCGTCTAGATGCTGTTCTGTCCCCTTTTCCTTTCTCATTTTTCCTGGATGACTTGCCCTCTTCTATGAAAAATACCTCTTTTAAATCCACAAATGATCTTACCATTTGTATGGCAGTTTCTTCTTCCTTAAATTGTTGTAAAATAAACTGTTTCTTTTCAAATGTTAAATCATGGTGTAGTTCGAATGGTCTTCAACCTACTACCTTCAAATATTAAGCAGTCAATTTCAACTTTAGACATGTAGAAACGACCTAAATACTCTTGTGAATTCGCACTATGTTTGTGAAATTTGTGACTCTACAATTAACACTACGTCGTATGTTACTTATTTTGGCGTAGCTTTTACTGCTGATCTATCTTGGACTTCGCATGTTTTCCTAACATCATTTTCCAGATGCGTGCATGGAGAAAGAGAGATTTATTGAGACACTGTATGCTGAAAATTCATATGGTACTAATCATACTACTGAATAAAGCTATTATTATTACTTATGTTACTTACAACTATCATATGTATCAGCATGTTTTAGATAATAAATTAAATCGTCCTACTTTCTAAATTGTTCTACGGTAACAATTTGTATTTTATGCATCAAGTGGAATTGAAAATTCATGACTTATCCTACTGATCTCCTATCTCATTAGTTGAAATCATTGAAGTCAGCGGTAGTCATATAGTCAAACAGTTAACAACTGATGAAGTTAAATATCAATTTTTATTTATCAATCACTGAGTAGTAACAAATATCAAACTTGTCTATAGTACTAGTTGAAATCACTTATATAATAGTAGTATATTTCAGTTTCCCTGCTTAAAGCATCTTCACGATAAACAGTGTACTTCTACTAATCATTTGTTTGACATTAAACAACCATGAATACCCACATATAGTTTTTTAAATATCTAATATACACAGGAAAGCAAACTGTTTTACTCAGTAAAATTTCAACTATAACTAAATTATCCATGATCTTTATACTGTTATATATCAAGATGGTTGCAATAATGATGATGATGATAACAAAGCGCTTATTGTAGCACAATTGAAACAGGTACTTTAAAATTGTTGTTTATTTTTTAGTATTAATTTAATTTGGTTTATTTTGTAGACTACTTACAGTTTTCAGAATATAGTAATATTTATTTAGTCAACAAAAATTCTAGAATCAGCCACCTACATTGTGAAATGAAAACTATAACTAAGAATAATAAAATCATACATTCCGATTATCAGTGATGGTGTATAAGCTGTAGTAATAATATTGATAATAGTAGTACCGCATAGTAACTAAATTCTAGAATATAAATAAATCGGCACACTGGAACTCAATAACTTTGATCTTATTTAGATTAAAATTTTCTAAACATATCTACAAAAAAAGATAATTATTCCAACTCACGTGAATTTGGGTGGTAACATTGATTAAAGTCATGATAGTCAATTTCACCATACCATGTTTGTGAAACTTCTTCACCTACAAAATCACATTTGAAAAATATATGAATATACTACTCAAGCGATTAAGATATACTCTGTATATTTAGTGGAATGCAGTTACAGTGGAATGCACTATATACAATCGATAAAATGCATTTTTCGATGATATGATGTCACGAAATAACTTTAGTTAGAAAATAACTGAAAACCATGAATCAGTGGATTACTGTTTCATCCCATTTTGAGAAACCCTATCAATGCAAGCCAATGTTCGAACTACGGCTAGTGCTGTTACTATGATAAGTTTTAAAAAAATAAGGCCTTGAAAAGTGGCTCACATCAAAAACGATTATAAGTGTGTGTTACGAAAAATTTTCTACTCTGAATTCGACAACATGAAGTGATATGAGTTAGATAATTACTAAAAACCTAAAGAGACTGGAGTGCTGATTTTTTGCAGGATGCTAATCTTCAACACTGCGTTTCCCCTGACTCGATAACAAGATCAAACCGAGAACATTCAAGTTTTGCTTAAAACTACTAAGCCAATATACAATGAGTGATACTTCTAACAGTCAGCTTTCAATACACTTTACGACTATATTCATGCGTCTCACTAAATTAAATTGAACTTATTTAGTCATATCTCCGTAGCTGAACTCCAAAATTACTTTCTGAAATTGCCCACCAGTGTGTTCATGTTGATTCGGTATGAGTGTTGTAAAGTTTATTAAAACTAAATTTGATATGATATTCGACATCCTCTTACCAACAACTTTGTCTCTTGGGCTTCATGTAGTTTAGCTATATGAAAATGCAGTTCAGCTATTGAATAGCTAAACAGTTGCATCATATCATGTCTTGGGCAAATCTGAAAACTGAACTACAGTTTTGTTAGTTAATTTTATTATATTTATATTAATATTTGAATGTTTAAGATCCGAGCATTCGTGTTGTTATTAATAAAGTCTGCTAACGATTCCAAAACTAAAACAATTACTTCTTTTCGAGTTCAATTGTGGTTGGCAAGCGGAATCCAGGATGCCAGTCACAAACCAACTCAATCGATACTTATGAACTATTGTTATATTCCCTCAACCCGCTCAGGATGCACATAATGTGACAGAAACTGATCATTTTCAGTCCATAAAAAATCAACAGGAAGATCAAAATACATTCGAGTTATACAAATTAGTTCTTTTTGGCAAAAAAGGTTTACAGAATGACAACATTATTTCCGTCTGATTTGTTTAGTACATTGAGGTAATGTGTTTCAAACAGCTAAATCACTGTACTATTCAGAATATTGGAGCGAACAAATATAATGAGGAAAAACTCTGGGTATGTCTGAATAAAACCAGTCACGAGCAAACTGATTAGTTCACTATTGACTAAATTTAGTATATTTCTAAAGTTTCAGTGAGAAGTTGTGTTTGCTGGGTTTTAGACTTGCTAAGAGTAAGAGAGCTATCACCAGTTGCAATGACTGATAATCACTCTATAGCGCAAGCTGATGGAAGTAGAAATCTTGTTATTGAAGAGAAGCTTAGTGGTGTAGAAGATGGTTAGGCGTTCGCCGTATAACCTGAAGAGCATGATTTAGATTATCAGGTGTAATGGAAGGTGCGTGCCTATTAGGAGTCCCATACTAAGACGATATAGATGTTTAATGCTAACTAGTTTCCTGTGGTGCCAAGTCGACAATAATCTGTTACGTATATAAATTGTTGCTGAATATTTAAAGTTTCAGTAATTTTTAGACTTGGGTTAATCAAAACCCTAAAGTCTAAGCTAAGGGAAATCTTGTCATAAATTTCAACTACAGGTCAGAAAACTAAAGAAGTTTGAGTGTTGAACAAACTCTTGTATTGTCGTATGTTTTTCCAGTTAATTAGGGAGATGTTGTAATTTATTTTATTTGAAATTTAGTTACAATATAAATAATCCAACAAGTTAATCAGACTGCTCCAAATTGTGTTGCATAAATATGTCATACACCTAAAATTCCCCGACTGACTACATGATGTTATGATTGGTAAGAATCACTAAGAAGTAAACTGAAAAAATCAACTGTATCACGGTGGTTTTAGCCTCAAATTGTAAAAATTTACTTCATCAAGATATTCAACAATCTACGTAATATTCATCTAATAGTATCATCCATGCTTATCACATACGGAATACACATCCAACTACAATTAGTATCAATTAACTATTGATTAACTTTATTAGTAGAATTCAACTATGTTAGTCGTGAGACAGTTATTCACCGATGGTAATGGATATGATTACGTAACTATACCTCAAATTGAATGAAGTTAAAATATTAAACAATGAATACTTGGTAGGTTTTTCAAAAGTCTAAGAGTTTACCATAAAACTTGGTGTCTGACACAATTTTCTTGAAGTGTAGTTCTAGGATGAAACAGTTGTTCAGTACAAGTTCGTCATTTTGAATGATTGTCTTACTCAGTTCAATTCATAATATCAATTTCGAACGTAATGTTACACTTCGTCAAAACTATCTAATACATGTACAATGGAATGGTTATTTTTGTGGAGATTGATTATTTTATTTTATTGAATATATCACAGACTGATGTTGGAAAAGTAGCACTGAAACCTAGGGAGCACTGGACAGCTGTTTCATACTAATGTGGAACTCCTCAGCAGTGCGAACCCCAGAAGTGGGAATTCTACCATTGGATGCCGACCCACTGGTGTAGATGGTTAGGCGTTCGCGCCAACCTGAAGCACCTGGTGCATAATCTAGGGTGCGCACTGCTGAGGAGTTTCACACTAGAACGAAACAGCTGTCCAATGCTCCCTGGTTTTCAATGCAACCCTGCTAAGATCAATCTGTTATATATTCAATCAAATAAAACATACACAATGACTGTCATATGCAAAAACAAGAATGATGAATAATTATAAGATTTCGTTAATTGGTTTCGTCAAAAAATGATGTTGCTATGGTATCAACGAAAACTTGGCAGAATTGGGAGGCTGTTTCGTTGTAGTATGAAACATTTTAATAGTACATACCCTCGATTACGTCAGAGAAATATCAATCTTTACTAAACACTTTAATTCAAATCTTATAAGAATTATTCTAGATAGATCTCAATGCATAATATATACAACATTTCTAATTAAGACATAATTTTCTTTTACAAATTCCATTCATTTTAACCATGATGTCATTTATTTTACATTGAGGTCAACATCAGATGAATGAAACTATTTCTTAAATTATTTTATTGTTCTCAATACAAACCAAACTAAGAACTTTCATAATGATATAGATTTACGTCATATTGAAATTTCTATTTCATATTCTGTCAACTATACATTTCATTGAATTGTAAATAACACAGTATCCCTTAATACAAATGATTACATCATATCATTTTAATAATTCAATAAGTTTAATTAATATTGTTAATATTGTAAGATGTTATGTAATTTCATAGTGATTACAGTGTCATTCAAATGAACCTATGAATATAAACATATATTGATTAAAGTAATAATGTATGAAGAGATAAGGTACACTTCTAAACTCTTAATGATATTCTGTTAAAATCAGTATACTGAATATACTAAATTAACTGTTGTTATAAGCGTTGATTAGCAAAAGAAGTTTAAATGTGATAGAATACTCCAGGTTGAGTTCATAAAATAATGATTAACTTGTTTAGTGAAATTAGTTCTATTTATACAATTGAATGCAGTACATACAAAGAAATGATTTATAATAATGTGTAAAATACAAATCAATGATTGCACTGCAAACTGGTTACCAATAAATCAGTGAGTAGGATTTACAACAGCTAATTATTCTAATTTACCCAATTCGAAATAAGTTTGCACGACTTCATTCATTGACATAGTATATTCACTGTGAACCTACCTCCATCATATGATAGCTGGTACTAAACAATATTTATGTGCAACTTTACAATTTACACAAGGGTACACACTAATCGATCCATTCGATTTTATGATGAACATGATACTCAAGTATCTGTGAGTATTTCGTTACTTCATAGAATGTGTCACCAATGACATTGATAATGCTTCTTCATTTCAAACTGATGTAACCATATTAATTGAGTTCAATCTACATGTATAACTGATTTTCACATACTCACTAATTAAATGTTGATCTCAACCTTCTATTTTTTTTTCAACTATCATAGTTAGCCAATACAATAAAACTCTAATAAATATAACTCTGGAACATTCTATTCATTAAGAAAAACTGCACTGAAAATATGTCTTCTAGTAATCTTAACTATTTACTCTCAGCATCAATATATAAAAGTATTGAGACGACGATTACTTAGTACTCGTAAAGCAATAAGATGAAACGATCAACAGACATAATAAAAATGAGTAGAGCGTAGCATAAATTTTAAAGAATGTAGTCAATTAAAATAACTGCTGATTAATGTTGATGGATTATAAGAGAATTGTAAGCTAATGAACATAGTTTTTATAGCATCATTCAAAACGATTATAAAACTAAGATGAATAGTAATCAGAATAGTGGTAACTGGTGTCCTAATAATAACACTGATAGTAGTAGGATTTGATCATGTTTACCGTAGCAGAGATAAACTGACAACTATCTCTTCTATTGAATACATAGATTAACCTTAGACATTTTCGGTTTACTGTTAAATCACCTATTCGTTTATTTGTCTGCTGATTATTTTAAATGAATTAAAACTCTGGTAACGTAAGTTGGATTGTGACTGGCAAGCAGAATCGAGAAAGCTCGTTTCGTCCTATTTGAGACTCATCAGGTGCATGTAACTGCATCCTAATGTTAATGTTCACACTGACTGACCAGTTACATTTCATTACAAATCAACGGGAAACAGACTTATCCTAATTACATATATATGCCCGTTGCACAATCCCGACTGTCTGGACACAGTAGCCTAGTGGTGAACGCGGTGGCGTTTGGCACGAAGCGAACTCAGTTCGAATCCAAGTGTGAACATCGACATTCAGATGCAGGAACATCTAGCAGATGAGTCCCAGATAGGACGAAACGTGCATCCTGGATTTC
The DNA here is from genome assembly GCA_034768735.1 of Schistosoma mekongi. Lineage (NCBI taxonomy): Eukaryota > Metazoa > Platyhelminthes > Trematoda > Strigeidida > Schistosomatidae > Schistosoma > Schistosoma mekongi. The sequence continues at coordinate 82,631,944 of CM068306.1, read as the reverse complement.
GCTTGCCAGTCACAATCCAACTTAAATATTACTTGTGTACTATCGATATACCGAGGCAATCCGTTCAGGATGCACATATGGTAATAGAGACTGACCAGTTTTAGTCCATTACAAATCAACGGGAAAATACAAGCTTATCCTAGTAACTACTATCAGTTAGGTGATGAGCAATTGCACTATTCGGGATTGTGTCAGCCTTTAATTTTAAACTTTCTTAGAGCGTACTCAGAGATACTAATATGTACTCTTCTATTTGTACTGTGGTATAAACATTTGCATTGATATATACAGCTGACGGGAACGATATAAAATAACTTTGCGATTTTTGTTTGATTCAAGTGGGGTTCATTTCATTTATGACAATAAGCTTTACTAGTGGATAAGCACGCTTTATTGTTGGAGTTATTCTGGCATTAAAGAGTCGCACATTTTCATCATCCTTAAAAAGACGACGTATGAAGCAAGCTTTCTTCCTAACTGAATCGTACGAGATACGTTTATCCGATAGTTTCCAATTCCTATTTAAAAACATTTATCAGTGAACATTCTCATGTCAACACTTTCTACTCACATCAAATTATAATTCTAGTCATTCATAAAAGCGGAGTTCTCAATCTTACATATACATGTATATTTATATCTACATACGATTAGATATCCCATCATATTTCAATATTCTTGTTTGGCATCACTAACACTGATGATTACCTAATGTGATGCAATATTCCGATAAGAAATTATGGTTGTAATGCAATTGGTGCTAACCAGTGAAATAAGTATGAATGACTACTAGTCTGTGTTAATTGTTATGCTTATTTTATCCCACCTAACTCGTTTTATGTTGATTGTATTTTAAGCTTATCATCTGGACAATACCAACTTTACATTACTAGTCAAACATTGATTGCATTGTTTGATTCATAGACAGCTTCTATGCATAAAGATGCTAAGAGTGAATAGTTACGATTACTAAATAACAGTGCAGTTTTTCATAATGAATAGAATGGTCCAGAGTTATATTTATTAGAGTTTTATTGTATTGGCTAACTATGATAGTTGAAAAAAATAGAAGGTTGAGATCAACATTTAATTAGTGAGTATGTGAAAATCAGTTATACATGGTTATGGTTACAGCAGTTTGAAATGAAGAAACATTATCAATGTCATTGGTGACACATTCTATGAAGTAACGAAATACTCACAGATACTTGAGTATCGTGTTCATTATGAAATCGAATGGATCGATTAGTGTGTACAGTTGAGTAGTTGCAAATTTGTACACAAATATTGTTTATAATATGATGAGTGAAGGTTCACAGCGATAATACTATGTCAATGGATGAGGTTGCGGAACTACGTCGCGTGATGACTGAGTTAGAAATGTCAACTACTAGTAGCCGAATTTTTTAATAGTTGTGACAGGTCGGCTACGGATCCAGAGGGTCTTGTGTTTGATCTATGTTTCGGTTACGTTTTCGTATTGCTAGATAATCCTATACTAGGAAGAAATAGCTTCTTGTTGGTCGATAGTCATCTAAATGAGACCAATTTGTGATATCAAATTAAAAATACTTTCATTAGAGACCATGATAAACAATATACAACCTTAGTAACTGTCATATTTATTTGTTCATTATCCTATCGTTTGACAATTCTTTATAATCATATTCATAAATACAAAATTCAATCAGAACTGTTCATTATAATTTTTATGTTAATGAAAATATACATTAAACCACTAGTGAATGCTAGTCCATACAGAATGACATAAATATATTTATTACAATGAATACCTGTTATTTGACATGGAGCTGTTGACATTTTAAATGCTAAATTCTCTCCATAACCATTATGATTACTATGATATAATTTTTCAGCTTCAGCTAAATTTTCAGCCCATTTTTGTGCTGATATCATTAATTCCTCATCTAATTGAAGCTCTGGACATCCATGTAATGAACGAAGTCTATAAAATGTAATAAAGTAATAAAATGTAATAATTAGATGATAGGCATATGTTGTTACCTCATGGTAATATGATAATGTTATAGTGATAATAACATACTTCATTGTTATTCATTATTGATATTATGAAATAAATTTCATAGAATTTTCTAGAATAATGAAATTATTCTTAGTATGAATTGACGGTTCATGCTTAGTAGCATATAACGACAATAAGCTAATAACATGGTATAGTAGAATAATGTTATAACACATTTACATGCTTTACTTTAAATTACATTATTTCCATTATTGTAACTAGTTAATTGAATTGAAGAGGGCACATTTAGTTTCGAACCTACGATTTTCTAGTTGATAGCTAAATGGCTTATTATTTAAGCTACTACATCATCTACTGAAAAAATTATCTTGAATTATATATATTTAATTAAATACTAAGATTTATAAGTAGTAGGCTTTTGTTATTTTAAATGATGCATAAAATAAAAAAAAGAATGAGCAGTAATATAACATACAAACATGGGGTTCGACCTGAATATGGTAAACTTACTGATTATACCTCCGCATTTCGATAAACGTGAATGTGATTTTTAAAAAAAGATTTACTTTTCATTAACATTTTAAATGAATCTAGGCATTAGTAACCGTTAGTTACCGTTGTTTGATTTGCATAACTAGTGATTAGGTTTAGTGGTTAATCTGACTTAGTAACTGAATTGATACTTTGTCGGTAAAAATGACTAACTACCAGTCTCACTGTAAACATCCGTACACATCCATCCAGTTGAGCAGTCGCAAACAGAACGAAATAGAAGTCTTAGATTTCACTGTTAACTACATATCAATCACAATAAAAGTAATCATTAATTTGACCAAAAATGCGTTTTCATAAGAACCTCCTATTCTTTATTTTATCACAATAATGTTTCGTATGAATTTATTATGTATCATAGTGTTGCTGGTTGAATCAAAACGGAAATTTACAGCTGTATATAATGAAATGATTTCTTTCTTTCTAGTAATAATTTTAGAAGTTTGATTCCAGTAAACGATGCAAAATAATATCCTAAGTGTTCATTTAGAAACGAATTGATTTTCGTAAAGATAATTAATATAACAGTTGGACTCGAACTAAAAACATACTATAAACTATGGATCACTCAACCACCTCTTGAACGCAGAGTACCCACGATACGCTAACAGATATTCCGTATGAAATGTTGTCATTTTAGGTATTGTTTCAAATCAATATTACTTAGTTGACATTCAGCGACATCTTTCATGACAAAAGAGTTTGTGAAAAAATAAATGACAAAAATTCAATGAATATTCAATCAGTCAGTTGAAATCAACATAGATTCTGGAATATATATATGTCAGTATACGTTTCTATATCATGTCTCCAAGATCAGAATAAACTGAGTAATTAAAAAGTTGTAAAAGTCGTAATATTACGGTCTAAGTAAAAATTATTTATCATTGAGAATATATTTGGAAGACATAGATTGGATGGCTAAGTATGAATGAACACAAGGACTTAATATAAAGAAAAATACAAAGTAAATGTAGTTGTTTCGTCAACTATTGATTGCAGTTGTGACCATATCAGCTTCTCTACACTTACTAAGAAGTCACAGATTTCTATCAAGTCATGGTATGTCAGTCACTATCTTACACAAACAGTAGTCCCGAGTTATAGTAGCAGTTGTTAAGCATACGTAATACAGAACTCATCAGTGTAAGTCAGTAAACATTTGCAACTTTATAAATAGATATTCTATTTTTTCTTAATTCACATTTAGTATTTCTTATTCACTAATTCCAGGATGATTAAACATTACACACCATTGTTCATAAATAAGTGTGTATATTTTGTTACTTGTAGAAAGCTTCAACTGGGGTTTATATAACTTTGTGTACACATAACTGTACAATGAACACCATAAATAAAATTTACAAATGAGAACTATGAGTATGAAAATGATGACAAGGGATTGAGATATCAAATAGAATCTTCGGTGAATAGTTTCTAGAAGTGGAACATAATAATTGTAAACAGTGTCATTTGATTATTTAATAACTATTTGATTAGCAATCTGTATGGTACGATATAAAATGTTTTTTGCTATGTCAAGAGTAAAACAGTAAATCTTGCATATTTTGTAATAGTTCAACCATTTATTGACTCATGCTTGCTAAATGAATGATGACGAACTTATAGAAGGTTTATTCTATTACTTTATTGAACCATACAAATAATAATAGCTTCATCTTATACTCATAACTTCCTCATTGTTGCGAACCTGAATTACATAAAGTCCCTTATTATATAGTAAAATGATCCATCTACATATTAATATAACTTGTTTCCGGCTTATTCATCAATTATCACTAATTAGATTCAGGTAGCTGTTAAATGAGAAATTTTTAATCACTTATATTTATTATTACTGTCCTAAATTACGAGTAGTACATAATCTGCCATAGTTAGTTGATGGATTCATGTAAACAATCTTCCTATTACAACTTTCATAAATAGAACCACAAAAGAAAGTAACCATATGTATGATGTAACCATTTAGCCTTCTAGATATATTTACATAATGTTCTGGTATATAAACTCCATATTTATTAGTAATAAATCATTAGTACATTAGTTAATAAATTACCATTTAAAATTGATCAACTAAATAGAATTATATTTCAGTGTTGAAGATCTATAACTCAAAAATATCATTTCAGTGATGTTGTATTCTGTCAACTAAAAAGTTCATAATCATCAAGCTTCCCTATTTATCTTACCAGACAATCAACATCATCATCATCAGTGCAAACTATAAATTAAGATCAACAGAATTCCTTCGATGTTCTATTGCTTATGCTCTTGATGATGATGATGATGATGATGATATTCTTGACTATGAAGTTGATGAAAGTTTAATGAAAACAATTTCCTTAACAAAAATATTAATCAAAGTATGTAAAAATCAGATTAAAGTATAAATATCAACTTACCGATTATGTTCTCTTATAGCTTGTTGATTGAAACGTTCATTAATCATCTTAATTAGTTACTATTATAATTATTATTTTCCTTTTAAAAGAAAAGTTAAGTTAAAAAATTTTAATTTCTATACTACTGATATCGATGAAATAATTTTTTTCTTTCAAATAGATAAAAAGATTTTCTATACTTTAGATAGAAGTAGTAAAATAATAAAATGATGAGTCAATTTCTAAATTTTCTATTTAAATAGTTTCTATGTTCATTTATACACAAGGTTACAAATTGTATCTATCATTGTTACATTGACAAAACTATTAAGATTTATATCATTCCATTCACTTCACGTGATAATTAGATATATTATATGCATAAACATTTTTATTGACAAAATTTATAAGTAGATAAATTAGTAGTAGTGTAGTAATAATAATAATAGTAGTAGTAGTAGTGGCAATAATACTACTACCACTACTGTAACTACTACAGCTGATCATATTTCACTTAGTAATTAAGTAGTATATATAAGTAAACTAACAAAAAAAATGATGATACCGTTTTCATTTCTAGATTGTATCATGTAAAAATAAATAATAGAAGAAAAAAAAATTATTTAAAAAAATTTAATCACATACTGTGCAAAATATATATAGATGTACTTACATTTGACAGTATAATTACATACTACTTATGACATATACAGGTCAAAATGAATGAAATAACTGCGAAAATAGTAATAGTAATAATAATAATAATGTTTTAGAAGCAAATTGCTAATCCCACTGTGTTCTATAGTGATTAATGTAATTGTAATTAATTGCATACAGACATGTAATTCTTAGAAGAGAATCTATTGCTAACACAATTTATAGAGGTACATTGTTAATTGTATGCAACTATGTAACGCATTTATGACAGTTTTTTATTTTCTCTTTTTTTGTTTTACAAACTAATTAAATTGTAGGTAAATGATTAGTGTGTACCGCACATGACTGGTACATTAAATGTATTTTATATGAATAGATTTAATAATAACATGAATATTAATGAAGTATTATGATGTCAATGATTCGCTTTACTTCAAATACCAGGCGAGTAATATACGCTATGAGTTATATAAATAACAGCAAGAGCAGAGAAAGGTTTAATAAATTTTCAAGTCGTATTTAATATGTACTAATTTGTTTTATCTACTACATTTATCCCTCCCCCTTCCACCCTATCTTTCTTAATATGCTTTACGCAACTGATAGGATAAGATAAAACTGGCTATTATGTTACAAATCAATGTGACATTTATATTAATTGATTATTGAATAATGATCACTCTAATGTTTATCTAGTCACTGACCAAGTCGTAGTTCGACTAATCAACACTATTGGAAATATTTTGTAACATTGACTAGTTTAGGGATAGCCAGTGAGAAACTTAGCCTAACACAGATTTTGTGTAAACTCCCATGTACAAGCAGTATTAAAGACATTAATACCCTCTGATGAATATGAACATGGTTCGTAACCTCTGACTGTTACATATGACCTAAAAGGAACTCAACCAACTAACAGGTACATCTTAGGGACAAGTGCCAAAAACCAAAATTTCTAGCAGAATAGCTCAAACCATCTTAATTCAATTAGATATTTGTTCAATATAACAATCATCCGAATACACTATGATTTAGTATTAAGTCAGTGTATAGTTTATTATGTGTCAAATAATGTATTGTAAGCATTGACTAGTCATGCAATTTGTTCGCTTCACAGAGTCAAGCAGATCAAGAACAACTGTACTTTAAGAATCTTTAATACAATACATTCATTCTATTCTGTAAATGCTGTTGTTTTTCCATATTTTCTTCATGAAAAGCTGGTGAAATCTATACAAAGGTATATTTTATTGGAGATTTTTATTATGTTATAACCGGATGAGTGAAGTTCTCACTTATTCCCAACTTCTGGATCGGTGCTATTACTTCATACAAATCTTCACTGTCTTAATTGTAATTAATTGCATACAGACATGTAATTCTTAGAAGAGAATCTATTGCTAACACAATTTATAGAGGTACATTGTTAATTGTATGCAACTATGTAACGCATTTATGACAGTTTTTTATTTTCTCTTTTTTTGTTTTACAAACTAATTAAATTGTAGGTAAATGATTAGTGTGTACCGCACATGACTGGTACATTAAATGTATTTTATATGAATAGATTTAATAATAACATGAATATTAATGAAGTATTATGATGTCAATGATTCGCTTTACTTCAAATACCAGGCGAGTAATATACGCTATGAGTTATATAAATAACAGCAAGAGCAGAGAAAGGTTTAATAAATTTTCAAGTCGTATTTAATATGTACTAATTTGTTTTATCTACTACATTTATCCCTCCCCCTTCCACCCTATCTTTCTTAATATGCTTTACGCAACTGATAGGATAAGATAAAACTGGCTATTATGTTACAAATCAATGTGACATTTATATTAATTGATTATTGAATAATGATCACTCTAATGTTTATCTAGTCACTGACCAAGTCGTAGTTCGACTAATCAACACTATTGGAAATATTTTGTAACATTGACTAGTTTAGGGATAGCCAGTGAGAAACTTAGCCTAACACAGATTTTGTGTAAACTCCCATGTACAAGCAGTATTAAAGACATTAATACCCTCTGATGAATATGAACATGGTTCGTAACCTCTGACTGTTACATATGACCTAAAAGGAACTCAACCAACTAACAGGTACATCTTAGGGACAAGTGCCAAAAACCAAAATTTCTAGCAGAATAGCTCAAACCATCTTAATTCAATTAGATATTTGTTCAATATAACAATCATCCGAATACACTATGATTTAGTATTAAGTCAGTGTATAGTTTATTATGTGTCAAATAATGTATTGTAAGCATTGACTAGTCATGCAATTTGTTCGCTTCACAGAGTCAAGCAGATCAAGAACAACTGTACTTTAAGAATCTTTAATACAATACATTCATTCTATTCTGTAAATGCTGTTGTTTTTCCATATTTTCTTCATGAAAAGCTGGTGAAATCTATACAAAGGTATATTTTATTGGAGATTTTTATTATGTTATAACCGGATGAGTGAAGTTCTCACTTATTCCCAACTTCTGGATCGGTGCTATTACTTCATACAAATCTTCACTGTCTTAATTGTAATTTAACCTTGTAAATTCTATCAACAAACATCATTAAAATAAATAATGTGGTCCAATAAACAGCCGTAACAGATTAATCTCCGTTAAGCACCATCGAAAACCATGGAACACTGGATAGATACTTCATCCTTGGAAGGGACTTCACAACAGTGTGCACCCTAAATATTTAATTAAATAATCTAACCCAGAACCTCCATATCTTTTGACAAACGATTAACAGTCATCACTAGTAAGACAGCGTTCTATGGGTGAATTCTTGTTTCTATCAGTTTGTAGCATATTTAGCCGACAAAATCACTACTATTGGTAATAACTATCTCAGTGTCAACATATCTTCACATGATTTCATACAACATCCTGAAATAAGTGTATAGTGAATTGATTATTAAAGTTAAATCATGATCGTTTTGTGGAGAATGGTTTTGATGGGTTGTTTCATTTATGTGTCACACATTTAGCTTGGTTCAGCAACATTGAAAACCGTGGTTCGATACACTGGAAAAATCGAAGGTTCCATATTTGAACAAAACGTCTATCCACGGTTCCCAGGTTTTCAGTAATATTCAGATGTTAGCAACGAACAACGAACACAAGCAAATTTACATTTAAACGACCTTACCTCAAACAGCTATTACTCTAAAATATCTGTTTGGTTATTATTCTGAAAAGAATATTTTAAGTTTTAAATTATTCACTGACTATTAGTTGGTACTGCACTAACATTTTCTACCGCCAACTAAACTAACTCACAATACACAGGAAGATGGTTCAGACAATCTGTTGTAGACACTAGACGTTTCAAGTGATCTACAGTTTTGTTTTACTCAGGAACTTGTAAGTAAAAACACAAGTTCCTATTTAAAATGGATCTTTAAAGAAATACCATGGAGTTTAACTTTGAGGGACCCTAAATTCCGCATAAGATGTGAGTCGTTCAGTATGTCCTGATACAGATTTTTGGGTAGTAATTAGAAAAACGGCGAACTTTGATTTCATACCAAAACGAACCTATAACCTTCGCAAGCATGTTCCATCCTCTCCATTGACGATTTACAAATTCACTGTACAATACTCACTCATTTTCCTGGTAAAACATACAGTTCGCGGTTCGCAGTCACTGAAGAATGAGAAATCACAATATGGCAGTAAGTCACCTTGTTGTAATCTGATATCGTATTCTTGTGTGCTTACAGCATTGAAAACACAACCAAAATTAACATGCTTGGAATAGATTTTTCAATAGATGTGACTATATGTGGACCGAGTTCCATACTAAAGCTTTCATGAATAATATTTTTCGCTATTAGGAAATGAGATAATATTGTTTTCAATATACCCTTCTAGAACCGATAATTTGAATCTAACTACTGTTAGTCGCTTATTGGACGAAATGCAACGGCAGTAGGCTAGATAATTGTGCTTTATTTCCAAGAAGGAGGATGATAGAAAGATTTTGTGCAAAAATTTTACTTTGGGTGCAAAGATTATGGTACTCCTCAACGGTACACATCTACTACACAACCAAAGAATCCAGTATACCATCTCCAGATTATGCTGCAACCTCCTAACTGATAGACGACTCAGCTGACCAACGTTAAATGATTAACAATTATAGCTTCAATTAATTTACGTTATATTCACGCAACGTCTTGCATTACCATTGGTGGGTAATAGCCACACTCTGAAGATGATTGAATTTTATGATACTTTACAACAAAAGTTATTTTAGAATCCACTTACTCTACTATAATTCCACGATGTAATATGACATATACATAACTGACCCATCTTACAACCAATTGTTACATCTTACCATCATTATTTGAATGAAATAACATTTCAACCTATTGCATTGACATTCAATGATGTCTTATACTTCACTTTAAAGTTTATATAGCCACATTATATTCTCATATGTATTTGTATCATCTGGTTAGTTGGTTTGTATGTGGAATACAAAATACAAATTGTATCGAAAACTAAATTAACTTTGTTTAAGATTAACAATAACTGTTCACCTAACATTTACATCCAAATAGAGAACATACAACATACAGTATGAATGATGTTAAACACTTTACATTCTATTTAATTTCACTTGTTTAACTGTCATTCATATTACTTAAGAATTTCAGTAGTTTACAAGTAAAATTAACAGAAAAAAAATTGGAAAACATGTGATTAAGGAGAGAAATTACAGTAAATCACTAAATAATTTCTTTACAAAAATTAATAATCCTTAGTTTTTCTTCTTCATATTTTCTCTTTTTTTATTTTTTTTTAGTAATGAATACTGATTATCTCTTTTCTAGGTGTAGATTTCATCACATTGTTATTGAGAGAAAAAAATGAAAATTTTATTAGTGACAAAAAACTAAAAAGAAAAAACTAGATTTACCAAAGGAATGAAAAAAATTGCGGTGGTGGTGGGTGTATATATGTGTGTGTGTATTCGGAAGAAATGATACACCTTATGATAAATCATCTTTTAATTGTTTATTATTCGCTGTCACTGTAGGTAACTAATAATGATGTGTCTTCATGTTGTTCTTAAAACTTTTGGATAATTCATGCATAATTTTATAGTTTCTTTTTGAAACTGTATTAGAATTTTTGTCGAATTAAATCAATAAATATGTATTTTGTTACTATATTGATAAAAATTCAGTTATTTCAGTAGTTTAGTTGATCGGATTCAATACAGACTGATGTTGGTAGGGTATCATTGTAAACCGTGGGGAGCTGGACATCTGTATCAGCTTAGCATCAGATTTTTTAATGGTGTACACTACCGACTGAGCCGAGGGACTCAAGTCAAGTGCCTTCAAGTTGACGAACGCCTTACCCAATACATCATCTGGATAGCGTCTAATGTTAGGATTTCCACTTCTATCAATTCTGATAGTTATCAAATTAGACTATCTAAATTTTAAGATCAAGGAGTCATTGGACTCTGGCAATACTACTGGGTTTCTACCAACGACTAAATGATTTCTTAATTGAATAACAACCTTGATGATTATTCCCTAAACTAAAATGAAATTAAAATATTGTCACCAAACAACTGCTTACTTCACTAATACCAAATAAAGACACAAAACAGTACAATAAAATACATTCACAATAAGTAGGAGTATACCTCTGGGCAATATGGACTCTTAGTAATAAAACATAGACTCCGATCAGTCGGTTCTGGAAACAGTATTTGCCAATAATATTATTTCATCCCACTAAACAATATTTAATGGTATAAACACTCCATCTTGTAACAGTAAGTAGTATTGTATACAGGCAGAAGAGTTACAGATCAAGTATGATATGTTCTGTACTATAATTACGATTGAAATATGCACTGTACAAATTTTCATCAAGTTAAATTGTGACTAGTGATAGGAATTTATAAATTGGGTATGATCGTGTTTACTAACTATCCAATTCATCTATCTATATTGTATTGGTAATAGTCACATTTAAATGTCAAAGGAATGTTCGCTGGGACAAAGAGTGTTGATAAAGCTTTTAATGGTTCTGATGTTGCATTTCACCGATCTGTATTGGCATATATGTTCTTCGAGTATTAATAATGTTCATATGTTATCATTCATATTGTTTAACCAAAAAACGGTTATTCTAGTTGACTCATTCAAATAAGTGTCGTTATACTAACTAATCGATATCATGTGAAATATGATACATTTTATTCTTCATCATTCTGGAAGATTTCATCTGTTTAAACTATTGATAAAATTCTTCGATGAAAGCTCCACATTTCAACGAAAACTATCTTTCAGAATCTCAAATTTGTATTGCCATCTATGTAACATGAAAAATTGAACTTGTATCTGAATGCGTTGCATATTCCGTTATGAATATGAAAACATGCAAGTACACTTCTTTAACATATGACAGATTTTGATTATCTAACTTACACACTGACTTTAGTATGTCTTTTATTCCATTCTCATAACTTTTTCCAAGATTACTTTCCGTTCATTTCATCATCTAAAAGATAAAAACCGTCACTTACATACGAGACAAGTACCCTTTATTTTCTCATATTCTATTCTTGTTAATGTTTGTTATGATATTTTTATTTAATGTTCCGCTACTAGGTGTTCTCATCAACATTTCTTTCACCCTTTCCCTCTCATCATAGTATCCTCACATTTTGGTAATAAATTACACTATCGTAGTATTATTGTCACAATCTGCACCACTGTATTTGACGACAACAACAACAACAAATCATAAAATTCAATTAATGATCTTTGGGAAATAAGAGGTCATAGTATCTACATATCAATTTAGCTGAATATCTCATACGTACTATGATTTGATCATATTTCCTAGTACTATTATCATCGACTTACATTTTACAAACTGAGAAAATGGCATAAAACTCTTTTGTGACAGAATTAATTCTATAATTCTTTACAATACGAACTGGGTTTACACACAGTAACTAGATTGTATTGTTAGCAACACACCACAAAACGATAACATTCATAAATCCAGATTTGGATGAATAGTGTAGATATGAATTCAATATAAGTAAAATAACTTCAATAAATGACAAACAAATGAATAAGTAGGAAGCATGAGTTCAATATATAAAATATGTATATGTATGTCACAAAAGTTAACTACGACCACTGAATTTGAATTGTGAATAAACTGTGATATCAACAGGTCATAAAATCTATTCAGTATAGTTAGAACAAACAATCTGTTCCTCAATTAGTTATAGGTAAAATATCAACTTGAAAGTTAACTTTACTTTGTTTTAAGTTCTGTTATTTAGTAAATAGTATGATGGTATGATACTGAAATTTTCTAATCTATCCTGTATCTTATTACAATGTGGTATAGTTCTTTGAATCTATGAAAGAATCATTATTAAAATGATATCAATAAATAGTTCATAAATTAGATTTTCTACATGTATCTAATTTGAATAAGTGAAACATATGGAATTTTGATGATTTATGAGGATTGGAACTAAATTTTAATGATATTGAACTCTTCACAAGTTAATGTTGGTTGGGTACATTGGGACTAAAATCTAGATATGTGTTGTTATCGAATCTCATACTAGGATGAAATAGCTATCCAATGATGCTTGATCTTCAGTGGTAACTTACCAACATCAATCAGTAACGAAATCGACAAAATAAAATAAATATTACTTGCTTGTTCACATAGTAACAATATAGCAACCAACGTTATTCAAATAGCTTATAAATAAAATTGATGAATATTCACTTGTAATTTTAATGATGCATTTATTTCCTATTGTTTAAGATAAAATATGATCACTAGTATATATGATTGTAAATAGTCCTGCCTCAAGTTGCTGTTTTTTCCCCTTTTCTTTTTCCGCTTTTCTTGAATGACCTGCCCTCTTCTATGAAAAATACCTTTGTCAAGTACGCAGATGGCCTTACTATTAGTATGCCTGTTTCTTCTTCCTCAAATTGTTGTGAAATGAATTGCTTTTTAGCGAATGTTGGACGATGGTTTAGTTTGAATGGTCTTCAACTTAATCCTTCCAAATGTCAAACAGTCAATTTCAATCTAAGACATGAAAGGGATCTAATTGCTCTTGTGAATTCACACAACGTTTGTAAAATTGGAGACTCTACAATTAAGACTATGTCGATTGTTAATTATCTTGGTGTAACCTTTACTTCTGATCTATCTTGGTCTTTGCATGTTTTGCTTATATCAAAGAAGGTTTTCCGTTTAATATACTATGTGAAGAGATTACGTAGTTTTGGTATAACCAAGCACTTATTATTACAATTTGTCAGTTCATGTATATTACCGATCATTTTATATTGTTCCCCATTATTTTTTCCCCGACTTTTGAGAAAAGACTATGTTGCATTGCGTAGAGTACTGAAAGCTGTTAGTAAGGTGTGTGGTGAAAACCACGACCTTATTATAAACACGGTTGTAGACAGACATTTAAAGTCCTGCAGACAGCTATCTAAGGTTATTCTATCTGACATAAACCACCCTCTTCACTCAAAACTTTCACCTTGTTTATCTTCTGGCAGAAAGCGACGCTGCTATATCAGGACTGAAGCACGTAAAGAGAAGTATAAATGCTCAACTATTCCATATTCAGCATATGTTTTATGTTATGAAAAGTTTGTAAGAACCCGGTCTAACTAGAAATCTGAGCTTTTAAAAATACCGATTATTATGAAATGCAAAGACTCCTGTTCCTTATGTTACTGTAATTTTTGTTGTTGTCGTTGACAATATAAAATATGTATCTTTTTTTCAGATGTGGACACTGTAAAAAGTAACTTGCTGAGACACTGTATGCTGAAAATTCATAGTGTACTAAAAATACTATTGAATAAAGCTATTATTACTATTATTATTGTGATATAATGAATGTTATGTAATATGTGATAGTCGATCGGAAACTTTGCTTCATTTAACTTTTTTGTTAGATAACATTTATCTGTAACATTATAAGTACTTCTCGCCGGTGTATACATATTCAATGCATATACTTTACAGTAATCTGTTACGATTTCGAGTTGTTTTCAGAACTAAATACTGCATAACAAAAGCTAAACATGAATGCATCTTTCTTATGAAATCCTTAGGAATTCATTGAGATATTTGCTTTAGTTTAACATTAAATGTCTAATATTCTGATAAACATCTTTAGATAACATCATGATGAACAAAATAACATACTGTAAGGTAATCAAGTTATTTCATCTGCATTCACATAACGGTTTGATTTTAAATTGACTTCAATTGGAAAATTCAAAAGAACAAGATTTATTGAATAGAACGGATTCATTTTATTTCCAGGCTTATTATCATCAACTTCTAAGAGTCATAAATGTTTGACATTCTTCCATACTATAATTAGAATAGAGATACAAGATATGCATATTAGTATAGTCAGATTTAACATGTTTTTATACGCTGCAAATGAAGTGTAGACGAGTGTGAATAAAGTTAATAAATAGATATTGGGGGTAGGGTAGGATAAAGTAATGAATGTAAACTTAAAGAGGGAATAGAAATAGATGACTACATAATTATTCGACGAATTGTGAATGAAGAGTGTTTTAAGTTGTTAGCATTTTGATGATTGAGTAAAAGGAAATAATTACTATATACACCAGTTTAATGGAAACCTTATTAATCTTTCTTTACCAATAGGTAAGGTTGAAAGGGTCTGTTAGCAATTGTAACTATTTGCATGATGATAATTTTGAATGCTTTTATACCATATCTACTGTCAAAAGTGTGTCTAGAGATTGTACTTGTAAGGATTTTATTGTCTTCCGAAAACAGGAACCGCCAGAAAAACTTGATAGAAGACCTTCATTTAGTCCTAGTTAAATAATTGTTACATCAAGTACAATTGAATCCGTAAATGCAGTTGCAGGTGACATCTGCAATGTAATGATCTATCTTTGAGTGGTTTAAGGAACGTGTTTTGTTGCACGAGAGGACTAATTGGATCTCAGAAAGGGTTATTTCTAGCGCTGTTAATTCTTCTAGTGAACTCATTTTCTTTGAATTCAAAATGTCTAAAGAGTGGATTATTTTTCTCATAATCGGATACCTCCTCTTTTAGGATGAATCTTACCTCATAATAAATTTTTCCGCTTATCTATTCGGGTAACTATTACTTATTAAAATCAAAAAGCACTTCTAAGCTAATTCTTCCTACTATATGGCTTTACATCAATGTGTATCTACGACCTAGGTATGCACAGAGTTTAGATCTATCAGCTAGAAATTACACATTAAGCAACCTAATCTAACATTATTAGCTAAAGCTTCTCAATATATTATTCATAATACCTTCTATAGCTTGTATCTGACTACTATAAATAACTATCTAAAGGTGTAATCCATCATAAAATCAAACTTTCTCTAATGACAATTTCTTAATGGTCTATTTACATAAGTAAACTGATAATACACTTTAATTAACTGATGAAAACTACTTGTTTTTTTTGGGTTTTCATTACCCATACACATTAGATATCCTGTAGAGTGAAGCATTACTTCCGATATTCACGTGATTTATTACTATATTTTGGCGAACTGCCAACTGTAGTGTAGTATTGATTAACGTTTCAAGTTAGTTAAAATAATTATAAAATAAATATAATTATTATCATTGTATACATTCTAATATTAGTTAGTTGCTATGTCAATCAAATAAACTCATACACTGATCAACTAAATTACTATTGTTGCCACTTTGTCCTGTTGAACACTGCGTCATCTTCGTTTGTTTATTGAATGATATGTTAGTTTCATGATTTGGTTTCTATGACGATTCACTTTGATTTGTTGGTTTATTTACCATTCATCATAAACTGAATTTAAATCGATAGCATTAGAAACTAGAAAGAATTGAAAGTGTATCTTGTTCTAGTATAAGACTTCTTTACAGTAAACACCTGAAAAGTTATAAAGAGATTAGATCTGGTACCTTTCAGATTTCATAACGAATGTATAACCATCAAAACTATTAGACTAGTTGATAAACATTAAGTGGTAGCATACTTATTTTATACAACATGTGATTTAGAGCAATAGTTATTCATTACCATTGGTGATAACAGTTTCATCTACGACATACATGAAATCTATTAATCATAACCTATCACTATAAATTTGATTGGTTTGTTACATGTACTTAGTTACTTAAAATAAATAGCCATTGAATCACTGTATTTGTAACTGTTTCGCTGTATTACATTACTAGAACTTATTAAAGAAATTCAGACTAAGTGATGTGAGATCAAGCAGCTTGAAAATCAACTGTTGGAGTTTGTAAAAGTACTGTTAAAAAGGCTTAAAATAGTGCGAAACAGTTAGCTATAATGAACGTTTTAGTTTCCATGTAGTATTACTTCTTGATGAGAAAGACGTTGAATAATTATTTTAAGTCGGACTGTGACTAGCAAGTGGAATCTAGGACGCCCGTTTCGTCCTGTTTGGGACTCATCGTCTGGATGTACCTGCATCCCAATGTTGATGTTCGCAGTGGGATTCGAACTCAGTCCGTTTCGCGTCGAACTCCATCGCATTAACCACTACACTATTAAGTTCAGTCAGTCATAATTATGCAACCGGCGTATTGGTATTAGGATGAACTTTTATATTTCCGTTGATTTGTAATAGACTGAAACTGATCAGTGGTGAACGCAGTGGTGTTCGACTCGAAACAGACTGGGTTTGAATCTCACTGTGAACATCAACATTAGGATACAGGTACATCCAGCCGATGAGTCTCAAATAGGACAAAACGTGTGTCCTGGATTCCACTTTCCAGTAACAATCCAACTAAAAATAATACTTGTAAATAACTGCTATGTAGAGGTGATCAGCTCTGGATGCACATATAGCAACAGAGACTGACCAGTATCAGTCTATAACAAATCAACGGGAATATAAAAGTTCATCTTAATAAGCTAAATAACTTTTAAATATGCATTTCTATCTGACTCGTTCCACTGGATTTTGTCTACATATATTGCATGTTTCCATTCTATATCTCCTTCTTACTTATCATTATTAATCGTTCTTGTAATTATTGTTGCTCTATGCTAGCTGTCTTTTCTGTCTTAACTGTAAAGAACTCTTTCTCTCTATAGTTGAATTACTTCATTTTGACTATTCACTAGAGATGATTAACATTTTTAGTTGATTTTTGATTCCTTACGTAAGTTGAATATCTAATATGAAAGTTCATTATTATTCGTGACTTTGAATTCATTATTTCATTTACTTAAATTCAATCCTCAGATATCCAAGATGTCATTCAAATTATTCCTTGAAATTTGATATTAAAGCAATACACTCAATAAAATCGTCTAGTTTAGAAATTTACTGAATATCTGAGCTTCAAATAAATGGATACAATAATTAAATGTGAATATGAATTAATCAATGATAAAAAATGTATGATATAGAACTATGAATGAATATGGAAGGAAAGTGTATTAAAAGAATTGCTTATCATCTAAATAGTATGCATTTTATTTACATAATAAGTTGTTAAATTAATTAATTTTTAATTTGATATTATTAAATGATTCTGAATTAGATAACCATTGAAAACTGGGAACCGATACGGCACTTCTGTTTTGTCCTAGCTTCAAGGTCACTGGTTTGTTTTCTTGATAGGTGGTGAATATACACTAGTGAAGAGTTGCATACTATGAAGAAGTAACTGACCCGTGTCATTTTTTATTTTTTGATGTTTGTCTAACTCAGTATCATTCGTCATAGTAAATTAAAAATTCAATAACCTGCACAACACTCAATTATTTAGGTCTATAAATTCGAAACTGTATGAATTACATTTTAATTGTTTAATTATTTTTATTGTTTTTTTTAATTAAGTGATCATATAGTAGATATTCAAAGCTAATACTTTTATGTAATTAGGATAAGTTTGTATTTTCCCGTTGATTTGTAATAGACTGAAATTGGTCAGTCTCTGTTGCCATATGTGCATCCTGAGCGGATTGCCGCAATATAGCGAATCCCAGTGTGAACATCAACATTGGGATGCAGTTACATCCAGCCGATGAGTCCCAAATAGGACGAAACGCGCGTCCTAGATTTCGCTTGCCAGTCGCAATCCGACTTCAATACATAACTTGTGTAATAACTCTATATCGAGGCAATCCGCTCAGGATGCACATATGGCAACAGAGACTGACCAGTTCCAGTCTATAACAAATCAACGGGAATATAAAGTTCATCTTAATAAGCTAAATAACTTTTAAATATGCATTTCTATCTGACTCGTTCCACTGGATTTTGTCTACATATATTGCATGTTTCCATTCTATATCTCCTTCTTACTTATCATTATTAATCGTTCTTGTAATTATTGTTGCTCTATGCTAGCTGTCTTTTCTGTCTTAACTGTAAAGAACTCTTTCTCTCTATAGTTGAATTACTTCATTTGACTATTCACTAGAGATGATTAACATTTTTAGTTGATTTTTGATTCCTTACGTAAGTTGAATATCTAATATGAAAGTTCATTATTATTCGTGACTTTGAATTCATTATTTCATTTACTTAAATTCAATCCTCAGATATCCAAGATGTCATTCAAATTATTCCTTGAAATTTGATATTAAAGCAATACACTCAATAAAATCGTCTAGTTTAGAAATTTACTGAATATCTGAGCTTCAAATAAATGGATACAATAATTAAATGTGAATATGAATTAATCAATGATAAAAAATGTATGATATAGAACTATGAATGAATATGGAAGGAAAGTGTATTAAAAGAATTGCTTATCATCTAAATAGTATGCATTTTATTTACATAATAAGTTGTTAAATTAATTAATTTTTAATTTGATATTATTAAATGATTCTGAATTAGATAACCATTGAAAACTGGGAACCGATACGGCACTTCTGTTTTGTCCTAGCTTCAAGGTCACTGGTTTGTTTTCTTGATAGGTGGTGAATATACACTAGTGAAGAGTTGCATACTATGAAGAAGTAACTGACCCGTGTCATTTTTTATTTTTTGATGTTTGTCTAACTCAGTATCATTCGTCATAGTAAATTAAAAATTCAATAACCTGCACAACACTCAATTATTTAGGTCTATAAATTCGAAACTGTATGAATTACATTTTAATTGTTTAATTATTTTTTATTGTTTTTTTTAATTAAGTGATCATATAGTAGATATTCAAAGCTAATACTTTTATGTAATTAGGATAAGTTTGTATTTTCCCGTTGATTTGTAATAGACTGAAATTGGTCAGTCTCTGTTGCCATATGTGCATCCTGAGCGGATTGCCGCAATATAGCGAATCCCAGTGTGAACATCAACATTGGGATGCAGTTACATCCAGCCGATGAGTCCCAAATAGGACGAAACGCGCGTCCTAGATTTCGCTTGCCAGTCGCAATCCGACTTCAATACATAACTTGTGTAATAACTCTATATCGAGGCAATCCGCTCAGGATGCACATATGGCAACAGAGACTGACCAGTTCCAGTCTATTACAAATCAACGGGAAAATACGAACTTATCCTAAGTACATATATATGCCCGTTGCACAAGTGTGACTGTCTGGACACAGTAGGCTAGTGGTGAACGCGGTGGTGTTTGGCACGAAGCGGACTGAGTTCGAATCCCAGTGTGAACATCAACATTGGGATACAGGTAGATCCAGCCGATGAGTCCCAAATAGGACGAAACGCGCTTCCTGGATTTCGCTTGCCAGTCACAATCCAACTTATATATATAATTAATATCTTTAATTCATGGTCACATACTCTTGATATCTGAAGTCAGAACTGGTATTCCAAACATTTAATGAGATTAAATAACAATAAACTAAGTGACACTTCAGTTTCTTAGATAAATATATCGTATCGAGTTAAAAGATAATCAAGTTCGGATTTAGATATATCTTTTCTTTATTTTCCTATAAAATGAACACAGTATATTTCATTTATTCATTCTGATCAATTATGTAATCTTTTAATTTTCTATTCATAGTTTTACACGTTGTAGATAGCAAGAGAAAGTAGAGTGATATTTTTTGCTTAACTGATCATAATTTATTGAAACTATCGGCCTAGATTACATAACTCGAATCAAGATGAAGTGTGTATTCAATATAATATGAAATTACATGCACTAGATAAATCCACTTCACAATAAACACCTTATAGTGTTATTCAGAGTGCATAGTTCTAAGTTCACTGAAGATCATATTATAGATCATGGGTCATATGAATTAAATTAACTTTGAATATCCCTAGATAGGTGATTTTACTGAGTTTTAAGGCGATCATTTAAGCCAAATTTTCTTTAATTCTTTCTCATCTAGTCTACGTAGGCCCGTAATTTGACTTACAATATTCATTAACTGTCATCATCAACTAAAAGTAGCCTAAAAACAGATGTCCAAATTGAAAATCCAACAGATTGCAGACAGGCGGTACTGTTTGTGAAGAAGCGTTGTTAGTAGGGCGTGCAATCTGCTAACAGGCGAATTCATTAATTGCTGTGAAATTATGCTTTAAAGTTAAATAGTCGTTCCCGTTCAATGATGCTAATATGCATATGCTGGAATCCTAAGCTTATAGTCTGCCTGTAAATCTAGATTTACTGATAGTCCAAACAAGTACAAGTCAGTTTTTTAACCTCAACATTCACTGCAGTCCATACAAACCGTTCAATAATTA
The DNA here is from genome assembly GCA_034768735.1 of Schistosoma mekongi. NCBI lineage: Eukaryota > Metazoa > Platyhelminthes > Trematoda > Strigeidida > Schistosomatidae > Schistosoma > Schistosoma mekongi. Next base: position 82,610,539 of record CM068306.1, on the reverse strand, counting down.
ATTTCACAGTCATAAGTATACCCAAGTGCGACTGACAATATAAGGGAGTAATGAGATGAAAAAGGTCTATTAATACCGTTTCAGATATCATAAAAGACAACAGGACTATAAAATAAAATGAACACAGTATATTTCATTTATTCATTCTGATCAATTATGTAATCTTTTAATTTTCTATTCATAGTTTTACACGTTGTAGATAGCAAGAGAAAGTAGAGTGATATTTTTTGCTTAACTGATCATAATTTATTGAAACTATCGGCCTAGATTACATAACTCGAATCAAGATGAAGTGTGTATTCAATATAATATGAAATTACATGCACTAGATAAATCCACTTCACAATAAACACCTTATAGTGTTATTCAGAGTGCATAGTTCTAAGTTCACTGAAGATCATATTATAGATCATGGGTCATATGAATTAAATTAACTTTGAATATCCCTAGATAGGTGATTTTACTGAGTTTTAAGGCGATCATTTAAGCCAAATTTTCTTTAATTCTTTCTCATCTAGTCTACGTAGGCCCGTAATTTGACTTACAATATTCATTAACTGTCATCATCAACTAAAAGTAGCCTAAAAACAGATGTCCAAATTGAAAATCCAACAGATTGCAGACAGGCGGTACTGTTTGTGAAGAAGCGTTGTTAGTAGGGCGTGCAATCTGCTAACAGGCGAATTCATTAATTGCTGTGAAATTATGCTTTAAAGTTAAATAGTCGTTCCCGTTCAATGATGCTAATATGCATATGCTGGAATCCTAAGCTTATAGTCTGCCTGTAAATCTAGATTTACTGATAGTCCAAACAAGTACAAGTCAGTTTTTTAACCTCAACATTCACTGCAGTCCATACAAACCGTTCAATAATTAATTTCACAGTCATAAGTATACCCAAGTGCGACTGACAATATAAGGGAGTAATGAGATGAAAAAGGTCTATTAATACCGTTTCAGATATCATAAAAGACAACAGGACTATAAAATAAAATGAACACCTCCGTAAACTAAATTTTTCATACAGACTGTTATGTTTGAACTATCAAGCTGAAATCTAGGTATATTATCTAATCTAAGGCATGCATTATACGTAACTGAGTTCACTTTTTTATTAGTCAGTGCATCATCTGCCTAGTTAGTAGTCATTTCGATAAATGTAGCAAACAGATGTATATAAACTAATTCATTAGAGCTATGAAATAAGTATTTGTCAAATTAAGTGTTGAAACATATAGTATATCGGGATAACAAAATGGTACAGGTGGTTGACTTAAAATCCTTTAGGATCGAACCCTCTCTAGTTTTACGGTTAAGATTCTTAGCTTTTTAAAAATTCATAAAAGTCTATTCAAAGTAATGAAATTCTTAAAATTGAAGTAGCGCCGTTGCTTGAGTTGGATTGTGATTGAAAAGAGGATTCCAGGATGCGCGTTTCTTCCTATTTTGGACTTGTTAGCTGGATGTACCTCTAATCCAATGTTAATGTTTACACCGAGATATGAACTCAGTTTATTTCGTGCCAAACAGAAAGATCCAAATACATGCTGATTATATATACATACCCGTTGCTATCTCGACTGGTAACCTAGTGGTGAACGATGTGATATTTGGCACGAAACGAATTGAGTTCGAATTCTGGTATGCATATCAGCATTGGGATGAAGGTATATCTAGAGGACGAGTCCCATACAGAATAAAACAAGCGTACTAAGTTCTGACTCAAAAAATGCCTGTGAATTATCGTTATATCGAGGCAATCCGCTCAAGATGCACATATAGCAACAGATACTGATTACTATTTGTCCATAACAAATAGACAGGAAGATCCATATACATCCGATTTATACAGTCATTTATTCTAAACTATTTAATCAACTTCCAGTATACTGTACAATTGTCAAGTCAACGTGTCATAATATACAAATTATGTACTCAGTGCGAGTGCTTCATGTATATGTTTCATCCATGTGAATTAACACTCTAATTTTTGTAACATATTACATAATCAATCATATGTTTGTTTAACATATCTATGCCTTTGTAACTAAGGTCTTTGATAATTTCTATTAAACATGGCGGTCTACAATTTATATGTTTACACTAGAAATAAAGAATTTCAAAGTCAGTTTCATTTTTTTTCTATAATCAACTTTATGAATCATTCAACATCAAGAGTTCTTAAGTTAATTAGAATTTTTATAACAGAAAAATGTATATATGATTACTGAAATATGCTTTAATCCTTATACTTCAATGGTTAATGGTATATTGCGAGGGTTTCAATGTTCACCAAGTATGTTGCATCCAGAACTTTTATTCATTGTTTTTGTTCATTTGGTAAATGAGTACTGCCTATTAGAGAGTAATGCATACACTACTTGATTACAGTTTGTTGGTGTAACGATTCAACGGTTGCAGAGTACAGTAAAGGTCCTAGGTTTCATTTTTGTATGGGCTGAGATTAAACACTAATGAGAAATCCCATACTAGAACAAAATACTCATTTAGTGAAATATAACTGGAGTTAATCTGTAATAAGCACAATCAACACCATCATCGTTAAAATCTATTTATGCGTAACTAAGACAACATAGAGTTAGACATGTATTACAGAAACAATATGAATAAATCGGTTGATAACGGGATCATCATGAATCTTTCAACGTAATATAGGTTCGTTCACTCGTACACTGCTTAAGATATGATATTCTTAGTAAAGAAATTTATAGTTAGAGAAAAGATTTCATATCTGTGCTTGACTGAGTATATTTGTTGTATCTTTGGCAGTAAAATAAGTAAACACAATATGTGCTATAAATTAAAGATTGTTTTACCACCTCAAGTTATCCAGTCTACAAGAATGTTTAACAAATACATCCCATTCAGGAATAGTGAAAGATGGCGCATTCCTGTGATAGACATTTCTCGTTAGAGACTTTCTCATGTTTTATACTTCATTGTACACATTGATTGACCACTGAGTGGTGACTGATGTCATGTTATTTTGATCCCGTTTGGTGCTAATCAAAGTCTGTTGTCCAAGTTGTAATGTAGCTACCGGTCTGACTGATTAAACATTTGGTGTACAATGTTGCCAATGTTAGGTTCCAGATAGTGAATCAGCGTAACCGTGGATAAAATCCGTTAGGAAACATAGGCTTCCTTTGGGCTTTTACTATGACTGGCTGATAAGTGACAAATAACATGACAACTAGGTCTGGTGTTTCCTTATTACTACCTTTATCCACCTAAAATCAACATTTTACTGTCATATGGGTCTTTCTACTACAACTAGATAAAGTTTAAAATCAACAAGTCTTCTAAAGTGTATAATTAGATATCTCACTTGAAAATAATGTCCTTAACAACTCAACAAATTTATAAGGTTAGTACGGTGACACTAAACCCCTAAGTTAATCTGCTCATGTTGATCACTGGACAAAAAGTGAGCTCACCTAACCAGTTACATCCAACGATCGTCCATGCACATAATTCAACATACTTAAAGGACACGGCTAGTGTGGCAACGTGTGCCGTGATATTACTATGCGTCTGTTTTACTATCTTCTTAAATATTTTGTCGTTTAGTAAGACTGTGTCTTGTATAATATATTGAAGTAGCAACAAAGCCTGGTCACCACAGTTAGGATGAACCATGTTATAGAGTCATCGAATGGTGTAGGTTTGTTGACTGGTCAAATAAACCATCCCAATTGAGTCAACAGAAGTCAGACTGTCAGTCGGTATTAATCCAACACCTAAAATAGTGACAACAAAGAGAGAATAAGTTGAATGACCAAAATGTATTACTTCATTAAATACACACTTAAGAGGTCAAATATGATAGTTTGCCTTTTGGTAAATAGATGTTGGATAGGTAACACATTCATCAGACTTGTTAAAAAGAAGGTTCTTTTAATCTTGTTTGAGGCCATTATATTCCAGATGTAATCTAATGTGTCTTCTGTGAATTCAATATTTTCATCAGTCATCTTCTGTCTCCCCTCTCCACATCAATGCCTGTTACTCCAAGTGGAGCATAGACCGCCCACCAGCATTCTCCAACCAACTCTGTCCTGCGCTTTCCGTTCTAGCTCTTCCCAAGTGCTGTTCATTCTCTTCATGTCTGTTTCCAATTCCCGACGCAATGTGTTCTTGGGTCTTCCTCTGTTTCTGTGGCCTTCAGGATTCCAAGTCAGTGCTTGTCTTGTGACACAGTTTAATGGTTTCCTCAGTGTGTGTCCAATCCATCTCCAGCGTCTTTTTCTAATTTCTTCCTCAACTGGAAGTTGATTAGTTCTCTGCCACAACAGGTTGTTGTTGATGGTATCTGGCCAACAGATCCGAAGAATCCTACGCAGATAGTTGTTTATAAATACTTGTATCTTCTGAATGATACTTTTCGTAGTTCTCCAAGTTTCAGCTCCATACAACATAACTGACTGTCTTCACATTTGTGTTGAAAATTTTGACTTTTATATTGACTGACAGTTGGTTTGAGTTCCAGATGTTTTTCAGTTGTAGAAATGCTGCCCTTGCCTTACCAATCCGCGCCTTCACATCCGAATCAGACCCTCTTTGTTTATCGATTATGCTGCCCAAATATGTAAAGGTTTCAACGTCTTCCAGAATTTCTCCGTCAAGTATAATTGGGTTAGTGTTTGCTGTTTTGTATCGGAGGATCTTGCTTTTCCCTTTGTGTATGTTGAGGCCTACTGCTTCTGAGGCTGCTGCTATATTGTTGGTCTTCATCTGCATTTGATGATGTGTGTGAGAAAGAAGAGCTACGTCATCTGCAAAGTCCAAGTCATCTAGTTGTGTCGATGTTGTCCATTGTATTCCGAGAGTGCCTTCAGATGTTGCAGTCTTCATGATCCAGTCGATGACCAGTAGGAAGAGGAAGGGCGAGAGTAAGCAGCCTTGTCTGACACCGGTCTTCACTTCGAATGAATCTGTGAGCCGACCTCCATGCACGATTTTACAATGTAGTCCGTCGTAAGAATTTCGTATGATGTTGACTATCTTCTCTGGTACGCCGTAATGTCGTAGAAGGCTCCATAATATTCTCCTATCCACGCTGTCGAATGCTTTTTCATAGTCGATGAAGTTGATGTAAAGTGGTGAATTCCATTCAATTGATTATTCAACAATGAACCGTAGAGTAGCGATTTGATCGGTACATGATCGACCTTTACGGAATCCGGCCTGTTGATCTCGGAGTTGGCCGTCGACTGGGTCCTTTAATCTGTTCAATAACACTCTGTTGAAGACCTTTCCTGGTACTGAGAGTAGGGTAATGCCTCTGTAGTTCTCACAATTGCTGAGATCGCCTTTCTTTGGTATCTTGATGAGATACCCTTCTTTCCAGTCAATTGGAACTTGTTCATCCTCCCAAATCTTCCTGAAGAGAATGTGGAGTATCTTTGAAGTTGTTTCTATATCTGTCTTCAGTGCCTCCGCTGGTATGTTGTCTGGTCCTGCTGACTTGCCACTCTTGATCTGTCTGATGGCTTTGCTCAATGTATGACAAATACGAAGAACAAATTAAATACCAATCTCTACAACAATCACCCTAAAGTTTAATATAATTACAAAGATAAAATCGGTTGACATTTAGAATACATAAGAATGGTAAACGTATAAAAACTTAAAGTTTGGATAGGATATTGTAATTGTGTACGAGATACAAATAGAGACATCAGAGTACCATTGACATTAGTAGTTTGAAATTGGACGATTGTGTATTAAGATATTGTAAAATACTTAGCAACAAAATTGAATAATATAAATTAAGCTAAATCATTTAATTAGATTGTCCAATAGATTTATTTAAAATAATCGACTTTGAAGTGAATACCAGATTGTACATAGCTGATGGGAATCAGCCTAGGGAAACATATTCATGTTATCCTGTATAATTTATTATTTTCGTCATTTTTTAAATAATTAAACAGATCTGTGTATATCAAAGAGAAAGTTCTTTTCACAACTAAGAATATACGATTGTCAATGAAGTTTGTCTTTGTTGTTATACCATCGGAATACTCAAGATCAATCCAGCTTTGTTTGTTCACATCTACAAAATGTATGCTACGCTATTGTTGTTTTGATTGTTTCATTGATTTACACTCTAATAAACGACAAATGTATCAGTTTGTTTCTTTACATCCCTAATAAATGGGAGTAATTAATTTGGAAGTTTCGACTTTACTGGCACTTTGACTAGTGTATTTGATTATGTTGAAGTTTTGGGGTTTGTTCATGCATGTGATGTTTTCAATAATGTATAACTTTATTAACATTCACTATTTTGTGTATCTACTTGTTTGGGGATATCAGTTTGATTATGTCAAACGTTACACATACAGCCATAATGCTAATGGATAACTCCTACACAATATCATGCGTTGACTGAAATAATTAAAATCATCCCGCTAGTCTATAAACCAAGTGTTTCCTTGTAGATATGAAGTTTTTGAATTCGATCCATTGTAAATTGATAGATGCATAGTACCAAAACATTTCATTCTAGAGAACACAACTATCCACTGTTTGAACTGGATTGTGACTGGCAAGCGGAATCCAGGACGCGCTTTTCGTTCTACTTGGGACTCGTCCGCTGGTAGTACCTGCATCCCAACGTTGATGATCACACCGAGACTCAGACATATGCATATAAAAACTGACTAGTTTCAGTCCATAACGAATTAACGGGAAAATCCAAATACATACAAATTATAATTACTCACTGTGTTTCAATGTCCGCCTGGAGCCTTCCTAGGGTTGCTGCCGGTCCCAAGCCCGGATAAAGGAGGGTTGGATGTGGGGTAAGCAAACATATCCTGTAAAATACAACCCTTCTAAACAGACGCTAACCACGACGGACTACACTGTAAAATCGTGCACGAAGATCAGCTCTCAGATTCATTCGAAGTGAAGAGTGGTGTCAGGCAAGAATGCTTACTCTCTCCCTTCCTCTGTCTGCTGGTGGTTAACGGGATCATGAAAACTTCAACATCTCAAGGAAATCTTGGAATATAGTGGACAGTATGGATGCAACTAGATGACTTGGACTTTGTAGATGACCTCGCTTTTCTATCCCACACAGTATTAAATTCAGGTGAAGACGGACAGTGTGGCAGCAGCCTCGGCAGCAGTAGGCCTCAACATACACAAAGGGTGAAACAAAATCTTTCGATGCAAAACAACGAACAGTAATTTAACTACACTTGACGAAGAAATACTGGAAGATGTAGAAAACTTTATATACCCGGGCAGCATCATCAATAAATAAGTGGGGTCTGATACAGATGTAAAGGAGCGGATTGGTAAGGCAAGGGTAGCATTTCTACAACTGAAAAACATCTGGAACTCAAACCAACTGTCAGACAACATTAATGTCTGAGTTTTCAATACAAATGTGAAAACAGTTCTATTGTATAGAGCTGAAACTTGTGCGCAGAACTTCGAGAAGCATCCTTCAAAAGATAAAAGTAATTATTAACAACAGTCTTCGTAAAATATTTCGGATCCGTTGACCAGAAACTATCAATAACAACCTTCTTTGGCAGAGAACAAATCAACTTCCAGCTGAGGAAGAAATTAGGAAAAGATGCTGGAGGTGGATAAAACACATTCAGGAAATCATCAAACTGTATTACAAGACAAACACTAACGTGGAATCCTCAAAGTCAGATGAAAAGAGGAAGACTCCAGAACACATTTCATCAGGTATTGGAGACAGACATGAAGTGAGTGAAGTTCACTTGGAAAGATCTGGAATGGAAAGCCCAGTACGGAGTTAATTGGAGAATGCTGGTGGACAGATGTTTCGTTCTAGTGTGGAACTCCTCAGCAGTGCTCACCCACGATTCCGCACCAGGGGATTCAGGTTGACGCGGACGCCTAACCAGGATGTTCCTGGTTGCTCTAATGAGAAGTCACGACTGATGGAGTTCAGACTTGTCGGGAGTGAGGCAGTTATCACCAATGACAATGGATGGCCGTCGCGCTATATATATCACAAATTGATGGAAGTGGAAATTTTACCATTCGATGCCGACCCAGTGGTGCAGATGGTTAGACGTTCGCGTCAACCTGAGGCCCCTGGTGCGGGATCTGGTGTGAGCACTGATAAGAAGTTCCACACTAGAACGAAACAGATGTCCAGTGGTCCCTTGTTATCAATGCTACCCTGCCAACATCAATCTGTGATATATCCAATCAAACAAAATAACCAATCTTCACAAAAATAACTATCCCAAATGAACTACAATAAATTAGTTAGAAAAGCTTCATTCAATTCCATTTATTAGTTCGCATTATTATTATCAATGTGTATATCACTGTTTTGTAATTGACCCTGTTAATTTGACTTTGCTTTTAGTACATTTTACAAATTAAGAGCATGTTTCAGTTTGTTTAACGTATAAATAGCTTGATATATTTTTGTGTAACTAGACTATTTCAAATGTATTGTTGAAATATATCAAACATGTTTATATGTAAACACAACATAAAACTTGGCACATGTGTACATTGTTCCAAGTTTCCATACTTCAAAAGTGCAGGAAGATTAACACCAAATCAGTAGAAGTAGAAGTTACTTCAGTGATGATAATAGTAATGAACACAAATAACGAGCTGATATATAGAATATTATTCGGAGATTAAACTAGTGTGTGGGGGGGGAGTTTTGAAATAATTTCAAGCTAACGATTTAAGGGGGGGGAACAAAGAGTAGATAAATTTTTGTCATTGCGACCAACTGTAAACTATGCCACCCGAAGTTTCCGACAACTTGTCGCTGCATTTGCGCAAACCTCGTCCAGGTAATCTACATCTACTAACACGACTCAAAATAGCAGTCATTAACTTCATGTTTTGGTGATACGTCTTGGTTTGGTTGTCTCTAGTTTCCTTCCTTCCTACCCCTATATCGATTATCATCGTTTGCAGAGTAGACGATGGTTAAGAATGCGTAAAACGTGTCTCAAACACTTCAGTCGATAGAGATTTGAGACCTAACTGGCTGATCTACCACCTTCTTCTAATGCCCGGAGTCTATCTTCATTATTGTTTACTTGGTGGTCCCAACTAATCCGATCGATGTTTCGAAGACGTCAGTGGCCGAATACCAATAACCTACGAATGTCTACTGTTAATGATTACGTTTCACATCAATACAATAAGACAGAGCGGATCGCTACTCAGTATACTCTTTCTGTCGTCTAGAGATTAATATTTCACCTACTTCATAGGTAACGTAAATTGACAAAATTCAAACAACCTTTTGAATTGTCACCTGGATTTCATCAAAAACAAACCCATCAGGCCTAGTTAGACTTTCAAGATAACTAGAGTGCTCGACGTGTTTAACTCCTTTATTCCCTGTATTTAGTTCAGTTATTAATGAAAACTAGTCATAAAGCAACAGTTTACATTTAAATTGGGGGGGGGGAGCGGAATGAATTCCGAACTTGCTGCCTGCCACATGTCACAGAATTTCGCCAGCATTTTCAACAAAGAGGATTATGTCATCTGCGTATTAGATGTCAATAACTGAATCTCTTGTTAGGAGATCAGTTCATGAAAAGTCAGACAATGAGAATGTCATTTCCAATAGTAAATCGACTATGAAATTAAACACAATTGGGGATATTTGGCAGTTATAACGGACTCTATTTGGGTTTATAAGTTCTTCAGTTTGCTCTAAGACTCCTATTGGTGTTCGAGTAAGGAACCTTCACAAAGCTCCTGTGCTTCTAGAGTTGACTATTCAAGGAAAGGTATTGCCACTGAACTTCTCGCTCTGCATAGTCAAGTTCTGCTTTCAAGTCAAGAAAAACTTCGTTTATTGGACACTGAAAAGTGTGTCTATGTTACGAAACTTGACAAATGATGAACACACATTACACAGCCTTGACATATCTTATCATCTCATTGTACTGTCTGTGGTGAATTGTCTGAATTTCCTTAGTTTCATTTTTTAAGTAATGATGTGAGTAATATACGTAGTAAACATCTAAGCTACTTGTGAGTAGCTTAAAGTAATTACCAGCATATCTATAGTTAGATTGTAATGGATTGACAGTAAACAAATAAAATTACTTAAATTAGTAAATGAAACAGTTAATTCCATCTTACATTAGCCGTGTAATCAAGAGTCTCCTATGAAACTGCCTATGTACTATGCCTTTATTATAAAATGCATGTCAATAATTTGTTTAAACAACTATCAATGTTTCTTAACCAGGCGCTAATGCATACTCATCTTGATGGTTTGTTATTGTTTGGAATATTTTAAGTTCTGTATCAAAAGGCTTTCCTGCGTATTACATTCATGTTCTTTAAAAGACTAATTTTATATTATTAAAGATAAGCGATGAATGGTTAGGTGTAAAGGTGTCAGTTATACCTTCGAAAGATCAAAGCAGTAGTTGAATATGTCAAGTAGCTATTAATAGAAATAAATTGATCGATTTGTTTCCAACTCAGACAAGTTGTTGAAAAGAAACCAAGTTTCAAAGACAATTGTATGTACAAAAAAGTGGAAATACTAGACGAAGATAACAATGCTAACGAAAGAGTAATGACAGTATTTAAATACTTCAACTAATCGTTTGTTTAAACAACCATGTTTCATACAAGAAAGTATAAACAAATTCATATTCAGAACCCAAAGTATTATGTTTTTTAATAGTAGTGTAGTGCTAAATAACAATTAAAAACAGGGAAGAAATGAAGTTAGAAACATAATCCGTCGTGATCACCTTAAGGTGTAACTTTAGTGTGGAAGGGCAACAACTGTTACATTCTCTATTTTGATGACCACCTCAGTTAAATTATGTTTGTTTTACTTTAAATTTACTTGAATCAACTTATTACAACTGGACAAAGAATTGGAAATCATGATCTATGCAGTCTATTTTTCCAATGATACCTGAACGCATTACTTTTTAGCTGCATGTGTTAAATATTTAATAGCTAAGATGTTCACATAGCTTGAATCATAAGCTCTACATAGACTTACTAGAGGTTCCCAAATATGTTTTTCTTCTTGATATATCACAACTTTACTATGAGTTTACTAACCAGATTTCTGTTCGTAACTTCCCTAATTCAGTCGTTAATGAGTCTTGTATTTCCTCTTACTTATTGGTTCAGTATGGGATATAAAATCCTTTGTTCTTACGTAGCAAACGAGTTGACATTGTCTTCTATTCGCTAGTGTTTTTCTCATTCGCTTTACCGAGGAGGAAGTTTTTGGTCACTCTGCGACAGGGCTACTAAATCAGCGTTAGCTTACTCAGTTCGTAGTTACGGTTCAAGTTTTACTGGTTTACTTAGATGCAACGTTGGTGTACACCAATATCAGTTACCCCTCATCTTGCCTGTATACTAAAATACCCGAGGTCACTGCACAAATAAATGCTACAATACCAGGACATTATAGAACATTTATACATCAAGAAGATAGTTTCGATTAGATCATGCTCATCGATCTGGGTGATATTTTTGCCAAGATTTTTTTCCTCATTCAGGATGATTTAATCAAACTCCTCCTTAAATCCCCCTAGGGTTGTTGCCTGTCCCAAAATCGAATAAAGAAGAAGAGTTTGGCATGGGTTAGCAACCCACGCTAAAAAAGCGCTTACCAGAAAAACCTTTTCAATCATGATTTCATCAGCTCATACTTCTAACGGAGGTGAACTATGTGAATTTCTTCATACATGATTAACTGTTTCTTCTGACAACTTTGAATTCAAATGGTATCTATTAACACTTATTCATTACTTTGTTTACACATATATATTGATACTCTTTCTCATTAACCTGATTGATAATTCAGTGATTCAGATTGGCGAACGCCTATCCCTTTGCATTACTGAACCAGCCGTAACCCAATCGTAGAATTCTCCCTTACATCAATTTGTGATACAGAGCCACGATCATCCATTGTGGCAAAATCGAGAGTGACCACTGCTGGAGATTTCCATACTAGAACAAAACAGCTGTCCACTGCTTCCTGGTTTCCATAATACCATGCTAACATCAATCTGCGGTGAGTTTGAACAAGTAAACTTAATACCAACCTCTACAATCATTTCAATTTAATAATTCTTTATGATTTCTCCAGTTGATTAATAAATGCACAAAAATTAAAAAAAAAAACAGGATATGTATTGACCGTAACTAATTCACCTTAAGATTGACAAAACGAGCTACTGTTTACTTATAACAATATTCTTGTGGATCACTTCTATCAGTGGTGAACAACGATGTTAGCATTACAATTAAAGCATATTACGCATAGAATACAATTCGAATAAAAATGCTACAATACATCAGTATTATTCAGTAGTATAATGTTTTCAGTATGAAAATGTAAGAATAAAACAAAGTTTTTTTTAAAAAGAAAAGAAGAAACATCATGTGTATTAACTCAATAATTATTACGGTTAATTGTTGATTACATAATACTACATTTTTTTGCACATTTTCTTTGATTTTTCCTTTTTATTCGAGTTATATACACTAGAATGTGTAGATAATATCAATAATATAATGTAGTTAATAGAAATCAGAAATTTAAATAATGATTATTTTCACTAAGGATTAATGTTGGTTAGATACTACTATAAACCGCAGAGCACTGGACAGCCAGTTCGTCCTACTATAGAATTCTTTAGGAGCGAATTCCTTTGATTCCTCAATGGAACTCAATCCAAGACCTACATATTTGACTATCTATGCCATTTGATCGGCTTACAATAAAATAATCCACACCTCTATTAGTTTGTGAAATAGCTAGACGTTCACCTATTATCATTGATGAAAGCCTTCTCGCTCCTATTTAAATCTGAATCCCACCAGTAACGACTAATACAAATAACTAGACTTAATGTCTATCTTCATAGAACCACCTTAGTTCAATTTAACTTATAGTAAAACAAGGTTAGAAAAATTGCATTTGGTGTGCTTCAATGTATTTCGAGTATATGTTTTTCTTCTGTATAACGCATGTACATTGTTAATAAGTCCCGATTATAGTTGAACTTACTAAATATAAATCTGATCCAAGAAATTCCTTCAATATCTAAGTAATTCATATTGTAATAACTTTCTACACACACCTCATTTATAATCATCATAAACTGAATAGTGAATAGCTTGAGGAAGTATTTTTGATAAGAAGGAATGACTACATAAATTCAATAATATCAAGTGTGACTCATGAATGACCATAAAATTATTTGTGGAGTATTTCCATTGGATTAAACTAAAACGTCTAAATCACTGAGTGCTGACCTAATAGTTTGTGTTGATAGATCACAGAGTAGTTTATAGCTACTGAATTCTATCCAAAAAGGTGATTTAGGAGTACACTGATGAGAAGATCCATACTTAAAGATTTTCGATACTGTTGTATCTTATACGAAATCCGGAGCTCAAATTATAACTAGGTGTTGAATTAGATCATAATTAAGAAAATATAGTTGGAAAGCACTTGTTAAATCTTCTATTCAAACGATTTCTAATTAATTATTCGAGTTAGGGCTTAAATCCTACTAATACAACTAGTAGCATTAATTAACCATGGATAGTATCTTAGAATGTTTAAATGTAGTAAGTAATTAATCAACAACTACAATGAACATGACAATAACCTAATTGGATTGATTCTGTAGGTTATAACGTGGAAAATAATGTTTGAATCATTTGACGGTAGTATCCTGTTGAAAAATGTTCATCTCACAGAAGCACCTTAAACTTGATCGTTTATCCTAATCTACAAATTTTCAGTTATAATAATACAAATAATCAACTATGACTAAAGTTAGATTGTGTTTATTTGAATATCAACACTAGAATGTAGGTATATCCAACTAACGAGTTCATAATAGAACCAAAATACTTTCTAGATTCTGATGATCATCCAACTTTAATCATATTTGTGAAAACTACCACTGTAACGAGACAGTCCGTTCATGATGAATATATACTAACGATGATTGATCAAATTCACTCCATTATGGCATCACTATGAGGATATAAATACTTTAAAATTATAGATAAACAATCCCATTTGTTGTTTGGATTCATCATAGATTACTGTTGGTAGAGTATCATTAAAAATCAGGAAGGACTGGACAATTACTTCACCCAAGTGCTCCAGCGTTTTTAATGTTGCCCTACCAACATCAATCTGTAACGAATTCAATCACCCCCACATCTTCAACAAACCAGCTAACTGCAATCCTATTTGTATTAAAAAACGGTGAATACATTTCTTGAAGTTTAAATAACTTTAATTGATAGATTAGTGCAAAACAAATTAATAACATTCCTTAATTCATCTACTCACAATAATCATTTTCTCCTATGATATGCAAGTGATCAGTATGTTATTTTATGACTTTCATTCATTGATAACTATGACAACTAACAGCCGACTTCACTTAATAAACATGAAATTAATACGTCATCTATATGTAGCACAATCATAAATCAATGCCTCGATGTATTGTTTACACTCCAAATAAATTGATTGAACAATAAAGTGTTTAGATATATATTCAAGTATTGATTAAAATAGGTTCTGATAGTTTAAGGTGGATTATGATCGTTAAGTGGAATCTAGGATGCATGAGCCGTCCTATTTGAGACTCGTCATTTAGATGTATCTCCATTACTATGTTAATGTTCATACCGGCACTCAAGTCGTTTCGTGCCAAACAACACAGTATTTACCACAAGGCTGCTGAGTCTAAATAGCCACACTTTGCAATCGGCATATGTATATAATTAGAATGTAACTAGATCTTGCCGTTGATTTATCATGGATTGATATTAATCAGTCTCTGTTGCCACATATGCCATAGTCTTGATATGTAGAATGATTATAAGACTTATTCAAGCCTACCACTTAATTAAGTGAATGGTATATTAATGAAATAGTTGCATAACTTACCATGTTCCTTTTCATTTTTATTATTAACTTCTGTGTTTGTTTTTATTACACCTAAAAGTAAATATACAGTGGGACAACCCAGTTAAAAGTAAAGAATGTTTCGGAAACCACAAATAAATAAGTAAATCTGATTATCGGTATCATTTGTATTGAACTGTGATTGGCAAGTGGAATCCAGGACGCAGGTTTCATTTTAATTAAGACTAGTCAGCTCGATGTAACTGCATCCTAGTGTTGGCGTTCACGACGGGAAAATTCAAGTTTATCTAAATTAATTGTGATCGCTGTTGGAAACAGCGTTTTGTTCTTTATTGTATGTGTTAGTGGAATACATCTGTAGCCTGTTGATAATGTTTAAAAGTGTTTCTACTACATCTATCCCTGATGTTCTCACTAAGACTATAACCTAGTAGCTTTTGTTTTGAAATATAATGTGCGTTTTAGCTTATCTTTAGGGCCTAGTATTCTCTTAATGATAGAATTAAACAAAACAGTGGTTTAGATTTATGCATATTAAAACTGTGAAACAGTATATTTTCTTCTTCAATATACAATGGAGGAAAATGGTTCTTATTAGAATCACATTTACACACTGAGGACAGTAAACAAAGATCCTGTATTTTTAGTATGATCCTGTTATTTAGTATGATTGTGTTTCCTTGTCGTCTTCCTTTAAATGAAACAATAGGAAACTAAGACACAGTTTCCTCAAATATATGATTCCCGGACTTCATTATTCATTGAAGAAACCATTATACAATATTTTTAAAATATGTTCCTGATTGGCCTTTTCACTCGCCTACTCAGTTTTAGGCTATTTAACCAGTATATTAGCGGAGACAAGAATATACAAAAGGTTTTAAGTTGTTAAAATACCTCGGATAAATATATTTGCAGTTATCTAATAAGATCTTATAATAATCATCAGTAGCGCTTTCACTCAGAACGACTATCAGAACATCAGACCATCAAACTTATGAGACATGACATCAGTAAAGATAATGAATTTATGTATAACCTACCAGTCTGCCTTTCGATTTTGTTGTCAATTTCCCTGTATATTTTTACGACACCTAGATATGAAGGCAAAGGAAGAAAATAATATCAAACAACAATTAATAAATTTATAATTTAAATCAAAATGTCAACACTTTTCTTGTCAGTATGCTACTACTGATAGAAATTGTTAGTAATGCAGATTTATTTACTTCATAATATCAACTGTATTAGTTAAAACGAACCATAATCCAGTAGTTAGTAGCATCAAATTTCTAAATCAAAAAGTATTTTTAGTGTATCATTTAGTTACATCTAAATCTATAAGCTGATATACTACTCATTTCATGTTGGCTTTCAATCTATTAATCTATGCATACATCTATTCGAAGTTTCTTTTAAATAAAACATCACGAATTGCAAGTTCTAATTTCACTTATGAATCTACTATGATTATAATTAACTTGTCATAATTAATGAAATCATACGGCATATTACTAAGTATATTATGTTCCTCATATATACTAGTGTTGATTACATATGCTTTATAAACATGAAGTTAATTAATTGAGTTTCGACTAGAAGTGAATCAAGAAGAGTGTATTTTAACAACGATCAGTCAAACTTAATGCAAAATATCTGATTGGTTTGTTATTTAGTACATATTGTATTTAGCGATTCTCAGGTTCTGTTTGGTTAATCAGTAAAGTTAGTCATAGTTGTTCGTTAGATTGTGTGTTTTTTTCAAATTAGTACAAAGAAATGAAGTAAGTAAGTGAGAAAGCGAAATCGTTGAAATAGTGTAGTAATATTGGTAATAAGATAGATAAAACATTGGGAATGTAATTTAATAGGACTAACTAAATAGGTATATTTTTGGGAATATTGGAATTCAAGGTGAAGATGTCAACGAAAAGTAAATGTATGTGATCACTTTAAACTGATTCTAATTCATATTATTCAACATCTATATCTACTGACCACAATTAACGTACAGACCCTAAACAAGAAGTCTACAATTATCTGACTGATATCATACACATGAAATATTACAGTGCAGAAATGTGCTTTCGTGAATGGATCGTATGCATACTCATTACTATAATTAGTGTATCCTAATAGTAGCAATTAAAGGTGATTAAGTAAAACCAGCATTCTCCTCCTTCATTCACTCGTTCTTTCAATAATTTTACTTTGTTGTCTTGTGATATAGTGTTCTTGAACCCACTCATACAGAATGATAACCAGATAAAATAGCACTAAGCTTATTAAAGTATATGCTTATTAAGTTATTAAACAGCAATATCTTACATCGGTAACAGATTACTATATAAAGATATATATTGATATATAAAGATAATTCTATAGAATTATTTGGGAGTATTCTCTGGTCAGTATACTGCCTTGCTGTAAGTAGGACTACATATATGTCTGAACAAATTTCTCCAATTGTTCCTTTTTATAAAATAATTATATGAATAAACATTGTACATATTTATCTGCTAATATCAGGTGAAATCCAGAAAATACCTTTCATTTTGTTTGGTACTCACCAGCTGAGTGTACCTGGATAACAGTGTTCATATTCACAACTAGACTCTAACTTTGTCTATTAGCTGTTAACACCACCACCTTCACTGCTAAGCTACTCAGTTCAGACAGTCAAACCTAGTGTGGTGGGTATTAACCATATTCAATAGCACAATAGTGAACTTGTTGAAATTTAACATGAATGCAGTGAGTCAGAGTCCAGGTAAGAAAATTAACATGCCTACATCTAGTTGACCAGGTCACAATAAAACGAAACACGAGACTTAGATCCCAACTATAATCCGGAAACCAACTTTAATTAAATATGTGAACTACTACTCAAAATGTGGTAGACAAAAAGTTGCCAACATCAATGTAAAGATACAAATACTTAAAAATTGTTATTACAATAAACAATTTTAAAAAAACTTTAAGAAATAATTTAATTTGATTGAATATGTCACAAATTGATGTTGACAGGGTACCATTGAAAACCAGGGAGAATTGGACATCTGTTTCGTTCTAGTGTGGAACTCCTCAGAAGTGCTCACCCAAGATTCCGCACCAGGGGCTTCAAAATGACGGCGAACGCCTAACCATCTGCACCACTGGGTCAGCATCCAATGGTAGAATTCCCGCTTCTATCAATTCGTGATACATAACCTGATGATCATCCATTATCATTAGTGATAACTATTCCATCCCTTCCCTGACACATCTGAACTTCATCAGTTACGACTTCTAATTAGTGCTTCAAGAGCATTCTAAAGTAAATCCCTCGTTAGTTGATTAATGTAATGTTCTATTATTTTAACTTACGTCATTAAGAAAGTATCTAAGATTAAAGCATTTCTATATTTCATTACGTATTTACACTATAGAATAGAATAATAAATGGCTACTATTTTTGACCATGTGAAAAAAATGTATCTTTATATTAAGTTACCTTATTCATTGATGTGAATATTATATGAAATAAATAAATAAACAAAAGATACTGGCAAATTTAAAATATTTAATTGGATATATCACAGATTGATGTTGGCAGGGTACCATTGAAAACCAGGGAGCATTGGACAGCTGTTTCGTTCTAGTGTGGAACTCCTTGGCAATGCGCACGCACGATTCCGCACCAGGGGCTTCAGGTTGACGCGAACGCCTAACCAACTGCACCACTGGGTCAGCATCCAATGGTAGAATTCCCACTTACATCAATTTGTGATATTAAATTAATTGTATTTCATAAAATTATCTAATTTAGATTGATTATGTAACAAAACAATTTTACTTTCTTTACCTTTATTATTGGTTAGTATAGTTTCTTCTGATTTTGTTCTTTCAGGACAATGTACTAATTTAATATGATCTGGTAAATTCACATGAAAAACACAATGAGAACATTATAAAACTAAGCGGTATTGTCGTTGTACATAGTGTTGTTTTTTTTTTCTTTAAATATTGTCAATAGTTTCTAACAGGATACATTGTTAAAGCATGATTTTATGCCTCATAGTAAGTCTAAACTGTAATCATCATCACTATGGAAATGAAATTCAGATTAACTAATTTTACAGTAGATGAAGTTATCACTGAACAATTTACATAGTAACTAAGATATTTACATGGATTTTTCACTGAGTGATAATCAATAATAAGTTGATTAAGTTTTTTAATGTTGATAGAATTCTATCAATCAAGTTTAAATGTAACTAAGTGTGTATTATTATTTCAGTAAGTAACTAATGAGCTAACTTTTGTTATAGTTAACACCGATTATATCTGTAATCTTGATGGAAATCGATGAATTAATAGATTTCAATAAAACTTAACAAGCGATATGAATTTGACAGTGGTAAGTACTTAGTGATCAATCATCAATGCCTGTCACCCCAAGTGGAGCATAGACCGCCCACCAGCATTCTCCAACCAACTCTGTCCTGCGCTTTCCTTTCTAGCTCTTCCCAGGTGCTGTTCACTCTCTTCATGTCTATTTCCAATTCCCGACAAAATGTTTTCCTGGGTCTTCCTCTGTTTCTTTGGCATTTAAGATTCCAAGTTAGTGCTTGTCTTGTGATACAGTTTGATGGTTTCCTCAATAAGTGTCCTATCCACCTCCAGCGTCTTTTTCTAATCTCTTCCTCGGCTGGGAGTTGATTTGTTCTCTGCTATAGAAGGTTGTTGCTGATGATAACTGGCCAACGAATCCGAAGAATTTTGCGCAGACAGTTGTTTATAAATACTTGTATCTTCTGAAGGATGCTTTTCGTAGTTCTCCAAGTTTCAGCTCCATATAACAGAACTGTCTTCACATTTGTATTGAAAATTTTGACTTTAATATTGATTGACAGTTAGTTTGAGTTCCAGATGTTTTTCAATTGTAGAAATGCTGCTCTTGCCTTATCAATCCGCGCCTTCACATCTGAATCAGACCCTCCTTGTTTGCCGATTATGCTGCCCAAATATGTAAACGTTTCAACATCTTCCATAATTTCTCCGTCATGTGTAATTGGGTTAGTGTTTGTGATCAGTCAATATTAACAGAAGATTAGAAAAATAATATTCAAAGTAGATATCTAATATTATCAAACAAGTAGATGTTATACATTTGCTTGGTTTAGTAGCTTTAGACAAAGAAAGAGGACGTTTTCTTAGAATGATCTGCATTCAATAACTGTTAAAGTTACGCATTTAGTTCAATTAGTTTAAAGTTATGAGGAATAGTACGATTAAAAGCATAGGTTAATGAAGTTAGAAATATTGCCGAGTCAAAATGTTTTCTCCATAGTGTCAGTAGTAAATATCCATTAAATGGAATGAAAAGAAGTGTTGACAGTTGTTGAACAGAGTTGAATAGATAAATCTGAATTCCTATTGAAATTTATTATAAAACACGGAAGAAATTACCATGAACATCAAGTCATCCACCGTAGTACTTTAATGTGGAGTAAAATATTAGAAAGAACCATCGAAATACAAAGTGACCAAGAGGAACAGCTTCCCTGAAACTTAATGTTCATATCCTTACTGGCTAACAATTTCAACAGGAAGCTCAGGACATTCTGGTATGATGTCGTAGATAGTAGTAGGGTTCATAAATTCAACTTCGAAACAGAAATCCCCACTATTACTAAATGATAGTCATAAAATATCTAACATTTTCTAAAGTTAAAAATATTAGCCACTGAAAGGTAACTTAGTTGTCTGAATACTCTTTGTGAGACTTAAATATCCTAGGTACAATCCTTATTGGAGTTTGCAGGCATTCGCGATTTAAAAGTCAAATTATAGAGTTAAACGACTATTTTATGCTTCCAGGAAGTTTGAAGGTATTGTCTTTATTTAAAGGCCTAAACACTGCTTCTTAAACTACTGAAAAACTATGTAAATAATCTTTGATTCTCAACTTCATCACGAACTGATCTGAACTAGACAACCATTGATCACCTGAATGTACTGGATGGCTGTCTCGTCCTAATAAACGACTCTTCGTCAGTGCACATCCATGACACCACCATGGACCGAACACAAGACCTTCTGGTTCTACAACGAACGCTTTATCATTAGACTACTGATTCGGCTCTTAACGGTGGACATTTCTAATTCAGTCATTTCGCGATACGTTTGCATAACTTCATCCTTGCTATCCGTGGGTAACTGCCTCACACCCGACACGCATGAACTCCATCGATCACTTACTTAGATTGGTATTGTTTTCTCTATCTGTCGGTCGAGAAATAACAATTTTATCTGAAAGTATGTACAAAAATAAAAGTATACAAACATTTATTACATTAATCATAGTATAAAGATGGTATGTAGAACGAATAAACTATTGCTAAAGAAACAATTCTGAGTATAATTGAACAGATATCAGTGGACATATACTAAGTCGTTCTGGAGATCAAACTGAGAACATTGAAGCTTTACAATGAAAACGTTGGTTTTCTATATAGTTGTTTGATGCTTTAGTGAAAGTTAGATGAAATGAATACATTTATGAACTTCATCTGTATTAATTCAGTAGTCGGTTACAACTTCAGGTGTTATAGTAAATGTGCTTATTATTCATCCATGTTCACTTCACAATCATGATGTTTAAAAATGAATTAATGAATTTCTCTATTTATATGCTCAATATAGTTGGTTCGACTAGAGTATTTGAACCAATAAATGTTTGCCTGGTGTTAATGTATAGAGTAAATGAATACAGTTGGTTGCTTGTAAACAATGAACCAGTCCTATGATAATGAACCTAAGATTTTATTATTCATCTTCAAGTTATATAAAAGTGTACATGATTCCCATGACTTTAAATTATTTAGACAGATCTAATTTGATAGTTACAGATATGTATACTTACCAACAAATCTGATATACCGGGCACCTAATGAAGATTGATTATCGTCGAGAACTGTGCTTTAGGAGATTATTTCAATTATTGTAACTGTGGATAATGTAATCATTCCACTTCTATGACTGTTACGTTCCCTTTACCCGGTCCTCCCGTTTAGTTTATTTACTCTTAGTATATTGTTTACTACTACGATCTACAGCTACTTAGTTATGTACAAGTCGTCCCGACTCACTGCCACTTTTTCCTTTGTTCTGTATCAATGTTAGATTCTTGATTGGTTTACTTTGTGGTCTGATTTTTTGTGTATATAAAAAGGTATGATTAAAATATAACACGATCTTGCTCTCTCCGTTTTCCAGTTCCTAATTCTGGTCCTTCTATTGTTGGCCTGGGGGATGAGTGGGCTTAGGTCAGTCGCGCATTATCAACCAAGCACACCAGTGGCGTTTACTACAACCAGCCAAATCATCCTTCCTTTCTTTCGCATATCATAACAAAATCGTACTTCAAATATAATAACTAGTAATACTACTCATTTTTGCGAAATGAATTACATCAAACACAGTTCAAACCTTTCGCTAAGTGATTAATAAACAAACTCCTTCATCACTAAATCCCCTCTCTTATAAAGTATTATGTAACATTTTTAAAAATGTGTAAATCTAAGTTATTCTACCCTTTGACTATTAATAAATGTATGATATAGTGAAGTAATTCTAAAAATAGTAGTCAATTGTTGATCATTATGTAACCACATATTTATCATGATTGATGCATAATACAATAAATTATATATTGAATACATTTTAAGTCTGTAATATAATAAATCGTAAATAAACTATTGACTGTCTAGTGATAATGTTATGATGACATCTTAGTTACTAGTCTTAAATCATATGCTGTCCCAAAGTGCATAAAGAACTTAATGTTTACAGTAATCAATAGCAACAACTGATCAAAGTCTACTGATTAAATAATAATATTTAATGAAACATTATTACCAACTATTAGATATCAGTTATAAAGTGTTTAGTGATTTTCATTTTATCAGTCAGCCAAAGGTAACGTAGAACTTTGTATTGATTGTGTTACTCTCTAAATTGCTATATCAACACATTAAGATAGAAAATACAATGACAGGTAATAGAGTATTGGTTTAAAATAGTGATATACATTGAAGATAGTTTCATAAGAATAAGTGACTTTAAGAAATGAGAACATATGATTCATGATTAGATAATATGTATACACCTATCCCATTGTAATTGATTCTGTGATATATCATTCATTGTATCCAGTCATGTATATATCTATAAAGTTAGTCCTCATAGTCAGCTCATGTAAAAATAAATATTTCGTAGAAATCACGTAGTATAGATTGTGACTATTTCTTTGAATCTATCATGTTGAATTCAACTAACTTAAAGTAAACGACATTCTATAATCACCAAAGTAATTCATGATTATTTCCCAAGAAAACAAATGAATAAATACTTTTTCTTAATTGTAATCAAATATTCAACGTAATTAGATGTATAGGAGCTTTTCAGAGTAATTATGTCTTAGAAGACGTTTCTACAAGAGTGAATTTAGAATGCTACCATAATTCTTCACCGTAAACGGAAAAAATATTGAATGTGCTTTTACAGACAACACTTCTTTAATGATGTTCATATGAATTTTAGAAACTAATGAAATATTTTTCATATTCGAATAGGCTATGTATTGATTCTGTGGTCAATTTTGGTATGATCATAGAAGCTCATAGAAACTATTAATAATTTTGTTTATACCTGTTATGTAATTGCAGAATAATACACAGTTCCCTTGATATTTTCCAATTAGAATACGGACACGTCCACCCCACGACTACAAGCCCCCCCCCAAAACCAGAATAGAGAAAACAACAACTACGAGCCAACCAGACACAGTCCAACCCAGTCCAATTCCGGTCATATTGTATTTCAATCATGCGTCTATATATACACAAATTTAGACCACAAATCAAACCAATTAGGGACTTTACATTAATACAAAACATAAGAGATTGTGGCAGTGAATGAGGGGGGAGTAACTTGTACGCAACTAATTAACTATAGTTCATAATGAGAGGCAATACTCTAATAATAAATATACTAACCGGGAGGATAGAGTAAGAGGAACATAACAATAATAGAAATACAATGTCTACATTACACACGACGAGAATAAATGAATTAGTTCTCTAAAATACAGTTCTGAAAGTTTTTTTCTCTTCTTTAGTCGTCCGACATAATAATACCATAGTAACAAGCCTTAGAAATAAACCTATTCTGATCCAATATTTTTGGCATTAGTTAGAAATTCAAGAGCCGAAGATTTCTGTAGACTGGAAAGCTATTAGAAAATTGGTGTCTGAATTCAAGTTTATGAATTATAAAATTTAAAGATAATTTGCAGCTAGTAGAACAAGAACTCAGCCTGTCCCTGTTTCGAGGAATTTAGTACTGATCATCAAGGCGAACCTGGAATCATGAAGTAACTGGTTCAGTGTAAATATAAAGTTCCTACCAATTACTAGAAATGACTAAGGAGTATCAAAAATCAGATTCATTATGCAGCCACTGGGATTTTGTTTTATTTCTGCGTTGTCATTGAGTCTTCAATGAAGACCAAATGTCTGCATAATATAGATTGGTTTTCAATATTTAATGAATTACACTGAGAATATAATGAAAGCAATCGTCATACAACATAAAAGATTAAGAAATGCTGTTTAATTTCTTATATTTTAAAGGATAGATCATCGTGAAGAAAGTAAAACTCATAACAACAACTAGCCAAAAACAAAGTCTACTAAATGAAGTAATTTAGTGCTTGTGAAATTACTATGCATATGACTTTCACACGAGGAACGTGTTGATATTGCTGTTGTTAATAATAATAATAATAATGATTTATTTATTTTTGTTCGTTATAGACTGATGTTGGCTGTGTACCATTGGAAATCATGAAGCTAATGAAAGTTGTTAAATCCTAGTATGAAACCCAACAGTAGTGTCCACTTTCGGTTCTAAAAGTAAATCGAAACCTGGATCTTGTGCTTTCTTAGCGAATGCATAACCAATAGTAAAATAAACTAGTGTCTAATGATTGGGATAACTATCTTACTTCTAATAAGTGTGAACTCCAATAATCACGACTCCTTACAAGAACTTCAAAAACATCCTGAAGTGAATCACTAGTAGTTCTATTGATGTAAATGAATTAAGGTAGATTTTTGTTTAGCAGATTGCTGACTTCAATTGATTTATATCAATTTGTGACAACCAAAAAAAAGCTAGACTTAATACCTGTCTCTGTAAAGCCATAAGGCCCCCACACCTAAACATGCTCTCCATAGACCTAACTACATATGGAATTAAAACAAATAAAAACAAACAGTTTTGAATTTACTTCTACCTCGATTATATCTTTGTGGACCATTCACATTTGAAGTATCATGATTCTGTGAAGGAACTTTTGATTTAGCTAAATAAAAAATTATTAAATGATGAATATAGCTTCATAAAATAACTTCATTTAGAATGAATCAATTTCAAATGTTATAAATACCAATATACTACTTATTATAATTGAATTGAGATGATATGTAGAGATTGGTATTAAGTTTAGTTGAGTGAATTCGTTAATCAATTTTTTCTATAATCGGCTTATGTAAAGGATGGTACAGTTGTGAATCAAGGTAGATAAAGAAACTGGACACATCATTTTGGAACGTAAACGTTTGGTTTCTGGGAGTCAATCTCGATGGCTTCAGCTACATAAACTAAAGATAGTTGTGCTCCTTTAGGTAGTGTAAGTAGTATTTTATACAAGCCACAATTGCATCTTCTATTTTGATATGGTGTCCCATATCTACCATATGTGACAGTATAGCGTTGTTGACGGACTCTATTATTCCTTTTCTAAACTATATAGAAATATGCTTACGAGCATGTGGATGTAAAGACCTGTAAGTACGGCTATTATAACTAGCCTTACAGCAGTAGTTACATTAATAAAATCACATTCAATTGTCCATCTTCAGTATTTTCTTAACTTGTTGAAATAATCTTCAACCTAAATACACAATATAAAACATTCCAATTTTATCTACTCATATTTGTGTATTATAAAATTCTTTTTTTTTTTAACTACTAATATTCAGTATCTTATTAAAAGTGATTCATCATTTCTATAAAGTAACAAACTCACTTCACCTATCAATCACATTAAGAGATTGTATAATCTGTACTATTACAATGCCAAATTGAGAACGTCCTTTATTCTTGCAATTCAACACTTGGCTAACCATATTTCTATAGTTTACTTAACTTATTAAGGATGGGGTGGAGGCAAAGAATGTTTGTTAATGTTTCAAACAATTTACTCTAGATGAAGCAGTACTTTACCATCGACCTTGAAATGTGTTTGGAATGACCTTGAACGTTTTGTATACTCTTTTTAACTAATAAAAAAACTAATAAAAGAATCTGTTACTAAGAAAATTACTAAAATATAAGATTAATTATTAATGTTTAAATTGTTGGTAGACTGTCTTTACTGAGTTGTCGGTTTATCTATTTTACGTTTATTGTTCTCATTTTCATTTTTTTTTATCAATCTCCCCTTCCATTCCCTAGAAAACAAAGTACCTTCTGACTAGTCTCGAACTATTACAAGATAAATTAATTCATATAAATGATGTAGGTAGTTTTATGAATAAGTTGATATACCTCTGGTGAATCTTGTTTAGTTAAATGAAGAAATGAGTTTCATAAAAAATAATGGAATTTGTTGTATGAAAACATGTTTATTTCTTTATACATCAAAAGATAATTCATATGTTTATGGTCAACAAAAGTAAATGTATTCAGGCATCAACAACTTGCCATTTTACTGTTTTAGGAGTTAATATAATGTCGTCTCTCTGTCCCTCCCCCTCACTCTTTATTCTGTTTATAACGGCATAAAAGGTCTTGTTTGATTTGAACTGTGGCTGGCAAGCGTAACCCAGGACTTATGTTTCGTCCTATCAAACAATACTTATAAATTATCTCTATATCCAGGCAATCCGCCTAGGATAAACATATAGATATAGAGAATAATCAACTTCAGTCCGTAACAAATCGACGAAAAGATCGAAACACATTCTAATTATAGGCATGAAGGGTCTTCTCATATTGGATCAAAATGTTGCTAGTTAGAAAAAATAACAATTTAATTAAGAACTAACCTCTTATCGACAACGTCGCTTATTGAACTTACCGTAACGTAATAATAATGAGGTTTCTTTAAGAAAGGTATTACTCTATACAAAGGAATTATACCATGAAAGTTTTCTGTGACTTTAGATATCACTATGATCAAGAATAGATTATATAATCGTCTGATTCATGTATAACATGAAAAAGAGTTGCATCGGCTTTACAACACAGTTAATAGCCCAACTCATCTCTGAACATTACTCCATTCAGTTTTAAAAAGCACAATGCAAATCTTTCACTAACTCTAATCAATATCATTGTGTCATTTTGGATTATGTTATGGCCACCATATAAATGAGAGTGAAAATTGCGTACTGTAGACATTTTTTTCCTTTTAGCAGCTCAGGCCAGAACTCTATGTACAAAACCAATACAAGCAATCCTTAGTGTTATCATGACCGTCACACCATTTTATTGATATTTGTTTGCTATTAACGTTTATCTCTAATTTCTTACACTTGATAATCTTTTGTTACTAACTTCTTCCAACCTTTAGTGAATAATGTTACCTTTAACTTGCTTTTCTCTTTTCTTCTTCAATGGGACAGTTATCCCACATTTTACTGAACCAAAAGTAATCGTCCTTCTTAGATTTAACTGACATCATTTTTTCCAGGACTTGTTGATACTAGAAAAACTTTAACTATGTTATCTGTTTACATGGAATAATTATTTATTTCAAAAAATCTTCAGCATAAATACAAATGTACAGTTTCAGTAAATGACATTGTTATGAATACAAGTTTCTTCATTGAATCGTATTTATCATTCTTTCCATTTACAAAATAACATTAATAAGTTTTGTAATGTGATGAAGCTTAATACTCGATTTAATGACTGAAGATAATCGACAAATATGACGCAACAGTTTATTACATCATTCTTACTACAATTTGTATAAAGTTATCTCTTATTTGAGATCAGAACAAAATAGACTATCTTTTCACCTTTATCAAGTTGCATCTGTGATGTTAACAAACTAATATAAAACTGTTATGGAAATAAATCATCCTACTATAAACTCGGGACATAAGGAGAATCATTCTACATTTTCCAAATGATCACTACAACGTGAGAATCAACTTATACGATTATATGAAGACAGTACTGAGTGAATATAAATGAAGTATAATCGACAATTCACTCAGTCTATAAATACAATTTGATGGATCATATGAATTCTCGTTTTCATCTAACAGTAAAGACATGAAATATTATTTCTAGATCTAAAAAAATTCAAGAATATTTCAAAGAATTTCTGAAACTATAGACTTTAATCAATAAACATCAACATGCGCCGTATTTTTCAACTTTATGCGGAAAATATTAAACAGTCACATGACTAGAGATTCAATATCTCAGGACATCGCGTAATCAAAAGCATTTGTATTAGCTAAAAAATTTTTCTGTTTAACTAAACTTATAGTTCCGATAAACGGATGTTAAAGTTTTAACTAGTTACAGGCTAGTTAATAGTTCTATGTTCGGTGCATATCGTTTTTTGAGGAATGGAAACTGTTTTAAGTGATATTGTCACTCTAGATAGATTGACGCATAAATTTAATCCTGAAAGAACTATGGGGTACCGCACGTATTTGCATGATGTAAGATTACTACACAAGATACTTGTTTATGACTGTGACAAAAGAATGGCCGTACAAAAATGCTAAAAATTGGAAGATGGTGTGGTAATACGTTGCAACTTTTAGTGGAGTAAGTAATGTATACGAGCTTAATCATTTATCTACTGTTCTAAGTTAACATTTTGAGGATCAATGTTCTGTATGATTTATTACATCATAGAAGTGAATTATGAATTATAGTTAGGATTACTTCATATTTAGAGCTAGTAGTAGATTATAGATTAGTAGTATGCTGGACGTTCTATAGGTGTTCATCAGAATGCAAACATGACGATTTCTATTTCTCTTTTGGTATTTACAGTTTATTAATGTCATGAAGGCACTGTATGTCTTATAATCTAATTTGTATAAGCATGAAAATCAGTCACTTCTCTTTGCCTTAATATGATTTGCTATTAGTTCTTTCAAAGTTATGTTTTTATTTATCTTTGAAAATTTTCCCTGTCATTCCAAATGGTAACAATAAGCTCCTATTAATAAGGATAATTATTAATTAGAATAATCATAGTGTATGGTGAATAAACCTTTCAAGGTTCTTTAGTCGTCTGATGTTTTTAAATTTGAAGACAACTATATAAACCTATTCAGGTGACTAGGTAGTATTTGTTTAAGTTACTATTGATGTGATTTAAAGTGCTTTATAAGCTTACTCTGCATACCTTTTTAATCATCTAACCAACAAGGGTTGACTTATAAATTAGCTCTTATCACCATTTCAGAATATACATTTGACTGATATTCGTACATTTGGATAGATGTCACTTTAGTGACAACACACAATACCTCTGCGGTTGTTACTGGCATTTTATTCAATAAAATATATAGTCTACTTTAGAGTCTTTTTCGATTTACTAAACAATGAATCGGTTCTGAATGTCTTTTTACGACAGTAAATAACATATGAATATATACTAATCATACTTCTTTTTATATCTAACTTCATATGTTTTGCGTTAACAATGGTCCTCTTAACTCGAAGATAGGTTATTATGACTACTTCACTTAAATTATAATGAATGCTTACTAGTATCAGTATTACTATTTTAATTAACTTCCATGACCGAGACAATCACTTCTCAAATTTCATTAGTCTCGTATTATAATTTAATCCCTACTATTGTCTGGAAAAACATATTTCGATGTATAAACATACAATGAATACATTCCATTTTTCATATAAATTCACTTACGAGTTGATACTTTACGTGAATTTGGTCTTGGTACATTTTCCTTAAATTTGCCTTGTACATTCCCAGCTGGTAAATATCGTCCTACTATATATACATGATGACCATCAGTTGAATGTTGAATGCCAAATCCTGCTTTTGTTGTACTCTTCCAAATAACTTGCGTAAAATGTCCTAATATTGATAAAAATAGAATAAATCAATCATTAGATATATTTGAATAATAAATAAATGATAAATCTTATTAAAGTTGGATTGTGACTGGCAAGCGGAATTTAGAACTCACGTTTCGTCTCATTCGGGAATCATCGACTTACACTAATTAAATGATAAATATATTTCAACAAATCTATTTATTAAATTTTAAGGTTAATATTTGAAGTAGTTCTAACTAAGTACCTATCTTTACAAATCTACTTTATTTCCTTTAAAAATGATCAGCATACCAGTGACTAACTTCAGGATGCTCCCAAACTTTTAGCTAGAAGTCGTAAGTGGCGAAGTTTAGACTTGTCAGTAATGAGGTGATCGTCACTAATAACAATAGTTGGTTATCGCAGTATAACACAAAATGGCAAGAGCGAAAATTCTGTCAGGCTCAGTAATTCAGGTAGTTCAGTGTTAGCCATGAAACCTGAAGGCCCTGAGTTCGATTTCCTTTTGGAATCGTGTGATGTGGAATGTCAAGACGATCTTTACTATGACGAAACACTTAAATAGTGCTCACTGATTTTTGGTAGTGCTCAATCAATATTATTCTGTGATGAATACAAACAAGTAAACTTAATACCTATCTCCACGAAACCACCTTAATTCAATATTCTTAATTGATTGAAATTAAAATAGTTTCACTGTTTCGTCCAACAACATGGTTCTAGATTCTACTCAGTGGTCAGTATAAATCAACTCTTGTTTTATACTCTCAGTCATTAAAGTATTTCTTATTTGTGCTAATGCAGCATTATGGAAATGGAATTTTAATTCTAGAATGTAACAGTCCCGAAGAAAGTTCAAAAATGTTACTACTAAATTAAGTAGTAAAGTGATATTAACAAAATGTTTGACAACATAAATACATTATAGGCAGAATTGGGTGTTGTGGAGATTATTGACTGTCAATATTTATGTCACAAATTGGTGTGAATTCCGCAACTACTGGTCACTCAGAAGAACTGGACAGCTGTTTCGTCCCAGTATGGGACATGACCAGTGAGGTTCGACCCTGTCGGTTGTGAGGAATTACCCACCAATGGCAATAGATGAAGTCTAGCAAACATCTCACGAGTTGACTGAATTAGAAATATCAATCGTTAGATACCGATTCAGTAGTCTAGTGGTAAAGCATTTGCCTCAGAGGCAGGGGGACCTGTGTTCCATCCCAAATGGTGTCGTTGATGGGCACTGCTGAAGTGCCACATACTAAGATGGAATAGCTGTTTACTGCTTCCTGGTGATCAATGGTTGTCTAATTTAGACTAGTTCGTGATATCAAAATTGAAAATCATAGGCATTTAGTAGCAATGTCATAATCATTCTTGTTAGAATTATCGTGGAGTATTTCATGAATTCTTTAAAAGTCTGCTCATGCTTTTGTAACCCTTTATAATTAACAGAACTAGTGAGTCAGTTGGTGTAAATGTTGTATGAATATTGTAAGTAAAATACAAGTAAACCTTATGTAATTATAATAGTCTATGTTTTAGTACATTTGAGTCGAATACGTAAGTAGAATGATAGACATAATTTTCATTTAATTTGGGATTCGTCAACAGTATTTATTTGAATACCAGTACTTATTTTCAGACAAAGGCCCATAACTGATATATTTTGCTTCAATGGCAACTATTTGTTCAACTGATTTACTGATTATGAATGGTCACTATACTGTTAAAATTTTGTTACTCACATTAAAAAAGATGTGCAACTACGGTTCATGTCAAAACAATCCACTAACAATAAACACACAGCAACCGAGATCAATCAGTGGTAGTTATAAATATTTTTAACATAAAATCACAAATCCTTAAAAATTTAAATTATATTTGCATAGAACTGAAATCTAAGTTAACTTCATCTGGAATCCTCTAAGGCTTACTGGCAGTCCCAAGCCCGGATAAAGGAGTAAAGTTGGGCATTGGGTTAGCAACCTGTTGAGAAATTCAATACCTCAACAATATAACTATTTATGTTTCAAATATAAAATGCTTATTAATTTTTATGAACTCGATTTATGTGCTTTCATCACATTAATTTTCATTGGATGTGAATTATAGTACAGATTGCATTCTATAACCTAAAATTGTAGCCGATAGTATGCTCTACTTATTTGAACAATTGTTAGGATTTACTTGATAACGCATGGATACTGTAATTAAAATGGATATACAAATGAATAGGCTAAAATAAAGGTTGTTCAGTATTGCTGGCTTATTATACTAGCGATCTTCTTTTAGGTGGTTTGAGGCTGAAGATCAGAACAAACTGACCATAGGCTGAAAAATACCCTAACGTATGTATTTCAGTTATCTACATTCATGTCGAATTGAGTAACTGGAAGAACACATAAGTCAACACTAAGCTGCAAACCTTTTTATAGGTCACAGTACAATCTCATCCCGTCTGTTTTATTGCATAAGCAATTGATGACTACCTATTTGATAGCACATTTAAATTTCTGAATACATTAATGTAAATACGGCTTAAGAGTTCACTGATGTTTTTTTTTCCCGTGATTCATAAACAGTGTATATTTCTAGCTTTATTAATTTGTGTGGGCCACATTCTTTACAAGTAGAGAAAACAGTTCCAGTAAACATTTTAATTAGCTAGGTAAAATCACCACAAGAATCAGTTTACTTTGACTCTACAGTCACATATAACAAATTGAGGTCGGTTAGATAACAAATGAATATCCACCGACAGAAGTGAATGACAGTACAACATTATAAATTAACTGAACTTAGAAATTTAAACCACTGGATACTGATTGACTTATCTAATCACTAAGTTCTTAACTTGTAGTTAGAATGCTTTAAATTCAAACCTTAGTAAAGTCTTAAACGAACACTACTAAGAACTTGTCTACACCTTGTTAGCATACTATAAACTTCAAACTTCAGATATATTCAATAAACCTTGCTGAACTTGTATACAGAAAAAGTATAAGTCTAATAAAATCTTTAAAATATTCAATTGTTTATCAGTACACTTTACACATAAAACTATGCTGTATGTCAGTTACTTATAAAAGATAATTAAGTAAATGATTTAATGAATTCATGTAATCTAAGCCACTTTCATGTTACACCTAGTAACTAATGTTTTCATTGACCTTAAATAAATTAATCAATGATCATGTGAACACATACAAATCATTTATTAATAATCAATTAATAATTAGAATCAATTAAATTGATTATCATTTTTTAAAAAAGAAAAAATTCATTAAATAATTAAATCATTTTGTTTTCTTTTCCAATTTGTCAAAATAAAAATAAAATAAATTTAAGTAAATAACAATTAGGGGAGTTTATAGAGATAGTTAACTCTTTAATTCAATTTTGATATCACGAATTGATCTGAATCAGACAACCATTGATCGCCTGGAAGCACTGGACAGCTGTTTCGTCTTAGTATGGTACTCCTCAGCAGTGCGCATCCACGACCCCGTCGGGGATCGGACCCAGGACCTTCTGGCTCCGCGGCAAACGCTTTACCACTGAGTCGGCTCCCAATGGTTGATATTTCCAATTCAGCCAATTCGTGATACATTGCGCGACCTCCTCTATGCCATTGGTGAGTTACTGCCTCACACCCGACACGGTTGAACTCTACTAGTCACGTCTTCACACTAGAACTCCAGGAATTACCTCAAGGAGCTAGTCACTAGTGAGCTCATGTTAATTACAATTAGGGGAGTTTGTAGAGATAGTTAACTGTTTAATTCAATTTTGTTATCACGAATTGATCTGAATCAGACCTCAAGTAAATAATTAATTTTGTATAAAAATTTCTTTATTAATTCTTAATAGAGATCGTTAAAAATTGTTACTGTTGTTATGAGGTATATTTTGTATTCTAATAGTAGATTTTTTTTTCCAATTAATAATAATTATTTGATTGACTATATCACAGATTGATGTTGGACGTGGGAATTCTTCGATTGGATGCCGACCCAGTGGTGCAAATGGTTAGGCGTTCGACGTCAACCTGAAGCCCCTGGTGCGGAATCTGGGGTGCGCACTGCTGAGGAGTTCCACACTAGAACGAAACAACTGTCCAGTGCTCCCTGGTTTTCAATAGTACCCTGTCAACATCAATCTGTGATATATCCAATCAAATTAAATAACCAATCACCACAAAAATAACCATTCTAATTGAACTAATATTAATTACTTTCAATACATAGTTAATTAAATTATACTTTGTATATCAAATGGAGATGATTTATAGAGATTGGTATTAAGTTTAATTGATTGAATTCATCATAGATTGATGTTGACAGGGCACCATTAAAAACCAGAGAGCACTGGACAGCACTTTTGTTCTAGTATGAGATTCTTTAGCAGTAAGTATCCATACTAGGATGAAACAACTGTTCAGTGCCTTCTGGTTTTTAATGTTAACCCGACAATATCAATCTGTGGCGAATTCAGTCAACTAAACTTGGTATATTAACTAAAAATATATCCTAAAACTAAGTTGGTTATTACTTAGATGATACAGTTTATAAATTATGTAATGTCGTACACTAATTATATCAAATAAGTATTTAAATCAACAAACAGATTGATGAACTGATTATTTGGTATCTCAGTTCCCTATGCTCTAATTATTCGTGAACCTACATTCAATCACAGAAGGATTGTTTTAGTCAGTTTATGTCACCAATGAAGTATAAGTTTAGAATATAGGGATAAAGATTCTGGTTTCATATGAAAGATTATAAATATTTTGGAAATATAGTCTTAAGAATGTCACATAGAAAAGTTATAACAACATACCTTTATATTATCCGCGTTGTTTTACTGTATGGATGCGAAATTTAACCTTTAAGAGTAGACGGCATGACTATTGTATGTGATATGAAAATAAGTTTGAAATATTTTCAGTATTTGTTGGGATCAGAGAGTAAATAATGCTGAAGCTAGATATGGAACACTAGTGGAAGGCAGCTAATCAGTTGATTAAAATGTGAATTTTTACAAAATGTGGTGGTTGGCTATGTATCACCTATGCCAAACTAATGTATATCTCTATACTCAATATTGATTGATATAAAAGTAGGTTAAGAGAAAGCTATAGGTAAGAATTAAAAAGTGGCATCAATGAGCCAAATTGCCGGAAGTAGGCTAAATGATTGGTCTCTATAGGATTATCAGAACGAATAGTCGAAAATTCTGAGTGACATGTCCTAGAGTTGGTCGCTTAGTTACATAATCATTTTTAGTTCCACTGGTGCTTTGTTATTTATCTTTCTGAGCAAACAGAGTGTCGTATATATGTGAAAGGTTTTATGTTGTATATTACTAAATGGCTCTTTCATAGTTTTGTAAGAAAATAGTAATGAAAATACTGTTTTTAACTGACTGGTTATTCAGTAGAGCTCAGTGTGATGTCTAAAACTTATCATTCTCACTGTAGTTTATAGATTAGTCTTTATCGTGGTAGCTACATTAAGTGACTGGACATCTTCTACTTCATGTAGAGTTGTAAGGTGATTTAAACGTAGTTAGAAGCAAATACTGGGATTTGGTCTCGTGTTATTTAGAACTCCTTAGCATGACATTCCTGAAATCATCAGGGCGATAGATTTAATCCCACCCATTTAATTTCAGAGTTGGTCACCGTTATTACTTATTTATTAAAACTACTAACTAAATGATCATTGAATTTCATCAACTTTGGACAACTCACCAACCAACTCACATATAATACTCAGTTATGTAATGGAATCTGAACAAAAATTCTACATTTATTTCCTAGATTTTCAAAATCTAACTGTGTTGCTTAACCTTTTGAATATACACAAGTTTCAGAACAAGGTGACATGTGAAAGACAAATCTCTTTTAAGATAGATTTATGTTTCGAACTCAACATTTCCAAACTTTGTTAAGACTGATGTTTTAATATGATTAACTGATTATCATCAGCAATTTTAGTTACATGGAGATAGTAATTATGATATTTTAAAGTATATGCACATCAGAAGTTTAAACATCACTATGCTGAAAAATATGAATAATTTAACAACTAAACTGTTTTATTAAAGATAGTTTCAACTGCTTCTCACCTTCATCTAATATAGAAGTAAGGTCATGAACTTAAAAGACTAGTTAAGCATTTCAAATATTAGAAAAAAATGCGGTTATCAAAGGACATCTGTTTCGTCCTAGTGTGGAACTCCTTGGCAGTGCCCACCCTAGATTACGCACTAGAGGCTTCAGGTTTACGCGAACGCCTAACCATCTGCGCCACTGGGTCGGCATCAAATGGTAGAATTTCCACTTCCATTAATTTGTGATACATATAGCGCGACGATCATCTATTGTCATTAGTGATAACTGTCTTACTCCCAAAAAGTCTGTACTCTGCCAGTCACGACTTCTCATTAGAGCTTTAGGAACATCCTGGAGTTAGTCACTAGTAGGAATTCTACCACTGGATGCCAACCTACTGGTGCAAATGGTCAGGCGTTCGCCGTTAACCTGAATCCCCTGGTGCGGAATCTTGGATGCGTACTACTGAGGAGTTTCATACTATATGGTAATAGTTTGGATATTTTTTACTATAATGACACTATGAACTTTACACTATCTAATCGCCAATTAGATGTAAATCATATATCATGTATTTTAAACCAATTAAAATCTTGCAATTCTGTTCAGTATTGTATCACACACTAAAATGATGTCAAAGTTTACAACCAAATTCAACGTGGTCTATTGTATACAATCAGTTATTTCCTATAAATCATGTCAATAGTTGAGTTGTTTAACTCACTAATAGTATTATGTAGTATTATAGTATATAAAAAATAAGTTAAAGTTAATCAGTTGTATTTCAACTCAATAGATCAAATAAAACATACTTAGTATATGATCTGAACAGCTCATAAACTTTTGTATAATGTTAAGTAAGAGATCAGTAATAGAGTCAGAATAAATTATGTATATATATATATATATATATATATATATATATATATATATATATTCCTAATCTTTATACTTGTGTTTACTCTACTTCTATAATTGTCTTGATTGTAATCACTACCGTTGAGTTAATGATCATATGTTAATATTATGCATTATAATAAAGTAATAAATACATTAACCTAGAAAAAGATATTAAGTATAAACTGTTATAAAAGTATATTTTCGAAATTAACTTTTACACTACCGGTGAATATAGTTAAATCAAGCTTAACAATAAGTGTATTAATACTTTAGAATTATTATATACATTATAACTTGTGTAATTGAATATATAAAATATACAATGATTACTCTTACCAGTATCACTTTGATATTGTTGATCAAAATTGTGTTGATGTATTTCATTATACCAATTTTGAGTTGCTTGTATTCCTATATATGAAATAGTTATTTGAACATTAAACTATATGAATATATTATATATGAATGAATTTATGAAAAAAAGTTTATCTCTTATGCAAATTAGAGTATTTCATGAGGTGTTATATTCATAGTGAAAATTTACTTTTTGGATAAGTTTAGTAAGTTTTATAAGCAAAACAAGCTAAATACAATTCTATTGTATTGGGGAAGGGGGGAGGGTGGATGATTCAAGAGGAACAATTAACTTTCGGAGCTGTGCTTTAGAAGACTATTTCAATTATTCTAATTGTGTGTAATGTAAACATTATTATGTCTCTCTTGATCAATCTTCTACTTTGACATTTTGACTGTTAGTATATCATTTCCTATTTGTAAAATTACAGTTACTTATTTGTGTATACGTTACTCCAGTTCACTACCACTGCGTGCCTTATTTTGTATTGATGTTAATTTCCTAGTTAGATGATTGTATGGTCAAGTTTCATGTATGCATAAAGGAGGACTTGAAATACGTTAGTATCTTGTTTGGTTGATTCGTCGGCTTGTGGTCATCTTATTCCGGGTTGAGACTGTATGTGTTTCGGGAAGATAAACAGGGACAGACTTGGCAATTTCATAAGTGCTTGTCACTGTAACTTCGCACGCATAATGTTACATTAATTAAGTGGTCGTATGTACTGGTCATAACAATCACCCTCAGAAAATTCAAGTTATAAATTATTACGAATATTTCCTAGCCTTTTGAATTTGTGAGTGTATGTATGGACGCAACAGTCACGTCATTAGTATACTAGTGTTTATAGAGTAAAATGAATAGTTCAAGTTCAATACGGAGGTAGGTATATCTCATCCATCTAATGTGTCGCTAATAAATCGAAATGAACTTCCGTCCAACAATATATTTTGTATACCAATACTTATGACCTAACGTTATATCAAGATAATCCACCAAGGGTGTACATATATCAACAAAACCGGTTCATTTTCACTAGTATGTAAATGTTGGTTGTTCTAAATGTAATAGTCAGTTGCTAAATATCCAGCTCTCAATTTCGAAAAATGTGGAAGACACATCTACTAAAATACTTCTAGCTTCAGGAATAGATTGAAGTTAAGGTTTTACTTTCATGTAAAATCAAAGACTCCCGTATTTTCCTAATCTGAACTCATAAGTTATGTGCACCTGCATACTGTATTTGATGTTTATTCCGGGACTCGAACTCAGTCCACTTATATTAAGCGCCACGGCGCATTTACTGAGATCATCACTTCAAACAGTTATACTTGAACAAATAGTAAGTATATATAAGTTGGAAGTGTTGGTAACTTCATGATAATATTGTTATGGATGAATTCAAGTCTCATTGTAAACACTGGGATATAATCAATTTATTTACTAATCCCTATTACCCCTCATGGAGAACAGTCCACCTACCAGCATTCTTCAGCCAACTCTGTCCTCAAACCTTGTCCCGCTTCTGCCTAAGTGCTTTTCATTTTTCTCATATCTGCCTTCAATTCCCAAAGCAAGGTGTTTTGTGGTCTTTCTATTTTTGTTTGGCCTTCAGGATTTAAAATTGGAGCTTGCTTTGTGACGTAGCTCCATGATTTCTGCATTGTGTTTTATCCATATCCGGTGTTTTTTCTTAATTTCTTCCTTAATTGGAAGATGGTTGATTTGTTCTCGGTCACAGTAATTTGTGCCTTATAGTGTTTGGTTAGTGGATCCACAGTATCTTGCTCAAACAATTTTTCATAAATAGTTGTATCTTTTGAAAGGTGTTTTTCATAGTTCTCCATACAGTTTTAACTTCATACAATAGAACTGTCTTCACATTTGTGTTGAAAATTCTGACTCTGATGTTGACTGACAGAAGTTCTCCTATTATAAAAATGTTGCTCTTTTCTTACTAATGCGTGCCTTAACATCTACATCAGATCCTCCTTGTTTATCGAAGAGGCTGCTGCCCAGGTATGTAAAATCTTCTATACCTTCCAGAGCTCCTTCGTTATGTTAAGCCTAATTGATTTGGTGCTCATTGTTCTATATCTAAGAATCTCACTTTTACCTCAACGAGTGTTGAGGCCAATAGCCTTAAAGGCTGCTTCCACACTATCCGTCTTCACTTGTATTTGTTGCTGTATAGGGTAGAAGAACTGGGTCATCTGCAATGTCCAAGTCGTCTAGTTGAATCAAAGCTGTCCACTGTATTTCTTTCTCAGGTACATGTGAATTCACTTGACGTGTCCGGAATAGGATGAAACATACTACTTAAATCCCATATTCAAGTCACGATACAACTTTATTCATAGAAATACATTCATTAAATTATCTAAAATGTCGATGTATATATTTATTTCCACTGGAACAATATTTATAGGTATTTCATATGGTAAGCTAATTTGTAAAAGAAAAGATCTAGTCAACATTTGAAAATAAATCACTAAACATAATTGATTACATAATAAATAAACGATTACAATTTTTATAAATTAAAATAAAAATTAACAGCATAACAAACCACTCATTGTTGCTTTATTTGTAGACATAGATGTAGCTAAATTTTCACCATATTCATCACAAATACTATGCTTTAAAATCTTTAAACGTGCAAGATTTTCAGCCCATGATTGTGCATCTCTGGCTAATTTTTCATCATATTGAAGTGGAGGACAACCATGTAATGCACGTAGTCTGAATATGAATAAAATATTGATTAAAACGTTAATTGTATGAATATCAAAATTGAAAATGAACATGGATCAGTTTTAACAATGTTAATGTTGATAGATAATTATCTGGTGGAGTTCAGACTTATCCGGAGTAAGACAATTATCACCGATGATAATAGATGACCGTCAAGCTATATATCACAAATTGACAGAAATGTGAATTCTATCATTGTTTGCTGGCGCGATAGTGCAAAGGGTTAGATGTTCGCCAACCTGAAGCACCTGAGACACTACTGAGGAGTCGCATACTAGGATGCAGCAGATGTCTAGCTCTCCATGGTTTTCAATGGTACCCTACCAACATCAATACGTGACGAATTCAAAAAGATATTAATTTATTGGTCTAATAAGATGTACTGATTGTGTAAAATGCATGGCATCAGATAGTATTACTTGCATAAATAAATATAAGCTACTGTTTTATAATGAATACACAATTAAGAAATAACCCTAAAGATATTTGACAGAGTTGATAACAGTAGTTGTTTTATCTGATACTTACTTACTTACTTATGCCCGAAACTCCTCAATGAGGAGCATAGGCCGCTCACCAGGATTCTCCATTCAACTCTGTCCTCAGCAATCCTTTCCAATTATTTCCAGTTGCTGTTCATCCTTTTAATATCTGCTTCCAATTCTCGACGCAGTGTGTTCTTTGGCCTTCCTCTTTTCCGTTTCCCAACAGGATTCCATGTTAATGCTTGTCTCGTGATTCAGTCTGATGGTTTGCGTAATGTATGCCCTATCCATTTCCAACGTCTTTTCCTAATTTCCTCTTCGGCTGGAAGTTGGTTTGTCCTCTCCCATAGTAAGCTGTTGCTGATGATTTCCGGCCAACGGACATTCAGTATCTTTCGTAGGCAGTTGTTTATAAATACTTGTATCCGTCTGATGATGTTTGCAGTAATTCTCCAAGTTTCAGCTCCATACAGCAGGACTGTCTTCACGTTCGAATTGAAGAGTCTGACTTTGAGGTTGGTGGACATTTGTTTTGAGTCCCAAATGTTTTTCAACTGTAGGATTGCTGCCCTTACTTTGCCAATCATTGCCTTTACATCTGCATCGGACCCTCGTTGTTCATCGAT
This sequence comes from Schistosoma mekongi, assembly GCA_034768735.1. NCBI lineage: Eukaryota > Metazoa > Platyhelminthes > Trematoda > Strigeidida > Schistosomatidae > Schistosoma > Schistosoma mekongi. Next base: position 82,569,165 of record CM068306.1, on the reverse strand, counting down.
GATACTCCCCAGATATGTGAAAGTATCCACTTCTTCCAGAGTTTCTCCATAAAGTTAAATGTTTTATCTGATACAATACATAAATCCATTCTCAGCATTAATTATATAATAATTCTATTTCCATGTATTCACTGTAGTAACTCTCCAAACCACATATTTTAACAGTCACCTCCTATCACACATCTTTTGTTACAGAACTTTTAACCGAGCTATGATAATTAACTTTTTTGTTCATTACATACAATATGGATGCATTCTAATAAAATCGTCCTTCATCATGAAAAATGAAAGACATGGAGAAAGATCTATCAAGAACTGTAGTGTTTCTATTTGAGTTTTCCTGTATTCACTATAAAGACCATTTGTAAGCAATAAGCCTATATATTTAGTATTGATAATAATTCATTTCAAGTAAATTTAGTTGATTGTAGTTGCCATTGATTGACATTGGTTGGGTACTACTGAAAACCATGAAGCACTGGATAGCTGTTTCTTGCTAGAATAAGAGGCCTAAGTGGTGCGCTATGATAAATACAGAAAACTAAACTTAATACCTATCTCTACTAAACCATCTTGATTTAATTACAATTATCAGCCTACCGATGACACACTTAAGGATGTTCATGAAGTTTCAGTGAAAACTCATGAATGGTGGGTTTCAGACTTGGTAAGAATGACTCACTTATCATCACTGATAATAGATGATCGTTGCGAATATTTCAAATCAGTGGAAGTGGAAATTCGGCCACTAGACTCCAGCCCATTGGTGCTAATTGTTAGGCGTTGGCCATTAGACATAAAAATCCTGGGTTTGATTCCATGGCGGAATCGAAACTGAGCTCTTCTGATGAGCCTCATAGTCGGACAAAGTGGTTATTCAGCACTCTTTGGTTTTCAGTGGTGAACAACCAAAATTAATCTAAACGAAATGCACTTTTTTCAATAAGGACCATTTGGATGTGATTTAAATGATAATTTGTCTTTGGTGAAACACATCGTCAACTGTACTTGATACACCCTTATGTATTATAAGTTAAGCCATATTTGTAATTTAGTAGATTATTTGTGGATTCTTGGTATTATCTTTACTAAAAATCTTGGACACACAGAGTTCACCTTCGTACTAGGTTGTAATTGTACACAGCTTTGAGTGGTAATCTTCAGTTGCAGTTCTAGGCTGGGCTTTTTTAACTGATATCGGTATTTGTCAAAAGTAATATAAATGTTAGTTTCTAAAGACCAAAAAGTACTAACAGTTACCAGTGCTGGCAGGAACTGGAAAAATATCACAATGATCATTACTCAGTTATTATTCTCTGTAATTATCTCAGTCTAACAGGTAGTCAGCAGCTGCACGAATAGCTCACTGGTAACGATTAAAGAGTATGATAATCCGTGACATTCTATCGACTCTACAAGTTAGCACCAGTCCTTTTGAAATTTAAGGTACATCCTATCGATTAGTGTTAAGTGGCATTATATGTATCTCAAGTCTTGATTTTTAGTAGTAACTGACTAGATAAACTTGTGATAAAAATGTCTAAAGAGAATTATATAAGTTGGATTGTGACTGGCAAGTGGAATCCAGGACGCGCGTTTCGTCCTATTTGGGACTCATCGGCTGGATGTACCTGCATCCCAATGTTGATGTCTAAAGAGAATATTCTGTTTCCAGTTTAGTAATTTTTGCAACTGTTTAATAGACGATTCATATATTCATTATAAATAACTCAATTATGATGGTTTAGTTAATTCCAATTTCAAAGTGTTCCATTTAAAACAGAGTTTTTCAACCTAGCTAATTTTGTTGCCAAGATACACATATACAGTCTAAAACTACAGTCCACTTGGCTCATTTTACTATTTGTATTCTCATATTACATTTTGTGCAGTGAAATGTAATTATGTAATATGGATTATATAATCGGAGTAATCAGCCAAATGATACACATAATGCTGAAATTAATTAACAGTTATGTTACAAACGATTTTGATTGTATGATAACTCAGAAAGTAACTGATCGACGTATTATTGATGAACGATTTTAAGTCGTTCTGAAACATCACATAATTAATAAATCGCTTTGGTGTATTGTATGCAATCGGACACCCCTATCAAGAGATTCTGTAAGCTGACATGTATCGACTAGTTGAAAACTCAAGTCAAGTGAGGTTTTCAATATACTACTTCCAAACACCTAGTATACTTTAGACTAATTATCGAATTCATTTTGACAACGAATACTAACCATAAAAGACTAAAAAGCAGTTTAGCTCTGGTTTACAACTTTTCATTGTTATATACTTATGATACCTTCGGAAATTATTTCCACAAATATTAAGCATAAAAGAGTGCTATAAAATCGGCAAGTAGGAATCTAATGGTTCGGATAACAGTTTACTCTCATGAACTGTTCGCAGAACTTTTAAAATCTTATCTACCATTAAGCTTCATGAAAGTATCTCCAAGTGGTTTACTTTATTCTTATATATTACTCAAAGTACAATGGAGTAAAACCCTTACCACATAACTGGCAAATGTATAATTACAACTGATCTATGCAGGTGTCTATTTTTTACATGTGTTATGTAATTCATAATACATAAATTGAATCGTGTACAATGTAACAGTAATGCCATATATAACTTCAAACGCTAATGATTTGCTGTTTAAGTAATTAAATCTAGTCATCAGGACAGGAATTTCCTGTCTATTAGTTTCAACTCTGTAATACTTAATTGTATTCCTAGGAAAATCAAGTCACACAAATTATTGAGTAGACTTTAACTCAGCCGATATAATTCAGTCAGTACCAAGAAAAGCTACTCAATGATGAATTAATGTAAGTAATAATTATATTATAAAAGTGTTTCATGATCAAAAATCTTCTTACATGCATAAACTAACAATTGATTTTAAAAGAATTAAACTTTGTGCTGATCCTTAACGATTATTATTAGTTTCATCTACATCACTAACAATGTCACACTATATTGAGTTAAACATGTGATGGTGAAGATTTGTATCACAAGTAAACAATTTATTACTTTAAGTTGAATGGCTTTCTGGCCTGGTAACATCTCTTATACAGTGAACATATCTACATGTAGAAACTGTTATTTGATTTATGTACCCAAGAACATGAGAATACAAAATATCAAGATGTATATCTTCCTTTATTTGAAATTTTTTTTTCAACTGAATGTATCACCTTCCAATTTGTGATGTTTATAATTTGGCTCAATTATGTTAACCATTTGAACATGAATATCAATTCTACAATGTAGATAAAATCAGCTGATAAGTTACCAAAAGGATGAAAAGTATATCAGGCATTCTACTACTTATCACATTTGGCATACTGTAAAATTATACAATAAAAACATTAGAATGTACTAATACATAATGATTAAACGTCGGTTCTCAATGTTGATTACTAAACTCTTATGAATCATTTAGTATAACTGCATTCACAATACAATTACTAGTTACTATCTCTACACAATATCAATTCAGTACTCATAATTTCAGTAAAATATATTTCAATGTATTCATATTCTCTTCTTTATAAACCATTATAAACCATTTTTAATACTTTATCCTAAAATGACATCATATTTAACATGTATACTAACAATAGTAAAGTCTTACCGATTATGTTCATCTAAAGCATCATGATTTAATTGTTTATCTATCATTGAATAATTGAATAATGTATCAATTGTCAAAAAAGTCAAAAAGCCAATTAATTAAAACAACTTAATGTAGAATTGTTGCATAATATAATAGGCATATTTATATGTCAAATATGCAAAAAAAAAAGGCAAACAAACAAACAAAATAATAAGAAAATTAACTAACCAGTAGATAGTTAAAACACTTTGAGAACATATGCATGTGTCGTACTAATTTGACTGTACATCTTTCAATCAGTCATGTGATGTATAAATATATAAGAAACAACATATTATATTGTATTTTCTGATGGAATTAAAGTTACTTTTAGCATATACTTTATGCCAACAAGAGATGAATACAATCATTAGAAGAAATAGGCTTAGTAGAGTTAATCTCTTTGGCTATCGTTGGCAAAGTACAATGAATAATAGAACAAACTTTATTCTCCAAGATAGTGATATTATTCATGGAGATAATGATAACATTTTAGTTTAATTATCTATTTTAGAGTAAATATATCCTATTAATTGACTCCATCTTTAAATATTAAATATTGAAGGTTAACTGGCTTAGTTGTCTAATGGTTAAGCGTTTGACAATGGTTGTTTAACTTGTCAGTTCGTGATAAGAAGTTTAATCAGGCGTCTTGGTTAAGTTCCTTTGCTTGATTTCATTCTACCTATTAGTTATGTATGCTAATTATATAATATACTTACCCAGTTTGGTAATAATTTGCAATATCCCATTGTGCTTCATGCATTCAACGTTAGATAATAACACTAAAGCTATTGGTTTTGCGTATAAAACTGATTACCGTTGTATCAGTGCAATACATAGAATACTGTCGAAAATCCCTCAGTAACAAAACTAGTCAATATATCTTGATGGCGTAGAACAACAGAAGTTGATGACTGTCGGTCAAACATATGTTTCAGTGCATGCCTATTTTGAGCTGATAATTTTATTGTGATATCAAATGTAGTCCTAATGATTTGCATTTTCTTGTATCACTAGTGACAGTTAATTCAACTAACGACTTAAAACTAAAGTAACAAGGTAATAATAATGGTGCTTGAAATATGAACTAGATGTTTTACGTAAAGAAAACAAACACTTCTTCTGATGTTCTCTTTTCCTAATGAACTTTTATAGCATTTTTAATATAAAAGTGTTGATTTTCGTCTGTAAAACACTTAAATATAGTAAACATAAACCATCATGACTCTAAGTTGAAGTCACTGTGAAAAGTTCTTACATGTAATGCTCAAAATCAAAGTTATTTTAATTACTCTTCGACTTCAAATGATACCAGTGTTTCATTGAGTGGTTAATTGAGCTATTACTTGATGTGACTACAAATGAATCATACACTGTCATTATAAATTACGTGATATGCTAACAATGAAAACTCTGTGGTCAGATATTCCATCTCAGAAAACACAGTGCTTCCGAAACCTTTATCTTCATCATCTCAGAATAAAGGAAAACATTAATGATATAAGCAACTTGATACTTATAAATTAAGTTAGATAGTGGTTGATAAGTAGCATCCATGACACTTGTTTTCTTAAATGGAATTATTCAGTTCAGTTTGTCTACTTCCTTAGGTTTATTTCGACTCCCGAAACCGTGCTCAGTCCATTTTGTCTCAAAGTTCACTTCTTTTGTCACTAAGCTACTGAACTCACAAATCTATAATTGTGTAACGAGTATGTATACATTATTTAAAAGTAATTGTATCCTCTTGTTGATTTGTTATCCAGGTACATTCAAACAATCGCATCATAATTCAACTTTATTCATCTTTCTGAACAACCACTTTATCGAGATAGTCCAATCAAAATGTATCTATTGCAACAGAGGTTGATTCATTTTAGTTCATGACAAATCAACATGAGGATATATGTACTTTCAAAACAACTGATAAACTTTATTGGAGATTATGCACTAAACAAAAATCGTAATGGTCACTTCTCAGTGACTTACAGGAAAACAATATCTGTAGGAATAACTTCGACGTAGAAGCTTATAGTATGAATCAGTGTTACTTACTTACTTACTTATGACCGTTACTCCTCGCTGAGGAGCATAGGCCACTCATCAGGGTTCTCCATTTAACTCTGTCCTGAGCAATTCTTTCCAATCCTTTCCTCTTCGTGGCCGGAGTATATTAACATCTCGCCCGAAGCCAATGTTTTCTGTCCAGCTTGAGTCCAATGGGTTTCGCTGATTCCGAGTATTGTCAAGTAGTATCTCTTCATTTCTGCAGCTATTTGATTTGTCTTCCCGCTCTCCCACATTGTTCGAACATTCCATGTACCTATAAAAATATTTGCTCTGGTTGTTAGAAGGGGAGGCATCGGCCTTATGACTTCCGAAGAATTTCGGCTTTCATCATGAGGCGTCATGAATCCTTCTACTCCCACAGCAGAGTTTAAATGGTTTATCTTATTTAATCTGGTTTGCGTTTTTTTTTTTTAGCAAGTTTGGGTTTTACGGGATGGGGATGCTAGCCCCATGCCCAACCCTTCTTCTTTACCTGGGCTTGGGACCGGCAGTAACCCTAGGAGAGCTACAGACGGAGTTATGAATCAATGTGGTAGGTATATATATCCACTCACAATGAATCAGCTCTCTCAAACATTGTTAGTATCCCATAAAAATGATAGCCTAAATATCATAAAGCCTATTTTTAAATATACGTTATAACCTCTAACTATCTATCACTAAACTATATCTTAATTCATTCTATTCTATAATATACCAATTAAAATCTTGAACTATTTAACTAAAACAAAAAAAAAAAAATGTTACAATCACTAATTCAATTAATTGCACTTTACTAATCATTAATAATTTTTATTTATTTAAGTCTATAAATCATCTTATACAAGTATAAAATGATATAAAAAGTTACTAAAACAATAATATACAATAGATTATGTAATTATTTAGTAATTTACATATTAATGTAGTCATCATTAGTTTACAAGTAGATTTGTTACATAATTCTTGTTAGAAATACAAATCTATTTAAGAAATTACAAACATGTATATGTACCAAATACTTTTTTTTTTCTTCATTCTATATGAGTAATTAGAAAATTTATTTTGTAAATATAACTTTATAATATAAATATATTGATCAAAGGAATTTATTTATTGATGGTACTATGGGAGAGGACAAACCAACTTCCAACCGAAGAGGAAATTAGGAAACGATGTTGGAAATGGATAGGATATACATTACGCAAACCATCTGACTGCATCACGAGACAAGCATTAACATGGAATCCTGTTGGGAAACGGAAAAGAGGAAGGCCAAAGAACACGCTGCGTCGAGAATTGGAAGCAGACATTAAACGAATGAACAGCAACTGGAAACAATTGGAAAGGGTTGCTCAGGAGAGAGTTGAATGGAGAATTCTGGTGGGCGGCCTATGCTCCTCAGTGAGGAGTAACGGGCATAAATAAAGTAGTAAAGTAATAATGTTAAAGGTAGTCTGTGTACAGAACTCTAGAATTAAAATCCAAGTGACAACTATTAGCATTACTCACTTTGAATTACTTGAAACGTTTTGTGAAATTGATGTTTCATGCATAAGATTTGAAAATATCTTGCCACGTTCTACACTCTGAAGTATTTAGGTCTCTGTTAGATCTTTTGTAAGACTATGAATAGTATATTTATTAATAGCTGACTGGTCATAAAAGTTGAATTTGTCTAGTCCTTAGAGCTGATGTAATTCTATCATTAACGCTGGTATCAGACAGAAGAATAAGTGACTCGACTTCGCGTACTCAGTTTGCATGCTTGGATAATGATTTGGATATGATCAACCACTAAATGGATCTCGTGAATATTCTGACTAATTAGACAGTAGGTTATGACAGGAAAAGTTTTATATCGGTCCACTAACGAAGGTTGAAAAACTTCCAGAACTGCATTTTATTAGACTAATTCATTTACTCTGGTCGTGAGTAATGTAAACATTACATTTCTATTATTATTACGTTCCTCTTACCCTATCCTCTCGTTTAGTATATTTGCTGTTGTTATATTGTTTCTTATTATGGACTACAGTTAATTAGTTGTGTACAAGTTACCTGCATTCACTGCCACAATCTCCTCTGTTTTGTATTAGTGTAAAATCTTTACTTAGTTTTCTTTGTGGTCTGATTTTGTATGTATATAAAGGCATGATTGAAATACAATACGATTGAATTGTATTGGATTGGATTGTGTCTGTTTGGCTCATAAATCGCAATTTATCTGTTCCGGCTTGAGGAATCTGATAGTCATGGGGCAGACGTGTCCGTATACTGATTGGCAATTACCAAGGCCACTGTGTATTTTTTTCAATACGTAACAAAAAAATAATTCGAAGTAAGTCGTCCGGTCTACTTTTGAAATGTCCTCTACCTTTATATGTGTTCAAATTATTGTAATAAGTTATTATTCTCCTTCGATTAGTTATTTATCCATCCCTACTATTCTACCAATCTAGGGTACAGAATACTGTAGAATGTTATTTTGGGCAGTTCACTATGTATTTATGATTCCTACACTAACTGTGCTTTAAAGTTGAAAAAGATTTAGTGAAATCCTATTTACTGGTAACTAATCAAATTTCATTATGAATAGTATAAAATATGTTACATAGTGTAGTATGGCATACATTGACGGTAAACATTCGGACTTAAGTAAGTTCTTTGGTATTATGTTTAACAAAAAGATGCTAACTGATGCCTAACTCTATTTTTAACAAAGATGACTGTTTGAATGAGGCAATATAATAAAGTACAATCTCTGTGAAAAATGCAATGTATCTAATGTAAACAGTTCCAATATTTCGCCTGGAAATTAGATCTAGGTCTCTTCACACACAAAAATCATAAGTGTAAATAGGAGTAGTGGCGATTGTTAACATTGGGTTTGATGTCATTAATTAACTTCGCATAAACAGCTAGACAATACAAAACTATTATGTCTTAGTATTTGAATTCCTTGTAGTTGTCTTTCATGGAATTGGGATTTCCTGACGAATATCTAACTATTAGACAACTTATTTAAGATGCATCAGCTGATATTCCCATCATTAATCAATTCACCTTGACACTACCTACATCAGTTCACAGTCTCAAATTTACACCTAACAACAAACTCTAAACCACCAACTTTCAAACGGCTAGAGTTCGTGATAAATTCTTTTATTGGAACTGCTGGGCCATCCTTTCAATGGTTGCATATAAAAGAAATGCACTTTCCTAACGTTAAAAATGATTGTCAACCGTTTCTTTATAAATACTTAAATCAGACTCCTAACGTTGATAAGTAAGTCTTGAATATATTTTCTTACTCTCATAATTAGCTATCTAAATTATTCTTATACAAATATAAAATTATAATCTATAAGCATAATTTTATCATTTCTATTTCAGGAACATACCGTTGACTTAAGGAATACAACCTGTGAGGAAATAACACCTTTCTGTAGTGTTTTTTTCGAAATCATTATTTGTAAAACTAGTAACAAAGAGATGATTTCAGTAGCTGAAATGAGTCTTTATTCACATAATAATAAAACAAATAATTGACTACTTGATAAAGTAAAGAACAGCCACATCTACCAATATGTTACAGAACAAGTAGTTGGTAACTTCCAAGTCTAACTACTCTTAACCTACTTCCAACTAGTTATTACGTTGGTAAATATCAAACGTTAAAGTAAGCAGTACATACTCTAATCTTCTAACAGATAATAATTGATTTCTTTGATTTCCATACTAGTTATTACCTCAATACTTTCAATAATCTCTTGGTAACCAATGCATAACTCACTAGTATCACTTGAAAATAAACTTTATTTATGTAAAAGGAGATTGTTAAACAAGTAAAGCAATCAAATAGTGTAAGTTTTCATTACATCACAAAATAAAGTTAGATAATAACAGAAAAGTTGATTTAATATATAACTCTTGGTTGCAAAATCCATGTATAAACAAAACATCACCAATGATACAATTCATGATAACTTTTATTTCATAGATCCATATAGATTGTTGTAGATTATAATATTGTACATCTTTTTTCACTCACCTTGATAAATTCCTCCCCTACAAATAAATATGAAATGATATCATATTAAGACATATTGTAATGCTACTGTCTAAAAGTATACTAATGGTTGTTGCTATCACTTTAAGTGACCATCAAGTAATATAACACTAGATACACAATGTCTATAGTAGTGTATTCTTTGTTCTAGACAGATTAACTGAGAAGTACCCAATATCATAATGAACAGTAATATCAACGACTTCTAAACAAAGTTCTTACTGAAACTGTTATCCAACTGGACACAATAAACCGTCTAATTCAAGAAACACTTCATCAATGAAGTGAAATCTCTTTATTATCTTTTACTAAAAAGTTAGAGAATTTGCACGTGTAAGTGGTTTTTAACGTATGAAACATGAAACCTATTGAACTATTATAGAGAACATCAAAGATCTATAGATTACACTTTAACTAACTACTTTTATATCTAGTATGTGTGAAAAATCATCCCTCACCTACCTACTATGTTCTAATAATAACCCCTTTAGTAAAAGGTTGTAGTTTTCCTTAGTTGGCACTAAACATACATTGTCATATGAATGATTCAGTATTAAGGGTCAATATTTGGATATAAGTGGATTTAATTAATAAGTTCCAGGTAAGACGAAACAGTTTTCATAGATTCTATGGCTATTCTACGAAAGCGTATGGCAATATAACTACATCGAAACATATCGTTTAGGATGCTCATCTGTTATCAAAGTATATAAGATATTCCGTCCGAAAGATTAACAACAGGATAATTAAATTCTACCATTATATTTCTTCTTACTTGATGGAGCGTTTTTCTTAGGTCTTGGTACATTATCTGTGTAATGTCCGATCACATTACCAGCTGGCTTATAACGTCCAACTAAGTACACTTTCATTCCATCTTTGGATTTCGCAGAACCAAAGCCGGCTTTATTAGTTGATTTCCAAATCACTTGTGTAAAATGCCCTATTCTCGTATATCATCAATAGAAAGAAAGAGAAATGATAATTATGAACAATTAAAACAAATAATATAACTAAAATAAGTTCATATCTTCCCGTTGATTTATCCCAGTGTGAACATCAACATTAGGATGCAAGTGCATCCAGCCGGTGAGTCCCAAACAGGACGAAACACGAGTCCTGGATTCCGCTTGCCAGTTACAATCTAACTTAAATAATGTAATCTATTCAACTCAGTAACTGGTGTATATAGTCACTGAAATTTTACGAAGGATAAAATTGAATGTCACCTTATTACTAATTAAAAGTAATTAGTGCAGGGTATAATCAGAGAATGCGGTTTTCAATAGAAACTGTCTTTAGCAGGTGTATTCACTGAAAGCCATCAATCACTGAACAGATGTTTTATCCTAGCATATAAAGAATCTCTAAAGGTAGAGCTAATGAGACATTTGGTTTATTCCAAAAGTGTTGATTGACAGCCTACAATTTACATGTTTAAAATTGTGTAGAATATCGGTTACACACTACTAAGAGTAAACAGCATACTAATATACCATAGTTCTTAATCAATTCTCAACGAACATAATTCTTTCATAAGAAACTACTTAGGAAATGATTAAATTAACATGAGTTCCAATGATATCAATAGTTATTCACTGTTTACACATGATTATAGCTAATCCTTTAAAAAATCAATCTATGCATATGACTTTAATTGATTCAATAAATGTAAATTTTACTTTTACTGATGTCATTATGGAAATGAAGCTTTTCTTTTGTTTGTGCCGCTTTTATTATGTCTAGTGATGTAATGAGTTTCTTTTGTTATGACGAAAATACAGTTGGAAAACTTAAAGATCATATAAATTGTATATGTATGTAATGATGATGTTAAGTAAATGTCTCATACAAACTTATTACCAATGTTAAATGTTGACCTCATTAAACAAATTAGTCTCAAACTATCAGAGGTTGTATTCATAGATTAATAAGATAATGGTTAGTATATATAGTTGAATTTACATTACTGTTGAAAGCAAACTCGTTAAGATTTGGATACACTTATATTATTCGTAAATCATTATGTTGAAGGAATTCACTATGTGAATGTGGTCAAGCTAAAACTGGATCCACGAAAATGAAGTGATAACGATGTATTCAGCTTACTGAGTGCTAATTTGAATTGGATACTATGGAGTGACTCAGGTTACGTAAAATTCGAAAAGCATAAACTGACACTGGACCGCTATTTCGTCTTAGTATAGAACAATTCAGCAGTCCACAGCAAAGAATTTACCGCGGAATTCTACATAGGACCTTCAAATTTCTTCATGAACTCTAGCCGGTAGACCAGTGAGTCAGCCAACAAATAACGGTTGAGATTTGTAACTTCTGTGAATACTGGTTCAATTACGTCCATAGCACGACATCCAATATGATTGAATCCCACTGGTTGTATCTTCACACTGGAACTTCAGGAATCACGTCCTGATTTTTACCATTATGAAGATAATATCGATTAGAATCGGGTGTTGTGGAGATTGTTGTTGGATGTGGATTTGAGACTGTGAATTAATCTGGGTAGTAACAAGGCAAACTGACTGATGCTGGGAATGTGAACTGAATAAGTTGTTTTAATAATTAGATATTCATCAAGAAAATCAAGTTTCATGACTGAGTAATTCTGAGAATTCCAGAATTAGGACGGAACAGTTGTTTACTGTCTTGTTTACTAAGGATTTTTTATCTCAGTTTAACTTCGTGTAGTCACATTCAAACTCAACTATCTCCTTAACCTCTTATACAATCATTATTGAAAGGCATTAAATGAATAAAACTATCGAACAATTTAAGTCCACAATATCTGATTAACCAACCACGTATTCAATACCTTTGTAATCACAGTGGTATTTGATAAGCAGATAATGTCTACCGTTTGACTGTTATATCATTGTTGTCTTACGGTGTACTACTCATTCCAAATTACTTTATTTCTAAAACGACTTTTGAAAAAGTGTAGATTCGATTCGATATGTAACTGGTATAGAGTGTTAGTTATTAAATGTTGTATACACCTAGTTTACTAATGATCTGCCATAAGGTCAGCGTTTAAGGTAACGTATTTATTTGGAAAGTTCTGGTCTTAGTGTTTTTAATGGATTTTACTGTTATCCACATATAGAGTTGTATGGAACCACTTTTGTTGCTAAGGCGTAACTAAATACTAATTTTCGTTGATGTTTTTCTGGAGATGACCACAAAATTAGGCAGAAAATACCTTAACATGTCAACATATTCAGCCAAACACGTGAATTTTTACATGTTTAATACAATACGACTACTAGTAAAAATAAGTAATATAAAAGTACTTTGTTGTAAATTAGGACTGTGAATTGATATTGTTGAAATATTCAATACTTTCTGAAAAACCGTGTAAAGTAAGATTAGGAAGAAACATATCGACATGCCGTAATCAACATTTTAAATAGAACGTGTTTATGAAGACTTAATGTCGATAGAAAATCACTAAGAAAACTATGAATAGCTGGTTATCTGTTTCTTCTCAGTAGATAAGCTTACATAATAAACATGCGATATGATCCGGAGCATTTATGTCATGCATAAAGCAAGTAACCTTCAGACTATTTGGTGGGCATTTCATAAACAATATTTTTTAGTATCACCTATTTTTGTGTATTGTGCGAGCAGCAAAATATCGCTTTTATGTCGTGTTAGCATCTCACACGACATGCTCGAAATTTCGAGGATTATCTCTATATCTTTTTATCGTACGTTATACTACTTGTTATTCCTTAGTAGTAAAGTGACTTTCAATTTGTTATTGTACATAATAACTGACTGTAACGATTGTTTGTTACCAATTAGAATCTGTTACTCAAAAACTTGTATGTATGGAAGTACACTCACTTCTCTTGCATTCAATTATCTGGATGCCTTTGAACGATATACACTTTCAGATAGGAACAAACATTTTTTAAGTTGGAAGTGACTAGAAAGCGGAATCCAGGATGTGCGTTTCGTCCTATTTGGGACTCATTGGCTCATCAGCTTATCCTAATAAACATGTTTAATACAATACGACTACTAGTAAAAATAAGTAATATAAAAGTACTTTGTTGTAAATTAGGACTGTGAATTGATATTGTTGAAATATTCAATACTTTCTGAAAAACCGTGTAAAGTAAGATTAGGAAGAAACATATCGACATGCCGTAATCAACATTTTAAATAGAACGTGTTTATGAAGACTTAATGTCGATAGAAAATCACTAAGAAAACTATGAATAGCTGGTTATCTGTTTCTTCTCAGTAGATAAGCTTACATAATAAACATGCGATATGATCCGGAGCATTTATGTCATGCATAAAGCAAGTAACCTTCAGACTATTTGGTGGGCATTTCATAAACAATATTTTTTAGTATCACCTATTTTTGTGTATTGTGCGAGCAGCAAAATATCGCTTTTATGTCGTGTTAGCATCTCACACGACATGCTCGAAATTTCGAGGATTATCTCTATATCTTTTTATCGTACGTTATACTACTTGTTATTCCTTAGTAGTAAAGTGACTTTCAATTTGTTATTGTACATAATAACTGACTGTAACGATTGTTTGTTACCAATTAGAATCTGTTACTCAAAAACTTGTATGTATGGAAGTACACTCACTTCTCTTGCATTCAATTATCTGGATGCCTTTGAACGATATACACTTTCAGATAGGAACAAACATTTTTTAAGTTGGAAGTGACTAGAAAGCGGAATCCAGGATGTGCGTTTCGTCCTATTTGGGACTCATTGGCTCATCAGCTTATCCTAATAAACATGTTTTAATCAATCTGAAATATATCAATCTCATTTTTTATGTTATTACAGATCATATTTGATTGTATACTTTGTTTGTAAGTGATAAGAATCACTGCCCTTTTCTCGAGAATAAAGGAGTCATTACTATTGATAGACGAAAAGCCTTTATCATCATAACTACATGACTGTTTATGTTTCCACACGTGACTCAGATAAACAAAATAAAATTCCTTTGTTTTGTCACAAACATTGGCTAAACGTTACCATTTGCATGTCAGCACTAACTTAACGATATTGTTAAGTGCGTGAAGGTATTCATTAAGAAATACTGTACGTAGGTTTCATCCTAACTGGTACTTGTCAACCTTCATGAAATCACGGATCTGATTTATTCATTTGCTATATTTACATATGACATCAATTTAAAATCTATAGAACTAAATTTATTTACAAGTAGTATTTAATGAATTTAATAAATAAAATAAAATTCAAATGAAATCTACTTTTCCTTTAAGATGTTAATTACCTGTTCCAGGTTGATTTTGTCCATTAAAGTCGTATTTACTTACTTCATCGTACCAATTTCGTGTAGCTTCACGACCTTTTGAAAAAGTACATATGAGAAAAAAATATTTTCACCAAGTTCCGTGTATGAACTAAGTGTTAACAATAGGTGACAAAAGAACTTTAGAATAGCAATTAGTTTAGAAGATAACTAATTAAAGTAACATTCTGATTTTAAATTATGTACTTATGGTTCTGATATATACATTAAACTTATTCATAATTTTTTAGCTGATGGAATACGTCACAGATTGATGCTGACAGGGCTTCATTAAAAACCACCACCGGACAGCTACCTCGATCAAGTATGGGACTCCCCACCAGCGTGCACCTTAAATCCCGTCCCATGTCATTCAGGTCGGTGGATGCCCAACGCACTACACCACTGGGCCAGCCGGTGCCCAATCGTAGAGTTTCAACCCCTGTCAATATATAGTCCGACAATCATCTATTATCATTAGTGATAACTGTCTCACTCTCAACAAATCTGAAACTTCACTGGTTATGACTTCTTACTAGAACTTCAGGAATAACCTAATGCTAGTCACTAGTGAGTTGATTATTGTAACTGAATTGAGATGGTTTGTGGAGATCGATATTCAGTTTAGTTTAGCACTAAATCACAAACTGATGGAGGTGAGCATTCTACCATTTGATGCCGGCTTGCCCAGTGGTGCAGAGTGTAAGGTGTTTGCCATTTTAAAGCCTCTGAGGTGGGATCTAGGATGCACATTGCTAAGGAGTTTCACATTAGGATGAGACAGTTTTCCAATGCACCCTGGTTTTCAATCGTGCCATGACAACATCAACCTGTGGCGTATTCAATTAACGAAACTTAACACCAAACTCAACAAACCATTTCAGCTCAGTTATTCATGATTTAAAGAATTTTATCTTTCTTTTGATGTTGTTATAAACTAAAAGTTAATCAGTCTCTGCCTTTATTTGTGCATTTTGAGGAGATTTCCTTCAAGCAACTGCATTTCAAAAGTACGGTTGAAGTCTGATTGTAGTTAGCTAGTGAGATCTAGGATGCATAATTAGCCTTATTTGTGATTCGTCAGCTTAATGTACCTACATCTACAGTGTTGTTGTCAATAACAGGACACTAGCTTTAAAAATAATGGGAATTTATAAACATTTTAACGTAATGTATGCAGACTCGTTGGAAACATGTGATCATTGGGATTTTAGTAGCCTTCCGATGAACAAGGTGGAGTTCGACACATTTAATGGGTTCAAGTTCCGGTGTGAACACTAACAAATATCCGACTGACTCATTCCAAATAGTAAATCCTAGATTCCACTTATCAGCCACAATTCAATCCTAACGAAAACTCGTTTTCGTCATACTGGAACAAGTAATAATAATAATGATTTTAGCATTATTCAATACTATTAAGTTGTTATAATGAATAATTCTGATCATCGCAACAAATTTTATTTCAAAGAGTAAATAAATTGTGACCATTCGCATACTTACGAATGGTCATGTATTGCGCATACCTGACCACCGTCTACCTCGTCGCGCGATGTTGGCTAGGGTTGAAGTAGGATGAAGGAAGAGTAGGGGCGGCCAAACCAAAACATAGCATCAGTCCATGAAGTCAGTGACTATTGATCTAAGCCATGTTGGTAGATGTAGATTACCCGGTTGGTGTCCGCGTGATAGTCGCAATTAATGGCTGAAGACACTGGGAGATATGGCTCAGAATCGGTCACTGTGGCGCAAATGAATTCACTCTTTAACCTCATCTAGATCTTGAATTCTATTATTATTTTCTGCACACCTTTACACTACTCTTCCCTCTTGTATTCTGTTATTACGTTACCTCCGTAATCTCTTAGTGCTAATGTGGTATGGCAACTTGAACCTGTGGGCGTATGTGCCCGGTTCTACGTTGCTGATGACAAAGATGATTCGTAAGCAATCCTTATGAATATTGTTGTTGAAAGCCTACATTCATGATTTTTCACTAGTTTACCTATTATACTTTTCTTATCAACCATTATAAACAAAAGGTATGAATTCTATTGTATTAATCTGTCGTTTTAACCAATAAGAAATAAAAAAAATACTATAATGGTACCATTGAAAGCCATGGAGCAGTAGACAGCTGTTTCGTCCTGGTATGGGACTCCTCAGCAGCGTGTACTCTATATCCCAACCCTAGAGCTTCAGGTTGGCGAATGCCTAACCCTTTATACCAATGGGCCAACTGGCGTTTAACGGTAGAATACCCACTTCCATCAATTCGTGATAAAGTGCAACGACTATCTGTTGTCATCGGTGATAACTGTTTCAGAGTCAACATCAGTCTGTGACGAATTCAATCAACTAAACTTAATACCAATCTTCACAAACCACCTCAATTCCAAAAGAAAATATGCCAACACAAAGTATTTTCATTTAAGTTTCCTAGTATTCAATATGGTTATACACATTTGTGTCACTTAGAATTACATAAGAATGGACATACAATTATCAATTGTAATTTTCTTGATAGACAGGAAATAAATCTATAATTGAGTGATAAGTGACCTGAATGATTAAGCTGATCACCTAAATTGTTTAACTATTGACATTTATGCGGATAAATTCAGATGTTGTAGATTGTACGATTCCGTAATTCGTTTAAATAGGTAGTTTCTAGTTACTTTCTAACGTTTATACTATTCATCATGGAATGACTTCAGTTCGACAGTGAATGAAAAGTGTAAATCACCAGACGGATGTTTCTTTCCTGTATGGTACTACTAACCCGTGTATATTCACCACCTCGTCACAGTTCAGTCAGTTCATAATGTGAATTGTGAAATTCATCAATCTCATTATATTAACTCTAACTATTGTATTTATGACGAAGTATAAAGAAGTAGTTCGCTGTTAGATATTTCACTTACCATTCAATGATGCACCTGATGTAGACATTTGAAATGCTAGATTTTCACCATATCCATCTGCTTTACTATGTTGTAAACAGTTAATCGAGGCCAAATGTTCAGCCCATTTTTGTGAATCACTAGCTAATTTCGAATCATAACTGATTTTCGGACACCCATGCAAAGCCCTTAGTCTAAAATATATGCAAAATGACAAATTACACATGTTTTGGAGTACGACTTGTAACACTTTTAAGGTACATTTGAAACTATCTCATTACACCATCAAATCTTAATAATGGAACTAATGTTATTGAAATAGGTATTGCACTGGGTTCCGATAACAGTAGTACGTAAATGAGTCCGAGAAATGTAAATGCAGAAACTAGTTAAATAATATTCAACTACTTTGGTTAATTTGAGTTGGATTGTAACTGGGACGTGGGATTCAAGAGGTGCATTTCGTCCTATTTCGGCTTGTGGGCTTGGTGAACCTGAAAATTCACGCTGGGACTCTTTGATCAACTTCAAGTCATAGCAAATGAACGGGAAGATTTAACGTAAATAACATTCTTTAAAATAGAAATATCCTACGAAAAATGATTCAAGAGTTAAGGATGATTTAATAACTGAGTTGGAATCCTAAGCTATTGTCGAATGATATTGTAAAAACATATTTTAATTAAGATGGTTAGGGCTGTCAACCTGAAGCCTCTAATGCGGAATCTGGGGTGCGCACTGCTGAGGAGTTTTACACTAGAACGAAACAGCTGTCTAATGCTCCCTAGTTTTCAATAGTACCCTGCCAACATTAATCTGTGACATATTCAATCAAATAAGAAAACATTTTTTTTTCATCTAATCAAATAGTAACAGTCAGTAAATACTATCCACTATCAACCGACATGCATGTTTTTAGCGATTCAGCTGTTATACTAATTTCTTTCCACCCATGATATTTAAGATGTATACATTGTCCTCTCACTTTTTCATGAGGTAGATAAGAAAGAATATGTTTCAACATAAGGTACAATTTTTCCTTGAATCCACTGGTATTCAATATAGAAATAATCTGTAAGACATTTTGGTATAACACATAGGTATACATAAGTACTGTCTATAATTAAATTGTTCAATTAACTTTCAAATAGTCTGGTCAATTGCAGTATAAGCAAAGTTTGAAAAAGGGTTTCAGTAAGTTTTGAGCAGTCAGCCGTTATATGGAAGTGATGAGTACACAGATCCTGTTATCCATGAATTCAACCTATGCTTTTTCAAACTTGTTTGTACTATTTTATCGAAACCGATTATTATGAAACAGAATTCATTAACTTCAAACTAAAAATATCGTAATACAACGCAAATCTTCGCAGCATTCACAAAAGTAGTTACAAAAATTCAAATAAACATCCTGGAAAAAACTACTGGTTTATATGAAATGAGGTTTTAAACACTTGGTATCACCTAAATTCGTTGTTATTATTTTAACTTTGAGCGACCTCACAGTTTGTAGTAATGAAATTTACGTTTACGAAAATTATTGTAACGCGAAGATCATTGGTTGGTTTGTCGAAACGCTTATTGGGTGTGCCTAGTCGATAAATGCGCGTCTGCCCTATGCTCACTTGGTCCCATACCAGAGATAGAAGAACCAACCAGATAGAAGCAGAATCAGAATCTATTATATTTCTAAATATTCCCTTATATATATACAAAACTGGACCACACTGTTAACCAATTAGGAAAGTAACATTAATACAAAATAGGAGCAATAGTGAATGTGATCTGGAATACACATACATAATTGATTAACCATAGTTCATCAATAAGAAATGATATACTAACAGTTAATGTGTCAATTGGGAGGATAGGACAGAGAGGGGGGAACTGGATGATAATAGATATAAGTTATTCACCTAGAATATAACCAAAAATACTGAAATAGCCTACAGAAACACAGTTCTCGAAAATAAACAATCTTCTTTAGATGCCTACCATATCAAAAATATAACCTCTATGAATGCAATGCTGTAAGATGTAGTATGGAATTTTACAGATAGTATCACTTTTATTACCATTTCCAATAAGCGTTGATAGGTTGGAGCCTACATCTACACCTTTCTGATAATTGACCTTAAACGCATGATATAAATACGTGATACATATGATGTAAAATAATTGAAGTTAGTGATCACATAATTTAATTGATCGGTCACATACACCATGTATAAAAAATAAAATTTCGTTACGTATTACGACATTTTTCATGAATTCATAACATATCTAATCAAACTGTATTAGAACAACAAATTGAAATCAATAGAAAAGGTCAACCAGTTAAGTAGGATACTTTAGTATGTTTCATGAATCTATACTAACAACATTAACGGCTGGAAAATATGTGGCTAACGAAATGGAGACTACTCACCGAAAATGGGTTATGTTGTCGAACTTAAGCACCTAGCTTTTTAGTACTACTGTCGTCAATATCACTACTATTTGATTTTGTATTTCAGGTACCTTAAATAGGATTCTTTTTTTCGTGGTAAGAGAAAGGAAGTAATAAATGTTAATGCACTTCCAATCGACTTAGTTATTGGTTACCTCGATTCTCCAATAACTCATATATTGACAAAGTTAATTGAAGTGAGCATACATACTAAAACTCCACAGTAAATTGCCTTGACAATTTTCTCAAGATATATGAAATTAAAAACACAAAACACTTCTTGAATCGGTATTTTCGAAACAGCATATCTCCACTTAATAACCGGAACTTAAGCATTATTGTTAACAAGAATCGATATTTGTATTCATCACGGATTGATCTACATTAGGTTTCATTGAACACTATGAAACACAAAATATCTGTCTCTTCCGAGTGTTAAACTCCAGAGTAGCATTGTGCGTTGGCAACCCTGTCAGGGACCTAACCTATGACCTCCAAGTGTAGTGGTAAACACGTAGCGATAAGCACTACTTGAGTGGCTTACGTTTGCATTTCAAATTTGGTCTTGGCCGATGATCATCCTTTATTACCGACGTCATAAGACAATTTAGACAAACTAGAAATAAGACAATTATGGTCACTGACTAGAATTAGATTATCGCTGCTTTATATCACAAACTGATCAAAGTAGGAATCATACAACTGGACATCTGTAGGCTCAGTGATATTGATAGTGGAGAGATCATTACAACTCATGAAGATTCTGGATTTCATTTTTGAGTAGAATTATTAGTACACACTTCCATTTGAGAATCATGTGCTAATATGAATTAAATGTTTATTGTTTCATGGTTTTCAATAGTATCTAAACGATTTCAATACTTAATGAATACAAACAATAAAAATCAAATACCGATCTCCACTTGATTACTTCAATTTATGTAATAAATATTTTCGTTCTATTTTCAAAATGTAAACATTCATTTTAAATAATACTCAATGATTATATCAGTTGAATTTAATTGAACATTCGTCATAGTGATTAGATTGACATTAATGAATATGTATTGATTATTTAACTAGAATTGTATTCCATACATATTGTTGTTTATTCCTTCAAATGTGTCTAAAAGTGAATTCTATAATTCGACTATATGAAAGAATCTTTATATTCCATATGTATTTGTATATTGTGTAGGATTGTATGTATGTACAATCAACATAGAACCTGACACATGTGTGCATCGGTTCAAGTTGCCATACCACCATGGCACTGCAAGATTAACACCACCACCACTAGTAGAAATCACTTCAATAAAATAAAATAATAATAGTAACAAGGAATGTGAACATATAGAATATGGTTCAGGAGGCGCTGAAATTGTATAGGATTATCATTTTAATAAAATGGAAGTTATGAATTATGGCGAGAAATATGGCATGGTGTTAGTAAACGATCTCTTGTTCAAATTGATTGTATAATCAGTAACACTTATTCTGAATTTACATTGACATTTGTGTTTAAAAAAGCGTAAGTTTAGACGGATACATTGATAAGGTCCAAAGTTTTATATTAAAACGGGTTAGTGGTTTGTTTGTCTGCCGGTAACTCCTAGTGAAACTTAGGCCTCTGACCACAATTCCCTTACTAATTTTGTCCTGAAGTCTCCTTTCTAGTTTTTATCAAGTGATATGCATCCTTTTCATGTTGGCTTTTGTTTCCAGCGGAAATGCATTCTACGGTCCTTTTCTTCCCCTTTAGCCTTGATGATTGCAACTTAGTGGTTGCCTTGTGATACAGTTTTGTGTTTTTGCTGCTGTGTCCTGTCCAACTCCTGCGTTTTCTCTTAACTTCTTACTCAGCTGAAAGTTGGTTTTCTCCCAGCTACAGAAGTCGCTGCTACTGGTGTCTAACCAGAGTCCAGAGTGTCTTGCGTAGGTAACTGTTTGTAAGTACTTGTATCACTTGAATGGTGCTTTCCGTAGTTTTCTATATAAATTTCAGTTCCATACAATAAAGCTGTCTTCACGTTTGCATCGACAATTCTGACTCTGGTTGTTGTTTTGAGTTTCAGATGTTTATCAGTTGTAGAAATGCTACACTTGCTTTATCAGTTCTTGTCTTCACATCGGCATCAGATCCCAGTGTTTATCAATTATTATGCTGCCCAAGTATTTTGACATTTCCACATCTTCCAGAGCTTCTCTGTCAAGTGTAACTGGATTTGTGTGTATCTTACTTCACGTTGTGTCTACTGCTGTTACACTGACTGTCTTGACCTCCATTTGTTGGTGTGTGAGACTGAAGAGCTAGGTCATTTTAGAAGTTCGAATCTGCTAGCTGCACCCATACTTCCTCCCCAAGTGTTGGGGTTTCCATAATTCAGTCAACCACTAGAAGGAAAATAAAGCGCGAGAGTAAGCAGAGTTACCTGGTTTAGGTCTTCACTTGAAATAAGTCTTTGAGCCACTCTCCATGAACGATTTTGTAGTGGAGTCCTTCGAAAGAATTCCTTATGATGATAGCTATATTTCCGTCGAAGAAGGCTCAAATTATTCTCCTGTTTACTCTATCAAATGCTTACTCATAGTCAAAAATAGTTAGTAAAAAGTAGTCTGTTCGATTCAACTGATGGTTTAACAGTGAACTAAAGTACCGCTAATTGGTCGTTACACTATCCATCATTTCGAAATCCGACCTGTTGATTTCAAAGTCGGGAGTCTATTGAATCTCTTATTCTATATCTAATCTCAGTGCCATAGCTAAAAAACAGTATGGCTTACGTGCCTTATCATCGTCTATATGTCGGATGACCATAATGATTTCTCCGATTGCTGGGGGGATTAACATTTATAAAAAGTCTGTTGGCGCTGTTTTGATAATCGGTGGGTTTAGTGTGTCTGGTCCATTCAAGAGTTTTTGAAAGTGCTCTACCCAAATATTTCTCTGTTTTTGTGCCACTAATTATCCAAAATTTTCCGTCCATGTAAACACAAAACAAACAGATAGACAAAGGTAACCTTGACATTTTGATCAACCTCGATGCTATCTCATTGTAAAATAATATCATAAACATGATGAATTGTATATATTTACAGAAGAGTTTCTACCATTAAAAGGCTTGTTGGAATTGTTTACTCTGAAAGTTCAGACAGCTATTCAGAATAAAGAAACACTAAACGACAGTACTAACACGAATTAACTGTTAAATACACTCTAATCGCAATTGGTTTGAAACTTCAAATAGGTGTACTAGTATACAGCGTCTGCATACATAGGCTAAATGGTCACTTCCCGTCAAAATTTGATATGTGATTTGATTCCGAATGTTGGGTTTCGACAATTACTTAGTGTTTTATCATTTATGTAAGTTTTTAGTAACAATGATATTTGTATTGGTAAAGTTGTAGGCTTTTCATGGAATAAATAATGATTGTTATATCTATTTTCCTTCCCGATTTATTGTAATTCTACTATGGACCTATTATATCGTTTCCTGTATGAAACTCCCTTCCCCTCTCAGTTCAGTCTTCAGCTTATTTTATATTTCTTATTACTGGTTGATCCAGAATGTTTTACGTAAAAGCCTTTATTCATATTCAGTAAATGGCCTGGTTGTGTTCCTTATTTGCTGGTGTTCTGTTCTTTTACTCTTTGTCTTTGGGCTAAATTTAGTTACACTGGCTTTGAACCAACCAATCAGCGTCTTCGTAGTCAGACTATAGGAGTAGATCCAATTGGTCCATCCTAGCACAGGGTTAATGTAACACCTATCTTGTCCTTTCTGGTATCTTTCCTACACTCCAGTAGCCTCGAAGGTTATTTTGTACACTAATATGTAGCACTAACATACTAAATGAATAGATAAATTAATGGTAACTACTAGGTATGAGATACTTAATGAAAATTAAGAAGTAATAACTCATATCTTACTATGAATCTCTACCTACAGAATGAAAATTATTTATTTTGTTTTCAAGTTGTACCGGACTGCTGTGATCTATATTATGGTTACATATAACAGATGTTACATAACTGTTGCTAACCATATGTAACAACATCTGAGATATTAATTTTAATAGAAATTTTAGCTATATAAATACATAGACACAACAATATTACCATGCTTGTGTGTTAAGTGGTTAGAAGTAGTCGGCAGGACACTATCCTTGAACAAGGTTTGTGCTAGTTGGTAGTCGTCAGCAAGTCGTGTCTGAAATATTGGAGAAACTGAAGCATCCAGTGAAGTTTGAGCGCAGGTCATATACTCGTATAGTCAGTAAGCTACTGATCTCCTGTTAAATTGAGGTATTACAACTGATCTCTAATGCAATATACCTGGGTCATAATATTGATAAGATTTTATTGATCATTTATAAAATTGTCTAAAATCAAAAATATGGTTCATCAGATACAGAGTCACTTAGACCGGTAGAAGTTATGATTGCCCTCATGAACAGAACGACTTTCACGTTGTACATTTCTCTGTTAATATACATGTTCATGGTCTGAGTGAACTTACTGATAAAACATATACTTTCTAGCAGCTTGCTTAGATTTTGATCATTTCTCAGATTTATCCAGCTCCAATTATATTCTTATATAATACGACTTCTTGATTTTCCTATCATCTATGTATTAACGAACTATGTGTCGTATGCACTTAGAATATATATACATACATTAATAGTTACAGTAGCCAAGCGTCCTATATGTATGTATGTATGTACAATCAACATAAAACCTGGCACATGTGTGCATCGGTTCAAGTTGCCATACCACCATGGCACTGCAAGATTAACACCACCACCACTAGTAGAAATCACTTCAATAAAATAAAATAATAATAGTAACAAGGAATGTGAACATATAGAATATGGTTCAGGAGGAGTTGAAAGAAAGTAATGGAATAATTTAAAGCTCATGATTTAAGGGAGGACAATGAGTGAATACATCTGCGCCATTGTGACCGATTCTGGGCCATGTCACTCAGTGTTTTTAGCCACTGGTTACGGTAATCGCGAGGACCCCATCCAGGTAGTCTGCAGCTACCGACACGACTTAAACCGGCAGTCAGTGACTTCATGGACTGATGCCATGTTTTAGAGCGTCCTATATACATTTAGTTAATGGAGATTCGTAGTCAAAATCAACAATCTAAGATTTCACGTATACACACACATACACTAGTGGGTACATTGATAGAATTCAGTTATCACTAGAAACTAGGAAAGCATGATCTTGTTCATAACTCATAGATTAGTCAAAGTACCTATTTTCACACACAAAAAATCAAAAATCTTCTGAATATCTGACCGGTGACAATCACACTTTATGAAGCTGCGAGTAAGTGGGGGGGGCGGGTAGGGACAGGGGGACACAAGTCTGAATTCACCAAGAAGTATCAGTCCTCTCGATATATTTATACCGACTACTATGAAACTTTATTCAAACGTTGCTTCAAATCAACTACTTTCAATGACCTTAGATAGATAGATTTTCGCTGGAATTTCTATACAAAACATACCCAATAACAACAGCAACAACAATAACAATCAATATTTTGTTTTCATTCAACTAATTCGATTGTTTTTATCAATAAATTGTGTTGTTATTGTTGTTGTTGTTGCTGCTGTTGCTGTTCTTCTTCTTCTTCTTCTTCTTCTTCTTCTAAAAATCATATCATTCTTTTATTGAATATTATAAATAACAATTAGAAAAACTATTTCAATAATTAATTCATTTTCAATATTTTCTATGGGAATAGAATTAATTTAATTATAAATAGTTGAATATTGAATTGAAATAGTTTTGTGAAGATTAGTGTTAAGTTTAGTTGTTTAAATTCATTATAAATTGATGTTGTTATTGGTATCATTGAAAACTAGGAAATCTAATCATACTGTGGAACTCCTCGATAATGTGCACTCTAGATTCCGACTTAGAGGCTTCAGGTTGACGAACGTCTAATTTTTTACAACAATGGGTCAGCTAGTGTTCAATGGTAGAATTCTCACTTCCATCAGTTTGTGATATAGCTAAATTAAACTTAATATCGATCTTTACAAAACATTTCAATTCACATACAATAAACAGCACACTAGTGACTAACATCAGGATATTTCTGAAGTTCTAGTGATAAGTCATGGCTTGTAGGCTCAGTTTTATCAAGAATGAGGTAATTATCACTGATGATAATAGATGATCGTTGTGCTTAGTTACAAACTTACGCCCGTTACCTCTCTCTCAGAGGAGCAAAGGCCGCCCACCAGGATTCTCGATTGAACTCTGTCCTCAGTTATCCTTTCCAGCTGTTCCTAGTTGCTGTTCATCCTTTTAATATTTGCTTCCAATTCTTGACTCAGCGTGTTCTTTGGTCTTCCTCTTTTCTGTTTCCCAACAGGATTCCATGTTAATGCTTGTCTCGTGATGCAGTCTGATGATTTCCGCAATGTATTTCTTATCAGTTTCCAATGTCTTTTCCTACTTTCCTCTTCGGCTAGAGGTTGGTTTATTCTCTCCCACAGTAGGCTGTAGCTGATGGTTTCCCGCCAATGGAAATCCAGTATCTTGCGTAGGCAGTTGTTTATAAATACTTGTACCCATCTGAGGATGTTTGCAGTAGTTTTCCACTTTTCAGCTCCATACAGGAGAACTATCTTCACGTTCGAATTGATGAGTCTGACTTTGAGGTTGGTTGACAGTTGTTTTGAGTCCCATATGTTTTTTAACTGTAGGGATTCTGCACTTGCTTTTCTAATCCTTGCCTTTACATCCCCCTCGGATCCTCGTTTCCTGCTTCCCAGGCACGTGAAAGTATCCACTTCTTCCAGAGTTACTCCATCAAGTTCAGTTGGGTTGGTGCTCCCTGTGTTGTATTTGAGGATCTTACTCTTTCCCTTATGTGTGTTTAGTCCTACTGATGCTGAGGTTGCTACTACGTTGGTTGTCCTTACTTGCATTTGTTTGTGTGTATATGCTAGAAGAGTTAGATCATCCGCAAAGTCCAAATCATCGAGTCGCATCCAACTTGTCCATTGAATTCCGTGCATCCCTTCAGATGTTGAGATCTTCATGACCCAGCTAACCACTTGAAGAAAGAGAAAAGGTGAGGGTAGGCAGCCTTGTCTGACTCCGGTCCTAGCTGGGAATTCATCTGTCAGCTGTCCTCCATGCATAATTTTGCACTGTAGTCAGTTGTAAGTATTCCGGATGATGTTGACGAGTTTTTCTGGTACTCCGTAGTGTCGAAGAAGTTTCCATAGTGTTCTCGTGTCTACACTATCAAACGCCTTCTCATAGTCAATGAAGTTGATGTACAGTGACGAGTTCTACTTAAATGATTGTGAATGAATAAGTCACATTGTAATCAATGTGTACAAAAACTTGAAGTATGAAAATGGTGCTTTTAATCAATTAATAGTTAAGCGAACTGTAACACACACTCACTGATTGAATTATTTAAATATACTGGCATATTAAATATTTGAGATATTTGTAACTACGTTCTATGAAGATGTCAGTATTGGCGAACTTGATATACTGGATAGAAAATATACAAATAAAAGGATGTTGAGGCATGAATTGATATCGTTGATTAGAATTACCCTCTAAGTGGAGGCTGGTTACTATTTACTTAGTGAATATTCTAGAACATTACCAATAACCACAACATTATTCATAGTGAATAATCCTGTTAACTAAGACAATAGATAAAGTCATTACCCGTGTTTTTCTTTTCAAATGAACTGATCGTTTATATGTGAAAATTATAACAAAGTGTATTAATTAAACACAGTATGGCCTTACATTAACACGTGAATGATTTGAGTGAAAAAAAAAAAACAACTAACATAATTGTTTTACTTCAGTCTTATTACTAGGCCAGTTTATTAATGAGATCAGCATATTTTTACTTCTAGGAATTGATAACTGAATATGAACTAAAGTCAACATTCTGTGGAATGGTAATTTAATATGATCAGAGATAAAGCAGGTTCTCAAATAAATGTGTATACAACAAAGTTATTACTTACTTTACAGAAGTAAGCAAACATCATAGTACAATAACAAGATAAGAAACATATGATTAGAAAATTATGCTAAACTCAGTAGAAAATTCAACCAGTTCATCGAAATGATAAAATTAGATCATAGAATATGAAGTTACGATATTAGTGATTGTAATCGATTACTTCTATATCAACTCTGGATGGGTCACATGTTTCAGAAAAGTTGAATTATGATTAAAATGGAATCTTGGGAATGTATTTCATCCTATTTAAAAATCAGTTAGATTTTGGTGTTTATACTGAGATTAGAATTCAACACCTTCAACACACTCCCCACATCCCACCTATAGCCAACTCAAATCTACTGAAACCTGTGACTAGAGGCTATATTGAGGCAAACTGCACAAAATGGACATATGGCAGCAGTAGTATTAAATATTTATAATGGAATTCCACAAGCCCTTGTTAATTACTGTCAGTATTAGTAATTTTATCTAGATTTCTTCTACTTTCAACTATTAACAATAAGTGAGATATTTCTAATTCATCTAAACAATGTGATCGAAAAGCAACATACTGAAAACAGTTTATAACATACATAGAAAACCTCTGGAAAAAACTTTGGGCATTTCTAGTTTATAACTACTTAAAATAGTGATATTGTGATGTTGAGATTGTATATAACCCTCAGTGAAGCTAACTGTTCTGTTTCTATTAAAAACTAAGATGAACAAATCTATGCAAGGGAAGATCATTTGTATCATGCTTCTGCTCTTTGTTTTGATAGTTATTTTCATGTATAAGATATAAAAACCTGTTTTTCATACGATACTTTGCTTACTATTCGTCCAGAATGACCGTTTGACGATTTTTTTTAAATCATGAATGTCCTATATTTAATTAATTACAAAGGGGTCAACGAAGAATACTGAAGAATTAATACAACTGTGATTTGTGTAACCCGGTTTCCAATGGTTATCTAGCTTCGGTTAATCCATGATTTAAACTATAACATGAATTAATTGTTAAGTAATGCTTAAGATACTGATATAATAAAAATGTAGCAACACCTCGTTAAACTAAAAACTTCTTTCTACTTACATCATATTATTCATTAACTGTGAATTATATTTTGTCATTGCTCTCTTATCACAGTTGTTGTTTCCTTAACTCTAATCATAGATGACAATGTATGTTTTACACAAGTAGACTGGAATCGCCCTTTACAACGATGTTTCTTTTCCACTACCTAGAAATAGCATCTTGTACTTAGTACATATGAAATATTAGTTCAAAATGCCTGTATTCTAAGGGACACCAATCACTTGTGATAATGTATCCCTGCCTCCGTATATGGTAACTTTAACCCAGTTACATTATTTAACTAATATAAAGGATTATTCCCGAAAAATGATCATTAAATTGATGTTGCCATTTGTGAATAAGCTTTCTGTCAACACCACCTCGGTAGAGCTAACAACTTTTTAATAAACGTTCAACTCACATTGATGGTGAACCATTTATTTGTACAACAGAGTATACATTGGAAATAAAGTAGTTACTAAAAGTTGTTAGCAAAAAAAACGTTACTAATGGCTTTTGCTTTACAAATGATCATAAGCCAAGAAGTGAGTGGCTTACTTTTAAAAACGTATAATCAGATCAAATATCAATCTTGATGATTTTCACATAAGTATTTATGTTACCAGTATTAAAAGATAAGAAAGCACGATAGATCATGACAGTCGTCCGAACGTTAAATTTTCACCGAGAAACTTGAAGCTAATGCCTTTTCCAGTCTATAGTGACATGGATGCATAATTCTGATAAGTTGCTTACTAAGATAAACCAATGCTTTCAACCACCTCGGTTTCAATGATTGTCTAATTAAACACATCTTATAATCTGGAATTCGAACAAACTTTGTACTGATTACATAAAAATTATTTTGAATTAATATTCCAGACAGTTCATCTCAGGACATCCAGTCAAATGATTGTGGATAATAAACATTTTGTAGTACATTCAAGTAGTCATTCTAACTGTTAGTTAACTTTCTTTATTACAAAAACAACAATTAATTCACGATGTTTATATGTAACAGAATGTGTTTGAAACACATATTCAATGAAATGCCTAATGCACATTTGAGAATGAACCCGAGGTATACAAATTTGCGTAGTGGAATAATACAATGATTGGTTATTAAGTTTGATATGTCGATGTAAAGTCCCACTGTAAACATCGATACTGGGATGCTAGGTATATCTTATTGACAATTTCCAACTTAATAAAAGATTTTACGATAAAATGTATGGAGACATTCCATGTAAGATGGATATAAAACTAAAGTACAACCTTGAAAATGCATAATACCACAATACTGACAATCAAATTAAATGTCGCATGTATCCTACAAGTGGATTAAGATCTGAAGCCTTCAAATCTTATTGTTTTTGAACTATTCAATTTAATAAAAGAATCAGGTTGCATATAATACAAAAATAAGTAATTCATGCTAGTAGGATAAGTCATTATTAATTTAAATAGGTAATCAAGTTCTACGTATGTATATACTTAGAGTTAAGTTGGTTAGATACTACGGGGATCTAACGAGCACTGACTAGCGAGCACCTTCAATTTACCCTCCCCCCACCCCAGAGAATCTAATTCAGAGCTTCTGGGTCTCACAACCAACTCTTGGTCATCTGAACCACAGTCCGAGTTCAATAGTAGGATTCTCATTTCCATCAGTTTGTGATATAGCCCAATGATCATCTATTGTGATTGGTGATAATTGTTTCACTACCTATAAGTCTAGATTCAACAGATCACGACTTCATATTGGAGATTCAGGAGCGTCCTAAAATTAGTCACTTGTTATCTGATTGAAGTGGAAACTCTACCATTTAATAACATCCCAGTAATACAGATGGTTAAACGTTTACTGTCAGACCTGAAAACCCTAAGCTCGAATCTCAAGCTGAACCGAGAGTGTGCACTGATGAAAAGTCTCAAAATATGTCAAAACAGTTGTTCAGTTCACTCTTATTTTCAATAGTATCTAATCGACATCAGTCTGTGACAGATACAAACAACTAAACTTAATCTCTATTTTCTTTTAATCACCTCAATTCATATACTGAGAACTTTAATAATACAAAATAGACAATGATGTTCTAACTACTGAAGCTAACAGATTATAAAATTATCAGTAATATATACATGAAATAACATCAATAGTAACTTACTCATTATGAGCTTGAATAGCCTCTTTATTCAACTTATTTGCAACCATTATTAATAAATGAATGAATAGAAAGTCAACATAATCATTATATGGTATTGTATTGTGGACATTTTCAGTTTCTAAGAGAATGTCAAACGGACATATAAAATGGTAAACATATTAAGTTTATATAATTTTTATTAAAACAACGTTCTGGCTACCACCACCCCCACTCCCCACCAATCATTTCCTCTTATAAATGAATGTATTGTTTCTTATTATTGATTTCTGAATTGTAATCATATTACGTCATTATGTACAATTAAGGAATAATGTATATACTTTACAAGTTATATTGACTACTACTGAAAATATATTTAATTGAGTAGTAAGTAGTATGATTGAATATATTTGATAAAATTGTTTTAATAAAACAAATAGAAAAAAAATGAAAGTAACTTTAGTAAAAGTATGTAATGTGAAATAATGAAAAGAAAACGTAAATGAACATTGTTGTTATTATTATTACAACTAATAAAGTCGCTTATAAATTTCAATAAGGTTCAAATATAACTACGTATAATTTAACTAATTAAGAACAAAGATATTGACTTTTAAGTATAAAATTTCATTTATGATTTATTTATCTTGCTTGACTGAATATATCACAGATTGATGTTGGCAGGATACCATTGACAACAAGAGAGCACTGGACAGCTGTTTCGTTCTAGTGTGGAACTCCTCGGCAGTGCGCACTCCAGATTCCGCACCAGGGGCTTCAGGTTGACGCGAACGCCTAACCATCTGCACCACTGAATCGGCATCCAATGGTAGAATTCCCACTTCCATCAATTTGTGATTTATATAGCACGATGATCATCCATTGTCATTGGTGATAACTGTTTCACTCCCGACAAGTCTGAACTCCACCAGTCACGACTTCTCACTAGAGCTTCAGGAACATCCTGGAGTTAGTCACTAATGAGCTCATTATTATAGTTCAATTGGGATGGTTATTTTTGTGGAGATTGGTTATTTTGTTTGATTGAATATATCCCTGGTGCGGAATCTGGGGTGCGCACTGCTGAGGAGTTCCACACTAGAACGAAACAGCTGTCCAGTTCTCCCTTGTTGTCAATGGTACCCTGCCAACAGCAATCTGTGATATATCCAATCAGATAAAATAACCAATCTCCACAAAAATAACCATCCCAGTTGATTTATTTATCTGTAATGCTGACAAAAACAGACCTACAACTGATATGTATGATCATTTGGGTGATATGTTCTTATAAATACAAAGTCACAGTAGCAAATGCTAATGGGAGTGACCAGCTGGTTCCTACAAGTCTGTCCGATATCCGCTTAGTTTCGAGAAAGAAATAGAAAGAATACAAGATGATGAATCAACCGGACAAATCATAGTACATCACAAATATTCCTTTATGTACACATAAACGAGACTATACAGTCAGTCAATTAGGAAATTAGTACCAATAGAAAACGAGGGAGACACTTTAAGTTTAGTCACCAACAATGTATTAACTAATAAAATAGATAAGTGTATCAATCACTGCATGTATAATGGATATCACAAAAAACATAGTTGGTTGTTTATTGTCTAATGAAATCTTATCATGAATTGATAAATCCTACTTAGTTCTCGCCAAACTGCATCATCTGTATTGTAGACTAAAAGAATCCATTAAAAGTAGAAGGCGTTCTTAGGTTTTTATTAATTAATCACACACATCATCAAAGCATCGCTTAAGTAATGCTGAAAACAGACACAGTGATGAGTAAAGTTAATATATAGCCTGATAGATTAGTGAATTTTCATGAAAATGTATAATTTCTATCGATTCGTGATATGACAATGTTATGAATTAGTTCAACTTGTGATAATTGTTAATCACTGGATTCCAATTCAGTGGTCTCAAAGTTAAGTGTTAATCGATCCACGACTAGATCGTGAATGAACAGTGCTGAATCTCATTCTAGGAAGAATTGGCTGTTTTTATGTTTTCTAGTTATTAATTGATAATTAACTGCAATCAGCTAGTAATACAAAATACGAAGCTTATTTGTATATCAATTCACACACATTCTAGCTTATTAATTAACTGAGAGGTAAATGTAAATTTAGGTTGGATTTTAGCTAGTAAGTGGAATTTGGAGATTTTCGTTTCTTCCCAGTTAGGACTTGTCAGCTGTATGCACCGCTGTATAGAGGCACTTCCTACAAGATGCATATAAGACAAGGGTGATTGGTCAAATCATAACAAATCAATCGATAGATACAAATACCCCCTCTCATGCTAAATAGATTTAGAATAACTGATTTTCACTGAATGTTGTTTAATTCACATGAAACAGTTACAATTTATTTAATAAGGTACGTGCATAAATGGATCAAAAAATTAAGCATGTAAACTGCATGTTTTTGGCGGGACTTTAATCTTCTAAACCAAAAGCATACTTATAGTTAGCAAAATAACCTACCATATAACAAGCCTGGAGTAAACGTTCTTAATTTTTCACTGTTGCTATTCAGAGCTACAATTGATGAATGTCTTTTGCATAATGCATATCCTAATAGGATTACATCAATGAGATGTTATGTTATAAATTTTAATATGTTTGACAATGTAGCTAATAGTGGAATTCTGAACTAATAATTCAAAATAATTTGAACTTATCGGCTGGCTGTATCTGCAACTCAGTGTTGATATCATTCTTGATACTGGAATTCAAAATAGTGTATTTGGCTAACAAGCAACTTCAAACTCCTAGTAGATCAATGGATAACGTGATAAAATTAAAGGCGATTGACATTAAAATTTAGGCTGAATGTAAATATCAACATTCAGATGCAGGTACAACTACTAGATAATACCTACAATAAAGTACACTTCCTAGATTGTATTGTTGGCTACATGTTAAAACTACCATAATCAGTCCTTCATGTTCAGCCAGGGCGCCATCTTATTTCCTCAGAAAAAAAAGATATCACCTTACTTTGTCATCTACGTATACTGTTTATTAAGTAACCTGCATCTGTAATCCCAAAATATCAGATGTACTGTTAGACAGCTTGCATAATCCGATTACTTTAGAAAGTAGTTAATAATAACGTAAAAATATATGCACTTCAATATGGTATTCAGTATATTATAAGCATATAGTCATTTTTCTACACACCAGTTCTATTGTAAACTTATTATTTTATTTTAAGTTTGTTCAATGAAATTAAAATCAACAAAGATTATCGAACATTTTCTTCAACATCGTAGTCAATTCAACTGTATGTTTACAAAGTGAGAAAAGTCTGTAGATTTCAAAGGAAGAACTAATTGAGTCGATACTATTCAGTGTGTTTGTTATTCAATCATTCAATAATTTATATACAGTTTATAGACATTTATAAATAGTATATACAGACAGTTCAACATTGAATCGATTAGTAACTGAAGTCAAAAAATTATGTTTCTTCTACAAAACTAATTGATCCTTTACATATTTGCCTCAATTAGATGATTTCAGTTACCTATGTCCAATGAATTAACTTTATCAAATCATTCAGCTTTAACGTAATCAAAAGTATATGAAAAACTATTTTATATGTTTCATTTAAGCATATTCATTTAAGTCTTTCTATTTTACATCACCTGATCTCAAATAGAGACTGTTAGAACGCTAGTAAGCTGTTACGATTGATATGTATGATCATTCGCGTGTAATAATCTTATGCGTACTAAATCACAAACACCAATGAGAGTGCCTAGCTGGTCCCTGCATATCTGTCCGATGCCCATTCAGTCTCAAGCCGAAAATAATAAGGACACAAGATGATGAACAACTAGACAGAATTAAATTATACTTCAAACAATCCTTTATACATGCCTAAAACCTGACCATCCTAGCAACCAATTAGAATACTAGAATTAGTGCAAAATAAGAGTAGCAGTGACTGTGAATTGTAATAACGTATACACGATTGATAAGCCATAGTTCATTAATGGAAAGTGATGTTATAACAGTTGATACGATAAACTGGAGTATAGAACAAGAAGAACGTAATAATAATAAGAATAGAATATTTACTTTGTATACAACCAAAATGAATAAAGTAGACTACCGAAAAACAGTTCTAGAAAATGCTCAATCTATTTAAAGTGCCAGTATATCAATAACTTAATATAATATATGAACCTTTAGTAGATCGTTTCATTCTAATATGGTTTTTTAATTTGCAGAACACACCTACAACATATACGGAATTAAACCACGAATTTTCAAAACACTCTAAGAACGCATTAATGTTAAACAGATGAGTTGCCACTCAACAGCACACATTTTTAACTTCAATCCAAGCATGGTACTCCATGACTATCACCCAGAAATGTTGATGATATCTACACTGCTCTCGATATTGTTAGTAAACAATTCTTTAAGTTAGTCAATATTATACCTGCTGTAAGTGTGAATGATTTAATGATGTCTTAGTGGTTCAAATGTAGCGTTCTTACAATAAAAACTAAAGTTCCTGTGTTTGATGCCTCTTAGGGATATCTGTACATATGGATCTGACGAATCTTACACTCGTGAAGGGGAGGGGGTAAACAGCCTTACAATAACATCTATCACATAGATTCTATGACCGATTTTAATTGTGAAGGTTGATATTTCTTTAAAATCACACAGAATCCGCCTACTTCAGTTTGTATAATCGACCAGTACCACACAAATACGTATGAATTAAGATCAATCTTGATAAGTCTGCATTTTGTGAATGAGTTATATATTTTTCAAATAATTCCATTTTTTTTATTTTGAAAAAATGGCGCTATACTATTAACCTCATTATTTACTACACAACAATTTGCAAAATACATCTCTTTAAGATTTTTATTTTTGGTTTACGTTATCTGAAACATTTATAATATTCACGAAGTACTTCGTATTCAGTAGTGAAAGTGTTTCATACGAAATGAATTTCTTACTAAAGATTTTGTACCATTTGGTGAAAGTTTAACCTCAGTTGTCTGCTGCGAACATGTCCAGCTTAATACAGGTGCTGGAAGTAGCTAAAGTATCATTACCAAGGTTGTACTTAATAACTTTAAACATATTGAGTATTGGACAAGAAATTTGTGAAATTAAATATATTTGTTGATTGAATACATCACAGGTTGTTGCTATCAGGGCACCATTGAAAACTAGAAAGGGGCTTCAGGTACTCGAATGCCCAACTCTCTATACGACTATGCCAGCCAACATCCAACGGTAGAATTCCCACTTACATCAATTTGCAAAATATAGATCGACGGTCATCATATATTTGTAATAATCCAATCAGTAGAAATTGAAATTTTTGACGTTCAACAATATAATGTAAATCGCTTCTTCACAGAATAATAACTTACATTAGCCTAAGTTTAAATAATACAATGAAACAAATGGATATCAAGGAATTTAGTACACTCAAATTATTAGTTTGAATGTGTTGACTTCATGATAATCTGGGTTAAGGTGTTTCATAGTAATTCATGATCGTGTGTACTTTTTGAAAGTATGCTTGTTAATTGTCTATGTGTATGAAAAATGTAATGTATGAGGTGAAGATTATGTTCACTATAACCTATGCCTTTTAACCTATGAGAAATTCGACACTTTATATTACTGTTGTTTGGGTAAATAGACCCTGACAAATGTCATCGACATATCTGAGCAAATTCCTTGGTTTGATGGTATTCGTGAAAATAAAGGATTCTATAAGCGACATAAATAGATTAGAATTCTTTTGAAGGTAAATAAAGTTGAGATTAAACATAGTTTTAAGAATTATATAATTAAACTAATGCTTACATGATATCGGTTAGATAATGTATCCTCATTTTCCAGTAAACTATAAATAAAGTCTAGATATGTATTAATTGGAATACTGGTATATAATGATGCAGCTCCTAGCTTACCGTCGTCGCGTTATCTTCCATTGATAAATCGGAAATTTTAAATATGAAGTCGAATACATTAATGACTATATTGCATAGATCTTGTTATAGTAGTTTCAATAGGTCCCGCAGGCACTTGGATAGTTCATACGTTGGTGTGTTTGTGAAATGTACTATTAGTCTCAATGGGATACCAGGTTTATGAATCTTTGGTAAGCCATAGAAACGTGAAGTTGTGCATGATTTTGGGTATAGGGTAAACCATAATTGGATACCGATGATGGGCTTTAATTATTTCAGAAGTTGACCTGTATTCAGAATGACCTTATTCTTCACAGTTGTAAATTTTTTTACATCAATAATTTGACATGGTCCTGAGTATAGGTGTTCAAAGGCTTTCATTTTATAGTGTGTTTCATTCATAACCACTGAAGTATTACGTTTGTCTGACTTAGAAATCATTATGGATTTATCATTTTGTAAAGAACGTAGAGCTTGTAATTCACCTTTAGATAAGTTAAGAGGGAGATGTTTTTGTTTTCTTTAAATATGAGAATCTTTTAGGCGGATTGCATAAGAGTTTTTTTCTGGTAAAGTCTCAGAGGATCGGTGCAATTTCTATGGTAGAGTTAAGATTTTTGTCATTTTCAGTCATTTCACCAGTAACATGATTTTAAATTCATTTAGAATTCTGTCTAAAAGATTGTGAAGAGTTCGTAAATCAGTACATTTCAGAGTGGTTGTTAGCTAAAAATATTCTCTGATTCGGTCCTTCGTTTTTTCGAGCTTCTTAATTTGTCTTAATGTAGATGAATGTAGACAATGATTGTTTCATTTTTCATTGAAAAGACTAAAAATAGGGATCTGTAGTCCAATCAGAATCAAATGTTTAATTAAATTCTTGCTAAGAAGAGACAGAATCAATTATTTTTACTGTAAATGTTCTTACTTTTGCTGTTTTTTATTAATTATAAAGTGGGTAATAACCAGTACCACTCTTCATTCTTTCCACGCTGATCTTGTTGTTTCTGACTGGTTCTTATGATTTTTAGTGTACTAATTATTCTAATCATTAGGTCATTATTGTAACTATATATACAACAATGGAACAAAATAGAATCGAATCTTCTAAGTGCTAAGTTTAAATCTTCTTGATTTGGCTTTAAGCGAGTAATCAGTTGTTGAGTCGTCGTTTATCGGTTGCAAGTATCTGTTCGCATAGATAACTCAGCAAGTAAGAGTTGCGGTTAGTTTTTCCGGGTATAAGATAGGGTCAAGACATATCAATAATCCAGGTTATTGATATGATTATATTATTTTTCAAGCAAGAATGTACATTTGTAAATGAGTTCTTTTATGAAAATACATGAAGTTTGGTTATCAGCTTGGGTATATTGTCACAAATGTTCAACTGACAAGCAAATATTTTTGAATGATATTGTCATGTAAACAATATTTGTTGAATATTCGATAATTGCACTAATTAAACTTTTACTTAGATAATTTAGTTCTATTCGTAATCAATTTGTAAGCATCATTACCAAGGTTGTATTTGATAACCTTAAATTGATTGAGTATTGGATAAGTAGTTTGTAAAATTAAGTAGTATATTTGTAATAATCCAACAAGTAGAAATTGAGATAATAGATTATTCAATTGCACTAATTCCCTTGATTTTAACTTGTTTATTTATATTGTTTAAACTTATGTTTAACATAATTCGGTTATTTCCTATTCACTGAAGAAGCAACTTACATGAAGTTGCGAAATGTCAGAAATTTAAATTTTTACTCATTGGATTATTGCAAATATATTACTTAATTTTATAAATAGAAGTCAAAGCTTAAAAAATATTAACTAATGAAAATCACACACAATAAGGCACTGACTAAATTGACAGACTCATAACAGAAAGCTCAGGGTGTGATAGTCATAGCTACTAATAAATTAAAAGTCTAATAGTGTTAGTAAGTGTTATTAATCACTTGTTCTGTCATATCTTCTGTGGATTGCTATAGTCAAAATGTACTGAAGTATGTAACAACTCAACTACTTACAGACAGTACTCTCAGAATACACATATGACAACAATGAATAATCATGATATAAGTGGAATAACATGAAATTATTATCTTTTGCCTGATTCCTATTAGCTCCTACGTAAAATTGAAACATAACATACATTAAAAACTCAAAGCTATACAATCATTCAAGTCACTGAACTGTCTAACAGCACTAAGTTGTAGAATATTCAACGAAGTTACTAATGCTAAATTTTGTTCAAGCTTGTTTGTTTACCTTGTCAATTAATCAAGCCATATAGTTCATGCAAACTAACAACGCATTTCCTATTTATTCGATAAACAACTGAACCGACCCCCCCCCTACATTTCTATTTATCTAAGCTACTTGTTGTACAGCTAAGAACAGAAGTTAATAGTTTCGACAAAGTGGTAATTGATTTGAATGTCACATACTGGATAAAAGCCACCAACGTTTTTCACAATATTCAAACCAAAGTGTGCGACAATTTCCACCAATCACTGTCAATAGCTAATTAAGGAACAATTCCTTAAGAATTATCCAAAAAGCTCTACAAAACATACCTAAGGTAAAGATTAATAGAAGAGAAGTAGAAAGTCTATCACCATGCAAATAGGTATCAACAAAACCAATCGTAAGGTTAAATTAAAAATTTTATATGATCAGTTAAATGAAATACAACCAGTGAGTGAAGTAAAGAAGAACTAGTTCAAATCTAAATTAGATGATATTGTTAAGTATTATCTAATCTTACCTATACCAATGTCAATAATTCCCTCCGAAAAATATCTATGAGCATAATGAAATATCAAGCTTAATGATAAGATAATGATACTGCAGCTAGATAAAGGTTCGGGCCTAGAATCGATAAATATGGTTGACTATATAACAAAAACGTTGTTGGTTCTAGACGACTTATTGAAATTCAGAACACAAAAATGAAACGAATACGTAATCGATTCAACAGAGGATTTCTGAAAAAGAGAAAAAAAGATAAATAACTCTACTTACAGTCATCTAAAACCTAGAATATGTCGATTGCCTTATGTGCATTCTCTACCGATGATTCATAAACATGATATCTCATTGAAACTTATCACGTCATTGATTAATTACCCGTATAACAAAGTTGAAAGTTAGCTGATGGACAAAACAGAGCCGTTTAGTCTACGACTAGCAACATATAGATTAAACGACTCATCCCACTTTCTTAATATACATTCATTCTTAATACACATTCTTGTTTACCATAACTAATATGTCAGCATTCTAACCTTCTGTTTTTGTCCAGAACTGAAGTAAATTTTATCCACTTAGCTACAAGAAGGTATGAATCAAAATATTACTTCATACAAAAACAAATGGGTATCAACGGAAGTTTGTTGATAAGTATGACGAGAATTGAAGAAGTAAAATCCGGGTGAACTAGTATTCACTAAGAAACTTACTTTCCTCCATTTTAAATTGAAGGGTGACGTCACTACGTAGTCACGTAACCGAAGACATAAGATCACATTGACCGGAGCATATCGTGCACTTAATTTGTTTACAGATCAGCTTATTCCTGAACAGAATTAACCACTAATAGACAGGAGCCCGTTTCATGTTACTATCATTCACATTTATAAATCTACTTGTATCTATCACAGTAATTATATTAGTCCAATTAAATAAGGAGCCAGCATACGATTAAACAGAATAAATACCATCAGTAATATCATTTTATGACACACCATAATGGAATATTTTGAGAACCTTTAAGGTAATTACCAAACAGTCAAATTCTACTTGTCCACAATTCACTGGATCCATAACAACCACGGGCTTAAAACTGGATTTGTTTATTTGAAGAGAGTCTTTTACATGATAATAATAAAGATATTCTGTTTTTCAGTCCTTTCACTCACTTCGATTGCATCATCTGTGCATTTCTCATATTTCACATTCGTATTTTTTAAATGACTAGTTTTAGCTCATGTTATTCTTAATCACCATTGACTTGTATCCTGTATTTTTCTTTTACGTAATCAATCAAAACCGTTAACTTTACGTTTTCTTATTCAGTTGCTTGTTCTAGAATTATTAATTATTGGGTATATTTAATCACCACACTTGGTTTTCACTTCTTTTAGCTTATAACCTTCACCAATCGTTGTGATATTGCACACTTAATTACATTTATCTAACTTCATTACGTAACAGTGTTAAATTCCTTTCTCATAGTTTTGTTATGAAAATGTTGCAATATGTAATTAACAACTGATAAGAACTAAATGAAGAGAAATAGATCTATAATATACTACTTAAATCGTTGTTCTTTATATCTTTATGCTGTTAACAGAACAGAGAGTATTAATTAAAATAATCAAATGGTATGCTGATTATTAGCAGGAAGAAAGCTTTAGTAATTAATTTTCTTATTTATTTGCCAACTTATTGTATTGATCCAAAGGCGTATGAGGGAAATAACATGTTCTTTTTTGTTTCCCAATAGATAAACTCTCTTCTAACGAACAATTTGTTTGGTTTGTATTGATCAGGCTATTGATTAAACATGGTTTAATTACAATTGGATATTGTGGAAAATGTTGTATTTAAATTTAGTTATATGAATTGGCTTGAGTTAGACAACCATTTAAAATCAAGAACTTATACTGGATGGTTGTATTTTCTTAGAGTTAGACCTCTTAACAGTGAGTGTCC
This sequence comes from Schistosoma mekongi, assembly GCA_034768735.1. NCBI lineage: Eukaryota > Metazoa > Platyhelminthes > Trematoda > Strigeidida > Schistosomatidae > Schistosoma > Schistosoma mekongi. The sequence continues at coordinate 82,526,758 of CM068306.1, read as the reverse complement.
ACGATTTCATCAGGGAATACAGCCCATGACCTTCGGGTTCTGAGGTGAACATTTAATCGTCAGACTATAGAACTGGCTAACATGCAGAAGTTAAGATTTCTCACTCCAGTCAATCTGCGTCATTTTTGATGAACCGTATGAATTGCTATCACTGGGTAATTACCCCACACTTGATATGGCCTAGCTACATCGGTCACTTCTTCTTATAAAAACTAAGAATTACCTCCTGAGGTTAGTCACTAGTCAGCTTATATTGATTGTAAATGAATGTGGTGGTGGGGTCGCTAAACTTTTTATTTACACGTTATATCCTTTAAGTTAAGAAAGAAATAACGAATAAACGCCAAAAATCATCCGTGTTTGTTCCGAAATAAGGTGTCATTTCTCGTAGAAGTAATGCTTCTTTGAAAGGAATTCAATAGGAAATAAATCAATAGATTTTTCTAAATGTTTAATTATAACCGAAAATAACCATATGATTTAGCATTAACAATGTTTAAAGTAAATATTACTTTTATGCAAATGGCATTTTGTCAAACTATGTAGTCGGAAGTGTTTAAATTCTACTTGTATATTAACTGTCTAATAGCTTGCCAAATGTTCAGAGCCGTAAGCATTCATTTGATTCGTTCCTAGGCATTTTCAAACAAAACTAAACATTTAATTCGAATGTGTTTGCATCTTCTTGTTGATTTCTAATCGACTGAAACTCGTCAGTCTCTGTTGTTAGATATGCATCCTGACTGTATTGCCTAGATATAGTAATAATTCACAAATGTTATTTAAAATAGATTGCGACTGACAAGCGGAATCCAGGAGACGCGTTTCGTCCAATTTAGAACTCATCAGCTGGACGTACCTGCATTCCAATGTTGATGTGCACACCGGGATTTGAACTCCATTGGTTTCGTGCCAAATGCTCAGGATGTACATATGGCAACAGAGAGTGACCAGTTTCGGTCTATAACAAGTCAACGGGAAGATCCAAACACATTCAAATTATATGTACCTACCCGTTGCACAAGTGAAACTGCTTGAACTCAGTAGCCTAGTGGTAAACAAACAAAATTTCAGTCTTGATGTGAACATCAACATTGGGATGTAGGCGCATCCAACCGACGAGGAAGAGACACACGTCTTGAATTTCGTTTGCCAATCATAATCCAATCCAAACTTAGCTGAATATATACTAGCTTCGCCAAAATAACTACTAACCAAATAATTTTATTGAGATATAAGCGGTTGTCGGGATTCAGATTCTTGAATAGCTGTTAGATAAAAACTGGTGAAGAGTCTGATATTCATTCATGGCTTCATGTTTTTTAGTATTTGTCTAATTATAGTCATCCTGTCATGTAAACTAAAAGCTAAACAATGTTCATAAAATCTCACTTTTGACGATAATCATGAGTCAATTAATGATTAATTTCTTGAGGGTGGGAAAGGGAAAGAAGTAGAAATTATTAATGATAAGCTTCGATTACTGAGGATCTAACTTTGTCGAGTACATGACAACTTTCCATTAACAGCATTGTGTGTTTTTTGCAAATCCGGAAATGTAAATCACAAGGTTCCAACTTAGCAGTTCAGAAGTTAAACAGTAGCAATGAAATTTTAATGTGCTGCCCCTTAGTTTTCACTTGTTGTTTAACTGGAGTTAAAACATTAACATTTTATTTTAAAAAATGAACACAAGATAGTGAACTTTATGTCTCGGTAACTTTACATATTCATGTTCAGCATCTATCTAAAAGTGTTATGTACTGATGATACACAAAACTGACACATTCCCAAGTTACATAACATTGATATAAAAAACATTTAGTCTAGCTAACAGATGATCCAGTTCGCTGAGATATAACTAAAAGTATTTGTAGTTTAATAAGATACACAAGAGTAGACTAAAATGGACTCGCTACTATACATTGTTTTAACTGATGTTAAGAAAACACAAGCTGAAATTCGTCATCACATCACCGCTTAGTTAATTTCATAATAATTACTTCATTAACTGATTTAATTGCATCTAATTATCTATAATAATCAGCCAACTGGTTTTCAACTGCTAGATGTTTCTTATGTTCCAGTGGAGATTCGTAACTTGTTGAGCTCACACTTACCGAGATTGGAATAGTTATTACTAGTGACACTGAATGATCTTCTCTCGGTGTCATAAATAGATGGGTGTGGAAATTCTACCATTGAACGGTGGCCTAGTGATGTAGATAGTTAAGCGTTCAAGATGAGACCAAAACGTTCTTGGTTTAGTCCCCAGGTGGAATCAAGGTCGGGTACTTCTGAGGTGTTCCAAACTAAGTTTTCTTAATTTTGAATAGTACCCAACAGAGATCAATCTGGAACAAAGACCTACAAAAGAAACCAGATCTAACTAGCACAATTTTATCCTCTAGAAAGGTTAGATTCAGTTTAATTTCTAAAGTACTACAAGTTAGCTGAATGTGAGTAATAAAGAACATATCTAGTCGTATCTGAGTTTGGTCTGTCATTCCGGTCTTAGTGTAGTTGTTTACACTTACTAGACAAGTACACATAAATAAACAGTAAAAGAGAAAAATAAACGTAGATCTTTTTAATTCAATTTTGATATCACGAATTGATCTGAATCAGACAACCATTGACCACCTGGAAGCACTGGACAGCTGTTTCGTCCTAGTAAGGGACTCCTCAGCAGTGCGCATCCACGACCCCGTCGGGGATCGGACCCAGGACCTTCTGGCTCCGCGGCGAACGCTTTACCACTGAGTCGGCTCCCAACGGTTGATATTTCCAATTCAGCCAATTCGTGATACATTGCGCGACCTCCTCTATGCCGTTGGTGAGTTACTGCCTCACACCCGACACGGTTGAACTCTACTAGTCACGTCTTCACACCGGAACTCCAGGAATTACCTCAAGGAGCTAGTCACTAGTGAGCTCATGTTAATTACAATTAGGAGAGTTTGTAGAGATAGTTAACTGTTTAATTCAATTTTGTTATCACGAATTGATCTGAATCAGACAACCATTGATCACCTGGAAGCACTGGACAGCTGTTTCGTCCTAGTATAGATCTTTTTAATTAATTATCATCTTCCTATACATGGTCTATATTATACTGCACAAACTTATATAAGTTTACTGCATTGTTTGAATTTCTGTTATTAGTATACTAAATAATAAACTATACGTGCTAAAGAGGGAATTGTTTATCTTGTTTAATCTGGTTTGCGTTTTTTTAGCGAGCTTGGGTTTTACGGAATGGGGGTGCTAGTCCCATGTCCAACCCTCCTTCTTTACCTGGGCTTGGGACCGGCAGTAGCCCTAGGAGAGCCTATGAAAGATACTGAATGTCCGATGGCCGGAAACCATCAGCAACAGCTTACTATGGGAGAGGACAAACCAACTTCCAGCCGAAGAGGAAATTAGGAAACGACGTTTGAAATGGATAGGACATACATTACTCAAACCATCAGACTGAATCACGAGACAAGCATTAACATGGAATCCTGTTGGGAAATGGAAAAGAGGAAGGCCAAAGAACACACTGCGTCAAGAATTGGAAGCAGACATTAGAAGGATGAACAGCAACTGGAAGCAATTGGAAAGGATTGCTGAGGACAGAGTTAAATGGAGATCCCTGGTGAGCGGCCTATGCTCCTCAGTGAGGAGTAACGGGCATAAGTAAGCAATTAAGTAAGTAAGTTAAAGAGGAAGCTTTTTAGGAAGTCTAAATCCCTTCAAAAATAATTTGGGAAAATTCATTATACTTTGTAATTTCTTTGTAAGGATCTAAAATTCACATTTTCGAGTCCTAAATTGTTCAAGTTTTCATGTTTTTCGTCCTCTAAAGACGTTGTTCCCCAGTAATTCGCCACCTTTTACAAAGTAACTTTTACTTAACTCTTAAAAAATCTCTGCATCGTAATATATACACAAAAGATATGTGATTGATTCATTCATCTCTAGCTTATTTCTGGAACTATCCCTTTCCAAACTATTTGATTTTCTATCTCCAGTTACCTGCGTAGGTATTCTGAGGAATAGAAAGAATTTCATTTACTGTCAGCTGAAATTAATCTTAATATTAGTGCTTAGTAAATAGTCGGGTTTCAAAAGTACTAGATTCACCGAGAACGTAGAAGTGTTGACTTTTGAATCGATATGAAGAACACAATGTTTACTACGACAATGAATACTAGATGATAAATAATAAAAACATAACATATCATATAATATCAATATCGTGGATTAAGCAATTTCATGAGTAACTGTCATATGATAATGGTGTGATATTTAAGGTCAGACTATACTAACTTTAGTAAGAAACAGTTAAGTCAAGGTATTTCTAATTGATGACATCATCTACATCATTCAAGGAATATTCATTTTGAAAAATATGATCATTATGAATAAATATAATATGGCATTCCAGTCTCATTTTTGTGTGAAAGATACAAGTAACAATATAAGTGTTATACTTACTACCTTAACGGTATTATTTAAGTTGGATTGTGGCTGGCAAGTGAAATCCACGACGCGAGTTTCGTCTTATTTGGGACTTGTCGACTGGATGTATCTGCCGTTTCGTGCCAAACGCCACCACGTTCACCAATAGACTGCTGGGTCCAGACAGCCTAGGGAAGATACAAGTTCATCCTAATACCTATGCGCCAGTTCCACAAGTCTTCTACATGTTCCAATCGTACAACATAAATTTCAGTAGATTTTTCAAAGAGAGTAGCATATTGACAACTACAGTATTTCGCTTTGACTATTATAATATTTAACTTCTAAGATATCTAAAGACTCTTTCAACAGAGCATGAATACATGAATTTGGCATTTTTGATTAATTTATTCAAACAAATCTAAATCAGGTTGATTAATGGTAATAAGCAACTGAAAAACATCTGGAACTCAAACCAACTGTCAGTCAATATAAAAGTCAAAATTTTCAATACAAATGTGAAGATAGTTCTGTTGTATGGAGCTGAAACTTGGAGAACTACGAAAAGTATCATTCAGAAGATACAAGTATTTATAAACAACTATCTGCGTAGGATTCTTCGGATCTGTTGGCCAGATACCATCAACAACAACCTGTTGTGGCAGAGAACTAATCAACTTCCAGTTGAGGAAGAAATTAGGAAAAGACGCTGGAGATGGATTGGACACACACTGAGGAAACCATCAAACTGTGTCACAAGACAAGCACTGACTTGGAATCCTAAAGGCCACAGAAACAGAGGAAGACCCAAGAACACATTGCGTCGGGAATTGGAAACAGACATGAAGAGAATGAACAGCACTTGGGAAGAGCTAGAAAGGAAAGCGCAGGACAGAGTTGGTTGGAGAATGCTGGTGGGCGGTCTATGCTCCACTTGGAGTAACAGGCATTAATAATATATAATAATAGCAATAAACACTCAATATCCAAATTACATAACCAAAACTATGTGTTGAGGAGGTTGTTGATCTGGGTTAAATAACAAATGTAAACTGAGGGTAGATACCCAACAGTTATTTCCTTTTAGTGTCGAAACTTTTAGGAGTATGTATCCACGACATTACCGTGGAATCCAGCCCTAGGCTGGAGTTTGAAATAACAAATATTGAGTACTGACTCAGCGGTCTGATGGTTAACAGTTAGTTGAAAATCATTAAAACCATGGCCACACATTAATGACAAAACCATAGATACGTACTGTTAAAGGGTCTCATCCTGGGTTGGCAAAGCTGACAAGTGACTGGTTCTGGTTTTTAATAACTGCTTAACCCAGGTCAATTTGTAATATTACATTGAGATAACCTAAACCTTTGAACAGGCCACCATCAATGTAACAAATTACTTAGGGTTTAGCGATTTTCACGATGCAATGAAACAACCTTAACGGGAGACTTCGAGGTAGTAAATAAAGTTTGGAAGTCAGTCATTCAACACTGTACAGTGCGATATCAAGTCACTTAGCATAGTAAATTCATTCTGAATTCGAGTGCTTAAACAATACTTGAAAAAAACATAGAAGCATAGTAATACTTACTAATTGATGAATTATTATTGTAAAGACACCAGATTTGTCTTTTCCGACCAATCGAATTAGACATGATTACTAAAAATATCAGTTTATTAATTCAATTATTAATTAATTCAATCCACGAAAATGAAAAATGAAATGAGTACATTGAAACTACTAAAACATATTTCAGTAGACAAATTATACTAGAGAATCTTTCTATCTAGGTCATTAAGTAACGTCCTATGTTACAGCTTAATTTACTGTCATTTAACTATGAAGCCTAGTTGTTTGATGAATCTTTTGTTGTTTGGAGAAGATAGAGCTAAGAAATTTGTATTTGATACCACGAGTTAGACAACTATTGAAAACTAGAAAGTAATGGACAGCTATATCGTCCTAGTATGAAATGACTCAGTAATGCATATCTACGACCTTACCACTGAACTAAGCCCAGAACCTTCAAGCTTCGTGGCGAAAACGCAACCGTTACATTAATGTCAGCTAAGAAAATGTTAGCAATTCTTCATCAAATCATCACTTTTTATATATTTTAATATGAATATTAGGAAGCAATGAATACTATGTCCCTCACTAGAGTTTAACGACTATTTAGATAACTACACAACAGTGTTGTTGATCTCTGAAGGTCCATTCATAATGGAAGTTTTTATAATCAAACCATCTAGCAGACAGGGCCCAACGACACCCAAGTTTTCCTATTAATAGATAAGTCTTCATTACTTCAAAACGATATGAGTTTAAGATGACTCTGTGTTACTAATGCCATCGAAGGGCTAGCCAATTAACAATATTCTTTAGTCAACATAAAAATGTAACCCATGGAAAAGTCTATCAGATGTAATAATCATGTCAAAATATTATGTATATTAGGTGGTGAACAGGTACAAATATCAAATTGTTTTGTGAGGATTAGTTGTAATTTGTAGTATGGAATAGCCATAGTTTGATCGCGGTTGAATAACAGTGAACGCTAGAAGAGTATTGAACAGCCGTTTCCTCCTACAATCCGAGTCACTGCTTCTCACGTGAGATCGAATTCTCGATATTCAAGTATCATGGCGAAAGCTTAATAATTAGCACCACTAGAATGGCGTCCAATGATAGGATTTCTGCCTTGATCATTTTACGATATAACGTGACAATCAATCAACGTCTCATGTCCAGTGCCTCATGACCTTCGTTGGTACTCAAGTGAGATCAATCGGCTACGAATATAATCGACATAACAGTGATGTTTAAATAATTATCATGAATTCATTATTAAAAAATATTCAACACTAATAGTGTTATTGAATGGCATAATGTCTAAGTTCAAAGCATGAATTCAATGTTGTTTAATCTCCTTCTTAATTATAAATTATTAGTATTACTCAAGGATTTATTGTAACAGTATAGAAACAAACTACGTTACCTGATCGCTCAACAGTTGCCAACTAATATAAATGTGACAGTGCTGTGGCAGGGCACAAGTGGCGCGAAAATCTTAACCCTAACCGTCTCAGGTTATGAAACTGAGTGGCTTATGTTTATATGTCATCTTTAGCATTGGTACCCTTAGAATTGCAAAATTACTTTGCAGACTACCTTAAACAGGCTGACATTAAACAGTTATTGCACTTTGCATCATGAGTCATCAACAAATAGTAGACATCATATTGTGCACCAAAAAAACAAAGATAGAACAATTGACGGGTCACTAGCTTATTATAAACACAACTAAAACTCACTTATTAATAACAAGAATAGTATGCAGGACCTATGGTCATTATGGCCAACGCTTACTTTCTTCACTACCTAATAATACTGATAATTAAGTTCATTTTACATAAAAATGCAGTCAGTGTATAAATCAAACATGGTAGCATTCGTATCTCACATCATCAGTTTATGGTTATTGTGAATGTATCCGTGAACTGAGGTCATTAATCCTATCGCGTTTAGTAATGCAATATCGTTTTTCATCAATATTTTGACTGCACAGAACAACCCTGAAACTCCCAATAGTTAAGCGCTATATCTGACTATATATTTTACATTCTGTTGTCTTCACATAGTTTTACTGCACAGACAGTCTTCTCAAAAGTAGGTTGGGGGGGGGGGTCTTTATTTAATTAAAGATTTCATCAGTGCAGAAAATTACTGGTAATAATATCATCGTATCCTTGTAGCAGTATTCAAGGCTCTCACTAGAACATATGATCATCGTAGCATGAAGTACTGTTTACTATTAATTAGTACCATTCTTTTTCTTTGAACAGGTTATTAACATCATACAACTTAAGGTTTTATCTCTTCAATAAGATGTTTAGTAAATGATTGTTTATATTCTATTGAAAGTAATCAACATTTGGATAGCATGAAAGTCACCCACTGCACTTTGTTATACATCCCTTCGATTATCTTTAACGAAGTGAATGGAAACAAAATCCATAATGTAACTTGAATTTATCTCATTCTACATGTCTTTGCCTTGGTTTGAAACCTAATACTGCATAACATCCACATTATTATGGTTTAGTTAGTGATAGAACAGAGATGAAAAAAAACGATAATTAAAAATCTTCTTCATATGAGCTTTTAGGCAAGAATGCTAAAGCTAACTGACCACATTTTATTTACTATAAACAGTTAAAGTTGATTGACAGAGAACTCTAGACCTATAACAAGTGAGCTGAAGTTCGAATACCTCAATCGTAATAATTCGAAATGCAAAACTGTTTGGTATATGCATGAATTCCACAAGGATCTTCAATTTCTTCAAGTCATCAAAGTGACCTTGCTGAAGAATTTCACCTAGCACAAAACTAAGTTTCAAGGTTTTCGGGTTAAAGTTGAAATATTGTTCAAGCGGTGCCTAATCATCTAATAAATTTGTATTTGCATATACAATAGCTTTCAACTGTCTGTTTTCAAAATCGATAATTATAGCTGACCAATCCTTGTTGTTATACCTACATCCTTACTGAAGTAACTAGGCAAAAATTTTGACTAAAGTTCTCATATATTTGGATTGTGACTAGTAGTGGTATACAGGTGATACTTTTAGTCCAATTAAGGATTCTGAAACTGGATAGACTTGTATCTGAATGATAATGTTCTCACAGAAGTTAGTGGTAATCTGGACTCCGTAGGTTTATAGTGTAATACGTGATAACTCGTGGGTCAAGCGTTCTTCACAAGCTGAAACGATACATCAAGCACACAGTGAATATTAGAATGCCTAACAGCAATAACACAGTGGCGGCGTACAATGTATATATTCGAAATTCAAATGATACTGGGGTGCAAAACATGGTGATCAGGAATTTTAAAAGTTATGATCACGTATGTCCAGTTCTCACATGGTACGTTCCTCTTCTAGAAATCTGACACTTCTACGCCCTGCAATAAAAAGCACATATAAATTAGCATTACAACAATCGTACACGGCTTCAACAGCGTCACACTAGATGATAAGTTAGTACTTACAGAATTAGATATTAGGTTTGAATCTCGATAATATCGTCAACATTAGGAGGTAAAGGTTGAAACGTATCTTATGTATTTCTCTTTTAGTGATAATTCAAATACACTACTATTCAAGTTACTTATTTATGGTTTTTCTAAGAATGATTCTATAATGAATCCCTTTGGTAAGTTCACCTAAATCCAATTAGTTGCGCGACTTAAGTGTAACCTACTTCCTAGTGATCGTGATAAGAAGACTACTATATGCTAGTATACATGTACTCTTTCATGTGCTAATGTCTATACCCATTCATAAATATTCTTCTCACTATATTGATCAAGGGAACTATGTTAATTTGACCCTTACAGTTTTTACTTGTCGTTGATCCTATTCATACTCAGTTCTTAAGCTTATCCATAGTTAAGACAATTACAATTAGACATATAATGATGTAACCCTGGTCTACTTGTGGAACTGTGACGTTCATCAGTAAAATTAGTTCAATACAATTTTTAGATTGTCAATAATATTATTATTACACTATTTTTATTGTCATTATTGCTAAAATCCTATTACTAAAATCACCAGTGGTAATAAGGACTCGACAGATTTCCTGACTTTAATTACCAAGTACAGGTTATTGTATTTAGTTTAAAGCGATTGGCTTGCTTGTATGAGTAAATAATGTTCCTTGAAACAATGTAGGTAGTAAACAGGGTTTATACTCATGACCAACTTATCATAAACCGTATTGTTAATTCACTAAAAGTTTCCAATATTTACAGGGTAGTCTTTGCTCCCCAAAAGTTTTCTAACTTCTTGAAGTAATCCAACAACATGCATATAATTGTCACTCATTGATGTCCATTTGGTAGCAGTGTAAACCAGTGACCACTAAACAGCTAATTTGATTAGTATAAAACTTCTTAGCAGTGTACACCCTCGATTCTGTTAGAGACCGGTGAAGTTTAGATATGTCAACAATGGGACAATTATCTTCAATGCAAATAATGATAGCCACGTCATATTACAAATTAATAGTAGTAGAAAATCTACTATTTTACATCGGCTGGCCTACTGGTGAAGATGTTTAGGCTTTTGTTAACCTGCGAGTCCTGTGTTTGATTCCATGGTGGAATCAAAGCTCTACACTATTGAGGAGACCTATACTACTAAGAAATAGTTATCCACCTCTTTCTGGTCTTCAATGATACCTAACTAATATCAATCTATAACGAATATAATTAACTAAACTTAATATTCATCTGCACTAAACGACCTCAATACAAGTTATATAATGATAACAATTGCGATTAAAACAATCTCATTGTAGTGATCAATGTCCACTTAGATATTCTACTTTATTTGATTGAATTATGAATTAAAATAAAGAATAATTCAGTGCATATGAACTCTTAAAAATGACCTAAAAAGTTAATTAACTAAAAGAAAAAAATATTAAAGTAAAATAAAATATGACTAGTTTCATATGGATCAATGTAGAAGAGAAACGGATCAAATACATTTGCATAAATTCAATAACACTTAAGTGATTGTTTATTTTATACTACTGATATGTGATTATAGTTAAGTATTTATTGAGATAATATCACAAATTGATGGAAGTGGGAATTCTACAATTGAATGCCGACTCAGTGGTGCAGATGATTAGGCGTTCGAGTCAACCTGAAGCTCCTAGTGCGGAATCTGGGGTGCGCACTGCTGAGAAGTCCCACACTAGAACGAAACAGCTGTCCAGTGCTCGCTGGTTTTCAATGGTACCCTGTCAACATCAATCTGTGATATATTCAACCAAATAAGATTTATGTTAACTTATCATTTATTACAATATCAACATGATCATAGATTTCACTTTGTAATGCTATAATTATACACTGAGTAACACAGGTTTATTGTAGTGATGTACTAATGAAAGACAGGGAACAATAGACATTTGTTTTGTTATCGTTTGTACTTCCCTGTGTTAGTGTGTACTCATGACCCCTACATGGGATCATACCTAAAACTTCTTTTTTCTCGCGAGGAACGCCTAACTATCATCTTTAAAACCAAAGAAGCCATGGGTTCGACTCCAGGCTAGGGTCATGGGTTCACACTGCCACTGAGGAGTCCTATACTGAAACCATCCCCTTTTCGATAGTGTCCCATCTGTGGTCATTATGTGACGAGTAATATAAATATAATGCAACAAAATGCCATACAGCAGTATCAATTCAACTGTATCAATATAATTTAATATCACGAACTGATGTGAGTTAGACAACCACCGAAAACTAAGAAACAACTGACACCATTTTTATCGAAGTATAGGACAACTCAGTAGTGTATATTTAAAACCTCACCACAAAGTCGACCCCAGAACCTTTAGTCTTCACTGTAAACACAGACATTGGTCCACTGAACCGGCTTCCAATCGTTAATATTCCTAACTCATTCAATTCGCGATATATATATACTCTGGTGAGGTCGTGATGCATGCTACTGAGGAGTTTCGTACGTAAAAATAACAGCTGTGCAGTTCTTTCTGATTTTCAGTAGTCGTCCAATTTAGACCAATTCATGATGTAAAATTCTAATTTAACAATATTCATATCATTCATGAGCTTGAATGTACTTGATTACTTGGAGCAATATAGGCGTTAAAAACCAGTAAGTCTCAAAATAAACAGACTTATCTCAGAATGATTTTTCTGCCAGTCTTTTAAATGAATATCATTTAGCATGCCTAAACATCAGTGTTAATAAGCGACTGGTGTACACAGTCTACAAATTTATTATTAATTACCATCCATTTTGTTTGTATGCTAACATAATGAATTACTTTTGTGAATATAGACATAAGACTTAAATCTATACGAGCACTTACGTTAGACATGATTTAGCTTTAGGATATCATTTCGTAAAAGTAATGCCTACGAAGACGCTTAAATCTCTTAATGATTCTAGGGTAAATAGAAGTACCTCCATATAGAACAACCAATAGCAATGAAGCTAAACTCATATAAGTATCAACGCATTTCAGACATCAATAACTTCTAGTTCCAGTTACTACATTATCTTTGCTCCACGCCTATGTCACTCCTTATTGTGATCAATTACCTTCATTATTAAATGAAAATTCAGTTGATGTGCTTGCTGAGTTGCCTACTCACTTCCTCTCTTATTCTTCTTGCACTTAGTTTCACTTACATGGTGTTCTACAGCCTTACTTTCTAGTGTATAACACACCACTAGACTAGACTGCAAATTATTAGTGGTTATATGTCATAAAAATGTAATATTCAGAGTTATAATCTTAAAAGATAAACTCTTTTTAATGAGGTAACTGTTTCTGAAAGCATATATTCTAAATAAACCAGAATGTTTAGCATCGAATCTTCTTATATTTGCCTAGTTTCAAGTTGATATGAATTGCCTTGAACATTATGTATTCAATCTTTAGTAATGCCTATGGTTTCTCACAGCTATGAAACATCATACCAGAGTAAAATATCTGTTCAGTACCTTCGGCATTTTAGCGATTCACTAACCAATAACAATCTGTAGTTTAAAGCTACAAAATTCAATAGTCGCTCCCAATTCCTTTTTGATGTAAAATGACAAGTGAATTCTGAATATATCCCTAATTTATTGTTCGCATACTTTATGTTTAGAATTAGTGACAATTTAAGAACCAATGGTGAAAATCTATAACCAAACAATTAAAGGATTTTAATAGGGTACCACTGAAATCCACGAAGGGGCATTAGACATTTATTTCATCCTAGTATGGAATTCCTCAGCAGTGTGAACCCTAGATTCCGAACAGGGGCTTCACGTTGGCGAATGCCTAAACCTCTAGGCTGGAATCCAGAAGTAGAGTTCTAACTCCCGTCAATTTGTGATATAATAAGACAATCATCTATTGTCACTGGTTATAGCTATCGCACACTCGACAAGTCTGGACTCCACTAATCGTGACTTTTCATTGGAGCTTCAGGAACATCCTGAAGTTAGTCATTAGTGAGCTGATTATTCCAACTAAATTACAGTGGTTTATGGAGATTGACATTAAGTAGGACACCTTACCAACATTAATTCGTGGTAAATTCACTAAACTAAAAGTAATACGAATCTCCACAAACCACCTCAATTTAATTAAATGATTACTTTATATTACTAGATATTATCATAAAGTCGCTTATGAAATTATTTCAGTAGTAAAATCAAATCAGTTTTACTTTGAACAGTATTAAATTTATCTATTTCAGCTATATATAATTTTAACAATATTCAGTGTAACAATAAATTTAAAACAATACATTTGGAAAATTTTTTACCTATCAATACAATACAAGTGTATTGTTCACTAACCTAAAGCCAATTGGATGGAATCTAAGGTACCTACTTCTGACGAATCTCATACTAGGATAAAATAGATGTCCATTGCTCACTGGTTTTTAGTGGTACTACCTTCCAGCATCAATTTGTGACGTATTCAATCAACTAAAAAACATAACTGTATAAATAGTTAATTAGTGTACCTATCGTCATAATAAAATAGACAGATATTACGTCATTCAAAACCACATTATGTAGCAAACGAGAACATCACAATAGTTTAAACAAGAATATGGAAACAGACTAAGAATGAAAATAATTGTCAAAGAAAACTGCTTACTTAATATAATTTCAAACAGAAATTATAAGTTATAAATTCTACCTTTAGAAGTGGATTGTAGAATCAAGACTAAGGATTGAACATGTGGTTAATGAAGTGACAGACATAGTATGAATTATCGACTAGGTAACATTTCACTGTTCGTGGATATTTGATTTGTACTCCGTTAGATAATTTATAAACTTATTTGAAGAAACTGAACCTAAAGCCTTCAGGTTACATAACAATTGCTCGACCGTTTGTACCACTGAGCCGACATCCAATGATAGAATTTCCACTTCTATCAAAATTCTGATATTATGAGCCTGTATGGTACTTACTACTGAAGAGTCTCATACTAGGATAAAACAGCCGTTAAAGGATTCTTGATTTTTATTAGCACTCAGTTAGCATCAATCTCTGATGAACACAAGCAACTAAATTTAATATTAATTTATCTTCACAAAAACACTTCAATTTAGTTTGAAGTTGTATAACCAGTCAGGTATTTATTCAATAGAAGTAATCATTTTTTAAATTGATCTTTTGATAACTGCGTAACCTGATACTCAGAAATTCATTTTAAAGAGAATATGTATCACCTGGATAGGTTATCTGATAGACCCACGTTGTATTGATTCAATGCAACAACTTCACTACAACCATGAATCAGTTGTCTACTGGTAAACCTAATTCAATAAACTATATGATAGTAAGGTTTTAATTTGACATCGTCGTAACAGGACACTTTATTCGGTGTACCATATTAATTGTTTTGAATAATATAATTTCAGTCCTTATATATTATGCAATTACATACTAAGAGATTATGTAATGAGATTCAACTTTATAATTTATCTCTCTAAAGTATGTATGATGCTTATCAGTTTGTTTGAAAATATATTTTTTGAAGATACTTTTCAACAAATATACTCAATAATGTTAGATAGTTCTTGCTAGTGAAATATGCTGCTGGTGTTTTGTCCAATTCATAAGTCATCATTTTGCACATACCTGCATCTTAATGTTGATATCCTCATCATCATTTTCAGTGATGCTAACTGAATTGATAATTCAATGGTATGATCAACAATCAGATAAAGATACATGCAAAACGACAAGTCCTAAGAATGACATAACACAACAAATTCGAGAAAAATTAAAAATGTAGGTTAAGTTTTCATTTTTCTTGTAACGAAGTGTAAAGCGCAATATCAGTGATTATTAAATGTGTAGGGAATATTTTGGCTTTAAGACAATAACATTCTCCCAATTCACGAACATGTGTAATTAATTTAATTCAAATTGTATAAGTTGGATTGTGAGTGGAAAGTGGAATCCACGACGAGCGTTTCATCCTGTTTGGGATTCATCGGCTGGATGTACCTGCATCCCAATATTAATGTTCACAGTGGGACTCGAACTCAGTCACAATTCAACTTATATAATACTTGTGAAAAATTCGCTATATCGAGGTAATCCGCTCAGGATGCACATATAGTAACAATGACTGACTAGCTTCAGTCTATAACAAATCAACGGGAATATACAAGTTCATCCTAAATTAATCCAAACTGGTTTTATTATTACAATGATAGTCCTGTAATTTCACAAAATTAAGGTAACTGACAACGTAAACTATTTGATGCCAAGTGAGTGGAATGAAGTGTTCGCGTCGATCACCAGGGTTGAATGTTTTGAGTTCAATCTTAGGTGTTATATCTTAAAAATCTGGGTCAATGCCATTGTATAGAAAACAATGTGACGTCGATAGTACCAATCGTTCACACACATCGGCTCTGTGACTACTAGTGCCAAAGCCGGAATGAAGAACAAAAGACAACCGAGTCAACCACCAGACAGTCAGTCAGATTTATTTCACTCATCTATTAATATTCATACAAAGCCTGACCACACATCATACCAATAGGGAGAATAAAATTTATACATAAGGGAAACAATAATGACTAAGGACTGAGCCTACAGATACATGATTAATTAATTATAGTTCCTGAATGATAAATAATCTGACATTAGTTTATTGATCTAGTGGCAGGTTAGGTCGATGGGAACATGGCAATAATCAAAATAAAGTAATCGATTAACATATACTCAAAATAAATGAAATAGTTTTCTGAAAAGCAGTTTCGGAAGTTAGTTAGTCTTCTTGAATAGCCCAATATAACATCAGATGGGGTCAAATTGCCGAAGTGTTCATTGTTAGAACAAAACATCTGTTTACTACCTTATGAATTTTTGTAGTTATCTAACTGAAGCCAGTTTGCAACGGACGTCATAATATTTAACAATCATAGTAAGCCTCTAAATTTTTCTTGTTTCTGAAGTAAAATATTGATTGTCAAAATAGCCTACCAAACAAGAAGCTAAACAACCTATTTCATATTTCATATTTATAAGATTAGTTCCTTAGTGTAGATAGGATTCTTTCTGGGAAGATAAAACTGTTAAATCTAAATCATGTTGTCTGTTGAAACAACAGTTTGCTGATCATATAACGGGAGTTTTGATCAATATAGCAAATTGATTAAAGTAGAAAGTATGAATCACTTAAAACCAATATAACAGTTCTATGCTTGATCTTGAAGGTGATGTTAGATCTACACTTATGAAGTATTCTTATGTCAGAGTATTTAAAAATACAATGATCTAAGAGTATTCTTATGTACTGCGATATAAGAAATTTCTGTGGTAAGCAATCATAATTACCAAAGACAAGTAAAATCATTAATAATCCTGATGTAAACAATAGTTGTCTCATCTTCGAATGTTGTTGTCAGTATCAAAGTGAATTAACAATAAGTCGCAAAATTCTATAAATTCTAAAGGAGATTGACTCCATTGAAATCAACTTTTTGTCTGATTTCTACTAAAGTCTGTGTAGTTGTTAACGTATACTCAACTTTTCTGTAGTCATCTGAAGATTAATTTGGCCATTACATTAAAAGACATTTTATTCTTATGATACATTTATTTTCTGTGATATAGAACTTTTCGGAATACTGAAAAAAGGTAAAAATTTTCGACTAAAAATAAGAATGGTTATGTAATGAATTTAGGTGGTTTTATGGAAACAACTATTAAGTTTAGTGATTTGTATCCGTCCTAGATCGATGTTAGTTAGATACTATTGAAAACCAAGTAGTACCATTCAGCTTACAGTGAGAATTCCACAATTAAACCCCTAGTCCAGAGAATCGATGTGTTAAGCCTTCACTATCTCAAGGCTTCAGATCCGATTCCATCGCAGAATCCAGGGTATGTATTGTTGACGGGTCCCATAGTGAAATGAAAAGGCTGTCCAACCTTTTCTGGCTTTTAGTGATACACAACTAGCATCCCGCTGCAATGAATATAAATGACTAGAATTATTGTGTTTTATCTCACAGAGTAGTTTAAATAGATTTAACTCCGATGTTCATTCATAGTATTCCAATACAACCAATATAGTCTACTTTACTTAAATACTGCCTGTTTTTCTAATGGTTTCTTAAATGATGGACAATTTGATTTGGAATTTCATACAAGTTAACAAACATTCTGCAAACGAAAAGTCCGAAATATTTGTAGAACAATTACATTTACTCGTCATAGAACAATTCCTATGGAGTTCTATTAAAAGTTAACGAGTACCCAACAGTAGTTTCGTTTAAATGTGACATATCTCAATAACAATGAATATCCACATTACAACCAGGAATCAACTTCAAAACCCTGAGATCTTACAATGAACACTTATTCATCGTCATCACTAGGCTAAAGTCCAGATGTACGATTCTTACTTCAATTAGTTAGCAAAACTCTTTAGGTTATTCATTTAATAAAATAAAGATTGAAAAGTGCTTCCATGAAGTTTCACCGGAACTTTAATGATAATTATTACTTCACCCATCTAAACGTTGAAATGTACAATAAAGCGTCTAAAGATGAATTTATTCTTTTACTTTAACTTAATCAAAGTAAAACAACATAATCAAATCTAACTGAAATTAAGAAAGATATATTTTCTTAAATAAAACAGTTGTCTAATGATCTGGTAAAAGAGCATACTTTTCATATTATATAAGTTGGATTGTGACTGGCAAGTGGAATTCAGGACGCGCGTTTCATCCTATTTGGGACTCATCGGCTGAATGTACCTGCATCCTAATATTGATGTTCATGCTGGGATTCGAACTCAGCCCGCTTCGTGCCAAACGCCACCGCGTTCACTACTAGGCTACTGTGTCCAGACAGTCACACTTGTGCAATAACGCTATATCGAGGCAATCCGCTCAGGATGCACATATGGCAACAGAGACTGACCAGTTTCAGTCCATTAAAAATCAACGGGAAAATATAAGCTTATCTTAATTAATTACTACTATTTAAACTACTTTTATCGATATAAAGGTAAATGAACTTTAACTATCTAATTAAATTCTAATAGAATGATTATATTATAAGTAAACTAGTTGAAATTTCAATTTATTATTATTATTTTTTAATTCATATGAAATAAACTACTTAAATGTTTGCATGACTAAAATTAATTAAATGGAATAATTTAATTAAGTAAAAAAGGAAGTTAATGTCTCCTATGTAAAATTTATTAAAACTTAAAAGAAAAATTCTAAACTAATTAATTAGTTTAATTGAGGTGGTAATTTCAAAGAACAGTCCTCAATTTGTTTTATATGTTAGTCATCAATTGATGACGATTGTGAACTAGAGAATATTGGTGAACTGTATTCTCCTAGTGCTAGAGCTTATTGTATCGCCAAGAAATTGAG
This sequence comes from Schistosoma mekongi, assembly GCA_034768735.1. Lineage (NCBI taxonomy): Eukaryota > Metazoa > Platyhelminthes > Trematoda > Strigeidida > Schistosomatidae > Schistosoma > Schistosoma mekongi. The sequence goes on along the minus strand of CM068306.1, from coordinate 82,507,823 downwards.
CCCATAATTTTTAGGTTTTAAAGTGAATGACTAACCATCAGGAATACTAGACTGTCTGGTGTCCAATAGAAAGGATTATCGTATTAGTCGATTGTCATCGATAGTATACAGTGACATTCAGCCAAATTATGACAAGTTTGTCAGTGATATAAAGCTTCGAACTAACTAAATTATAACATTTATCATGTACTTACTACTGACAGACTTTACTGGATAATTACTAGGTTGCAATGGAAAGACGTGGCCAGTTCGATTTAGTCAGTTTGCGAGGTAACTCAGCACTAAATTAAGTGAAGCATTTCCATGTTCACCAAGTAATTTCGATCGACTTTTCTGTTAACTTAGTGAATGAATGTTATATACTGAAGTGGAATTCTCATGAAATAATTCATTTTGATTCACAACATCTGCTACATTTATTATTTTTATTCAACAATCTTAACTTAATTATATCCATATAGTCACAACAGATAGATTAGGATAGCTTCATCTGCTTACAACGATTTCCTTTCTGATATCATTACATTCCGATGTGAAATACTAACTTATTAAAAGAAACGGAAAATTACCCAGAAGTGTTGGTTACAACAAAATAAACTATGTGGTAACTGATCACTGAATGAAACAATCAATTCAGAAATCGATGGATCGATATGAGTCAGATAAAAAAATCTCAAAAATGTGTAACATGAAGAAAGAGATTTTCTGAATTTATAGTGGTAAAATTAACTGTTAAACAGGAAGTTAGGAAAGTCGGACTCCAGCCCAGTGATGCAGAAAGTTAAGCATCTGTTAGTCTGAAGACTTTGGGATAGAATGGTGGGTGCACACTACTAAGGAGTTCAATAATAGGACGAAACAGCTGTCCAATGTTTCATGGTTTTTAGTGACACGCTGTTTACATCATTCTGTGACGAATTCAATCGACCAAACTTAATGCCAACCTCCACAAACCATTTCAACTGAATTCATTTTTGTAAATAATTTCTGATGTTTATACTTTGTGCAACTACATTCTGATTATTTACTGGTTTATTTAATGTATAATCCTAATGGTATTTCATTAAACCACTTAACGTCATGTTAACAGATGAATCTTATGTAAACAGAATCATTTTTATGCAACACTCTGTTGTGGTTACTTTATTTTTACTTAATATAACATAGTGATTAGCAGTATTCTACCTAGTTTAATGACTGCCCAATGTCATCACTGTATTTGTTATCCTTATCGGTGAGGTTCAGGATTTCGTTTAAATTAGAACATACTACTCTTCAGTGATTTTATTAATTTTAAATCAATTCTTAGAAAATAAAGGGACTAACAATCACCTGTGTACATAACAGTATTCACACATAAGAATTTCATTTTAAAATTAAATAGTTAGAAAAAAACTATTTTGGAACAAATGAAACATTCTGTTTATTACTTGAATTTTAAACTTATTCTAATCGTAATCATAATATTCGTCAAAATAAATATCAGTGTTGGGACGGCTCACAGAAACCTCAACGAAGCCTCCAGAACCCTTGATAGAGCCGAAGACATTCCATCCAATCAGTGATTAACAGAACCTTCCAGAACCTCGACGTGGCGCGTTCTGATTGGGTAATACCTGAAACTTCATAGTTCAGATTGAATAGATTGTAATGCTGATTTTGTTGTTTTAGAAAACTATAAATATGCGATTATTTTGCACAGAACTGAGTCTCTATCTTACTGGAATAAAGTTTCCTATCTACTTGTCCTCTGTCTTCTGAATTTGAGACAAGGAGGGTTCAAGGCATTCGAGCGCTAAAATTATCTCCGGCTAGTCAAGCTATCAGCAGTACTGCATAATTCTACATTCAGTCGCTCAAACACTGCACTTTCGTACGATGATATTTGTGGCACTTATTATCAAAAATTAACATGATTTGAAAGTGTTTGTGGCCTTCAGTTGATGTTTTAATGCACTGAAACTAATAGGTCTCTTCCTTCGTATTCAATATCTTGAGTGAACTTCCTTGATACAGTGATAGTTTACAATTATAAAAATAGAAACTGATCAATTTCAATGTATAACAATGTTAGCAGGAAGATACATCTCTCTTTTCAACCCGTCGTTTCAAATGTATGGCTGTCTAGAATTATTAGTTCACTGGCGAACTTAATGAAGTTTGACACTAATAAACTAAATTTAAGTAATCTTGTAAGCATCAACACTAAAATACAGGCATATACGGTTGACGAATCCTAAAGTAAATGAAATGGTAGTCCTGTATTCCACTTTCAAGATACAAATCAATTATAATAATAAGTGTAGTCATTTCACAAAACAAACAAGCATGAAATGATTTCCTAAATTATATCATTCAATCAAACAGTTAGTTTTAAATACTAAATGAAGCATTGAAAGGAAATGTTATCGTCAATGTAGTTCACTTCTATTCTGTTTAAATTCAAAATATGTTATGTAATAGTTTAAAGTTATATTTGTTTAAGTTTATAAGGTAGAAAACAAATGACATTTGAAAATTTTTGGAATTATTTCCTGTCTGAGTCGAATAATATAACTTGGATTAAATGAATTGAAATGGTACATATACAACATACTGGTTAATAGTAAGTGAAAGTAATTAGAGAGCCGTAATTGTTTTATAACGTTTCCTTGTAACATTGTAGATTTATTTGTTCATTTATGTTTATGAATTGCGAGGACTACAGTCGCATCACCCTTCTTTCAATACTAGGAAAGGTCTTTAACAGAGTGTTATTGAACAGAATAAAGGACCCAGTCGACGGCCAACTCCGAGATCAACAGGCCGGATTCCGTAAAGATCGATTATGTACCGATCAAATCGCTACTCTACGGTTCATTGTTGAACAATCAATTGAATGGAATTCACCACTTTACATCAACTTCATCGACTATGAAAAAGCATTCGACAGCGTGGATAGGAGAATATTATGGAGCCTTCTACGACGTTACGGCGTACCCGAGAATATAGTCAACATCATACGGAATTCTTACGATGGACTGCATTGTAAAATCGTGCATGGAGGTCAGCTCACAAATTCATTCGAAGTGAAGACCGGTGTCAGACAAGGCTGCTTACTCTTGCCCTCCCTCTTCCTACTGGTCATCGACTGGATCATGAAGACTTCAACATCTCAAGACACTCTCGGAATAAAATAGATAACATCGACGCAACTGGATGACTTGGACTTTGCAGATGACCTAAATGGCTGTTCTATCTTACACACAGCATCAAATGCAGATGAAGACAAACAATATAGCATCAGCCTTGGCAGCAGTAGGCCTCAACATACACAAAGGGAAAAGCAAGATCCTCCGATACGAAACAACAAACACTAACCCAATTACACTTAACGGAGAAATTCTGGAAGACGTTGAAACCTTTACATACTTGGGCAGCCTAATCGACAAACAAGGAGGGTCTGATTCGGATGTGAAGGCGCGGATTGGTAAGGCAAGGGCAGCATTTCTACAACTCAAAAACATCTGGAACTCAAACCAACTTCCAGTCAACATTAAAGTCAAAATTTTCAATACAAATGTGGAGACAGTTCTGTTGTATGGAGCTGAAACTTGGAGAACTACAAAAAGTATCCTTCAGAAGATACAAGTATTTATAAACAACTATCTGCGTAAGATTCTTCGGATTCGTTAGCCAGACACCATCAATGATAATCTTCTGTGGCAGAGAACTAATCAACCGAAATCCAGCCGAGGAAGAAACTAGGAAAAGACGCTGGAGGTGGATTGGACTCACACTGAGGAAACCACCAAACTGTGTCACAAGACAAGCACTGACTTGGAATCCTAAAGCCCAAAGAAACAAAGGAAGACCCAGGAACACGTTGCGTTAGGAATTGGAAACAGACACTAAGAGAATGAAGAGCACTTAGGAAGAGCTGGAAAGAAAAGCCCAGGATAGAGTTGGTTGGAGAATGCTGGTGGGCGGCCTATGCTCCATATGGGGTAACGGGCGTTGATGATGATGATGATGACAACAGTAAAAAGTAACTTTTATAGTAGAACTAATGTATAATCTAAGTATTAGACATATAATGAAATGATTACAAGAAGATACCAATCAACTATAAGTAGATCACGAAAATAGTTAGTTTTTAAGAAAGTAAATATCATTACCTAATAAGATGAAAATAGGCTCTTCATAGTTAATTGTCAATAATATATCAGATATATTTGTAAAGGTGGCAACAACGATAGTTGAGAACATCTACAGTTATGTTAAAAGTTCAAAGAAAAGAACCACAATGCCAACGCTAACCATAACTATAACCGATACGTTTCAATGATCACCCTACAAAGATTAAGCTGAATTTACATTTTGTAGTCGAAATTGGAGTGTATTTGGTTTATAAATATCTTGTTTATTTGATTTGTACTCTGTGACATTAACAGTATGCATAAATAAACAATCATGGATACGTATTCGCGCGTCTTCTCTTCTTTCTTTTCTGACACTGTGACCGGATTAATGGATACATGTAGATTCTTAAATGTAATACCTGGTTGTAGTAAAGACGCATTGGTTTGTGTGACAGTTAAGTTGATTTCAGGTTGTGTTTCGGCAGAGATCTTCAGTTGATTGTCCTAAAGGCAGGTTATCTTTCATATCGAGGTTACATGAATAGAGATTTCTTGCTGCATACAGATAATTACGGCTTATTGTTTTTTTCTATTTTACAATATTCGCTAGAAGCATTTATAAATGCCTATTAATTTTCATGCACTTTCGACTTCTGTTTTGTCTTTTACAAGTTTATCAGTAATGTATTTCAGCAACGTTCCGTGAATTCAGGTTCGATTAATGCTTTCTTGATGATGACTAAAGGAAGGCGGCTACTTAAGAACTGATACAGTTATTTTGATGTATCTATTCGATAAACTAAATGCTGAATTGTTCCATCTTTCCCTCATTGTTTTCCGACTTAAAACGCGTGCAATATATGATCATTTTCATATTACGTTCAAAATAAGATGTTCTTGCGTCTCGTTGAGAAGTTTTAGAATGTTGTCCTTATGGTGCTGATTTATAATTACAATAGTTTTGTTGTCAAAGTATCTCAAATAATACATCATTTTACCAAACGCTTTATAAAAAGACTTGCATTTATAAGGTTTATCCCACTTACAATTGCTTCGCCATCGGTTTGGCGATAGATAATGTCATTATTTTGGAAATCCATCTCTCTTTTGCATACAACGCATAGATGTTTTAGGTCTGCTCTTGGTGGAGTTAGGAAAGTAGTTCTACCAAACAGTGTTTATTTTTTCTCAAGGGCGGAATTATATCGAACAGAGATGAGACATTAAATGAAACCATGAATTGGATTGGTGTGTGTAATTCTTTAAAAGCATGAAAATATAGCCCAGACAAAAATATGTAGCACGCTTACCAACCGCTTACATTCAGGTGACGTAAAGTGATCGTTTGTCTTGCACATATCCGTAAATCAAATTCTGACTGGAAGTGACAATGCAAACCCTGACAGAATGGAAATTTTTTGCAAAACTTTAAAGGGTTTATTTGGTACAAATCCTACATCTGTTTTTACTTTGAAAACAATATTTATGGCACTGTACGCATTATTTCATGATACAATTTTTGCCTTAAATTTCCGTAAACGAATCTCAGAAGATAACTATTGCAGATAGTATATTGAATTTTGCTTTCATATTTGATGTCGCCCCTCATTTTGAGCTAACAGTCCCACAGACTGATTATCCTTGTGGGATGTTTAAATAATATTCAAATCTCAATCAATCAATCAATCAGTGCTTGTTACCCCTCGTGGAGCTTAGACCATCGACTAGCATTCTCCAATCACCTCTCTCCTGGACTTTTTGTTCCTCTTCTTTAAAAGCGCAAATTCATTATTTCCATATCTGCCTCCAATTCTCTAACCAATACATTCATTGATCTTCTTTTTCTTTGACCTTCAGGATTTCAAATTAGTACTTGTCATGTAATGTAGTTTGGTTGATTTCCTTAGTGTATGTCCTATCTACTTTCAACTTCGGTTATGTATAAATATTAATAAGATGTTTCATCTAAGTTATCTTATGATAAGGGATATGCATAGTTATAATATATTTATGTATTCAAATGACCGATATGCATAAAGATCAGTTCATCTACAAACTCTCAATTGATGATTAACTAATCTAAGCAAAAAAATAGTATGTTTAACTGATGCTATAAATTATGCAGATCTAAAACCTTAAAACAAAAAAAGAAACTAATTCTTTATTCATCTTATTCGATATGCATATTTAATGCTATTTGGTTTATAAGAAGATGTCAACAAATGAGTTTACCTCATTTCATTTGTCATTCATTCATTTAGGAAATGGAATATTAGTAGTATAGTTAGTTATAATGAAAAGTTACGGAATGATTATCATAAATGAATTAAATAATCATCATCATAAAAGAAATTAATCTTATTACAATCAATTCATTTTTACGGAAAAATAGAATTAACTTTATGTTATGATTAACAACTATTGATCACTAGGATGCACTGGGTATCTGCTTAATCCTAGTATGAAACTCTCCAGCAGTGTGCATCCATGACTTCATCAGGAATCGAACCCACGACCCTCTAGTTTTACTGCGAACGCTTTATCATTAGACCATCAAAACGGTTGTGAGTCAGTTATCCACTAATGGCGATGATTGAGGTCGCGTAAACATATCACGAACTGACTGAACTAGAAATATCAACCATTGGGAACTAATTCAGTATTCGTATGGTAAGGCGTTCACTGAGAGGCCAGGTTGTCCTGAGTTCGATCCCTAGTGTGGTCGTGGATGCGCGTTGCTGAGTTTCATACTAAAACGGAATAGTTGCCCAGTATATCCTAGTAATCATTGCTTGTTTATCATTTATTTGACAAAAGTTATCAAACATAGTAAAACTGTAAAGAGTATTTATATGAAATTGGATGTAAAAATTATGACGTAACTTTTAATGGTAACGAAGAACGAATTCTATATATCACAACAATCAGATATTCAAAATTACGTCATAAATAATTGTCAATGGAATGAATAAAAAATGGATCCAAACAGTTTTTAGAACTTAATTTCTTCTTCCATGACAGTAAAAGGTTAATCAAACTTTGCTTTCTGTAATCAAAGGACAGGTTGAAAGTAATTGATAGCAGTAGCATTTACATAGTTGATAAAGAAAAATGGTGTCTTTTGAATAATTGATTGATATCTACTACGTATCCACTTCCAATTAAATATTTGGCTATTGAACTCATGAAGACCTTTTTTGCCCATTATACTTATTGCTAACTGTGTTATATATAATTATTCATTCTTCGTTATCATTAAATGTTACGTCATAATCTCTGCATTCAATTTCAGATAAATACACTTCAATATTTTACTATGTTCACCACAATTATTGTCAAATAAATGTTATTTTCTTTTGATCTTTATGTTCTTTTTGTTCTGTTTTATAACATTGTTATCGAGTTGGAATAAATTTGTATCTTCTCGTTGATTTGTCATTGACCGAAACTGGTCAGCCTCTGTTATTACATTTGTATCCTAAGCGGACTGCCTCGATATAGCGATAAATCACAAGTATTGTTTAAGTTGACTAACAATCGGATAACAGGACTCGAGTTTCGTCTTATTTAGGACTAGTCAGTTGGATATACATACATTCCAGTGTTGTTGTTCACACTATCACTATATCTAGACAATCCACTCAAGATGCATACAGCAACGGAGACCGACCAATTTCAGTGCATGAAAAACCCGTCGAAAGACGAAACGCTCGTCCTGGACGCCGCTGGGTAGTCACAATCCAACTTGAACAATAACCATTAATGAATGGTTAAGGTATGTATAATCTTATCTGTAACGATAATAATTGTAAATTTAGGCCGTTAGCAGCTTATGAGTAGCCACGAAACATAATGAATTCATTCTACTCTTCAAACCTTGTTGTTCTTGTATTGTTCTAAGTTATACAAGTATCCGCTTATAGGAAATTAAAATAATGAGTTCCTTATATACATTTTGATAATGTGATGAGATGGTGGAGTTGATCTGAAAACTATAATATATTTGAGTTGTACATTTCGAGTAATCTTGTCGTATACACGCTTGTTTGTTAATATATTTCTGTATACACGTCGATAATGAATAAAGGTCTAGTTAAATTTAAGGTTAAATGACTGCAAAAAGCAGAAATTAAAATCTTCGATCGAAAAGACATTCTACTGTCAAATTAATTATCATTCAGAAGTCAATCATCATGATTTTACATAAACCTAATGAGTGATGCACGATTACATCATACCGCATTGTATTTAATAATTCACATATATCTGTTGACACAAATATATAGAGAGAAGTAACAGAACACTACAACACTACATATGTCTAGTTAGCCTCAAGAACAGTTAACGTCAAGTCATCCGATAGAGGTCTTGATCGTTGATCGTGAAATACTTTATTGATAAAGACCATAAATATGACATTGGAATGGCTTTTCAAGCTTCGTATAGGAGCTACCACAAGCGCCTCCTTAAATGTATGGAAGCCTTAGATATTAATAAATTTTGGCCTCTTCTTATTTACAGAAACAATTGGTTATTATTGATTAGACACGTCACAGGTTGATGTTATCAGGGTACCAGTGAGAACCATGAGCACTAGACTACTGTCTCGTCCTAGTATGGAACTCTTCTGCTGTGCACACCCAAGATTCCACTCCTAGCCTTCAGGTTGACCAGCGTCTAACTCTTTCCACCACCTCTGCATCCATTGACAGAATTCCAACTTTCAACAATTTGTGGTACTTTTAAGTGTTTTGCAACCTGAAGGTCCTAGGGCAAAATCTAGGATGCCGACTGCTGAGGAGTCCTATACTAGGATAAAATAGCAGTCTAGTGCTCCCTGGTTTTTAGTCGTACCATACCAAGATCATTCTGTGATGAGTTCAATCAATTACACATAATACCGATCCTGGCAAATTATCTCAACTTCATTTGTTATAACATTGAATCTGTTCTGTTATTTTTAGTCATTGTTATTATGGAATATCTTTAGATAGTGTTGCAAGAAAGTTGTTTAACCACCTTTCCTTTTATTTCTCCACTTATTTCATTGTAGCCATTCGACCTTTTATTTGAATGGACCTGTACTAGTCTCATAATTGGGCTATTCAAGGAAAGGGACTGTGTCTTAGAAAATGACTTCAATTATTTTGTTTGTGTTTAACGTAAATATTTTATTTCTACTGTTATTATGTCCCTCCGCCCTACCCCCTCGTTTGTCCTATTGACTATTGGTGTGTTGTTCTCCACTTATAATCTACGGTTAATTAGGTGTGCATGTTTACTCCATTCCCTATCATTGTTGTCCTTAAGCAATGTTTGAATTGGATTGTAATTAGCAAGTGGAATTCGGTATGCGTGTTTTGTCCCATTGGGACTCATCGGCCGGGTGTGCCTGCATCCGAATGTCGATATTTACACTGAGATTCGAACTCAGTCCACTTCGTGCCAACGCCACCTCGTTCACCACTAGATTACTGTGTCCAGACAGTTAACTAGCTCAAAATACACATATAGCAACAGCGGCTGAGCAGTTTAGTTCACTACAAATCTACAAAAAGATACAAACTTATTCTAATTGACATCCATAGTTGACTGAGTATATATAGTGAAGAGCTTGAAATATAACTGGATTTGTTTGGTTGGCTAATCAGCCTTGTATTCTTTTTACATAGGTCTGGGACTAAGTAAGCATCGGACAGACAATGAGCATCTACTGTTCTATCGCATTTGTTATTAATCGATGTAATTTGATGCACACAACGTAATATCACGTAAATAGTCATAGCAAACCAATCAATCAATCAATCAATGTCTGTTACTCCAAGTGGAGCATAGACCGCCCACCAGCATTCTCCAGCCAACTCTGTCCTGGGCTTTCCGTTCTAGCTCTTCCCAAGTGCTGTTCATTCTCTTCATGTCTGTTTCCAATTCCCGACGCAGTGTGTTCTTGGGTCTTCCTCTGTTTCTGTGGCCTTTAGGATTCCAAGTCAATGCTTGTCTTGTGACACAGTTTGATGGTTTCCTCAGTGTGTGTCCAATCCATCTCAGGCGTCTTTTCCTATGAACACGTCACAGGTTGATGTTATCAGGGTACCAGTGAGAACCATGAGCACTAGACTACTGTCTCGTCCTAGTATGGAACTCTTCTGCTGTGCACACCCAAGATTCCACTCCTAGCCTTCAGGTTGACCAGCGTCTAACTCTTTCCACCACCTCTGCATCCATTGACAGAATTCCAACTTTCAACAATTTGTGGTACTTTTAAGTGTTTTGCAACCTGAAGGTCCTAGGGCAAAATCTAGGATGCCGACTGCTGAGGAGTCCTATACTAGGATAAAATAGCAGTCTAGTGCTCCCTGGTTTTTAGTCGTACCATACCAAGATCATTCTGTGATGAGTTCAATCAATTACACATAATACCGATCCTGGCAAATTATCTCAACTTCATTTGTTATAACATTGAATCTGTTCTGTTATTTTTAGTCATTGTTATTATGGAATATCTTTAGATAGTGTTGCAAGAAAGTTGTTTAACCACCTTTCCTTTTATTTCTCCACTTATTTCATTGTAGCCATTCGACCTTTTATTTGAATGGACCTGTACTAGTCTCATAATTGGGCTATTCAAGGAGAACTACTAGCATTTGGGACTGTGTCTTAGAAAATGACTTCAATTATTTTGTTTGTGTTTAACGTAAATATTTTATTTCTACTGTTATTATGTCCCTCCCGCCCTACCCCCTCGTTTGTCCTATTGACTATTGGTGTGTTGTTCTCCACTTATAATCTACGGTTAATTAGGTGTGCATGTTTACTCCATTTCCCTATCATTGTTGTCCTTAAGCAATGTTTGAATTGGATTGTAATTAGCAAGTGGAATTCGGTATGCGTGTTTTGTCCCATTTGGGACTCATCGGCCGGGTGTGCCTGCATCCGAATGTCGATATTTACACTGAGATTCGAACTCAGTCCACTTCGTGCCAAACGCCACCTCGTTCACCACTAGATTACTGTGTCCAGACAGTTAACTAGCTCAAAATACACATATAGCAACAGCGGCTGAGCAGTTTTAGTTCACTACAAATCTACAAAAAGATACAAACTTATTCTAATTGACATCCATAGTTGACTGAGTATATATAGTGAAGAGCTTGAAATATAACTGGATTTGTTTGGTTGGCTAATCAGCCTTGTATTCTTTTTACATAGGTCTGGGACTAAGTAAGCATCGGACAGACAATGAGCATCTACTGTTCTATCGCATTTGTTATTAATCGATGTAATTTGATGCACACAACGTAATATCACGTAAATAGTCATAGCAAACCAATCAATCAATCAATCAATGTCTGTTACTCCAAGTGGAGCATAGACCGCCCACCAGCATTCTCCAGCCAACTCTGTCCTGGGCTTTCCGTTCTAGCTCTTCCCAAGTGCTGTTCATTCTCTTCATGTCTGTTTCCAATTCCCGACGCAGTGTGTTCTTGGGTCTTCCTCTGTTTCTGTGGCCTTTAGGATTCCAAGTCAATGCTTGTCTTGTGACACAGTTTGATGGTTTCCTCAGTGTGTGTCCAATCCATCTCCAGCGTCTTTTCCTAATTTCTTCCTCAACTGGAAGTTGATTAGTTCTCTGCCACAACAGGTTGTTGTTGATGGTATCTGGCCAACAGATCCGAAGAATCCTACGCAGACAGTTGTTTATAAATACTTGTAACTTCTGTAGGATACTTTTTGTAGTTCTCCAAGTTTCAGCTCCATACAACAGGACTGTCTTCACATTTGTGTTGAAAATTTTGACTTTAATGTTGACTGACAGTTGGTTTGAGTTCCAGATGTTTTTGAGTTGTAGAAATGCTGCCCTTGCCTTACCGATCCGCGCCTTCACATCCGAATCAGACCCTCCTTGTTTGTCGATTAGGCTGCCCAAATATGTAAAGGTTTCAACGTCTTCCAGAATTTCTCCGTTAAGTGTAATTGGGTTAGTGTTTGTTGTTTTGTATCGGAGGATCTTGCTTTTCCCTTTGTGTATGTTGAGGCCTTCTGCTGCTGAGACTGCTGCTATATTGTTGGTCTGCTTCTGCATTTGATGATGTGTGTGAGAAAGAAGAGCTAGGTCATCTGCGAAGTCCAAGTCATCTAGTTGTGTCGATGTTGTCCATTGTATTCCGAGAATGCCTTCAGATGTTGCAGTCTTCATGATCCAGCCGATAACCAGTAGGAAGAGGGAGGGCAAGAGTAAGCAGCCTTGTCTGACACCGGTCTTCACTTCGAATGAATTTGTGAGCTGACCTCCATGCACGATTTTACAATGCAGTCCATCGTAAGAATTCCGTATGATGTTGACTATATTCTCGGGTACGCCGTAACGTCGTAGAAGGCTCCATAATATTCTCCTATCCACGCTGTCGAATGCTTTTTCATAGTCGATGAAGTTGATGTAAAGTGGTGAATTCCATTCAATTGATTGTTCAACAATGAACCGTAGAGTAGCGATTTGATCGGTACATGATCGATCTTTACGGAATCCGGCCTGTTGATCTCGGAGTTGGCCGTCGACTGGGTCCTTTATTCTGTTCAATAACACTCTGTTGAAGACCTTTGCTGGTTCTGAAAATAGAGTAATGCCTCTGTAGTTCTCACAATTGCTGAGATCGCCTTTCTTTGGTATCTTGATGAGGTACCCTTCTTTCCAGTCTGTTGGAACTTGTTCTTCCTCCCAAATCTTCCTGAAGAGAATGTGGAGTATCTTTGAAGTTGCTTCTATATCTGTCTTCAGTGCCTCCGCCGGTATGTTGTCTGGTCCTGCTGACTTGCCACTCTTGATCTGTCTGATGGCCATTTTGATTTCTTCGACTGTTGGTGTGTCTGTGCTTATAGGGAGATCCGTGTATGCTGCTTCGATTACTGGTGGGTTCAGTGGGGTTGGTCAATTCAAGAGTTCTTGGAAGTGCTCTACCCACCTGTTCCGTTGTTCATGCACTTCAGTGATTGGTTTGTCAGCATTGTTCTTGATTGGCCGTTCTGGCTTATTGAATTTCCTAGCTAACCTCTTCGTTGTATCGTATAGGAGCCTCATATTTCCTTCTCTTGCAGCTTTTTCCGCTGTCATTGCTAGGTCCTCAACAAATTTTTGTTTATCCAACCTGATGCTCCTCTTCACTTGCTTGTTGACTTCGGTGTATTCGGCCTGTGCCTTGGCTTTCTCTGCTCTTGTCCGACTGTTATTGATCGCTGTCTTTCTGTTCCTTCTTTCTTGGATCTTGTCCAGAGTATTAACGGAAATCCACTCTTTTTGGTGATGTTTCTTGAGACCCAAAACCTCCTGACATGTTGAAGTTATTGTTCCCTTAATCTCTTTCCAGTTGTCTTCCATATTAGTTCCACCTTTTTCTAGTAGATCATGAAATGCCTGGAACTTGTTGCTGAGAATTAATTTGAATTCGTTGCGTTTGTTAGTATCACGGAGAAGGACTGTATTAAACTTGTGTAATACTGCTGCTCCAGTTGTCCAATGCTTCCTCAGCTTCAGTTTCATTTTAGTTACCACTAAATGGTGATCTGAAGCTATATCGGCTCCTCTCCTTGCTCTTACGTCTTCCATGGTCCTTCTAAACTTCTTATTGATGCAGATGTGGTCGATTTGGTTCTCTGTAATGTGGTCCGGTGAAACCCATGTAGTTTTGTGTATACGTTTGTGGGGGAAAATGGTGCCACCTATAATCATTTTGTTGAAGGCACATAAGTTCACAAACCTCTCACCGTTATCATTCCTTTCTCCCAGTCCATGTTGTCCCATGATGTCTTCATACCCGGTGTTATCCACTCCGACCTTGGCGTTGAAGTAGCCTATTAGAATGGTCAGGTCGTTGGCTGAACATTTCTCGATGATTGATTGCAGCCTCGCATAGAACTGGTCTTTGTCGTCTTTGTGGCTGTCATTGGTGGGTGCGTAGCACTGGATGACATTCATTGCAATCCCTTCCTTCTTCGTCTTGAAGGATGCTGTGATGATCCTAGGTCCATGAGGTTCCCATCTTATAAGAGACTTCCATGCATCTTGGGATAACACCAATGCTACTCCTTGTGTGTGTGGGGGGCGTTTTCTTCTTCGTGGCCGGAGTATAAAAGCATATTTCCCGAGGATAACCTTTGCTGTCCAGCTTGCACCCAATGCGTTTCGCTTATTCCAAGTATCTTCAGGTTGTATCTTTTCATTTCTTCGGCTATTTGCATGGTCCTCCCTGTTTCCCACAGCGTGCGGACATTCCACGTACCTATATTAATTGTTGCTCTGGTTGTCAGAAGAGACATCGGCCTAGTGGCTTCCGAAGAAACTCGGCTTTCACCATGAGGCGTCATAACACACCTTCTAACTCCCAGGGCAGAGTAAAAATGGTTATGAAGGTTTTTACTGGTTAGCTTTTTTTAGCACGTTTGTTGTTTTACGGGATGGGGTTGCTAGCCCCATGCCCAACCCTCCTCCTTTATCCGGGCTTGGGACCGGCAGCAACCCTAGGGGCTACAGGCGGAGTTCATAGCAACCCATCATACCAATTATTTGTCTGTGTTAATAAATAAATTTCATGACAATTTTACGTGTGACCAGATATTTCAAAATGTAGAATGAAAATACATTACATTTTTACAGATCATCTCTGTCTTCTCATTAGATTATCAATAAATAAACTTTCAAGAAAGTTCTACTTTTAAATATTCAAGTTCGACAATACATTAACAACTTTATCATGAAATAAAACAGTTCGTTATCAATCCCAATAGACAATAATCACTCACTATGCCAATATTATCGGAAGTTGAAAACAAAATTTATTGGATCCCAACTTAGTGGTATAATTAAGGTTAACTCAATGTGAAACTTTTAGATTTGATAAAAGCGATACAATAAAATTGTTCATATAATTTGTCTACATGATGCTGTACTAATGATTCTTAGAATGATTCACCTCTGTTGAAGTTTATTGGGCACTCGTATATAATTTAGGTTAGTCATAGAATTCGTAACAAGGGGTGGATAATTCGACTAAAGACAACGTGATTAAGACAAAGGATCCAAGTCAAAATATTTGTGATGAATAAAAAAGTTGAACGAATGAATTCATAAAGTGAAGATTATTAACTAGCAAAGTAATCTAAAGTATTCAAACTTACAAATAAGTTGAATATAAAAACTTTATGTTAGGGTATACCTCGAAAATACTTCATGAGGACCTTGTTACAACTTACATGGTAAAGAAAGGTAAACAATTGACTGTCGATCCTGAAAAACAGATTCTAATAGAACCTTCATAGTAGACTTTTCAGTAACAATAAACCCACCATTAATTTTTATTTGAAAGCAACTTCCTTTTACAGAAATCATTATAAAAGTATACAATTAACTAGAAGATAGCTGAATGTTAACAATAACTGAATAGTCGTTTCGCTATCATTTGAAATATGTCAGTAATGAGCAGTTGATAGAGTTTTGCATACTTAGTTCCGAGAAAACAGACAACCTGAATAACATAATATAATACATATTACTTAGATTATAGGATTGGAATCCAGTATACATATACTCTTATGTTGTGATTAGTTGTCCATATTACAAACAGGTATCACATAATCTAGCTGTAAAATCTGCTGACTATATTCGAAAACTACTTAGCATCAGAAAAAGTACACTTGTCTACTTTCACTTTATTGGTACAGTTTATTCATAATAAGGAAGTAATTGATGCAATGATATTACCCAATATATAGTGACAACACTTTTATCGTCTGTGACAATCAACAACATACAATTGAAATTATGAAGCTCTGCACCTTGATAGAAACCAGCATTCTACTTTCTATGATTATTCATTTTCAATACTGAATCACATCTAAGTGAGGATGAAATGATTCAACATTGAGTTTATCGAAAAGATACATGAAACAGAGGATTTCTCATCTTAAGTAACCTTTGTCCAGTCGTTAACAAGAAAACCTTGAACAAAACAATAATTCATAAGACTGTAAATATATATATGGCTGGTAAACTAGAAGCGAAGCTATTGGAAGTCAAAAGTGTTAAACAATAATAGGCATCAACAGAAGTTTGTCGCAATATATTGCAAAACTGAAGAAGAAATAAACTAAAAGAACCTACATGTAATAAGGAACTTATAAAATGTACTCGACTAAATCACTGAATAACTTATTGATTGTCAAAGTTGAAGTTATGTGATTTATGGAGACTGATAGTGAGTTTTGTCGATTGGATTAATTACAGATTTGTGTTGGTAGAACACCACTGAAAACCAGGCGGTACTAGATATTGTTTCATTTTAGTAGCAGCAGTGCGATTCCTAGATTCCATTTCAAAGACTTTAGGCTAACAGATGCCTAACACTGTACCACTGGGCCGGCATTCACTGATAAAATTCACACTTCCATTAATTTAGAATATAGTGCGATGACTATCCAAAATATTAGGAATATTGAAGATAACAAAGTTTACTCAATTCTATTCATATTTTCGTAACTTAACTTCTGTCGACAATATGTACATATCCAGTAGTAAGGTAAAAATTATTCTCATTCAATGACTAAGTGATAATTAACAGTGGATATTGTTGCTGAAAGTTTGATTGACGAACAGTATCGCATCAAATATTATCTTGAAAGTTACCTCTAATTGGTGCAATGTAAACAGGAATTTGTTGAAACGCGGTCATATTATGTTTGATTCTGAAAAAAAATAGAAAAAGAAAAAACCTTGATCTTTAGCAATCAGGCGAAATCACGGATGCTTGATACTACCAGGGTCATTTGCAACTTAGTCAACAAAAATTGATCAGAATCACTGGAAATCAAGCAAATGTAATCTTTAACTGAGGTAACATTGTGAAGATTAGTATTGAGTTTAGTTACTTGCACTTGTCGCAGATTGATGTCACTTGGGTATCACTGAAGAGCAAGGAGAACTGAGCAGCTGTTTTTTCCTAGTATGGTATATGTAATTGATGTCCATCCCCACCCCCCCCCCATTTTACCTAGAAAGCGAAATCAGAGCGATTAGGTCACACAACGAACGCTTGGCTATCTTTACCACTGAACTGGCATCCATTCATAGAATTCCTACTTTGATCGAATTGTGATATAACGCTATTAGTGATGACTATCTCACTTACAAAATGCCTGAACTCACTAGTAGAATCTAGATTAAACATTGGTGAGGAATCACATACTAAAATGAAATAGTTATCTAATGCTTTCTAGTTTTCACTGATACCTAACCGGCATTAATCTGTAACGAATACGAATAACTAAACCCTACCAACCTCCTAAACACCATTTTAACTCAATTAAGGTAAATTTGTTAAAATATAATCAAGTTAATTCATTGAATTTGGTTTCTTTGTACTTCATGTTTTATTATGAATCTAACATTTTGATTAGAATATCTTCAGTAGGAATAAGAATAAACTCTAAACCGTGTCAATTAAGTTATTTAATTAGTTTATTTATTTACTAATTAAAATTTATATCTCCTTTTAAAGCTCTTTATTCCTATTTAATATACCTATTTGATATCATAAATTGGTCTGAGTTAGGCAATAGTTGACCACCAGGAAGCAATGAATAACTGTTTTGTGTTGGTATGAGACTCTTCAGAAATGTACATCCGCAACTCCATCAAGGATTAAATCCAGGAACTTCTATCTCGGTAGCAAACACTTTATTATTAGATCGCTGAATTAGTTCACAACAGTTGATATTTCTAATTTAGACCAATTCATAATGTCAAATTAAAAAGGCAACAATCTCCACAACACCTAGTTGCAATCACTACTTTTTGTTTGCTTATTTATTTACAAATATAAAACTGTTCATTTTTCAATCAATGAATTATTAGTTCGATTGGGATGGTTATTTATGTGGAGATTGGTTATTTTTTATTTGATTGAATATATCACAGATTGATGTTGGCAGGGTACCATTGACAACAATGGAGCAGTGGACAGCTGTTTCGTTCTAGTGTGAAACTCCCCAGTAGTTCGCACCCCAGATTCCGCACCAGGGTCTTCAGGTTGACGCAAATCCCTAACCGTCTGCACTACTGGGTCGGCATCCAGTGGTAGAATTCTCACTTCCATCAAACGAAACAGCTGTCCAGTGCTCCCTGGTTTTCGATGGTACCCTGCCAACATCAATCTATCATATATTCAATCAAATAAATTATTAATTGAATAAATATCAATGAATTAGGTTGTTGTGACTATTGAACATTATTAAAACAAGGAGAATGAATAGTTGAAACAATTCAGTTGACAATTCATCTTATTTCATTTGATTGTATTCACCTGTTACCTACAACTTTTGCAGTACTTCTATGCTAAAATTATAAAGTGATTTGAACATACTAACAGAATGGAGTTTGATTGATAATAGCATGGTGTGATAGAAAAGTAAATGAAGTGATGTAACAGAAAAATATCATTGTAATTATAGATATTATATGTTGATGAACGTCCTGGAAAATTCTGCCAGTATGAGGAAGACTAAATGATTAGAAGTAGGTGATTTTGTAATAAGCAAACGTTGATGATCAAAAAGAATAAAACTAAGTATATACAGCTCAATTAGTTAATAATGAAAATTGTTGAAGTTAAGCAATAAGCGACATAATAGTGTAATGGCACAAAAACAGATGTTTTAAAATATAAAAAATGAAGTTACCAAGGTAAAGAAAGGCTTCTACATTACTTCCACTCAACGTACAATACAGGCTTTTGATGCTTGATAATAATAGCTTCAGCGAACTCTAGGAAACTAGAATTTGGCTGTTCATTGATCACCTTGAATGATTTCAAAGTGCCAACATGGTGTTCTAAGTTTATAAAATGTTTTGATATCGAGCTGTTCAAGATTATCTGTTTACCTAAACGAAGGAATTTCGGAGTGTGTCCAAAGAATTTGAGGTACGTTCTTTCTATTTGGCTAATTTTGCCGCTTTGTACATTTGAAGACCTAGTCAACGTTAATAATAAAATAAAAGTATGTCTAATTTACATTAAGTCAATGAACACGTAGCTATGTATAGAATTATTAAATTAGCTACGTAGCACGTTCGGTTAAGTTGAGTATTGAGTCTTCGACTGATTGTCGCCTCAACAGAGTCACCTTTTAAATCTTAGCTGATCAAAAAGCTGATGTAAATCAAGCGAAGTAAAATGAATTGATCGTCTTTTGCTGAAATGTTTGTTTTTACAGATCTTTAGATTAATAAAGGGAACCCTGTGCATGAAATTGTTAAAACAAATAGTTAAGTTTATATATTGACATATAGAAGCTGTTTCGACTGAAAATGTTAATATCTACTCAATAAAAATCAAGTCATTTTGATTATAACCCACTGCTTCACTGGGTCTACATCCAATGCTATCATTTCATCTTTCATTAATTTATGATATAGCTGTACATTGTCATCGGTGAACACTGTCTCATATCCCACAAGTCTGAATTCTATAAATTTGCAAAAATGATTAGTTTTATCACTAGTTTCCGGTCAAGTGGTGCAGAGAAGTGTTCGCCAACCTGAAGCCTTTGGGGCAAAATCTAACGTGCATACTGTTGATAAGTCCCATACTAAAACAGGACACCTGCTTTCTCGTCTCTTGTGAGGCTTTACCAAAACCGATCTGTGACGAATCCAATAAACTAAAACTTAATATCAACTTTCACAGGCTGCTTCAATTCGATCATCATCTTAAAGTGGTATCACTAAGTGGTTGCAATTAGACAACCAATGAAAACCTGTTATCAATGATCAAATGTTACTTTTCTTAGTCAAGGGACTTTAATGCAATTTATTTAATTATGATTTCAAACTTTACATTAACTTCAAAAGCGTTATAAATCGTTGCACCTCGGCTTATGTATTATTAGGTTGAACAAAATTCATAGTTTCCAGCTTTGTAATTCCTCTACAAACTACTAACAAAAAGGTCATTATTCAGTAGGATATAGTTTTAAAACAAATCATAATCATGATGATAAAGTTACTACTATTCTCGCTAAACAAGTGATACTTTTCCTTATAAGAAAACCATGAATATAATTTTAAACTAAATATGAATAAGAAATCCATATAACTGTTAGCGAGTTATCTTTACTTATATTTGTTAAAATATTTTTGAAGTGGTTCAAATTCTTGATCTGTATGTTGTATTCGTCAAAGATTCATTTTAGTTTGGGTATCAATAACAACACTGGTCTATTATGCATCTATTTCATGCTATTACGTAATTGGACTCCTCGCTAGTGCTTGCTGATAGTTTTGTCATGCTTTCAGGTCAATTCATAAACACGTAATCATTAAAACCACTGAGTTGGTGTTCTATGGCATGATTAAAACTTCAGACAATTTAACACACGGGACAAATATTATCTAGTGACCCAAGTAAAAACCGTTATATCAACAATATTTTGTACATAAGAAATATCAGAAACATTATGAAATAAGTCAATAGTGAGTTGAAAAGTGATCTAATTTACAAATTTATTCTTCAGGAATTTACCGTAGTCAATACATAATTGGTTGTATACCACTGAAAATCTGGGACAACTGAACAGCTGCTATTTTCAAGTACCCATGACACCCACTTATTTCAACCCAACGTCTCTAAGTTTTAATCATTGTGATCACAGATGGTTCATTCGAGTTTATATGACCCAAACCAGTAATTAATGATCTCGCTGACTAACACTACTCCTGATGTCATCTACATTTGTTGACATCCCTTTTACATTTTGACTAGAGATTATCATAAGGAAACAAAGTATAGTTAGTATTATCTTATTCTATTATTGATGTTCAGATTAGTATATTCTTCTAGATTCTTCCGACTTTTATAATCACTAACTATTTTTGTAGTTCACGGCACTCTGATTTGTTGAGTAGTATGACTAATTTCTGGGGATATGAATCAACCATGCTTCTCAGAATAATTAAACTGTCAATTATACTATGAAAATGCAAATATTCACATAGAAAGCAAATATTCAAGTATTCTTATTAGACCGATCTCGGTTGGGTACCATTAAAAACTGAGAAGTATTAAACAGCTGCTTTGTTCCAGCAAAGTATTCCTCAGTGGTAGTGCACACTCTCGGCGTAACTATGGAATTAAATTTAGGATAAATAGTGACGATCAATCAATTTCACAAATTTATCAAAGTTGAGATTCTACATTTAAATCCTATTCTATTTATTGATGCTGATGGATTAACTTTCATAAGTTCTGAGGGCACTAAATTCAATTTCATGCCAAAGTCGAGGATGCATAATAGTGTACACACTCACACTATAACTAACCAAACTCTTCTAGTTTTCAACTTATTAAACTGATATTAATTTGTGATGAATAGAACCTTTATAACCACTTTCCTGTAACATGAATTTTATCATATAAATGAAAGATTTTCTCAGTTTATTGAAACTTCTGTTTTATACTTAAGTTGGATTGTGACTGGCAAGCGGAATCCAAGATGTACGTTTCGTCCTATTTGGGACTCATCTGCTGGATGTACCTGCATCCCAATGTTGATGTCCACACTGAAATAGCAACAGAAACTGACCAGTTTTAGTCCATTACAAATCAACGGGAAAATACAAGCTTATCCTAAAAACTTCTGTTTGTTTTCAGTTTTATTTACTAAATAAGTTAGATCATATTTCCTGGAGTGCTTTTCCCTAAGTAAACAGTTAATAATCATTTTTTTATATTTAAACCGGATCTTTCACTTATATGTGTACTTTCATTGTGAAAATTACTATTAACTAACCCTGTCAACGTTAATTCATGATAAATTCAATCAACTAAACTTAATATGTATCACCACGAAATGTTACACAATTTCAATTATACTAATCAGTTCAGTGGTGACTAACTTTAGAATGTTCCTGAAGCCCTAATGTGAAGTCTTGACTGGTAAAGTTCAGATCTGTCGGGAACGAGGCAGTGATTACCAATGACAATCGATGATCATTTCACTATATTATAAATTAGTGAAGCGGGAATCCTACCGCTGGATGGAGGCCCAGTGGTGCATTTGTTTAGGCGTTTGCCAAACTGTGGGTCTCGAGTTCAATTCAATCTGAGACGAATCCAATTAACTAAACTGAAACTCATCCTATTCTTTTTTAATAAAATGATCATGAATTGATTTAACTCTATTTTCTTTAAACCATCTTCATTCTTCAAACGGAACAAAACTAACACACGAATAGTCTTCATTATAGATTAGATACAAGTAGTTTTGACCAAGTTGAAGACTTTATCAGTACTTACTGATGACATGGAAGCGAAGCTAACAATAAACCCTATACTATAGTTTCATGCATATTAATTAATCTAAACTGTTGGATACAATGGAAATCGACTGATTGAATTCGATTAGAATCAATGATTCATTAAACACGGTATTAGTATGATTTAACATTCATCTGTTTCCCTTCATCTGTGAAACAATTCAATCATCAGTCGTATCAGTGTCTGTTACCCATGGTGGAGCATAGGCAACCGACTAGCATTTTTCAATCAACTCCGTCTTATGCACTCTTTCCTAATTCTGCCTAAGTGACATTCATTGTTTACATGTCTGCCTCCAATTCACGGCGTAATGTGTTCATTGGTCTTCCTCTTTTCCTTTGATCTTGCTAATAAAATGTTAGTCAGAGACAACCATTAAAATTCTGTTTTGTTAGATAATTACCAGATATAAATGTAGTTTATGTTCTGTTTTCTCATTTTACATTATCCAATGATAACAATAATTTGGATTATGATATTTCAACTCAATTGGATTATTCATTAATCTTTAAACAAAACATTTTGCTGAATTCGTTTATACTTTGACATTTCCATTAAAGAATAGAATATCTGAATTATAGTTACTAAATAAACAATAAAAACCATTCCATAGGAATTATTGTCTAGAAAATAAACGAAAAGAATGAACAAAAACTTATGACGTTGAATGTATACAAGACATTTGTAAACATATTGAACGAATAAAATTAATAAAATGTGTTGCTAAGTTATAATGTTTGCTCTGTATTCACTAATTTTCTCATTAGAATTTCATTTGGATATTGTGTCTAAGTATTTGTTGCGACGCGTAGTTTAAATCATTTTATCAACCACGAGATCTCTGTCGTCAATTGTTATTTTGTCTAGGTTGACTGCACGATTAGATTCCTAAGCTATGATTCGACCCCTAGGTTGAAACTACTCGTCAACGGGAACATGAGAGAGAAGACAGGAAACACTGCAAAAAACACTTTACTGCAAGAGTTCAATTATGTACAGAAAATTAGGGTATATATATTATCATAAATGTCCTTCAGGCTTCTAGAGAATTCTGCAACCTACTAAACACAGTAGTGCTAAGATAATTGTCAAATCACAGACATAGCATGAGACTTATCATCATCTAGAAGTTTCTGATAAAAAAATATCTGCGTGCTGATTGGACACAATATTTCCTATTGATTTCTCTACCATCTTGAGCTAGTTTCAAGGGATTTTCTGAGCCTACCCAACAGTATTTACATTTAAAAAGTGACTTAAAGCTATGTTCCCTTGTAAATTTATTAGTAGTTGTCAAATATTTGAACTAATGCTGTTATGTTGCTAAACGTACGACCAATCAATTAATATGACCCTGCATGAATGAAGTTACAATGACAAATGCCAATCAAAGTGCCCGATCGGTCCCAGCACGTCTGTTCGGTTACTACTCAATCCCAGGCTACATTAAGTGGAACAACAACCGATAAAATCAACTAGACAAATCAATTTGTATTTCAAGCATTCCTTTATATGTTCATAAAACCTGACCACACAATTAACCAATTACGAAATTAATATCTATTCATGATAAGCAATACAGTTATAGAGAACTAGAATGAAAAATGATACACTAACAGTCAATCAAGTTTTATTTCACTAACTGACCTTGGTTTGTCAAGCACTAAAATCCAGAAAGCATTGGTCAACTTTTCTATTGTGATACAAGACTGGTTGATGTTTTCACTACCTTGTCGGGAACGAATTTGCATTTTTTTTACTCGACCATCATCTATAAACCACATGCCATTGTTATTTTTTGTCACTGCTTAGCATTTTATGTCATATTTGGCGTCAACAGTATAATAAAGTGGCATTTATCGAATAATTCAATAACTAATGAACCATTCACTCTATATTTACCTACTTACTACTGTCAAAAGTGTAGTCGCTTTTTTTAATCCATGCAGTACTAGGTAATTTGTTTAAGATGCCTATATTATAGAGAAACTGCTAAAATTCAACCCATTCAGAGAAAGAGCAAAGAAATATAAATCCATTACAAATCAATTATTGTAGAAATTCGATGAGTTTTTTTAGATGACATTCAACTTAGGAACCGACAGTTCAAGATGTTTGCTATATAACCCTGGCGATCCAAAGCAAACGGTCGAAGAAAGCTGCATATGTCCGAAATGAAAATTCCTATTCAAGTCACAGCAAAACTAATCAACTAAATTAACTGAAAAATGATTAACAGTAATAAGTAAAATATATTGGATGAACACTGAGGACGCTTCAGATAACAATCGTCGGATAATGCCAAACATTAAATATTAGTTGTTGTTTCCATGGAACTATCGGTAAACGTCTACTTTAATTGAAGGATATAGATGAGACTACTATCCGAATCAACCTGTATACAAACAAAAATAGGATTCGTAACAGTACATTTATACCATATATAAGTCACTGGTATTAGTTAACCAGCTACAGGTTGTGTTATGTGATTACGATGATTTGTATCTAAAGTGATGCTCACTTCTTTGAGTTTGGTGGTTTAATATTGAAGAATTTATTGTCATTCTGGACAACATTATCAACACTAACTTCTAGTAAAAAAGAACACCCCCCCCCATGGTTCTCTAGACTTGTTTACACATATTTAATTATCTTATGTTTTATCACTAATGGTAGTTTACTTGTGTGCAAAGTTACGGCTTCCATTTCAATCAGTATGTGATATGAACCATTAGTCATCTAATTCTGTTGATGAAAAGTGTCTCACACTTCGTCTGGCTGAAATTCACCAGTTCTAACTTCTTATTTGAACTTCAGTAGTCGAGTAAGCTGATACTGATTGTAATTGTATGTTACCTTATTCAGACTAATTTGTGATATCAAACTGACATTCGATTTAATTTATCAGTGATCCGATATCCACCTTTTTTAACAAACAACAAAACTGAGCCTAGTTCTCATTAATTTTTGTATGGAACACAGAACGAGATCATGAAATAATAAATCGAGTAAACGAAATCCATTCAAATGAATCCTTTTTTTGACAACATTGATATCAGCATACGAGAAGCTTATATGTGTGATAATAATGTTAATATCTAAAAAATTGATTACATTACTTATCTCCGTTGGATAGAGTAATCCCGTAGCAGCAAAATATGACATCCAACATCCTAATTCTAAGCATATAAATTAATTCTAAATATCAGAATGTTTTACCTAATATATGTTGTTCAATAAGGATAGATACATGTTTGGAATAATAAGGGTTATTAATTTCTGGTCAACCCACAGTCACTGTTGCCAGCTTTTTCATCACATTGTTTTATAGCATTAAGATTTTGGCTAGTAACGAAATCTAGAACGCCCGTTGAATGTAACTGTATCCTGGTGTATTTGTCAATAATTAGATTTAAGCCCAACCTGATTAAGAAACTGTTTAAATAGCCACTAAAATCTAAGGTGGTGAATAAGATATCGGCAACTTGTTTAAAATGACAGACACTTGACTTCGGTGCTTCTGTGAACACTGATAATTGGTAACTGATACACCTATGATGGCGAATCTCTAATAGAACAAAGTGTGAGACCTAAATTCCACTACTAGTAATATAGCATATATATTAAGCATGATTGCAACAAATCTATAATATGTTGCACGACGAGAATAGCCTACATTATAATTTGCTAAACTATACTGTAAAATGTAACAAAAGATATTCTTCAATAAAAACTCCACGTACATAACTTCTCAAAATGTATCCGACTGATATATGGATGTGGCATTTATCGAATGAAATGACCTTTTTCATTTGCTCGAAGGAATATGAGTATGCAATTTTGATTATAAATAACAACAGTAGATTACGAAAGTATACAAATTAAATTTAAATGTCAGATTAAAAAACCATCAGATGCAATAATAAAGGACGTCCTACCAACTGCATGATTTGTGTTACAGCAGTTGATTTAGTCCCTTTAACTGAAATGGAAAAGTGTTACAGATGGTTAATTGAAATCTAGTTGCTATGAATTTCTATGATAAACATTTCATAAATGACATTCATTCATTACATTAATTCATGTAATGTCGTCTATTCACAAGAATAAACAATTTAAATTACTACCTTTATTTTCGTCTGAATCAAGCTTGTGACTAGTGCTGCAAAACTGTTATTGTGAATCAATCATGCAATCCAACTATTAGACGTAAATTCCACAGAGTATCAAAAGAATATTCGAACCAAACTCACAGTATGAATTAATTTAATTCGATTTGCATATTAAAACTGTTACATGTATCAGTACGTTTAACCGGTGAATCATACCTCATCATTTACCTACTTATTGAGTACCAAGTATTGTATAATCAGTGTTTTGGAAGTGTATCTTCACTTGTTTTATAAAAGCGCTTTGAGTGACAAACATACTTCACTGAGTACTGATTTCATTAAAAAGCTACCATTGCTACTCTGAGCAAAATCAGCTAAAAAAAAAGCGTATTCCAGTTACTTAAATCAGCTTGTTTTAATGACTAAACTTCTGTCATCCTCATATACCTTTGTATCCCTGTTGAATGTTTGCATCACTAACCTCTGAACATGCAATTGTTTGACCTTCCTCGTATACATCGGTAATTTGGGTCTATATTAGTATGAATATTGACTGTAGACAGATATGAATGTGACATTTCTTTGTTATTTTTTGGAATTTCATTGATGAAACGTTTTGATTATGCTTACTGGCATCGACATAAGTAATAACTTCTCGTAGTTTATATAAATGTTTCTCAGTAGATACAGAGCAGCATTCACTTTGTCACAGTACGTACAATCCATTCTGTAGATGATATTATACTTTTATTCTTTCTAATTTATACATTTTAGTCTGTTTAGAATGAAAGAGTGGTCCGGTTTGTTTGGAAGTGACTATGAACCTGATGATTTATGTAATGAATCGTCTTTTTACTACTAGAAATAATTTGAGACTGTTGAATGGACCCATCAGACACAAATAGCTAACTTGTACAAAAAAAATGTCATCCTAAGTAAATCTATGAAAAGAATCAAACACAAACGAGACAACAAGTACTGGCTAATTGTTGGTGATCTGGAACAGTTTATCATAATCCATAAATGAAAGAGATTCGTCCTCATTATTTGTTCATGGCATTGGTAATATTATGGCTAACCACGCCAATTCACGTCAACAAAATACCGATCATAATGTCGCTTCACTTAAAAATTGCCACATATATCTCACCTTGATCAACAGATTATCTTAGTGTTAATGATTACCAACTTATAAACTGGATAACATGTATTTATTTCTCAAAATGGAGTATCAACTTCCTCAAAATTGCCGACATACCTTAACGACAAATACAGACTAAAGATTAATTAACATAAAGTACGGTTTATCACCAAATACCTCTGACTACTTAATGCATAAGTTTATATTGCATGCTATTTTGCACCTACTTTAAAAGTTGTACTGGTACAAAAAATGCAAAATGTGTAATAAAAGTGTTATCCGTCATTTTAAAAATAATGTTTTTCTTAGGTCATAATTTATGCATTAAAATAGTAGTAACTTACTCTGTAAGTTTATTAAGAATTACTTCCTACATATTATCCTATAGGTTATCAATGTGTTGAAATGCATCTGAAATACTGTGGTATGTTAATGATAATACTATGGTAACCTATTATATTTATTAATAATCCATAAAATTAGGTACATCGTTTTTATTACCCCACCCATTGAGTTCATATTATCACCACCACCACCCCTCCACTTCCAATAACATCCTTTTCTATATCTTTTCTACATCATTAGAAATGGGGAGAAGGGTATTAAAACACAGAAAAGTTATTTTCTTTGATTTGTCAGTGTTTTTATCATATCATCAATATTGTTTGGGTAAGAATTTGATCACTCTCTGTTGTCATGCATACATCTTGCGTAGATAACCTTCAGTACAGTGTTGATTCACAAGTATAATCAAAATTAGATTGTTACTGATAAGCAGAAACTACGATATTCGTTTTGACTTATTTGGAACTCTAATTGGATGTACTTGTTAAATCCTTATATCGATGTTTGAAAAAAAATAGGTCATTATTATCAAGCACAAAAGAGTTGTCTCCTAACCTAGAGCCATACTTTTTCGACCGAAATGATGTACATGTAATCTCAATATGTTTACATTATCACATTACTGCTGTCAGTTTAAATTTAATTAGTCACTGTTGCTATGTGTATACCCTGGGTAGATCACCTAGACACATTGGCAACAGATTAGTATGCAACGGACTTTAAGCGATCCATAAACTGTCTATAGCCATTCAGTGAAATCACTCGTATTACTTATGCCTAAAGTTCGAAATCCATAAGTCTGTAATAAAAAAGTTATTTTTGACATGATATCATAGAATTATGATCCCACTAATGTCAACTGTTTTGTTTCTTCTAAACAAATAAGATACAGCACACAAATTATTACTATACGCAAACCTAAATCATTAAGTTTATACTAAATCTTAAATCTAACCTAACTCTATCCATAACCTTGAACACCAAACTGGGTGTTTAAGGGTGCATAAAAGACTATTTACATTCCTACGGAAAGTTTTACAATATAAACGTTATGTAGCTATATAGATGAGTGAAGATGTTGTTACTTCTATTAACTTACAAACAGAGAAGTTTGTGAAGAACTTGTATAATTTCCTTAATTACAAAAAATCTGTAGTTCCATTTCAGTATTTCTCACTTTTACTTATGAAATATCCATCTAAAGTTATTGGCTTATGATTGTCCAAAATCGACTAGGAATTTCCGAGGACTATTGATTCATTTGCATACTCAGCTTTCCAAAGTCCGTGATTACTGGCTAAAACGATTATTCAGCGCTGATGTTTTAAGCTTATCCCCCTTATTGTACTATTTTTGTTTTATAAGCATGATTAAGTCTAGATTATGTGTGTTGTGTGAACATTAAAATTGTACGTAGGCACATCCAGCTGATGAGTCCCACCGAAAATGAAACCCGTATCCTGGGTGTCAGTTTTCAGTCACAGTGTAACTTTGATCCAGTTTATTTTTATGTTTTATATTCGTGGCTTAAAAGAAATACAGTAGACATCAGAATTCATTTTGACTTATCTCTATCTATTAAAACTGAATATTGATACAAGAATAAAGGCAAAGTAAAATTCGACAAACGAACTTGTACAATGCCCTTCCCCCTCAATATTCACCAATAACCATTGACACTGCCTTTAAATTAGAAAGATGTCAAAATGTTCGTTTTCAAATCCAACTAACAATGGTACATAAAGATTTATAATGGCTTTTGAATTGAACCATTTAGAAAGTAAGTTCATAGGATCCGCTTCGTTTAATACTTCAGAATGCCGATTAACAAAAGTCAGGGGTTTGTCACTGATTTGTGATGAATGCCATGGCAATAATGAAGTTCCAAACAGAACCTCCTTCATTAAGGAAAATAAACATATTTAAACTTAGATGAAATTTCCAAAAACCATTTTCTTCTGTTTCAGTTAAAGCAACAAACATTATGATTGTATGGTTAAATTCTCCAAAGTGATGAAATGAAACATTCATTCTATCTATGATTAATCTATTGAGGATTCGTCCATTCTAATGTACATGTTTACTTTCATTGGTGAACTCAGTTTTCATCACTCCAAATACCAATATATTATGAACTAAACTACTAAGTCACAAAATCCACCAGTCAGATAAATCTAAAACAATTGCTTTTTTACATTAGAATGATTAAAATTGGATGAACAGGAGATTATTGAATTACCATTTGATTTCTCCAGTTGAACTAAGTTGGACAACCATTAAAAACTAGAAAGCATGTAACGTTTGTTACTTTAAATGTCATTCAAATTTTGCAACAAACTAATAAGTCTAAGATTACTGAGCTGGTATCCGAAGGTTATTCCTTCCAACTTTAGCCAATCTGCAGAACATTAACTGACTTCGTACATTACAGCACAACTGACATAGTTTTATTCTACTGGTCACGTCTCTTCAAGAGAAATTACATCCTGAATTTAGTCACCAGTGTAGCAGTGATCATCATAATCTGACAATATGGAAAATTCTGAATATGAATTTGATTTAACTTTGTTATTAGATCATTTGTTAGTGCATTTAGGCGATAATTCCTGAGCTCCTGTTAAAAGACGTGACTTACATGGGTCAGCAACAGTGGGTTTGTTAAACTCTCTCATCAATGGCAAAATAAAGTCAAGTAAGATTAGAAATAACAACCACTAATTATCTGTTCATTTCCATACGAAGTAAGCTTTCTCTCAGAGACCCGACACCTTAGTTCTGTGGTATAGTTTTGGCACTCCATTACACAAAATGCCCCAAACGAAACAGCTATATATAGTCTTTCATAGTTTTAATTGATTGCTTAAGTATTGTTAATATGAAATATAACTCGTCATATTCAACTATCCCTTCAAACCTCACTTAGTAAACACTTAGTAAACAATCTTACTCATTGTACTATTTCTCTACCATATGCATATATATTGTCATCTATCTGTTTTCATTAATAATATCACTTAACAATAACAAATCAATGTATTAACATAAATAATAAGATATATTCATTATAGACATAAAAGATAGAATTAATTATAGGCATAGATTAACTTGATAACATTCATTCATATCTTCCTGTTCTATTGCTTACAATTGACCTATGATAGATTCTAAGTATAAATGGGTCATATCAATCTGAAAAACAACTAATGAATAAATTGATTTTTTTGTTTTTACTATTTAATAATTAATAATTTTTACTGAAAATTACTATTAATAATAATGAAAATTCCCGTTACTTACTTAATTATACCTAAATAGAATCTATATCAATATTGGATTACAGGTACATCTAGCCAATGAGTCCCAAATAGGACGGAACGAACGTCCTGGATTCCGCTTGCCAGTCACAATCCAATTTAAATATTATTAAACAGAATTTGGTTGTAAATAACTAGTTAAAATAAATGAAATCTATTGACCTACAACTGAAAGTCATAATAGAACTTTGTGATAGAAAGAGATTTTTCTAGAGCGTCGTATCACCAAACCCGTTCTTCTTTCTCATCCAGGTTGAAATGAAGTCAGATAAATAAAATACAATCAGATTACCAAGTGTCAATTCAGCTACTTGTTGTAGTTTTATGGTTGTTGGAACTAGCCAACTGGGACTTAGACCATAGAACTACTATCTGATACGAGTAGACGCTTATTGGTTGGCACTGTTTTAGAGAGATCAAAGCCTTATCCGGAAGAAAAGATAACCAGTGGATAGGAAAACGAGCCCAGAGACAAGGTTCAATCAATGCAAAGTCACTTAATGAGTATAAGCACGTGCTTATAAACATCAAATGGTAGATCAGCAGATTAGAGAAAATGAAAAGCATAATTAACGTTAGTTATTTGGATTCACCATAGAGTGATGCCATTTATCAGCATTACAATCCAGAGAGCACTGGACAGTTGTTTCTCCTTAGTATGAAATTCCACAGCAGTGCACACTAAATTCAGCCATAGAATCGAACCTAGGTCATTTAGATTAGCAAACGCCTAGACCTCTGCAACTGATAAACTTATCACCGATTTCCATAAAACCACTTCGATTCAAAACGTAAGACAAACAAGGCTAGTTGTTTGCTTAAAACAGGGAGATAGTTACATCATTAAATTACAATAACTTTGGCAGATAAATGGATTTGATAATAGTTAACTAGTTTATGAAAATTTTATAATTTTAGCAATACAAGCATCTTATTTACTAAGCGCTTAGTAAGTTCACTTTTTCCAGGGCGGGCTGCGATATCACAATGCATAGACTCTGAATATCATGCTTCACCGTTCTTTGTCTAATGATAACACTACCAAAACTACTAATTTTAGTCCGTTTGTCACATATATTGACAATGTAATGGAAAGATGGAGTTGATCTAGGGATTTCACATCACATTGTTTTACTATAATCCATTTCCATTATTAATGATATGACAATTTTATTTTGTCTACACGATAGTCTGACTACTCGATTCATAAATTGAATGTTTATCTTAAATTAAAAGAGAATCAAACTACTTAGTCATTCTTGTTGAAGTCATTCGTGTTACATCCATAGGAAACAAATGGTGGTTTCATTGTATAAATGATGTTGAAATCAATTAATATCTGATTGTACCTTCTTGTTAAAACAGACTTCAGCTATGACTCATAATGAAATCGAGTTATCGTAATAACTGTAAATGGGTGTTGTGGAGAATGTTGAATGTTAATTTGATTCAACAAATTGAATTAGGTAATCATTAGTCACCAGTAAGCATTGGACCAGCTGCTTAGTCTTAGTATGAGACTCTACAGCAATACGCATCTAAAACCTAACCACAAGTCGAACCTAGGACACTTTAGCTCAGCGGAGAACATCCTACCATTAGACCACTGAACCGGCTACCGATGGTTGATACTTTTAACTCAGTCAATTGGAGATATACTTACTGAACTTCATTTGTTGCTATCGGTTGGTAACTACTTGACACGCGATATAGATGAATCTCACTCCTAATATGGTCGCGGAAGCGCAGTACTAGAGTGTCCTGTACTTGGACGAATGAGTTATCCAGTGTTTCCTGATGATGACTAGGTTCATAACTAGGCTATTTGATAAGATTAACATAAACCTGAAAGGAATTCTGAAAATCTATAGGAAATATTACAAGGTTGCTTTCGACAGGTTTAAGGCGTCTCCCAAGAATGATGGCTACGAAAAATATTTTTGCCATAAACAATCATATAAAAGTGAAGTCGGAACTCGACCTATCTAAAAGTTCATCTAATGTTATTTATGGTGCCTTCTTTCTCCTATAAATTGTGTAATTTGACTACTGACAAATCAAGCTAATGACAGTAGATAATTTTAAGTTCAGCAAATCAATAATAGTTCATACGCTAGGAGGATAGATGAGAATGTCGAAAGTCGTTTTGTAAGAAAGAATGCATCGTCCTTGATATACTTTGTTATTCTCATTATATGCTCTGTAGTTTGTGTCATATTTTGCCACACATGAATTTAGTCTTTTTTCAAGCATGTTTATTTGAGGTTAGCGAAGTCGCTTGTGTTTATACATAAAGGCCATTGCTTTCGTAAGCTCAATGCTAAATACTAAACCATCAGTTGTGTTTAGCAAAATTCTGACTCTAGTAAACACAACTTTTTTACATGAAACTAATCTTTTGGTATATGACTGTTATAGAAACTAACACAAAGTCATATTTTCAATCTGCCTAACTACATAGTACACATGATGATCATAATGATCAAAAAAAAGAATTGATGAATTCTAGAAGTCTTCTCGCCACACAAGTTTCTTATCCCGATTCCTTTATACACAATTCATCTGACTTTATGAACGATTTCAAATATAGATTCTAATAGAGATAGATGTTTAAATATTGAACAGTAGATCTATTAGTTGATCTATATTTGCCTTGACATAACGATACTGAGTAGCGCTTGAATGTGTAATTGAAAAAAGCACATTTTGTGTGATCAGTTTAATATGGTCTATACTAGTAAGCGAACTGATAATTATACAATGAGGTAGTTAAGGGTTACACTCTATCTTTGACATGTCTTTTGATGGAGTGCACAATCCATAGTTCTACTGGATAGAATGATGTCCACGAATGATCTCTATAATTTGAATGCATTTGAAGCTCCCTGTCGATTTGTCATAGACTGAAATCGATCAGTCTTTTTTGTCATGTATGCATTCTAAGCAGATTACCTCGATTCAGTGACAGTTCCGAAGTAATCAAATCACATTTACAGACCCGTTGCACAAGTGTCACAGTTCGTACTCAGTAGTCTACCGGTAAATGTGGTGGCATTTGAAAAGTGACAAAGCGAGTTCGAGTTCCATGGTAGATACCAACATTTAAATCAAGGCACTCTCAGTTAACGAGTCCTAAACAGTCCCTAATGGGTTCCACTTACCAACAACAGTCTAACTCGGATCTGTATAATTAGTATTTACATTTCACTAGTAGCATCAATTTTAAATTTTTATATGTATATGACTCATTTGATTTGTGATATAGTTCGATAATGGAAGTAAAAGTTTTATCATTGGTTGCCAGCTCAATGGTTCAGAGGGTTGGGTTTTCATCAATCTGTAGCCCTTAGAGGGATGTCTAATGTATCCATTGCTGAGGAGTCTCATACTAGGATGAAACACTTGTCCAATACTCCATGGTTTTTACTAGTACTTAACACACATCGATCTTCGATGAATACAATCAACTAAAACTTAATCCAAATCTCTAATAACAACCTCTATTCAAATAGAGAATTAATTTCTACTACGAAATACTACTTAGATTCACATTGATTAGTTCTAAATAATAACTGATACATTATTCAATTGGCAATTGTTTTATTTTATCAATACCTTAGAAATTTTAAGGTTTTTACTGGTTAGCGTTTTTTTAGCACGTTTGCTGTTTTACGGGATGGGGTTGCTAGCCTCATGCCCAACCCTCCTCCTTTATCCGGGCTTGGGACCGGCAGCAACCCTAGGGGCTACAGGCGGAGTTGAGGAAGAAATTAGGAAAAGACGCTGGAGATGGATTGGACACACACTGAGGAAACCATCAAACTGTGTCACAAGACAAGCACTGACTTGGAATCCTAAGGGCTACAGAAACAGAGGAAGACCCAAGAACACATTGCGTCGGGAATTGGAAACAGACATGGAGAGAATGAACAGCACTTGGGAAGAGCTAGAACGGAAAGCCCAGGACAGAGTTGGTTGGAGAATGCTGGTGGGCGGTCTATGCTCCACTTGGGATAACAGGCATTGATTGATTGATTGATTGATTGATTAGAAATTTTAGAAAACTTTGGAAAAATTAAAGACAAAATCATTATGATTAAAAGAGAGAAAAACCACAAAACTTAGTTATTCGTTGGTACTTTTATTTTCCTCTTTTTAATTTTAACAATCAATTTTTATTTATTTTTGTTAATCAATTTTCTTTTTTTTTCAAAGAATTAAAACAATGTTTTTGTATAGGTTATCGTTTATTTCTTTGATAAAAAAAATGTTTTAGAAAAATAAAGAACCAAATGATTGATTATTTGTGTAGAGGGGGGAGAAGGGAGATTGATGGATTGGAATGAATTGTAGCTAAGCAACCATTTGAAACTAGAGAAGTATTAGATACAATAATTTTTTTCTGTTATAGAACACTTAAACAATGTACATTTCTGACAATTACAAACATTGAACCAACGACATTTAGATTTTATAAACTCCATAAAACTACTAAACTAACATCTGATGGTGACATTTCTAACTTTGGTCAATTTATGATATATTTGGCGACCATCATTCTTTGATTATAGCTTGTCACTGGAATGTTGGGAATTACATTTTGAATTACACCTCAGAAATATTCTGTAATCCTAGCAGCGACAGCATACTTTCCAGATATACTACTGTACAGATTATTTATTGGCTACTTACAATTTGAGATTTTATATTCTGTAAAGTTTAATTACTTTACCAAAAAAGAGATAAATTACTGTTTATTTCTGATTATCATTCACATACTTGGATTTCTCAGTACATTATTATGCATTATAACCTCAAAATAATTATTTGTCACTGACCAACTTGTTTATATGATAGCATAACCTTATGGTTATCTGAGTTTGTTAGACATTTTCCAGGTAGTCATCTTTATGAGTTTGAAAGATAGAACGGTGTATGTAGTGGAAAGCTGATATAACTGGAATACAATGAGTTTAAGAATGAGACTAAAAGTTTATTAGCTGATACACGTCATTCGATATACTGTATATGTGTGATATTTATCAACATGTTAGATAGTTGTAAGTAGTTGATCAAATGTTACCAGTCATATTCTCAATATGATCACTTTTCAAAATGATTTCATATTGTGTGTACAATAGTTTGATGTAAAGCGTTTAAAGGTATTTAGTAGAAAACTAGTATTTTAAACTTGTTTTTGTACTCATCAATAAAGCTTACCTAAAGTACTATGTGAATTAATATTTTTAGTGAGATATGAACCTGTGCCATTCAGCTAAAAATAGTTTCTTTTGCGATGAATAATTTAGACTAGGAAAGACAACAACTGCGTTAAGCAGTTCAACTACTGAAGATTATAGGTGCACATAGATAGTAGCATTTACTATTAGCTACCTTACTGATTGTTTCATAAGCTTCTTTTGTGAAGTTAAATACAGTGACTTTCTTTAAAATTGATTTTCCAACAAATTCGATTGTGGTATATATTAACATACTCGACTCATATTCATCACTTCCAGGAATTGACCCATACATTTTACAATTAAAGTTTACTCCTTAATATTGTCCACCGACTTCACTTATTCACTATCCTTCTTCAGAAAGCCCGAAATTTATAGAACAATTCTTAGAAATCGACTCCAACACGATTGGTCCTAACGGTGTTTTCATCCTCTAGAGTACTGAGTTAACATTTAATAGTTCTGCACTCCTTACTTCATAAGGCTGCACATTTACAGAACTATTGAATATCACCTCGAGTATGAACTGATCGTCTAATCAGCTATAACTACTCATAAACCCAAATTATTGTTGCCTTGCTCCTAGATCGGCTAATATCACGATCAAAAAATTATTCATTCAGCAGACTTTGAATAACCTTGGCAGAATTAAGTTACTGATATATAATCACCAGTTACTTGATGTGTTACAACGATAACTTGATGAGAATTTCAAACTCAAACGGTTACTTTATTTTATCGTTGTAACATGGTGTCACTCCATGAAGTCATTGAATTTCTGGTCTAAGCTGTGATGACAGATATGAACAATTCGGGTGGGGTCTGCATAAATTTTATGACGAATTACTGGAGTCTTTGGCTAACATGGCTCGGAACTAGCCATAGTGGCGCAGGTGCACTCACTTTTTGTCTTCCCAAATTATTATGCTATAATTATTTTATATCTTTCTTTTCACAAACTAATTCTTTCTTCATGCACCATATTCTATATGTCCATACATTTTTTCCTATTACTCCTACTAGTTTAGTGTTCATCTTTCTGTGTCACTGACGTGTGGCAACTTGAATCAATGCAAATATGTTCAAAGTTCTATATCACTGTAAATAAATGCGCATTTCCGCTGATCATACAAGGTATCGCTGATGTAATTAATACGAATTAAACCATATAATCAAGTCATAATTCACTGGAAAGTAATTGACTTACAAGAAAGATAACTAACCATTCGTTTAAGATATGTAATTCTGTTGATTCTATGTCAGTACTATGTATATTATTCAGTTACTACATTAGATGGATACATATTCTACTGGCTAATAAGTATATCTATGATATAAGCTGATTTCTGGGAATTTTAGTCACCACTCAGCTACACAGAGTTGTCTTTGATTCATCAATACGTTATGATTGGATTCATTTACTTTAATAATCCCTATAAAAGTATCCTTCAAGATGAATACTCATATTGCTTCTATATAATTGTTTATTCATTGATTCATTATGTTAGATAATTTATGAATATGTATAAAGTGAAACTTATCACAAACTAGAAATGTTTAACTAATCCATTTATGCTTAATAGACAATCTATAACTTCACATAGTAGAATAGTGAATAGTACTGTGTTTCTTACTTAGATCATCATCAAACTTTACTCTAATATACAATGATATTTACATATAATTATGTAAATAAACAAATTAATGAAAGCAATTTGCATATGAATGATAATAATCAAATAGATGGATTACATAATTAATCATAAGTGAAAGGTGTAGCTTGGTAGTAGAATTACAACTAAGGGAGTTTGTAGAGATAGTTAACTGTTAATTTCAATTTTGATATCACGAATTAATCTGAATCACGAATTGGCTGAATTGGAAATATCAACCGTTAGGAGCCGACTGAATGGTCCAATTGTAAAGCCAGAAGGTCCTGGGTTCGATCCCCGACGGGGTCGTGGACGCTCACTGCTGAGGAGTCCCATGTCAGGACGAAACGGGTGTCCAGTGCTTCCAGGTGATCAATTGTTGTCTAATTCAGATCAATTCGTGATATCAAAATTAATAGTAGAATGACAAATGTACTACTAACAATAATAATGATATACAGATTAATGATTGCATTAATGCATGTGTTATAAAGTGAAAAGGTCAATTGGGCAAGCAACAGTCTAAATGGTTAAAACAGAGAATGTCATAAAATATTACATACATTACTTCTAATCATCAATTTGTACATCCTTCGCGTTCTCTGGTCCTTGTCGTTTATCAGCTTGCTTCTCTTGGTTGCCCTTGATTTTTTTATGCATTTTAATTATGTTTTACTCCTTTCCATCTCATAACTCGCCTTGTATGCTGCTTACTGATTCTTTCCAATTTTCTGTGACGCCCTGCTGCTTATTGATGACCTTATGAGTAGTATCCACCTCAATAGAACAATGAACATTTACAATTAATAATGTGAGTGATACTTAAGTCGAAATTCAGCTATTCAAATTGAAAGTTTCGATCTAACTGATTTAAGGGTATAGTCACCATTTAACCAACTAAATTGAAATGAAAAAATCTGTAAAATTCGCACAAGTAATTGATATAAATTAATAGGCATGTAAACACATTATGTTGATAGAATTATCTACAAGTAATTGACTAACTTCAGAATGTACCTGAAGCTTTAGTAAGAGATTGTGACTGGTTGAGTTCAGACTTGGTGGGAGCGAGACAGTTATCACCGATGACATCGGTTGATAATCATGCTATATCACAAATTGATAGAAGCGAGAATTCTACCATTGGATACCAAACTATCAGTGCAGAAAGTTGGCCATTGATTAACCTGAAGACCCTAGAGTGGAATCTAGGGTGAACAGTTCCATAATAAAGCAAAACAGATGTCGAGTGCTCCTTGGTTTTCAGTTGTACCCTACCAACATCAAACTGTGATGAATTCAATCAAAAAAAATTAAGTTCACGAAAACACAGAAAAGGAAATAGATTAACATTAAAATCTTTCGTAGATAACAGCAACTTCAACTTTGGTTCCGGTTTTTGACAACGTTTCATCAACCATTGCTTGCAGTTTATCAAACAAAATCTATAAAAGTTCAGATACTATCATTTCTGGGTTTCTTTGTTATAAATATAGTTTAAGAGATATATAAGTCTAGAAAATAGAATACACTATAGATTTCAGGTTCTATTTTTCGTTTCATATCAGATTGTGCTGTATTGAAAGTTTCGATCTAACTGATTTAAGGGTATAGTCACCATTTAACCAACTAAATTGAAATGAAAAAATCTGTAAAATTCGCACAAGTAATTGATATAAATTAATAGGCATGTAAACACATTATGTTGATAGAATTATCTACAAGTAATTGACTAACTTCAGAATGTACCTGAAGCTTTAGTAAGAGATTGTGACTGGTTGAGTTCAGACTTGGTGGGAGCGAGACAGTTATCACCGATGACATCGGTTGATAATCATGCTATATCACAAATTGATAGAAGCGAGAATTCTACCATTGGATACCAAACTATCAGTGCAGAAAGTTGGCCATTGATTAACCTGAAGACCCTAGAGTGGAATCTAGGGTGAACAGTTCCATAATAAAGCAAAACAGATGTCGAGTGCTCCTTGGTTTTCAGTTGTACCCTACCAACATCAAACTGTGATGAATTCAATCAAAAAAAATTAAGTTCACGAAAACACAGAAAAGGAAATAGATTAACATTAAAATCTTTCGTAGATAACAGCAACTTCAACTTTGGTTCCGGTTTTTGACAACGTTTCATCAACCATTGCTTGCAGTTTATCAAACAAAATCTATAAAAGTTCAGATACTATCATTTCTGGGTTTCTTTGTTATAAAATATAGTTTAAGAGATATATAAGTCTAGAAAATAGAATACACTATAGATTTCAGGTTCTATTTTTCGTTTCATATCAGATTGTGCTGTATTGAAAGTTTCGCTTGATTAATACCTTCACATTCCATGAAAGTATTATCGACATGCGTCGTATTAGATCCGGTTTTCAAGATGACAAGTTTCAACTTTAAGACGGTAATAAAGATTTGCATTACAGAAGGATGCTTTTGTTTACATTACATTCTATGAGCTGGATGATTTAATGACCAGAAACTTTAACTTTATTCTCTTCGGATAATCTATAATAGTTATATCTTCAAGAATTAACCTCAGGAGACTATTTACTCTATCTATTTGACAGTTTAACTTGTTATTGAGTTGAATTATATTAATATTTCAAAGATCAGGAAACGCCTAAGTATTCAATTAACTTGTAGTATTCAGCAAACATTGTGTTTGTTTGCTCTGTTCGCTGAAATAGATATTATGATAGATTACAGTAGTCAAATAATTTGACAGTATATGAAGGTGACTGTGGTCAGTGAAAACGAACGTAAACATTTACATTGATACTATTCATGTATGAACAAGTATACAATAAAATATTTTGATAAAAACAAAACTATGTGAAACATTTTCACAAACAAATAAACAAACTGGTGATAAGAATTGGGTGTCGTGGAGATTGCTGAATGTTAATTTGATGTTACGGATAAGTCTGAATTAAACAACCATTGACAACCAGGAATCACTGGAAAGCTTTTTCGTCCTAGCATAGGTCTGTCCAACGGTGCGTATTCACCGCCCCACTAAGGATGCAAGGCAGGACCTTTATGCTACGTAGAAAATGATTAGCTATACTTGGACGAAACAGTTGTCTAATGCTTCCTACCCGTCAATCATTTTCTAACTCACACAAATTCGTATTTGTATTTTCCACAGATTGATATCAGTCGGGAACCACTGAAAATCAAGGAACACTGGACGGATGTTTTGTCTTTCTATAGGACCCAACGTCAGTGCATACTGTTGATTCCGCTGGGGGAATGTTATTCTAATTATTGTGACAATGACATATTTTGTATTTTTAATAGCGATAATAACAGTACAAAATATGGATGTTATTTTAAACGTTAACATTTAGAATTTACTAACTGACAGGAGAGTTCTTTACTGAATACATTTAATGACATTAACTTTTCGATAAAATTACAATTAACTAATTCGATTTAGCTGGTTGAACTAGTCACAGATTGCTGTTGACAGAGTACCATTATAAACCAAGAAGTACTGGAAGTACCAGTATGGGACTCCTCAACAGTGAACATTTTGGATTACGCCCTAGGACCTCCCGGTTGGCGAACGTCTAACCCACTGCACCACTGGCCTGGCATTCTGAAGTAGAATTTCTATTTTCGTCGATTTGACTTAACTTTTTTGAAAAAGGCCCTCGATCGGTTATATGGTTAGCTAATCATCGTCGAGCTAGGTAGCTTGAAAGTAGACAAAGGCAAGTTAGCTGTTCAAATGATATTAAACTTATGGAAAAAAAAATTAACTTTTATTGATACAAAATAAAAATTGTATTTTTACATTTATCGATAAACCTGATGATAAATGCATATAAAATGTGTGATTATGAAGCAGTTAGCTAATCAATATAAGGCACAAATATAAGAATCGTGATTCCATTTATATAAGTCTGCTAATCAGTTATTGGATTCGAGTTCCGAGAATGCAATAATATTAGACATAAAAGTACATCTTTGTGACTAACTAAACCAAATTCCAACTATATAACAAAATGTCTGACACTAAAGTTGAAAAACATTACAAAACTCTAACCCAAAATCACAGTCCTGAATCTAATCCTAAACTTAACCTTCACGCATGACTACTCCAAACCATAACTATAACCTATCACTAACTATTAAACTAAACAATAATCCTAAACTCTTTTGTAAATTAACCTTAACCTTGACGATAATCTAACCCAAATCTAACAAAAACTACAACCTAACCTTGTACCACACCTCTATAAATTCCTAAACCCTAACTATAACCTAATCCTAACCCTAAACCTAGTCATCAAATCAGACCATAATGTAACACTATACCTAACCTTAACCTAAACGAAACAATTGTGAGTGACAGTGTTACTTTAAATGACTTTCATCCTTCATCAGATGAAGCTCAATGACCGTAAAATGAATTTTTCGTTTAGTATTTATAATAATCTCAACGTTTGTTAGAATAAGCTTCATTTATAATGAACTGAAACTGGTCAACCTCTGTTGTCACATGTACATTCTGAGCGGATTGCTTTGATAAAGCGATAGTACAGAAGCATTATTTAAGTTGCATTGCGCTTGCCAGTCACAATCCAATTTAAATCTCAATATTTGTTGCTTGGAATTAGAAGTTATGTAAAAATATTCATTATGTGTTTAGGTATTTCTAGATAAATTGTATACAAAATATACATTCCAATCTTATCTTTAACTCTTAATATCAGTCTAAAACTTAATCTTCAATCACAATTGTAACCGTAACATTTAAACTCTTATCTTAATATTAATCACCATTTAGAAACAGTTTACAATGATTGAATGATATTGATTTGATTGTGATGCCTGAGCTGCAATTAAACCATCCAGCTCAAAGATCGCAATCCAAACGGTAACCATCATCTTAGGCTACAAATATTCTCTACTACTGAAAAATTATTTACTTACTTACTTTTGCCCATTACTCCTCACAGAGGAGCATAGGCCGCTCACCAGCATTCTCCATTTAACTCTGTCCTGAGCAATCCTTTCCAATTGTTTCCAGTTGCTGTTTATCTTTTCAATGTCCCCTTCCAGTTCTCGACGCAGTGTGTTCTTTGGCCTTCCTCTTTTCCGTTTCCCAACAGGATTCCATGTTAATGCTTGTCACGTGATGCAGTCTGATGGTTTGTGTAATGTATGTCCTATCCATTTCCAACGTCTTTTCCTAATTTCCTCTTCGGTTGGAAGTTGGTTTGTCCTCTCCAATAGCAGACTGTTGCTGATGGTTTCCGGCCAACGGATATTCAGTATCTTGTTTACAAATACTTGTACCCTTCTAAAGATGTTTGCAGTAATTCTCCAAGTTTCAGCTCTACACAGGAGAACTGTCTTGATGTTCGAATCGAAGAGTCTGACTTTAAGGTTAGTTGACAGTTGTTTTGAGTGCAATATGTTTTTCAATTGTAGGAATGCTGCCTTTGCCTTGCCAATCGTTTCCTTTACATGTGCGTCGAAAAATTATTTACTTATCAATAAAGTTCGAGAATACGAATATAAGACACTCATCATTATCGTAATAAATATTCTTTCTATTTTCAAATATTCAACCTCTTAAAAAAATTTGGTAAATCCTGTAGACATGATAAACTTTCATACCCTTTGGAATTACATTAATGTTCACCAATAAAATATTCAGTTAATATTAATATCATCCGATGAAGTTAATAATCAGTAAAAATATGTAGTTCTGATAGTCTTGCGTTATTGTTTATATTAACTATTCATCGCATAATTTAAACTGATTAAATTTCTTCAGTAAATTGTACTTTTATCCAAAAATCAAGTTTCATTAAAGTTATTGCACTCAAGAAATCATCCTCTTGTTTACTAAAACAAAGTAGTTGAATGTAGTCAAGACTAAACCATTGAATAAACTAAGTGGTACTCATCACTATGAAGTAACCGAAATCAATGGATAGATTATGGTCAACATTGAAATGAGTAAATCACCACTCCATGATTAATCATAGTAAATATTTATCATTATAGTACAAAGTGTCTAATAGAGTAGATTCGCTATAACATGCATAACTAACCATCTATTCATCATTCTGAAGATTTCATCTTAATTTCTATAAAAGAATTGATA
Organism: Schistosoma mekongi; assembly: GCA_034768735.1. NCBI lineage: Eukaryota > Metazoa > Platyhelminthes > Trematoda > Strigeidida > Schistosomatidae > Schistosoma > Schistosoma mekongi. The sequence goes on along the minus strand of CM068306.1, from coordinate 82,463,400 downwards.
AACACAGACAGTATAATTACTGTGGAAGAGTTTTGTCGAGATGAACAATCAATGATAGCTGTTACACAACAGCTCAAATAAACTAGAAATAATAGAGCAAACTAGTTGACTATAGGTGAAATCATTAATATGAAAACTATCACGAACAAGTTGCACACTCGGACAAAACAGCTATTCATTTCAGCCTTGTTCTCAATGATTTTCTAATTAGGATTAGTGTGCACTGTTAAAAATTACATTCAACAATCTACGTGGCAATTGGTTACAAGATCATAGATCTCGATAGGTAGCTGTCTTGTAATAATTTAATCTTTAATGTAAATCTAGTAATTCTTATTGATAACTAATGAACAGTGCTAAAATTATACTAGTCATTCTTCACTTTAAATAATTACAGTTCAATACAAAGAAATGAAAACACATAATCAGAAAAAATATATATATGAATTCACTACTGGCTAACATTAAGAGGCAATTACGAAGCTCTAATGATATGACATGATCACTTGAATTCAACTGAATGATATGTGTAACAGCTAACCGCTCTTTGCTCAATATCTTTTGAAAAAGATTAAAATTAGAATCGTTAACTGTTTGATGCTAGTTTATTAGTTCACTAGTGAAATATTAGGTGGTCATTAATTCGCTTCCTAGTGAGACATAAGGGACTACTGCTGAGGAGTCCCATGTTAACGGGAAACAGTTATGTCCAGTGATCTCCTGTTCTCAATATTTTCTTTAATTCAAATCACTGAGTTTAACAATCGGCACAACTAATCATAAAAAGAATTTTGAAATATACATACTGAAAAGATTGTTCTTTCTACTTAAACTTTAACTATATTCAATTTAACCAAAAAGAATTAAAATAGTTAGGCAATGCATAACCTACCAATAAAATTGTCAGGTAGAACCCTGTTCTTAAAGAACAAAGAATCTTTTGATGTTGTTTTTCATTTGTTACTTTATTAATTAAAAGGTAAATTGATTGAATAAAAGTAGTTTTTGGATTATTTAACTTAGTGAAATGTGTAAATAATGGTTGTATCATTCTACACTAAACGATTAGGTTGAATACTAAATACTCGTTAATTGATTCGAATTAAAGTTTGGTAACTATGACTGTTAATAACAAATTTATCATTATAATAGTCAATCATAATCGATATAGAATCTGACATATATGTACGCAATGGTAAACGCCGACATACTATATTAGAAAGATAAAGAGAATATTAAGGTTGTGAAGATGATAACAATCTCAGTGTATATCAAAAAGAGTAGACACATAAAATGAGAAAACAAGATGATACTGTCATGGATCTACAATCTTAGTAACTAAACTATCATCTTAACACAGTACTGTATATCTAACTTTAATCATTGATCTCTTCGATGTTTTAGAAAGCGCTATCTATTTCTAAGGTAGAAACAGAAAATACTACTAAATTATAATTATCGTTTGCCTAAAAACCATATAGCAAAACAGATTGTAATCCAGTGAAATAGGTGCTTCCTTTGCTTGTAGACGAATATACATATCGGAAGCTAGTAAAGTCAAGTAAACATTTTTAAGTCCGCAAGGATATTTTATTAAGCGTTAAGGTACCAACGATGATGAAATTTTCGAGTGAAATGAAATATCAATTTAACATTACGAATTGGTCTGAATTAGATAACCATCGATAATCAAGACGCAGTGGACAGCCGATTCGTCCTAGTAATGAAATGGTTGACTCATTAAATCATTTAAATCCGTAGACATTAACTCAAGCCTGTTGTAAAGCAACAATTTCCATTTAACTAAAAAGAAGCGCATTCTAAATATTTTGCTATGTTGTTCAGGGTGTCCAAGAAACTCTGAATTCAGTCAGAGTTTGTACTCTGTAGACTAATGCCATTTTCATGTTCTAAGTAGATGAGCGTGCCATCTAGTAGGAGACTTATCCCCGAATTATCAAACGATAAGTGCGCTGTTCCTAAGGAGTAACACTACATTATATAATATATATACATATATATCATTTGTTTGATTAACGATGCTTTACGCACAATTTGAATGTTTTAAGATCGCGTTGCTTTGATATGGACTGAAGTCGATCAGTCGCTGTTGACATATATATCTTCTCAACAAATTGTCTTGATACAGCTAAGATTGACAAGTATCATTTAATGTGAATTATGATCCTCAAAAGGAATCCAGGATGCCCGTTTCGTCCTATTCTAGACTCATCAGCCGGATGCACCTGCTTCCCACTGTTGATTTTAACACCGGGAGTGGAGTTCGTTTCGTGTCAAATGCCATCAGGTTCAATCATTCTTGTTCTAATATTCAATCTCTTGTCTATAAGTTTACAGCCCTACTTACAATTTATCACTTTTGATTAGAAACATGAGTATTAAGTTATTAACCCAGAGGGGATTCCTGCAATACAACTAGGAAGTATGAATGTTGTGAAGGTTTTTTTTCTCCATAATCCCCGAAATCTCCTAGCTGTAACCTGACAATGATGGTAGTTATGTAAACATGTAGCGTTCATCTCTAAAATACAATATGCATGGAATAAAGTATATTCTCCCCTAGTAATGAAAAATGCTGACATTTATGCACTAAAGAATGCAGATATTCGAAAGAGTTATGGAAGTAGAGTGTGCAACAGTAGAATAATCTTATTGAATGATCATCATGTCATATCTCAGATCGATTAAATCTGGAATTGTGTATAATTTGATACCAACCCAACAGTTTAATGGTTATGTGCTCGCTGTGAGACCCAAATGTTTTCTCTGAGACTCCTGATAAAACGTCGGAGATCGCCGCCTGATAGTATCATACTAGAATCAAACTACTGTCCTGTGCCATCTAGTTTGAAGTGGTGCCCGAATTTCAATCGATATGCGAAAAATACCACCACCAGATTAATTTGCTCTTGATTAAACGTATTCGTGGTTCAATATGATCATACTTATTGACGAATAACAGATGATACAGTAACTTTCAAATCACGATACATATACATGGTAATAGAATTCTGACTATCAGCTGCATAATAAATGAGGAAAACATAACAAACTATGTGTAAAATTACAGATTTAGAAAATCCCATCTATGACTGCAATAATAAAGCAAAACGCGAAATACCAGATGAAGTAAATTTTTAAAGTAATGCTAGTTAGCAAAGCAAATAATCAGAAATAATTCATTAAACTTGAAGCTCAATGATTGTCACTTGCCGAAGGCGGTTTCAGGGGGGAGTGGTCTGCAAGTAACTGTGGACTAAGCTTTCGTACTATTCGGTACTTGTTAGCAAAGTGTGTCCGCGGTGTTCAAAGGAACTTATACACTTCTGCGGATTCAGTTCCCTGCCATCAAGTTCCACAGTCTGAACCCATTGCCACCAAGCTATCCGGGCGTCTACTGATCGCCAATAAGGCTGGTATTTATATAATGGTGTAGTGACAACTTTTAATGTCTGTTAAGTTTTTATATTGATTTAAGTACTCGTAGTACACTAGATAATAACCACTTTTGTAAACACAGAAGTAGCTTCCTTAATATGTTAGAACTATGCATAGTAATAACAGTTTGAGTAAGATATTCATTCTGAAATGTTAATACTATCTAATGTCTCCTGGTGATTTAGGAGCAAACCGTCTAGACTGACATTGAAGATATTAAAGGAAAGCCATCTATGGCAACATAAATGCTACGATAAAAAGTATTTTAGAACCATATGCTAAGACTTCTTCATTGAATTTTCTTCGACTTCACGATAATAGAATACATGGATAATCAACAAAAACAGCATATTCATTCTTCTATCATATTACCATGACTCACTTTTTGGATAAGTGAAGTAATAAGTTATCCGAAAATGTGTTCTCTTACAAGAAATCAATGTCACTTGACAATTATACTTTACAAAATCAATTACATACTTTCATCTGAAAATAACATGTTTTAGTTCATTAATGAAGTTGAACAATGATAATTTGTAAGTAAAAATTCATGTAGGATAAAGTGAAAATCGAATGACGAATTTTGTTGGAAGTTGTGCGTTTTTAATGTTACCCTCTTCCTTCCCCTCATTACTACCACCACCACTACCCTATAAAACAAAATCACCTCAAACATTTTATCATGTACTACACATTATGAAATGGAGAATTAAAAACATTTTGTTGTTTAACTAGATTCTGTTCTTAGAGGTAAATAGTTTAATTATGTCGCTTTCATGGACATTCTGGATGAATTCACAGGTGTAAACTTTCTATAGAAGTAAACTATGTAAACTTCTACATAAATGACTTTTAGTTTGTTCTGTTGACCTGGAATAGGAGTGACTGTAGTTAACGCCAACCTTCTCATCTTTTGCACAGTGATTTTGATTCTGTTACCTTTTGGCATGATTTATAGTTCAGTAATCGTTTGTTATTGATGTAATTGGTTGATAAATTGTATGTATTTCAATAGGTTTATTGATTGAGGACTGATGTAAATGCCAAACATCTAAACATTTGTTTGGTCTCCTTTGTGTTGCCCACTTTAAAATCATGTTTTTTTTCAGTCAAACGTGAGTCCACAATACTTAGTAGATAATGATATTACAGGACAAATGCCGTGATGTTCGACAATTAATCAATATCCGTGTAGTCGGCGATGCAGAGGTTGATCACTTTGCCCTATCCAACGTTCTCATCGGTTTAAGCAATTTATTTTATAGAAAACAGTTGGCATGTGCTCTTTCACTTTCTTTTTCTTCTAAAATGAATGAAATCGCAGCTATTAGGTTGTTTTCTTAATTCTTCCATGTAGTGAGTGTACTGTAACTTTCTTTTAACCTTTGAAAAAATGTCTACACAAGGCTGATTTTTCGAGTATTGTGATAGTAGCTATTGTAATTAACTATCCAGTCCTTTGTTGGTTGGTTTTTGAAACAACTCAATCACGAATTTTTCTGTGTTCGTTTTGGTTATCGCTACATCTAAGAATGAAAATTTGATATTTAACTCCTTTAAATATGTAAATGTTATGTAGCCAAAGACATCACTGATCAAAAATGTAGGCAATTCCTAAGTCGTTCTTTATTATAGTGAACAAGGTATCGTCTATATGGTGACTAAAGTCACCTGCGTCAATTTAGATTCTAGATAGACAGAATGGACTGTAAAACACTTGTGGAAAACTCACATAGCTCACTTTTATAAAAGGCTTTGAGAGATAAAGTCATCTAGAATGACGATGATAACTCAGATAACTCAGTACAACTAAAACCATTACCCTGAGCTACAAAGTTCCTCTACAATCTCAAATACACTATATCGTTAAGTAAAAATGAATCTATTTCGTATTTAATGTTGGTAGAATAGTTAATCTAATGACAGAGTGTTGATAAACTAGTCACCAGAACAGTACTGGTCTTCTTTCATCGTTGTTTTACTCTACTGCGAGGTTTTTCATTACGATAAAACAGCTGCCTAGTGCTAGTACCTACTTTTTACATGGTTTCCTAATCCAGGTCTATTCGTAGCATCCAATTTATATTCAGTAAACTCTGCACAACACTCAAATATAATTCAAGTTCCTTTGTTTATTGATTATTTTGAAGAATTCTGAAACATCTTTACTGTTTACGTCGAGTAATTTCATTACTAATGATATCTAATCCATTTAGTCTCAACTTTAAGGAATTCCCTTAGAGATAATGACAATAAACCCTCTTTTTTTATTCTTAGAAATGTTAATCTATTGTTTAAGAGAAGAGGAAAAAAAATCAATTATACAATTTAAATAGGTTAAATTGAAATTATCATAATTGAAATATACTTGTCACTAAGTAGATTAATAAGTAGTATGTTTGACCTCGATTAATATATGAATAATAGAAAGAACAAAAGTTATTTTCTTTTTTTTAATGATAATATCATTAAGAATTTTAAAAATATTATAAGTAAATTGATGAATTAAATGACATTTTTATTATTTAATAATGTGAATTGACCTAAATTAGATGATTATTGGAGATTAGAGAGTATCGGAGAAACGTCTCATTACAGTATTGAACTCAGATATACTTATCAATGGCTTCGTCAGGGAATCGGATGCAATAACATTCTCCATAATACTTAGTTGACTAGTAAGTGACTTCAAGTGATAATTCCTGGAATTCAAGTATGAAGACTTGATCAGTAGGAATTAACAACGTTGAGTGTGAGACAGTTACTTGCTAGTGTCAACATATGAGGTCATACAGATTTATCACTAATTGACTGAAGTCAGAAAAACTACCCAGTAGATGCTGGTCAGAAAAACTATCTGTTACTTAAGTGTTCGCTATGAAAACTAAGGTTCTTGGGCTCAGTTTCATAGTAGGGTAGTCGATGCGCATTACCAGTAAGTCCCAAACTATGACAAAAGTGATGTTTAATCCCAGTTCTTGGTTTTCTAATCGAGGTCACCTGGTGCTATTAAACTCAAATTTAACAATAATCTCCACAACAATCATTAACATTTTAATAAATAACTAGTATTATTCCCACATTTTGTAGGTTCACTTCTCTAATCTTGCTAAATCTATAGCTGGCCTTACTTTCAGCTCTACCAAAGTAACTACGTTGTCAGATGCACTTAAATTTTCACAAGTGGTTGGCGATAATATGGAAAGGATGTCTAGTGACCATCGAATGTTGGGGCTAACATGACATTTTGTGTAAGCTATTCAATTTGACTGCGGAATATGATCTTGTTTATGTTATGTTCTTTAATTCTGACTCTCAATATAGCATCGTCACCTTTAAACCGAAAATCTATAGGAACTATGGTTGACAAAATAATAGTTTCCATGTAACTTTACTCTAAAGGTAACATCACACTACCTTGGCAATCAGGATAAGACTACGAGAAAATGATTTACCTATCCAACAACAGGAAGTGGTGTGTACTATCTGCCATCTTCTACAAAAATATCTTCGTTAAATGTAAGGATTATCTCATCATTCGTAAGCTTGTTTCTTCCTATTCACACTGTTCTGAAATGAATGGTATCAGAGTTATTTTTAAAAGATAATCCATTCTGAATAGCCTTGAGCCTAATCCTTTAAAATGCTACACTTCTATCTTTAATCTAAGACATTAAAATGACTTGGACACCTTTGTGAAATTCTATGACGTTAGTACCGTTGAAAATTATTTATTAACACCATGTAGAACAACATTCGTCGAGCTGTAACTTTTACTTTTGATTTGTTTTGGTCTTCACATTCATTGTCATTATCAAGAAGACTCTATTGTTCACTTTACTGTATGCATAGTTTTAGCTTCATCATTCGACACAATTATGAATGTGATTGTGAATATATGCTTGAAATCTTACAAATAACTGTTGTATTATTCTATGAGATATAAGCCAAGATCCACTTCATTCACAAGACTTCTTTCTAACAAAACTAAACTCAACGACATTAGAATCCAAACACGCGAAAGTAAATTTTAAAAGGTTTACAGTATTGTACATTTAACAAATACTTACTACGCTATAAAAGTGTATTAAGGATTAACCTGATTACAAGTATATTCTCTTGGAACTACTGTCAAAGTCCATATTTCTCATATACCTATATCTTCGACTTTATATTATTTGTATATACCGTCATACTGGTGATGCACATGAAGAATAAAAGGAGCAGGTAACGAGTTCAAGAGACGACAATCATCTACACTTAGCTTAATACTCATATGTAATCATTTCGTAAATAAGTAAAGTAATGTATATCATCTTAATGGTTATTTTAAGTTTAAGTAGTCATTTAAAGCAAAATAGATCAACTGTTTTGAATAGTGGGTCAGTAAACATGATTCAGATCATTATGTAGACTATCAATCCATTTAACGTCAATGTAATGTAACTACATAAACAACTGTTATTCACAATAATTTCAGAACTGGAAACAGTCAAACGTATATACAATCATACATAGAATACATGTTGCGTAGCTTGTCACTGTTATGCTGGACCACTAAAGAAGGGTGAACAACTTCAAGAACTGTGTTTTAAAAAACAAATTCATTTATTCTCGTCGTGAATAATGTAAACATTACATTTATATTATTTTTACGTTCCTCTTACCCTATCCTCCCGTTTAGTATATTTGCTGCTATTATATTGTTTCTTATTATGGACTACAGTTAATTAGTTGTGTACAAGTTACCCCCCCCCATTCACTGCCACAATCTCTTCTCTTTCGTATTAGTGTAAAATCCCTAATTTGTTTGCTGTGTGATCTGATTTTGTATATATATAAAGGTATGATTGAAATACAATACGATTGAATTGGGATTGGATTGGATTGTGTCTGTCTGGCTCATAAATCGTTGTTTTCTCTATTCCGGCTTGGTGGACTGGTAGTCGTGTGGCAGACGTATCCGTATACTGATTGGCAATTTATCAAGGGCACTGTGTATTTTTCGAAATGCATTACGTCTCTAAGCTATCCGCCTAAAGTAGAGTGAACTATATTATCTGATTTTAATTAACTTGTAATGTGTTTTAAACTGGGCTACACTGCAGATATTGTTGACAGTTTCTTACTAGAAACCAGAAACAACTATCATGAATATAGTGATAAACATGAAATGGGTTACCAGTAACATATTTTGAACTCCATTCATTAAATTTTTAATGGTCCAGTGTCTCACTATTTTACTGTATGGAAAATATACGTTACTACGTAGTTAGAACCCAGAATGATTTTATTCAACCTAGAAACAGTCTACAAGCAGACAAATCATGAAGTTATCTTCTATCTATATTAGCCGGACTGGCTGATAAAGACTACTCTGATAAAGTCGGCATGATTGTCACTATCATCGGCTAAAGACTCTACATTACATGCTTCAAAATCCGCTAAAATAACCCAGACTGATTCATTTTTTCGATTTACCTTAAATCCAGGGTTTAAAATTGTTATATCTTTTCTTCTTCGCAGATTATCTTTATTTCCTCTCGCTTCATTTTCTATGTCTATTACCACTGATGCTACAGTGACTTTTACAATTTTAATATCCATCCTTCTGTATCACAACATGAACTGACGTGCATACATATCACATTCTATGTCGTACTTGATTGACTAATATTTTTTATGTTACTAATAGCTCTCCATCCCAAATTAATTTGCAAGTAGAATATACCAAAATATAATTTTCCAGAGTTGTATATTTCAGTGTACGATTGATTCTAGAACATTACAAAGGAGAAGACATAATAACTTAATAGCATCTTTTATATTACCTAAATCACAATACGTTTAACTATAAGTATGTATTACACAGATTACTGTTATACATTTAAAAAGAAATATCATGATCAGTTTGATTTGAACATTCAAAAATTATATCTAAAAAGGTGTTCTTCATTATGATGTAATAGTTTTGGACGTAAGAAACAAGCCTATACGATAGGTGATCTTATCAAGTTGCTTTAATGTTATTTCAATAGTTGTATAAGAAAGTTCGTCAATTTCATAGTCTACTCATTCATGTTAATGGTATTAGAAATAAGAAATAAATAAATGACTACACTATATACTATTACTAATATTATGTAATCATGTTAAAAGTCTATGTTGAACATACATATATACATATTATGCAATTATTGGCTTCTCATCATGCCATACATGACATTTATCAAAAGACCATGTAATTAATAAGCATAAACTTGAAATAAACAATAATATTAAAGGCCAAAATAATGTATTAAACATTTTTGATGGTCCATAGAATTTATGCAATAATGCTTCATTGATATGATCTTCATGTACATAACATGTAAATTGTACAGTATTTTTAATTAATTGACAAAAATGTTGTACCCATTCATGATTTGCTGAATTCTGACGATGACATGAACTAGTAGCACACTAATAATTAAAAAAATATAATAATAATTAATATCTATGTATATGTTACATAATAATTTAAAATGTAATCATTAGCGTACTAAGGAAAATGATCGGGAAGCTATGTAGCTCAAGAAAATGGGGGGGGGGGGTGGAAATAAGTTGGATAACTAATCCGGTTAACTTTCATTAACTTTCTGTTTATTATTGTCAACAACAATAGAAACATCTGATGATGAAACCCGCTCGAGAAAACAATATTTTATACTATTAATAACCTATATCATATAAATCTCATAGCATATAGATAATTGTGAAGCCATTCGTTCGGAAAAACACATAGTAGTAGATAATTTATATATGGCTGATTACTGTGTAGCGGATATTTTTAGTGCTTGTCAGGTCCTTTATAGTGTTAATCATTATCTATCTAGTTGTAAAGTGATCAGTAGTCCAAGTAACTCAATATCAAGGGCATTATGTAAAAATCGTGCTAAGTCGCTGCACGGATAACCCAATGGTGATGTCTTCTAGATCGTGAAACATAAGACCTCTCACAGATTGCAGATACGCCTTACTGACGAGTGTCAGATAGCATAAATCTCAAGTCCAGGATTCCTTGTCAACTATTTCATGTGATGTGACATTATGCATTTTGTTTGTTTATTCGTGCTGACGGACGACTGACTTAATAATTTTGATCTAGATTTCAAGAAATACGGCATTCAACATCGTGGGGTATTCTATTCTACATCGCCTTTTGTAATAATCACAGAAATTGCTATACATCTATTTATCATATAATTTCTGATACACAAAATATAGTTAGGTAGATTTCTGTTAAAAGTTTTACCAAATTTCTATAGTGAGTAATAAGCGGAATCCAGAACTCGTGTCTTGTTCCACTTTGAAATCACCAGCTGAATGTACCTACACCCAAATCTTAATTTTTACGCCGGAACTATAAATCAGTTCACTTCAAAAGACATCATACTATTCTACAGACTGCTTAGTCCAGACTACTACAGTTCTCCACCTTTATTGAAACATGACGTGACTCTGTTATCGAAGCCTATATAACAATCGTGACTAGTCAAATGAAATCCTTAACATCAACAACGAAGTATTACAAACCCCTTACAAATTTGCTCTTCTGGTCACACAACAGAATGATTTATTATCACCGTGATTCTTTCGTAGCTGGCAATAAAGAGAATTCCGTAATTGTAACATTACCAAGGATGGTGGAGTTAGTCATTAGATTAAATAATTCATATCAGGTTAATCGTCTTGGTATCACAAGGAATAATTACAGTCAATTACTAATACAAGGTAACACCATGAAAAAGCATCCGTTGGAAACAAAAAATAAGCAAAGGAATTTTTTGTCCGTTAGTTTCTCATCAAAACTTTACACTAATACATCTACATGTGTGAACGCCACTAGTTACGATTTCCTACGATAGCTTCAGGAACCTCCTGAAGTTAATCACTATTGCAACTGAGTTGAGGTGGTTTGTGGGGATCGGGATTAAGTTTAGTTTATTGAATTAGTCACAGATTGATGTCTGTTAGGTACTAGTGAAAACGAAGGAGCACTGGACAGCTGTTTTATCCTTGCATGGGACTAATCAGAAGTGCACACCTTAAATTCCACCCCATGGGCTTCAGACTGCCAACACCAATCTGTGACGAATTCAGTCAATTGTAAAATGGTCTGCAAATAAGGTTCTGAACAATACTAAAAGCATGGTAACTAAACTACTCAACTCAAAGTAAATAACACATTTATAACTAACAAAATATCATTACTGACAATTACAACTGAGATGGCATCATTGTAATCCACTTATTTTAGTATTTCAGTTGGACTACAAGAGTATATACAATCTCGCCCCCCCTCCAATCAATCAATCAATGCCTGTTATCCCAAGTGGAGCACAGACCGCCCACCAGCATTCTCCAACCAACTCTGTCCTGGGCTTTCCTTTCTAGCTCTTCCCAAGTGCTGTTCATTCTCTTCATGTCTGTTTCCAATTCCCGACAAAATGTGTTCCTGGGTCTTCCTCTGTTTCTTTGGCCTTTTGGATTCCAGGTTAATGCTTGTCTTGTGACACAGTTTGATGGTTTCTTTAATGTGTGTCCAATCCATCTCCAGCGTCTTTTCCTAATTTCTTCCTCAACTGGAAGTTGATTAGTTCTCTGTCACAACAGGTTGTTGTTGATGGTATCTGGCCAACGAATCCGAAGAATCCTACGCAGACAGTTGTTTATAAATACTTGTATCTTCTGAATGATACTTTTCGTAGTTCTCCAAGTTTCAGCTCCATACAACAGAACTGTCTCCACATTTGTATTGAAAATTTTGACTTTAATGTTGACTGGAAGTTGGTTTGAGTTCCAGATGTTTTTCAGTTGTAGAAATGCTGCCCTTGCCTTACCAATCCGCGCCTTCACATCCGAATCAGACCCTCCTTGTTTGTCGATTAGGCTGCCCAAATATGTAAAGGTTTCAACGTCTTCCAGAATTTCTCCGTCAAGTGTAATTGGGTTAGTGTTTGTTGTTTTGTATCAGAGGATCTTGCTTTTCCCTTTGTGTATGTTGAGGCCTACTGCTGCCAAGGCTGATGCTATATTGTTTGTCTTCATCTGCATTTGATGTTGCGTGTGGAAAAGAAGAGCTAGGTCATCTGCGAAGTCCAAGTCATCCAGTTGCGTCGATGTTGTCCATTGTATTCCGAGAGTGTCTTCAGATGTTGCAGTCTTCATGTTCCAGTCGATGACCAGGAGGAAGAGAAAGGGCGAGAGTAAGCAGCATTGTCTAACACCGGTCTTCACTTCGAATGAATTTGTGAGCTGACCTCCATGCACGATTTTACAATGCAGTCCATCGTAAGAATTCCGTATGATGTTGACTATATTCTCGGGTACGCCGTAACGTCGTAGAAGGCTCCATAATATTCTCCTATCCACGCTGTCGAATGCTTTTTCATAGTCGATGAAGTTGATGTAAAGTGGTGAATTCCATTCAATTGATTGTTCAACAATGAACCGTAGAGTAGCGATTTGATCGGTACATGATCGATCTTTACGGAATCCGGCCTGTTGATCTCGGAGTTGGCCGTCGACTGGGTCCTTTAATCTGTTCAATAACACTCTGTTGAAGACCTTTGCTGGTTCTGAAAATAGAGTAATGCCTCTGTAGTTCTCACAATTGCTGAGATCACCTTTCTTTGGTATCTTGATGAGGTACTCTTCTTTCCAGTCTGCTGGAACTTGTTTTTCCTCCTAAATCTTCCTGAAGAGAATGTGGAGTATCGTTGAAGTTGCTTCTATATCTGTCTTCAGTGCCTCCGCCGGTATGTTGTCTGGTCCTGCTGACTTACCATTCTTGATCTGTCTGATGGCCATTTTGATTTCTTTGACTGTTGGTGGGTCTGTGCTTATAGGGAGATCCGTGGCTGCTGCTTCGATGACTGATGGGTTCAGTGGTCGCCCCCTTCCCTCCCCTTCATAAAATTCATCCCTACGAAAATCAAAATATCATTCCGAAAACGTATTACATGGTTAATGGTAATACATTCAGGAACAAACAAGATTCTGTATATTTAAACTGTAGCTTTCAATATGATTCAAGATTTTAGCTTCATTTTATTCAGGATTCATCATATGTTAAAAATTACATAGGAGACATGTACCCAATTGTTACTGAGTTGAAATAACCAGTACCTTATCCACCAAAAAGAACTATAATAATTATAATAAATCCTTTCGTCTTAGTACATTACTTGTTAAAACATTCTCATCATTCATCAATCTCTTTTAAAGTAAAATATTATGGCATATACAAGTATCTATAAAACAAGTTACTAAGAGGAAAAGGCACATAATACTTACTTTTATTTAAGATAACTTTTAAAAAGCCTTATTAGGATAAACTTGTATATTCCCGTTGATTTGTTATAGACTGAAGCTGGTCAGTCATTGTTGCTATATGTGCATCCTGAGCGGATTGCCTCGACATAGCGAATTTTCACAAGTATTATATAAGTGTAAACATCAACATTGGGATGCAGATACATCCAGCCGATGAGTCCCAAATAGGATGAAACACGCGTCCTGGATTTCACTTGCCAGTCACAATCCAACTTATATAATACTTGTGAAAATTCGCTATATCGAGGCAATCCGCTCAGGATGCACATATAGCAACAATGACTGACCAGCTTCAGTTTATAACAGGAATTAACGGTAATATACACGTTTATCCTAATACCAATGTGCCCGTCGCACAAGTGTGACTGTGTGGACTCAGTAGTCTAGTGGTGAACGCGGCGGCGTTCTACACGAAACGGACTGAGTTCCAATCCCAGTGTGAACATCAACATTGGGATGCAGATACATCCAGCCGATGAGTCCCAAGTAGGACGAAACGCGCGACCTGGATTCCGCTTGCCAGTCACAATCCAACTTATATAATGCTTTTAAAAAGCCGTTTTTAATCCGACTCAATAGCTTTAGTTTTCATTATGTCTATTTAAAAGTTGATAGTAATTCTTCATTAGTTAGTCGAAAGTATCTAGTATGAGCAATAATCATTCGTGAAAGTTCATCTTCAAAGTTCCTTATATGTTCTGAGAAAATATTCAGTTGTTATGCTATTCACTGGAGACTTATGAATTTGAGCTTGAAATGCAGATTAACCATTCTGTTCTTTAGATAACTACCCATCAGTAGCTATGGATGAGATCACTTTAAATTTGTGTAGTGACTTAAGTTAAAACTACCATCTCTTAGTTGCCAACAAACTCAAAGGTATAATAATTAACAGTTCACCATGAAATTTAAAGATTATTAATTCAATCCCCTAGAAGAAATTTGTATCTCCATACTAGGATGAAACAGTTTTTCATTGCCAATTCATGGTAACCAATTCAAAAAATTTAATAATACAACTAGTCAGCTTATTAATTCTGTATCTAACTTTGTAGAAAAATGATTTTGAAGTATCAAGTGTTGACTTCATCAAAAATCACTTGTTGCTTATGAAAAGTTTTGTTTATTAAAGAAATTAAAAGAACCTAAAATAAATTTCTATCAAAATTATTATTGATTTCAATTATGTAATCGTTGTTTTTTTTTTCACGAAAGTGATTGATTAAGTTTTGCATAAACAGGAGAAAAATTCAATTTATTCTTTGAATTTGACGTAAGTTGATCTTAGTTGTGAACTAATGAAAACAAAGGGTGGGAGCGGATAGATGTTTCTTCATGGTATTAGATTCCTTATTAGTGTTTACTTTTCACTTCGACGTTATGTAGTAACCAAAAAGATAGTCAGCATCATACAGAATTCTTACAACGGAGTACAATGTAAAATCGAGCATGGAGAACAGGTCACGGATTCATTCGAAGTAAAGACCGGTGTCAGACAGGGGTGCTTACTCTCGCCTTTCCTCTTTCTTCTGGTGGTTGACGGGATTATGAAAACTGCAACATCTCAATGGAAGCACAGAATATACAAGGACAACGTGGATGCAA
This sequence comes from Schistosoma mekongi, assembly GCA_034768735.1. Lineage (NCBI taxonomy): Eukaryota > Metazoa > Platyhelminthes > Trematoda > Strigeidida > Schistosomatidae > Schistosoma > Schistosoma mekongi. The sequence goes on along the minus strand of CM068306.1, from coordinate 82,447,959 downwards.
CAAGATAAATCGAACTTTGCAGATGACCTAGCTCATCTATCTCACACACAGCATCAAAAGCAGATGAAGACGGACAGTTTAACAGCAGCCCCTGCAGACAGCAGTAGGCCTCAACATACACAAAGAGAAAAGCAAGATCCTTAAATACAAACGACGAGCACCAACCCAATTAAACCTGACAGAAAAACACTGAAAGATGTTGAAACTTTTATAAACCTAGGTGGCAGTATCATCAATAAACAAAGAGGGTCTGATGCAAATGTGAAGGTGCGGATCGACGAGGCAAAGACAGTATTCCTACAACTGAAGAACATCTTAAAATCAAACAAACTGTCAGCCAACATTAAAGACAAATTTTTTAAAACAAATGTGAAAACAGTTCTATTGTACGAAGCTGAAACTTGTACGGAATACTACAAAAAGCATCCTTCAAAAGAAACAAGTGTTAATAAAGAGCTGTTTCCGCAGCTTTATTCGAATCAGTTATTATAAAAATCAAAGATTTGTGGCACAAAAAAATCAATTTCTAGCCGAGGAAGAAATCAGAAGGCGACGCTGGAGATAGATAGGACACACAACCATGAAATTATCAAACCGTGTCATAAAACAAACACAAAATTGGAATCGAAAAGGTCAAAGGAAAAGAGGAAGAAAAAGGAACACAGTGGATGAAGAATCGGAGACAAACATGAAGAGAATGAAAAGAACTTGGGAAGAGCTGGAAAGGAAAACCCAAGGTGAATTTGCATGGAGAATGGTGATCGACGGCATATGCACCATATGAGTAACAGGTATTGATTGATTGATTGATTGACTTTATCGTATCGGAGAGTTGTACCTCGAATGTTCAACTCCTGTTTCCAACACTTGACCATCACTATTACTTCAGTGTAAGTAGCAAAATTTAACTAAATTTGTAACTTAAATCACAGGTTGATTATAGATGGACAACCAAAGAAAAGCATAAAGTTTTGGATAGTGGAGATATTCTAGTGTGTTAACGATTAGTAATACACATTTTCAATCACTTACACAATTGCATCCACAACATTTCATGCACTCGTTGAGTGCTTAACAATCAAACCACTGAATTGATATTCATAGGCTTATATTTCTAAACTCGATCAGTATGTGATGTTGCACAGTTGAAAACTGATGTATTTGATATTCTAATCAATCATTACACCTGTGTACATTATCCACTAACAATACTGGATGATGATCAATTGAAGTTAGACATGCATACTACTAGATGGTAAGTCGGTGTTTTCAAGGTAAATTACTGTAAACAAAACCTAAATGCATTTATTTTTCATCCGTTATAACTTCATGAAATACTACTCAAATATTCCATACAAGAACAAAAATATTTGTATCTAACTAAGTTATTATCAGTAATCAATTTAACTTAACAATTAAACAGAATTGTATTGTTTACTTAGAGTTAATTACAACAAGAACCTAAGATAAGAAATGCATGAAGTAACATTAATTTTTGTTAACTTTATAGTACCATTTTGTTTGTTCATTTCAATGTATCTCATATTATGCTCTAAAGTATACTCAAATCAGCAATCAACTGAAAGATAAAGATCACATTAACTACAATTCATTTAACAGATACAATTGTTCTCTATCTAGGACACTTTATGGTTGATAATTAACATGTTTTTAAAGTATCAACCTATGAGTACTAGTTAACCTAGTAGTTACATTGATTGAAATAAAGTAAGAGGTGTTAACTGTTGAATTCTTCAAATTGTTACAAATAACAGATACATTCATGGGATTAATACGTATGGTGAATTCATGTTCACATTTCGCTTCATCTAATTCTTCCATATACATATCAAATCATGTAACTAAGTAAAAGATCATATGTAATGGAGTGTAGCTGGCGAGGGGAATAAAGAAGGCACGTTTCATCTTATTTAGGACATGTTGACTGAATGTATCTTCATCCCAGTTTTGATGTTCACACCGCGACTCCAACGTAGTTCGTTTCGTGTCGTATACCACCAAGTTCATTACTAGGCTACTGAGTTCGGAAAGTCACACTTATGAAACCGGTATGTATATATTGTGCAAATATTATTGTGAAAGTGTAATAGTCGTTTGGCTTTAATAGTGAATAATAATCATAATGAAAACTTCATATTTATAGATGAAAGAGGACTAAATTCCGCTAGTCAATCACAATCCAAATCCGACAATACTTGTGAAATATCGATACATTGAAGCAATCCGCTCAGAATACCCACAACATCAGAGACCGATTAATTCCTGTCTATCACAAATCAACAAAAAAAAGAAACAAATACATTCTAATTTTGTGAAGAAGGTTGATAGCATATCAAATGTTTATTGAGTTATGTAAGAGCATAGTATGACTAAGAAAAGAAACATTGAAAGTTCTATTATGAATACGTAAAAATGGTAGTGGAGGATGAAAAAATATAAGAAATCTGATGAGCAGAACGAATAAAAAGAAAACAGCTAATATTTGTTGACATATGATTGAAGACGAAAAAAACACGAACAAGGAAAATGAGTGGCTGAAAGAATGATAGTAAACGAAGGATTGCAAGAAGTCATTCACAATAGTAATGCTAGCCGATAAACTGACTATTTTGCGTGCATAATTTTGGGATTAAACGATGATTAGCGACCACTTCTACATAACGTAGAAGCATACAGTTATTCTATCTACATGTTACTCGGAAGGCAACACCAGGATTAATTTTATGATCTGTGTTCATAATGTGTCTTTTAATGACAGTACTAGGTAATCTGAAAACATTTAAATTCAAATACTTCAGAACATGTTCGGAGATTCTTCTACATAATACCGTCTTAGTTATTCCAAAATACGTTCTGACGCGTGTATATGTAAAATAGTAAATGCAACTGGAAGCAACTAGAGGTGGATAATTATCGAAATATGATTCGCTGAATAACTGTTTTTGTGGAATAAGTAATAATTAAATTTGCAGCTGGAAATGTCAACACTATAATAGACCATAGTCGGCCACTACTCTACACACTGAAATCTACTCTCCTGAATGAAAGATTGATGAACACATTACTCATGACAACTGTCATCTGTTGTGGAAGTGAATTTATCAGTTTGAGATGCTTTTGTATGAATTCTACAGGTAATAATTATCAACTAAAC